>JAODJU010000033.1:10765836-10776878 GCA_026776725.1 Gnathonemus echidnorhynchus
TGTTCTGCAAAGCAAGCACAGTTTGTGGAAACACGACCCTAAAGTCTTATAGCAGGTTAACAGAACAGCTTAGGTTGCTAGAATGAAAGGAAGTTGGTTTACTTGGTTGCAGAGTGGGGGGGGGGGGTCTTGGCAGTTGGTTGCAGAGCTGATGAGCTGACGGGATGATGGCACTCAGGAAGGCATGGTGTTTGGAGCAGTAGAGTGGAGCCCCTTGGATTCTCGCTCCTTGTGAAGCTTTGTCTTTGTTGCAGTTCTCTGTCTAGCTGGGCCTTCACCTGGGAGCTTCTTGTGGGCTTCTCTTCCCCTGGGCTGATGTTCTCTGCCTCTCTTCGGGCTGTTGTGGCGCAATCTTGCCATAAAGAGTCGGTAACCAACTCTGCATCTGTTTCGTATATATATATATTTCACAAGCAATGCTCATTGGCCTGCCACGTGACCATTAACTACACCATACCTTGCCTGACATCAGTCACTTATACGCATAACAAGGAGAAGGTTTTCTAAACATCTCTGATTGATGTATTTTTTTTGCATTACATGTGTAATCTCTGTTGTGTTCTATGCTGTATTACTTTGTGTAGTTCACATTGCGTTTACTTGTTTGGCTGTGTGTGCTTTAATAAAAGATTTCTGTGCTGCCTCTATTTAATGCACTTGGTTTTGCCAGCTGGATTAAAATGTCAAATCAAGCATTTTATATGTACTGTAAGTGGAAGAACACCGGAAGAGAAACTCATGATCGGAGAACAACAGGGAAGTTATCGCATACTCATGAAATCGTTCAGAGATGCATAGAATTTCTCACAAGGGACTTAGGGGATTAAGCAGGATTTATATTCATAGGAGGATTATGGGTAATGCTACAGATATGAGCTGCAGCTGTCAGCATTCAGGAGAGTTGGATTGGCGATGAGGGGGGTGTGGTTATGATTGCAGACTCGGTGGACTGGAGCTGTGCCTTACACCAGGGAAGACGCCAGTCCATCACAGGATACAAACTGACTATGGGCAATTTAATAACACCCGTTCCCCTAATTACATGTCTCTCCATATGCCCAGTGCTCATTCATAACCTACAACCCCAGAGGTCACAGTGAAACCCATTAAGCAAGCTTTAGGATTACAGCTGCACATGTAATACATGAGAAAAAAAAGAGAGAAGTAAGTGTTTGTGTGAAATACATTTTGATCATTCACTGGTTTCACTACCTTCTTTATGTTTATTTTTTCCTATCAGGTTTGAGTCTGTTAGCTTGAAAAACCCACCACTGACCACAGTGCTGTTCAGAATTGCATTACAGTCCTTCAGCCCATTACTTCCAAATCAAACATCTGGTCAGTCACTTTAATTCCATGCCCCAAATGCAGTAATTTCTCTTTTAATGTTGTGTGATTTTTGCAATAACCAAATTTATGCACATCGAGGTTCTCTCCTCATATCCTAACTATTATCTGTCTTTCCCCACAACAATGAACATGGATCCTCAGATTATACCAAGAGCTCATATCTCCCCCATGGGTGATTTGTCAACATGAATAACTCACCCACTCCTGCAAACTCTAAGCCATGTGAATAATTTTGAAAATCACATCTGTTCTGACACCTGAAGAGCCCTAGATAAACATATACCTGTCAGGATCGCTCCCAGTCCTGCCCTTCCCGGTTTCTCTGGCTGCCACATGGCTTAACAGGCTAAGCAGTCAGCCGTCATCCAGACTCCCCTCTGGATGATGTTTGAGGTTATAATTGATGTTTGAGGTTATAATTTAGCATTTATGTAATTTTGTGTTTTCTTAGTTTATCATGTATTTCTCTATTTCAGTTACAATTTCTTGTTTTGGCTCCCTGTTCTGTTTTCCACGTTTTACTTTTCCTTGATGTTTAATGACTTTTAATGAACTTCTTCATTTACTTGTCTTGTTTTGAACCCTTATGGTCCTTTGGTTTAGTGTGTTTTTTGAGTTTAATATACTTTTTGTTTGTTGGAGCTGCTACGTGGATCGTCTCATCCTTCCCTGCGTCAGACCCCACCATAACAATACCAGTCTAGCTCTGTGATGTCCTTCCACTCGGCAGATCGACAGAGGATGCCATCTCCCACGTCCTGCACACGACTCTCAGCCACATGGACAAGAAACGGGGCAACTATGTGAGATTGCTGTTCATTGACTACAGCTCGGCACACCCGCCCGTGCACCCGTGATTATTTCAAAATTGAATCCGCGCCCGCCCGGGCCCGTTAACATTCCACCCGTTACCCGCCCATACCCGTGATAAATTACACACAATTATTTTTTCTATGCACCTCTCAATGTGACAAGCGCTAGGCCTACATGAATTTTGAATTGAAACGAAAAAGTCCGTTTAACACAAAATCAAATCAGATAGATCTAAGCTATCCATACTGTGACGAGCGTGAAAGAGAGAACACGACGACACGCTTCAGCAAGGATTCAGACGTGTATGCGAATGTTTGTCGAGGCGGTTATCTAATGTTGAGTGACATCACGTCTGACAGTCTCCCGTTCGAGCTACCACATCTCGGAACAAACATGGCTGCCTCCACGAACACGCTGCTGTCTGTTGTTACTTTATATTTTAGCAGATTTGGAGTGAGATTATTTTTATTTTTTCCGAGAAACAAACAAACAAGAAACACAAACTAGTCAAACCACATTAAAAGCTTTATAAAATATTTTAGCACATTCATAACAATATTCTTTTTTCGAGAGGCAAACCAACTATAAACCAAAGACAAACTAACAAGTCTGGTAAAAATCTGATAGTGTATGATAGGATACTGCTTACGGTCATGATATGGTATTCTCTAAATCGAACACGTGCAGTTACATTTATAACTATTAATACATTTAACAAAATAAACATTTTTAAAGATTTATAAAATAGAATTACTGTCCAACATCAACGTCATAAAAGAGGCGTGTTTCTGACGGGAAGTGACGTTTTTCCTGACGTTTCGTGACGTTTTCATCCGAGTTCCGACTTGGAGAGAAATAATCGAAAGCACTATAAGGTACTCCCGACATACCGAACACACTGTGGTGATGACAATTTGTACATGACAGTCTAATACATAGATATTTTCACTTATATGTTATTTTTGCAGGCTACAATACTGTTTTGATTGACCTGCTACCCGCCTGTGTGTAATGAATTACCCGCCCGCATAATTCCAGAACATTAAAATCCGCCCGTTTCAGCAACTATCTGCGGGTACCCGACCCGGTGCAGGACTCTGCCTTTGTGTATGAATAAAAATTGATTCAAAGATTAATATCTGTCCATTCCTGGAAAAGAAGTTTGTAAAACAGATGGATACATATCTATATTATATTATACTAATACTGATTTTAATAAGAAGTAACAACATTACAAACTCACTGTCATCAATTCATAAATCACTTATATAATACCAGGATGTGTGAGGCCTGGAGTCGCTCCCAGGAAGCAGAAAGCCACAGCTTGCACCACTAGGGAGTCTCAGAATAGTCTAGCTTATAACATAATAGACTGTCTTACAGAACATCCTCAGCCTATTCTTCCTTGTGTCATTTTCTGATAGATCTCTACGCACATTTCAGCTTTTTACTCAGTAGCAATATACGAAAAGTTTATGTTTTGAAGAAATGCTATTTTAACTTTGTTTTCTAAAACCTGTTTCCATTTATTTATTGTGGGAGAGGCACTGGCCAGTAATTTTAGGCCCGTAAAACCCAGAGGTTAATCTGCTAAACTAACAGATTACAGAGCTACAGTGTAAGAACACTCTGGAATGCCCTTGTTCTTCACTAGCTGTAATGTTGTGTACAATGTTTCCATAGATAATTATTCAGTATAGCTTTCATCTTATGAAATAACAAATGAGCTGTCATCCACAGTAACATGTGTGCCCAACACCAACATTCAACATCTAGGAAATCTTTGAAATAGTCATAAATCTACTTTTACTACAGTTATATCACATAGAGATGTGACAGAATCCAGTTTCCAGCTTCTATGTGCAATTTCACTTTAGTAACAAAACAGATGGGGCGTCTGAGTGGGTTTGTCATGGAAATTTATTGGCAGAAAGGCCTGTCATTTTCCCCCAGATAACCCCATATTCAGCTTTTCAGTATGTTTATACAGTATATGTTTCCCCCCTGGTCTTAACTGGCCTTTTATGAAATGAATTACTTCCATTAATCACATCCTTCTGTGAAACATCAGCCAAATTTAATACAATTACAGTCTTGTGATGCATGCATGATAATACTTAAGAGTAGATGAGGAAAAGGGGAAATGGTCAAAACTGTGTGTCCACAGGCAGAAACTAGTAATGCTAGTACAAGCTGACAAGCTGAGATCCCCCCATTTTAACGTGACGTTAGTCAATAATTACCCTGCGTTGTTTCTCTTCACTGTGCAGATAAGCATAATGGAGCTCTTAAGGCAGAGAGCTACAGTATATGCACACTGTGTCCCTCTGCTGTCAGTGCCAAGGGGCACAGTCTCAGCTTGATTCCTTCCCAGGCCTCTTTACTAGTAATGCAGTGGCAGACAAGCACAGTCATTAGTAGTTTCTGCCTGTGGACACACGGTTTTGATCATTTCCCCTTTTCCTCATCTACTCTTAAATATTATCATCTTTGACAGTAATCAGTAAAGAACTGAGTAAATGTGAGTAAATGTTACACTATTACATTGTAGTTTTGGTCCAGTCATTTCATTAGTAGCCATGGCCTAGTAACTAACATTCAGGACAAACTGTTCCACTAACCTGCTTAAGTCAACTCACACTAAGCATGTGGACAGAGTGAAAAATTCTGGTAATATTCTTTTCAATTGACCAAATAGGGAAAGTACATGTTATTTTTCTCAGAATTCTCTACAATATAGAGTGCACTCACTTTAATGGCAAAAAACATAAGGAATGGGAAAAGAATTGCCCCGATTCAATCTTTTCAGTATGGATGAAAACCTACATTTTCTTGTAAAAGCTAACAGCTAATGGGTATTCTAAAAGAACTTCTGTAGATTTTTCTTTTCAATCAACTGACAAGTTGAGATCCCCCCATTTTAACATGACATTAGTCAATAATTACCCTGCGTTGTTTCTCTTCACCCTGCAGATAAGCATAATAGAGCTCTTAAGGCAGAGAGCTACAGTATATGCACACTGTGTCCCTCTGCTGTCAGTGCCAAGGGGCACAGTCTCACTCTGATTCCTTCCCAGGCCTCTTCTTACTTGCTGAATTTTCCAAACAGACAAAAACATCAGTGACTTTTCCCAAAAGGCCATGAACACATTTTTTCATAACATGGGTTTCTGAAAGTACTCGTTGTGGGTAAACCCACGGAGCATTAGCAAAGCTGAAGAGAAAACGGAAAGCAGAAAAAAGAGAGAGTTGAAACATCCAAAACATAGCATCGCGTTCCACAATTTTCTCATGAAATTCTCACAATTGCCAGAATCTGTCAGAACAGGCTACAGTCTTCTGTCTGTGATCTGTCTTAAAGGACATCCCCACAGGACAAATATTACGCTTGTCAATATACCCGTGTGATTTACAATACCCTCAGAATCATTTACAAATTAAACTTTAAACTGCACAATTACCAGGTATCATAGACGCAAAACTAGCAAGTCTATACTGTGTACAGTACCACCATTACTCCATATGATGGAAAAAGACAGTATGCTGGTATCTTTTCTTTGAACTTGGACCTTCAGTGTCACCATAGAAGTAGATGTAAGAAAAGTCCTACATCACCAGTTATCACCGATCACCAGAATGAGGTATCATAAAAAAGGCCATATGTTAGCATCCATAGTCGAGTTTCATGCCGTGTTGACAGTTGGTAACAGACAGGTGTCACACTCAGCAGTCCAATTAGAGGAAGATCAGTGGCTTCACCTGGTCTAGCATAAGAACCTGATACTTTCCACATCCAGTGTAAAGTATTGTTGCCTCCAGATGTGCATTACTGAGTAATCTACTTACCCTGTCTTTCATTTCTCTTTGCCTGCTCCCATCCCGCCTGCCTGCCTGTTCTGCCCTGTGTTCCTGCCCCTCGTCGTGTGTGTATTCGTAGAACTGACTTCCCCGGCTTCCGACCTCTTCTGCCACGTGACTCCGACTTCGTCTTTTGCCTGCCATCTGTTTTTGGTTGCCTAAGCACCTCGGTCTCCTGCAAGTTGGTCTGCTATCCTCTCTTAACATTGTGTCTGACATTAGGAAGCAAAGGCAGCAGAAAAGACCCTTCATATATTTACTGCACCCCGGGTGGTGACCAGGGGAGTTTCTAGCTATTGAAAATATCAGTGGCTAAGTCAAGTTTTCCGGGCTCAAGCCTAAAATACATGGGGCTATAGCCCCAAATGATCGGACCTAATGACGCCCATGGTAGTGACCACCCCCCCAGCACGGTCCACAGCATGGAGAAACACAGACATTCACTAAAACAACGCTAAGCGACTGTTCTTCATATAAATCAAACATTTTATGCAGTTTTATTGTTTTTCTACAAGCATAAATATCTTTGGTTGTGTGGCAGTTTCCTGAATAAATATAGATTTTTTTTGTTCAATGAAGCGGAAACTGTAATCAATAATTGTGGAATTGTACAGTAAGCAGCCCAGTAAGTATAAACCATAAACCATTGTCCACTTGGTAATCTGAAAATATATCAGTTATCTAGTCAAAGTATCGATAAGGATTCTTCAACAATGAATTCTTTTGTCATCCTATTTTTATACATGATTTAGTTCCTTCAACTGTTTCCACTGCTTTATACCAGAAATAGCTGTTTACTTTTCCATGAAGACCATCAATTAAAGGTCAAAAATAAGATTTTCCAAGCACCTTCAGAAAATAGACCTTTATGACCTTTGTTAATGCTCTTCGAAATCCCGCTGGCTTAAGTTTTTTCCCTTTTTCCTCACAGAGAAATTAAATAATAGTTAGTAATGAGTAGCAGTGTGATCTCAACGAGGTTAGGAAGAGGTATCTGTGTCTCTGGTGATTCAGTTTTACACCATAATGACTTTGCTCTGTCCTGTTTTTAAACAATGCTTTCAGCTGCTACAGGCCTCTGGCTTTGGTCTGGGTTTATGTACTGCTAGAAGAGATGGATGCCTTTCATAGATTGAGTGCTCAATCTGGAACCTGGATTCCTGGGTAATATCATTTATATTTAACATATTTAGTAGACACCTTTGTCTAAAGTGATGTATAAGTGAGGCAAATGGCACAGAGCAAACATATGTGCTGTCAAGGAGTTGACTAGGCATAAGTGCAGCTAGGCTGAGTTTCCAGTGAATGCCCAGGTATAAGTGTAAGCAGTATTGGAGCAGGAGCTACTAATATCTATCAGACAGTAATCAAGCATTAAAGAGGGCAAGGAAACATATTACACTCAATAAATCTTTTTTTTTTCACTTGGCTGCATCTGAGACTCAGCTGAGAACGAGAATTTAGGGAGAACAATAACTAGAAATCCAGGTACTCGTGTACTAAAAACATATTTATCAATCCCCCACGTGTACCAGGGAGCTAACTTCACTTAAAAACCTTCAAGTTGGATGCATCTCACTGCCAGCAGCTATAATGCAGGATGGCAGACATCCAAAGGAATGAGGTTTAAATTGTGAAATATTAATCTTTTGTTTTGTACCACTGATGATTTGTACCCACGCCGGAGCCAAAAGTACATGATGTACAAGGTTTTTGAGGAGAGAAACATTTTTCTAACAAAATGGGTACATTCCTTTGTTTAACAGTATCTTCATTAGAAAAGAAAAACACTTTTAAAACGGAATTTTACTTCAAAAAGCAATTTAAAAAACCTAACACTTGTCTACAGCTTGGTAACAAAACACAGCCTCATTCAGTTACCTAGAACAACATACTGTTTCATCCATAACTTATACAACAACTTTACATTGTTTAATAGCTTTATCAATTAAAGTATTTCTGGTTAAGCGAGTGTCATGGATCAGGGCAGGTTTGGAGCGAGGACTTCGCATGATACAGGCAGAAATGCGGACAACCCACTTGCGGCAAATGGGACAAATGGGGATTTATTAAACAAACAGAAAAATACAAGAAGCAATACAAAATAAAAAAACCACAAGGGGTGGGTCGTCGTCATCATTGTCGTGGTGTGGGTGGGCACTGGGCAACATACAACACATTCAGTGTTTTTTATGGATCTTTTTCAAACTTTGCAGAGGTATTGCATGATTGCCAAACTAGAAATTACTCAATTTTGAGACAGATCACCCCAAAAATTGAAGCACTGCCACTCAGCACAGCAAAGGAAAGGTTGAATGCAAACGATATTTGACTTTGTGAATGTGATAATTCAAAAAGTATTTGATGGATCATGTTTCTGATTCAATAAACATTATATGGATAAATATCTATACCTGGTTTATTTTCAGACAAATTACCCTAAAAATAAAGCAACAGTGCTGTGTGGCAGCTGCAGAAGACATTTGGTCTTGTGAATACAGAAACTAAAAGTATTTCATCAATGTTTTTCAAACAGATTTTATTACCACTTCACAAAAACATTATGTAGATGAAAAACAACTGAGAATCCCCCCATGACAGACCCCAAATCAACCCAAAATTGCAACTGCAAGACAGAAGGTAGCCAAGGGCAAAAATGGAGGCTATAGCTACCGTCTTGTGAACACAGCCATCTGCCATCTAAACTTATTCTGTGGAGATTAGAGCAGTGATTCTCAACCCATGGCTTAAGACCAATGGCAAGTTCTGAAATGGAAGCATTTTAAAATCAGCAAGCTCCTATGCTGATCCACGATCAGATTTCTCAGCTCCAGTTCGAGAATTAACCTATATAAATGGGTCTTGGGTCTGCAAAGGCTTAGCACAAACCTAGTGAACATTCAATCAATCCAAGAAGCCAAACCACAGCTGCTTAATTTAATGCACAGATGCTTAATTTAAATCTATACTTGATATAGGGTCATGACCGAGCTGGGAAGGTAAAAACTGGGTTGTGGGGCAAAAAGGTTGAGAAAGATTAGAGATTAGAGTGTGTGGGAGAAGTATGGACTGGATAGGTTGCAGGTGACAGGGGTGTCTGGGGAATACAGCCCCCATTTCAGTTTGTAAGTGGCTATATTGTTACCTCTGAAATAAAGAGTGAAACAGCCAGGTAGAAAGATATGAAAGAAACTGTGTCATTTACTTGTTTAATGGTTCAATTGTGTTACATGCACATTAACATTCAAAGGAACAAAAATACTGCTGAGTTCTATGACATTTACATCCATCCATTTTCTGACCACTTAGGAAATGAAGCTATCCAAAAAAATACCGTAGCTGCCTCATTCCTTTAGGCCAGCACTGATGTCTTCTTCCTCCTTCCCACACACAGCCACCAACTGCTAAAACCAGCTGTGTTATTAATAATTAATAATGCTGTTTGTGTATTTCTGCAAGCAGATGTCCTGGCTGTACCAATGTAAGACATGGGATTCTTCAAACCCTAAAGGCTTATCGAAAAACTACAGTTTGAGTAGATGCACCAATGATAAGGTAATACCTGATGCTAAATAACCTTGCTAGGTCCACTTGGAACACATCCAGATCAAACACCTGGCAGGAAAAGAGACGGGTGTCTTGGACTTTCACTGGTGCCTGGAATAGTAGCTAATGTGATTGATCCAGCATAGGAGGCTGCTATACTTATAGTCTGTTACATTAGCACTGGTGATATAGCTCATCAGGTATAATAACATAATGCAAAAATGGATGCCGTGGAAATGATAATGCAGGAGGGACAGTATCAAGTCTGGCCATGGATTGGAATACCAGCAGAGAGTTACCTCCTGGAGAAAGACATGGAACGATGCCCACAGGCAAGGGTACTTGTTTTAGACAAAGAAGTGTTAGTAGTTAGCTGGGGACAATCTGTAGAATGAAGCAAATATGATGGGGAGCTGCTGGCAGCAAAGCATCCACATGCAAGGCCACCAGTTTTGACAAGTGCTACTGCTAATTATTTCATAAGTGCATTGGTTACACAGATTAAGCTGTCTGCAGCTCCCTGTTCACTGTCAAGCTGAAGTTTGTCCTTATTGCTAACAGCCTGCATGTACCTTTACCTCAGGGAAGCTGTGGAATGCCGTCTTGCAGCCTGAAATGGACAGGAAGTCTGCCGTTTACCCGCTGCTCTCTGAACACCAGGGGTTCCTTTTGCAGCTGTCCTGTTCAACTTCCCAGGCTTCCTGTTCTAAGGACAGCTTCTGGAAAAAGGCATTGCCATCCCTTTTCCCTGTCTTCCTGCGTATGACTGCATTTTTAAGGTTTGTTTAGTTCTGTTGTTTAAAAAATATAAAAATTAATTTTCACTTGGTTACGCTGAGACCCAGTTCCACAGTTGTCAACACCAACTGTAAGCTGTATCTACATGTAGACTGAACGCACATGCAGGGAATCTTAATTACCGGGCTTCAAAAAATTAGATATAAAACCAAAGAAAAGGGCACATCTTATTAACCCATTTGTATACATGCTGCCATCACTGTCTGTCCTTCTATATTTATATTAATTTAGCAGATGTTGTCCAAAGAGATGTACTGTACCAGTCAGGACCTGAGAACCGGGTCAGCTATTTGTTATATGATTACTATGGCAGCCATAGCAATTGAACCCTTGATACAATAATTAAAGGAGTTCTTGTCTAAAGCTGCATTTCTATGTACAAAGTCTCGAGCATCACAGGGCACAGGGTTTGGGTACACCCTAGATGAGATTACAGTATTTTATAAATTTTACAAAATTTATATGTGTTTTTTCCACATTTGGCTTAACCCGTTAGAAATGTAACTTCTCTTATACATACAATACTCTACTGTCTTTGGCAGTCAGAGAAAATGTTTAAAGCTATTTATCTGCACAGTAAGTGTGTACAGTAGTACCTCTGTTCTCGAACTCACTAGAACTCAAATTTCTTGAAAGTCGAACAAACCAGTTTGACCTAGAACTCGATCTGAATATCA
>JAODJU010000033.1:10803237-10816817 GCA_026776725.1 Gnathonemus echidnorhynchus
CGATGTTTGAGTTCAGCTCATGAAAAATGGGAGCAAAAACAAGAGTGTTGCGTTTATATTTTTGTTCAGTGTATATCCATCCATTTTCTGAACTCATTTGTCCTATACAGGGTCACAGCGAGTCTGGAGTCTATCCTAAAGGACATGAATGCAAGCGAGGGAACAACCCAGGATGGGGCACCAACCAATCGCGGGGCACACACACACACGCACGCACACACACTCATGTACGTACATACATTTTTATTCATATCTTTGTGGGGAAAAACCCTACCCCCCAAAATGATGACCTTAACTAAATTATTAGGATTATTAGGAATTTTTAGTTTTTTTATTTTTTATCAAATTGAGGTGTATATCATGGGGACCCAGAAAATGTCCCCAGAAGCTAAAAAGGAGCAGATTTCATCACACTGTGGGGACACATTCGGTCCCCACAATGTGGTAAATACAATCCTTATGGGTTTTCTAAATTGTTGTTTTCAGACATTAATGCAATCTAAGTTTTTTGCCCCTGATTATTGGTGAGAACTTCAGAGTTCTGTTTAACATACTTTGAAGCAGTTAAAATTATTTCTGTCCTACAGCTTTAATGCCTGAATTTCAAAACTAAATGTAATTAATACTGACATAGTCATCTATAATAAAGTAAAGCATGTAAACACCAGTTGTAATTATTTTAAATGTAAGTATTACAGCATCATCTTATTTATTCGCCGTGACTCTGGATACGATAAGTGGGTATAGAAGATATATAGAGAGATCTAGGTACGCATTCATAAAATTACCGTAATGTTGCATGTTGGAACTAATTTACCCATATCGTGTTTCACCCGGAAGCTTCATTGCTAACACATAGCTGAACGTACCATTTTCTTACAAGAATTAAAAATTTAAATAGTTTTTAATACTGTGAACTGTAATTTTAGTTAAAAGTTTTAGTTAAATGTATTTTTTTATATTTCCTTAGTAAGTTAAAAAAAAAAAAAGTTATTGTACTATATTGGGAAACCTTTCGGCAATAAACTATAAGTGTAAGTGGTATGTTCTGCGCTCCTTCCTTTCCTGATACAAACAAGTCTCACATGGTGTAGCTTTACGGTCGAGCTGAATTTTATGTTGGTGGCTGTTATTAACTCAACTTTTATCAAATAAAAAAGACATAATATGGGGAAGAAAAAGTCCACTGGGGGCGGTGCTGGATTGGGAAGAGCTTTGATAAAAGAGAGACTTTTGGCAGGTCGTGGAGGCAGACATGGAGATTCTTGGGTAAACTAGCGAGCTTACTAGAGCATCGCCTTTTCCGTCAAAATGTGCTTACTGTGTGTTGCTAGCTTGAACTTAATGCTGTCTTTGTCTTCGTCTTGATAGCTTCACACAAGTGAACTGAATGACGGCTACGACTGGGGACGTCTGAACCTGCAATCTGTCACAGAGCAAAGTTCCCTGGACGACTTTCTGGCAACTGCAGAGCTCGCAGGGACAGAATTTATTGCAGGTTTGTGTGTACGGTTTTGAAACTATATATATGTATAGTGCATTCTTGTTGGCACAACAGGGGTGTCTTAAAAAACGTTTTGTGTTTTCAGAAAAGCTCAATATCAAGTTTGTATCTGCGGAAGCCAGGGCAGGTATTCTTACATCAGAAGAGAAAGAAAGGCTTAAGATTCTCCATGAGGAGAAGAAGCATTTTCTAAGAATACCTCGCAGGTAAACTTAATAGTACAAGCGTGTATTCCATGTATGTGTATTACAGCCTGCCAACCTTGTTCTTTTCTGCTGTCATTTCATGTTATGTTTCATCACGACTTCCTGTCTTGTAATTTTGAACTGTTACTGAAATCCAGACCTCATTGGGATGAAAACACCACCCCAGAAGCTCTTCAGCAGGCTGAGAGAGACAGCTTCTTAGAATGGAGACGGGACCTAGCACAGTAAGCTCTCTTTCACTGAAACACATGACACACACCTCTGTTACACAGTGGTACCTCAGAGTTATGGTGTTGTGCTTGCTTCAAAGGCTGGAAGAGGACCAGAAACTGATTCTTACCCCTTTTGAGAGAAATCTGGACTTTTGGAGACAGTTGTGGAGAGTCATAGAAAGAAGGTAGGAACAACAACTCATTTGTGATTGCTGTTTTGATCAGAATTAATGATCTACTCTATGTGCCTATATTATCTGTTTATCCTTAATGCTGGATAAGTACTGAATTACCAAATTGTTTTGCCTACAGTGACATTGTGGTCCAAATCATTGATGCCAGAGACCCCTTGCTGTTTCGATGCCCAGATTTAGTAAGTGTTGTATTTATCCCTGTAAGGTCATCTGACCTCAATGCTCTGAGTTGTTAGCTGAGTTTAGCAAAATATGGTGTTTCTGTCCTCTCTACCAGGAAAACTATGTGAAAGAGGTGTCAGAAAACAAGGTCAACATGCTTCTGCTGAACAAGGCAGACCTGCTGACATCTGAGCAGCGCAAGGCCTGGGCCAAGTACTTTCAGGACGAGGGCATTAGAGCAGTATTCTGGTCAGCCGTCAAGGAGAATGCTCGGCTGGAAAAGGAGGAGAAGGTGCTGGATAGAAACATTGTTGTATATTTGTGATGTTGTGCTGTTGAACGTGTTTTAACATATGCAGGCAAATTAATAAATAGCATTTTCAGAAGGTATGTGTAGTTGAACAAGGGTTAATTCATTGCTGTTTATCCCAAGCCTATAAAGAGTTCTGGTTTGGTTCTCACAGGGTGAGAAGCCGGAAGATGAACGGAATGACAGCAAGGAAGAGGAACCTCTGAACAACAAGGTGGAGAAGGATGAGGGCGAGGAGAAGGGAAGTGAAGAGGAGAACGTTCTAGATGAAAGGGAGGAGTGCTCTGGGGATGAAGAGGACTGGCAAACGTGCACAGAAGGATCAGAGAGTGGGGATGAGAAGGAGCGGGAAGATCCAGAACCCACACAGGCCCACTTTCACAACACGAGTTATCTGCTGCATAGAGACGAGCTGCTGGACGTGTTCAAGGCTTTACACACTGGGCCCCAGCTGAAGGAGGAGCAGATCACAGTTGGGCTGGTGAGCTCTCCTCCTCAAGGATGCTGCCAGTGGCTTTTCCATGCTGTGACGTTCATAGTGCCTTTTCTTACAGTTATGTTTCTTGTTGCTGGTATAGGTGGGGTATCCTAACGTGGGAAAGAGTTCTACAATCAACACTATTTTCAGAAATAAGGTGGTTTCAGTTTCAGCCACTCCTGGGCACACCAAGCACTTTCAGGTAACTCTTAACAAACTGCTTATGTCTGTGAGTGTTATGACAAGTACTGTTATTCACCAGATTAAAGGTATATGAGTCTGTATACTTTTTAATTTTAATAACATCACTACTATTACTGAGTTCATAAAAAGTTATTTTGGGAAAACTGAACTTCATTAAATATGTACAATGTGCCAGGGATGTCATCTAATGTTCCTGGTATTACTTTTCAGCAAAGCAGTATAAACTGGCATTCCAATGTGTTTCACACCCATTTTATGCCATTTATTTGTGTATGTGTGTGTCTGTGTGTGCATGTGTTTAAATAGTAGAAATAAATGGTCTCAGCTCTCATTTGACGGTAGTCATTTGGCAGAAAACAGATGTGAACCACTTTGGAATGCCAGTTTATGATGCTTTGCTGAAATGCAATATCAAAAACATAAGAACATGTATAATACACAATTTGTAATAAATCAAATATAGTGCCCGCCATAATGTTTGGGACGAAGACACATTTTTCATTGATTTACTCCACAGTTTAAAATTTCAAATCAAACAATTAAGATGTGATTAAAATGCACATTCCAGACTTCAGTTTAGTTTTTTGAATACATTTTGGTTTCACCATATAGAAATTACAGCACTTTTTATACATAGCGCTCCTCATATCAGAGGACCATAATGTTCAGGACAATTGGTTTCACAGGTGTTTGTGAATACTCAGGTGTGTTTTATTGCTTCACTAGTGCAGCTCACCCATAGTTTTATTATTTAAGATAAATGTTTTTAAGAAATATAATGCCCTTTATAGAATTGAATTAAAGGGCACATTGATTATTAAAATATTTATTTATTTATTTATAGACATAGTTATTTCATTTAGACTATTATGGCATTCATTACAAATATCTTAGGCGGTTTGTTTACCCTGGAATGCGCCAATAGTTTTTAATGTTCAGCAGACTGCATACGGAAGTAATTTATGTGCTTAAAGTGAGATCTGATTACAAGCGGTCAGTGGAGACACATGTTAATACCAGATATGAACAGAGCCTTCATCAGAGACTACTATCCACAGAAGACTTCATGAACAGAAATACAGAGGCTATACTTCCAGGTGCAAACCACTATTTAACCACAAAAACAGGATGACTAGATTACAGTTTGGGGAAAAAGTACTTCAGAGAGTCTGCAGAAATCTGCAAAAAGGTCTTATAGACAGATGAGACTAAGATTAACCAATATCAGAGTGATGGCTAGAGGAAAGTGTGGAGATGAATAGGAACTGCCCAGGATCCAAAACACACCACCTCATCTGTTAAACGTGTTGGTGGGGGTGTTATGGCTTGGGTGTGTATGGCTGCCACAGGCACAGGCACTGGCACACTTACCTTCACTGATGATGTAACTGCTGACGGCAGTCACACAATGAATTCTGAGATGTGTAGAAACATCTTATCTGCTCAAGTTCGACTAAATGCCTCCAAACTCATTGGACAGTGCTTCATCCTGCATCAACAGAATGATCCCAAACAAACTGCTAAGGCAACATGGGAGTTTTTAAAAGCTAAAAAATAGTAAAATTCTTGAATGGCCAAGCCAGTCACCTGATTTATATCCAGCTGAGCATGCCTCCCGCCTGCTGAAGAGGAAATCTAAAGGGATAAGCCTCTGAAACAGACAAGTGCTGAAGGTGGCTGCACAAGAGGCCTGACAAAGCATCAGCAGGGAAGATGCTCAGCACCTGCTGATGTCTGTGAATCGTAGGCTGCAAGCAGTCGCACATGCAACAAAGTGCTAAACATGGCTGCTATAATATACATGCCACTGCTAAGTCCCAAACATCATCATGCGCTGAAAAGAAGGGCACAATGAATTAAATGTGTTGTAATTTATACATGGTGAAACCGAAATGTATGTAAATAACTTTGTTAAAATCTGGAATGTGCAAAATTTGATTTGAAATTTTAAACTGGGGAGCAGAGGGGTAAATCAAGGAAAAGTGTCATTATGGAGGGCACTGTATGGTTACTACCCAAACAGCTTACTCTTGAGATAAACAGCTTTTGTACTAGGCTTGGGCAGTATCATACCTTCGTAAATTCCAGTCATTTTACCCTGTTATACAGTATATGACTGTATTTTCAAAATAAAAAAGTGAATCTGTACTGCTGTACAGGATTGTACTAACAGTAGTGTGAATGAACACATAAGAACTTGAGCAAGATTGTTGCTATTTATATTAAATATTAGTCCTGCAGGCAAATGGTGACTACAAACAAATTTATTTTCTACTTCCAAATAACTCATTTGTTGCCGAAGTTCCCTGTTGTAATAAATTCGTTTAATTTTAGATTTTCATTTTCCATCTGTTAAAAAAAACAGTTGCAATATCTATGTTTCTGGTAACCTTATTCACATGCTAACCTTATTCACGTGTTCACAAATATTCTCAATGGAGAATGAAAATTAAATGAACGGAATGGTCACCATTATCTAAAATTTAAGTGAATTTAATGGACACCCCGTTGCTTTTTTTCTAATCCTGTGTTATTGCTACCACTCGCATCTTACTCACCAGTACACTGACATCTAGTGGCACGTGCTGTGCACTACAATACAACGCCTCAATACAGAGTCTCCGTATGAGTTTAATAGAAAGAGGAGCGTCTGTATTTTTGAAGGTATTAAAAATAATTCCTAAAATAAATATTTTCTAAATACCAGGGTATACTGTCATACTGTCCAAGCCTATTTTGCAAAGTTTAGTTGATTGTGAACTGCATCATGGGTCTGCTCCTGTCAGCTTGTGATGTCTCTCCATATGCCACTGCAGACACTGTTTGTGGATCCAGGCCTGTGTCTCTGCGACTGTCCCGGGCTGGTCATGCCCTCGTTTGTGTCCACTAAAGCTGAGATGATCTGCTCTGGGATCCTACCAATCGACCAGATGCGAGACCACGTTCCAGCAATATCTTTGATATCCATTTACATGTTATTGGGTTTGGTGGAGTTTAGTGTTACAAAGAAATTCAGACCAAACTTTTTCAGCTTGTACAAGATTTTTTCTGTCTGTCTGACCATACATCTATCTGTCTGTTTATTCACCCCTCTCTGTCTGTCTGTCTGTCTGTCTGTCTGTCTAATCTGTTTGTTTTTTACTGTAACACTGGGGGAAAACCACTAAAAGTTCATCTTTGATCATCCAGGGGGTGGACAGTAGAAACGCCTAACAAATACAAAGCTCATTGTATATCTTGAAATAGTGTCATACAAGTTGATAATTATGTGTAGTGAGCTGTTGGAGGAAAAATGTGGAAATCTACATTGTATTCTGGTTTTCCTTGTTCCTCTGGGTTCCAGCTCTTGTGGTGGACACAAGCCATTTATAAATGGCAGTCCTGTTATAAATGCTAACTTTGTGAAACTTGAGATGTATAGTTTTTTGACACTGGGTCACTGAGGTGCTGGTTCAGTTCTGTGGTCATTTCTGAGGCTGTTTTCCTTACAGTGTTTAGCAGATGTTCTGTTAAGCATCGCTCAATCTCTTGGTGAGCCTCGGTTTGACAGCTGCTCTTCTCTTTGCAAATTCAGTTTTTCAGTGTTGCCATATGAGTCTGTTCCCCTTTACACATTAAATTTAGTAGTTTTTGTGACTTCGTAAAATGCAATTTGGGCACCAGCCTCATTGAAACACTCTTACATGCCTTAAGTTATTTTGAAAATTGACCTCGTTGATTGTTAGTGACATATCGCCAATTGGCTTTCAACTGAATATGACTTCTCTGTAACTATGCTTTGTAATTGTGACTTAATCTAAAATTACTTTAATATTAAATTTTCATTGTATGCACCCCCTGTAGGGGGAGCTCCTCCCCATTAATTGTACAAACTAGCAGAACATGCATTTTAAAACCATGAAAACAGGGAAGTATGGGTGGCATGGTGGTGGTGCAGTGGTTAGCACTGTCGCAACAAGAAGGTCCTGGGTTTGATCCCCGGCTCACCCAGGGTGCCTTTCTGTGTGGAGTTTGCATGTTCTCCCCGTGCATGTGTGGGTTTCTCCGGGTGCTCCGGTTTCCTCCCACAGTCCAAAGACATGCACATTAGGTCGACTGACTACTCTAAATTGCCCATAGGTGTGTGTGGCTGTTTGTGTTGGCCCTGTGGTGGACTGGCGGTCTGCCCGGGGTGTACTCGGGCCCTCTCGCGCATTGATGCTGGGATTGGCTTCAGATGGATAAAGCGGTATAGATAATATCCATCCAGATGGATAAAGTGGTATAGAAAATATCCATCCAGATGGATAAAGCGGTATAGAAAATATCCATCCAGATGGATAAAGCGGTATAGAAAATATCCATCCAGATGGATAAAGCGGTATAGATGATATCCATCCAGATGGATAAAGTGGTATAGATGATATCCATCCAGATGGATAAAGTGGTATAGATAATGGATGGGAAACAGGGAAGTGTGTGTTTAGGCAGAGTGGCATTGCTGTTGTCGATATGAGGTCCTTGACAGTGGTACGTGTGCCAGACTATTCCCCGTCACGTGTTGGAAGCCACCTACGGCATCAACATCATCCGCCCGCGGGAGGATGAGGACCCGGAGCGGCCTCCCACGGCCGAGGAGCTCCTAACGGCCTACGGATGTCAGGATGCCCTACTCTGCACATCTCAGCTGTTCAGCCAGTTCTTGAGGTTTTTTTGCAAGGTTGTTTCATGCCCGCTCACGCCGTCATGTTTTGGGTGGTGTTACAGATATGAGGGGCTTCATGACCGCGCACGGACAGCCTGACCAGTCCCGCTCGGCTCGGTACATCCTGAAGGACTACGTCAGCGTAAGTCAGCACCGAGCGTGAGGCCGCCAGCCGAGCGGTAAGAGAGCATAGAGCATTCAAATTGACTGACTCCCTGAAACGCATTGCTGTCGGTGCACCACCAGGGGAAGCTACTGTACTGCCACCCACCTGCTCACATCAGACCTGAGGATTTCCAGCCTCAGCACAGCACGTTCAAAAAGCCAGAAGTGGAAGAGATGCAACACATCTCTGCGGAGACGGGCAGGCCGCAGAAAATCAAGAGGATTGAAAATGTGGTGGACAAAAACTTCTTCCATCAGGTATTTGATCTCCTCATTCTCTGTATTCCATGTCTGTCTCATCTGATGCAAGCGTCTTTGCATCCATCCATCCATCTCCTAACTGCTTATCTGATCAAGGTCATGGGAGGGGGAACTGTTTCAGGCAGCATGGGACACAAGGCTGGGGAACACCCTGCAAATAAAAAGGATGCAGGATTATTATAATTATTATTATTATTATTAGTGGTCCAAGCATGTATTGCTGGAACCCTATTGTTTTTATTATTATTTTTATTATTATTATTCTGCTTTTATGTGAATATAGCTGAGTTTTCCGTAGCTATATAGACAGTAATGTTGTATGTTTTTTTTTTTTTCTCTTCTCCCAGGACAATGTGAGGGCCCTGACCAGGGGCGTCCAGTCAGTGATGGGCTACAAACCTGGAAGCGGCCTGACTAACCAGGCTAAGCCAGGCTCAGAGCAGGCTGCTGGGAAGCCCTGGAAGAAGCATGGCAACAAGAACAAGAAGGAAAAAGTGCGCAGACTCACTAAGCACCTGGACATGTAGCGGGCTGCTCTCGCTGTATATCCACCAACAGCAATACAAACAGCATAGTCATTTCTTACTGAATGTTATAATTTATGCATTCAGAATATATATTTAAACTGACCTGGGTTACCATCTGTGCCGCGTCATTAAGTAGAAATGGATACTTTTGTAAATTCTTTCCAATACCTTTGGTAATGAACATTCATTACATTGCAAATGGAAATAAATTATGAGAAATATTCATAATTTAACAAATGTATATTGATGCAAATGAGAATTGTTAAAGGGGATTATTTAAAAAGAATGGTTTTCACTGGTAGGGTGGCTGAGATTTAATAAAGAAATTCCCCTTATGTGTAGCTATTGGTAGCACTAAATAGGACTGCCTGATATGGCTCTGAAAACCAGTTAACACTGTAATTCCTTTTAAGTAATTTCAATTTTAAAATCCCGCCTTTATAAATTTATAAATTTAAATTGAGTATAATATGTTGATAAATCAAAATCATCTCTGTAAGGTGTGGGAAGAATGATCAGCTATCAAGTAGCTAAATTATGTTTGTATAGTACTGCTATATTTACGATTGCAAATTTCCCTAAACAAGACAAGACTTTTTCTCAGTAGTTTTTCTTTCTCGACTAATTAAGATATCGATTGGACTAATGTGGCACCCAATAAGTGTACTGAATACTGACATGAAAGTGTCAAAATCACTGGCTTTATGTTTAGAAGCTGCCCCCCTCCCATCTCCCTGGATCAGACTGGGTCTGAAAAATCTTTCAAGTTACCCTCTGTTTATGCCCTAGTAGCCGGTCATCTTGTTCTTCCCTCTCACTTATGGATGGTACCTTTTTAACCTGGTCTAATTTGGGTATGAAGAATTTTGATAACTTCTATGTCAGTGTTTTTGCATTATATATTTTTGTAAGTACACAGCTTTGTTTATAACATATTCCCTGATTTTCCACATATGCAAAGCAAAACTCCTTTGGATGGTTCCTTTACGCCAAATTCAATTCTGAAAGGTTCAGTCTCATTTATAATCAGGTTCATTTGCTTTATGAATCCTTAGTCTTCTTAAAAGTTAAGTCTTAAAAGTGAGGAGGATTCTGCACAGCTAGAGATGTGAGGGTAGAATTCCTGGACACCACAGGAAACTTGCATCAGTCCTGAAGTTGCCTTGCTACATGGGCTGCCTTACAAACCGAGGGCATAAATAAAACGTAGTATTTGTAGTATCTAAACACATCCTTAGGAATAGCATCTCCATTTTCCCACAAAATGCCTGGAACAAGGTGACCTAAAAAGCTTTGACCAGCATCCATGACATTGCAGTTAAAGCCTGTCCATCAGCTTTTTCCTACCACGGTTTCTATGCGCCAGCTGACTTTCTTCCAGGATGCATGGAAATAAATTCCAGAAGATGTTCATAACGAGTTCATTTCTTCTTGGTCTCCTCCATGGAGTGACAGATCTTGGGTCTTGATACACGACTTTTAGATCTGAGCTCTGAGTGCTAAAAGACCTGTAGATACAAGCTGCTACTGGTGCTTCTCCTATTTAATTGTGGTATTTCAAGTAGGCATAAACCCTACAGAGTGAGTTATGCAGTATACCAATCAGTCTAATAACCAGTAATATGATCATTCAGTGCCTTACAAGTGAGAATTTTGATGCAGTGTTTTGGATGTAAAGTAGGTATTGTGTATGTTGTCGGTCTTTAATTACGACTGAAATTAGGGAAATGCACGTTATTGAGATTTTTGTCCTTTATCGTTTTTTGATTAAATCAGGCAGGCTCTTGTTTCCGATTAGCACTTTCAGCAGTAAGACTGAAGGCTATACTAATAAAACCTACAGCCGCGAAAAAAGGTAAGAGATCAGTTTATATATATTAAAACAAATTTGCATATTTAAAGCCTGGTTTAATCGTCGTCCGCTGACAGAAGGCTACGCTGAGCAACGGGTTGTTTAGAGGTTCAAAATTTCTCGTGAATCGTAGGATGACATAGGAATGGGTGCAGGTGTGAAATGCACTGCTAGGACAGTGTGTGTGTATGTGTATATAACCTATATATAATTACTCAGATTCTCTTTTTCATCATATGTATATTATTATTATTCACAGACGCACACCCATAAATTGAGAAATGAGTGAAACAAAAACTGCTATGCTTTTTCCCGCAGCTGTATAAATGCCGTCCAAATACAAGAGATATACAAAATCGTTCAATTAATTAGCCCCTTCCCCTTGGGAAGACAACAAATTTTCCCAAATGCAGTATGCGTATGGGTTTTCAATGGGTTTCATAATTTACTTTGGTTTAACATTGAGTTATAAACAAACTATCCCCTAAACTGATCTACAGTTTGTGCCAGTTTCTCTGCGATGTTTTCGAAGTACCTATTTTTCTTGAAAGTTTCCTGTACTGAGATCAGTAGTTAACACAAAGAAACGTACTTTATTTAGATCGTCGGTCCTGTATAGAGTATTTATTTAATAAAAGTTGCAGATAACTTGTTTGTAACTTCTAGATTGTACAGGCCATCTTGAAAGCCACCTGACCGGCTTCATTTGCAATGTAACTTTAACCTAATTGGTCGCATGTTTCTAGTGTCGATTTAGGTGCCTTGAACTCGGGTTGCTTTCATGATATTTTGCCTGCATATGTTTAAATCATGATGCTTTAAGATGGGACACCTAAAGCAATCCATTGAAATACCAAATACGACAATGAGATATTTCCTTGGCTGGACTTCTTGGATCAGCCCTGAATTTACACCATGCTTTTTTGAGCCACTTTTTTGCGTACCTGCTGGATTATGTTGTTTATCTGCGATACTTCTAGCAATTGCGTACTTTCTGTAAGTAACCACGTTCTTCTTTTTCTCAATAATTGAAGTAAATAAACGGAGTATGTGGTTTGATATACACTTGGATAACTAGAATCTAAAAATTATGCAAAGCGGTTCTCGGATTGATTTTTCCCGTTCGTGTTAGGCTGATTTTTAAGGACTGTGCGGCGAAGCGCAGCGGCTCCGCAGCCACGGCCGCCTTCGCCCTTTACTGCCTGCTCGGGAACTTAAGCGGCGCCGTGGGGGCTCTGCTCTCTAACCAGCTGCTCATGCAGGTATCATGCAGGGCTCTCTTTCTTAATATACTTGCTTTTAAAAATGCATTATCGTATCCTGTTAGTGAATAGATTTATAGTACGTGAAATTTAGTGTTACTGTTTAACCTGCTTGAAGGTGACAGGACTTCATTAACTTATTATTCATATAAAAATGTATGGTTTACCATGGCTTCACGTGCAGTTTGTCGTAGGCGTGTTGTCCTGGTAAAGCTTTGATGGTGTTCATTAGGTGTCTATTGTTACCATTAAACCTTTTACACCACGTGCCCCGGCCTCGATAAATGATTAGAAGGTGGATTGACAGATGGATTCACCCTGTTATAGATAATGTTAATTATAATGTTAATTTTTTTTAGGAATGTGTTTTGTCATTATACATGCCAGATAATGACAGCATATAACTGGATTTTGGTTTGAAAACAGTTAACCTTATTTCTATCTACAGTTTCCATTTCCATCTACTTTTGTCAGCTTAGCAGTGTTAAAGAAAATTAGAATTTCCAATCTGTTTTTATTTTCAACCATGGGGCATCTGGAACTATAATGACTAACGTGCTATTTCTCTTTGCATTTTTCATTCTGCGTGCCAGATGGTGATGGGTGTATTCATGACAGGATTGGATATTGTTCGTTTCATGTTTATCTACATACCCGTTTACCTGTGCAAACATTCAAAGAGTGGTGAGTTATGAAAGGCACCTGTATTTACAGTTGTAGATACAGTTTATGGTGCAAAATGTTTTCTTAAATATGTAAAGCTAATAGATCTGCTACCGTATTGTGTTTAAATATTGTGTTTAAATGGGACAGTGAGGCTGAGGGGGTCTTGCAGGACTGCTTTGAGACAACTGACTGGCAGATATTTGAGGATGCAGCTGATGGCAACATCAATGAATTCACAGACTGTGTCATAGGTTATATTGGCAAATGCATAGACGACGTCATTACCAAAATCACCGTCTGCAGATATCCAAATCAGAAACCCTAACGCTAAGCTCAAGGTGCGGACCTCTGCCTTTAACTCAGGGGACGCCGATGCTTACAAAGCAGCCAGATATGACCTCCGAAAGTCCATTTAAAAGGCCAAAAAGGACTACAGGGACAAAGTGGAGTTCAGCTACCGCAGCTTTGACTCCAGGCGATTGTGCAATGGACTATGCTGCATCACTGACTACAAAAAGGAAAACACAGGCAGTGTTCAGCCCACTGCATCTCTTGCTGATGAGCTGAACATTTTCTACACTCGCTTCGACAGAGACAACAAAGAGCAGGTCCTGTTTCCTCAGGGGGGCAGCGAGGCTGATACTCTCACACTCAAAATGGAAGAGGTGAAATGGTCTATCAAAAAGGTAAATCTTCATAAAGCTCCCGGACCAGACGGCATCCCAGGCTGGGTCCTCAGAGTGTGCGCCTACCAGCTGGCAGGGGTGTTCACCAGCATCTTTAACCTCTTCCTAAGGCAGTCAGTGGTCCCTACTACCTTCAAAACATCCACCATCATTCCTATCCCGAAGAAACCAGTGGTCTCCTGCATGAATGACTACCGCCCTGTTGCA
>JAODJU010000033.1:10818341-10839101 GCA_026776725.1 Gnathonemus echidnorhynchus
TTCTGTGTACCTCGTCACGTTGCGCTGAATTCAGTGCGTGTTCAATGCTTTCCTACTTGTTGCTTTGGGTAAAAGCGCCCCCCCCACTTTGGGTAAAATACTGTCCCCCCCACTTTTAAATTGGCTGCTACGCCCCTGCCAGTAACCCTAACGGCTTCCCTGTCCTGGGAGAGTTAGTGATGGAGAGCTGGTCAGTATATTCCTCTTTCAGCTGTCTTGTGGACTCAAACGGGTGCCAGTTTCCAATAAGGCTCCCTTTTACCACTTTTAAATTGTAGTAACTTGCTAATAGGGCTGGGCAATATCACATTGGATAGGAACCAGCAGCCACAACATCTTTTAAAAGATGAGATCTTATGGGTAAACAAGGTGGTGCCAGAGGCTGCTGGGATTGCTGAACTGAGAGAGTAGTGTTGACATGGTGTGCACTTGTGTGCGTGTTGCAGCAGTTGTTTTGGGATTGTTTGAGAGTATGTTTGTGTGCTAATACAGTGTACGTGGGTGGCTGTTTTTTTTATTTTGGTCTATTCTGGATGATGGCCGAACCACCCTAAGGGCTGTCTGTTCATGTTTATTTAATTAGAATTAGAACCGAGATTTAAATATATTTTGTCCTTGTATCTGCTAAATACACTAATTAAAGCCATAAAATTGTCTGCCTGCTACATTAGAATCTTCATCGAATAAGTGTTTGTGAAAATGTGAAGGCTAAAATCTGGGCTTATTCTACGTTGACTGACGGTGCTAATGTGTAAGTTTGCGCACGTTGGACTTGTTGGGGCCAGTTTCGTTATCGTAAACTAAAACTGAAATGAGAACGGACACTAAATAAAAGAATGTAATTCGTGAACTGAAATGAAAATGAAAACCATATTTACACAAAGAAAACGTGTCGGACTTCAATCTGCAAAAAGTACTGCCACAGCACCAGCATCTTTTACCTTATTTAACCACAGTATCTCCTCTTTTAAAAGATGTCGTGGTTGTCGATATGTCCCTTCGCTATTTTAGCCGTACGTAAGCTGCTTAAATTGTTGGTGTAAATAAATGTCCGTATTGTACCGAAAAGCTGCCGTCCGGGCAAAAATTTTGCCTGCCATCTTAAGCCCTGGTGATTATTGCACATGCGCGATATAATATTGATGTGATATCGATCAGCCCTACTCGTTAATTTTTTTTTTTTTTTTTTTTTTTTTTTTTTTTTTTTAAAAAAAAAAAGGTTATAACTTCTTTATGTGTCTTGATGATTTACAGATTGTTACAGCTTAACTAAGATCCTGATTACAAAACATTCATAAACCATTTATAAAGGTAGTCTTATTGGAAAGTGGGACCCTCGGACATTTAGACCAACGTTTCCCAGCCTGGTGCTTGCCAGACAGTCCACATTTTTTTTTCGCTGAAGCTGGGAGGGAGCAAAAACATGGATTGTCTGTGGATCCCCAAGGACCAGATTGGTAAACACAGATTTAGACATTCAGGTGTTCGTATGCATACAGAGCTGTCTGATGGCTTTTTAGTATCGAGGGATGACTGGCTCGACCATTGAAATCACTTCTGGAGTGCTGTGTATCCTGGCCAGTGTACTGTATGCCTCTGCAGTCCTCCTCTATGACACTCATCTGGAGCCTGTCTTAAAGGCAATGCCTTGGATACTGACCGCTGCTGGATGTGCGGCCTTTGATGCCATTGTATCCTTCCACTACGTGATGCTTTTGAGTGCTGTATGGTCTTTGGGGGACAGTAACATGACTTCTGGCAATGGGCCTGACCTACAGTTCTGAAAAGAAAAGAAAATTTGGTCTGATGCAAACAACCGCTAACATAAGTAAATGATATGAAACCCTTGTTTTGGAACAGTCGTGGTATTTGGTAAATCAGTATTCAATGTGTCATTTCATGCTCTGTTCTCCAAATATAAAATCTAAAGTTGACAATCTTGGCTGAAAACAGCATATGTTGAATTTTGTTTAACCCTGGCACTCCAGATTGTTATGCTGTCCTGCTACAGGAGGTGGACAGGATGGAAATCTTTGAGCCAATATCCCAAATTGAATTCTGCAGAGACACAAGCCCTACTAGGGAACTCTGCCCCACGCTGGCCTAGAACGACAACCTCAGCAAGCCGGCGAGTACGCAGCAAACAGCATCCTGTCCCCATCGTCCCCCATCTCCCTTACCCCAATGTCCTGCCACTTTCACCTGATTACTGTTTTGGTCCAGAACCTTGGTCTTTGCCTCATTCTCCTGCATGTTCTTAATCTCGTGTTACCAGCTAACAAATGCTTCTACATCCCTTCTTCTCTTTGCCTTTATGTAAGGGATTAAGCCACACTCCTCTTCAGGATCTATCAGGCAATAGAACTCCAAACAAGAAGACTGAAGTCGGACAGTATATTGATGTGACCATTCCACCAACAAGAAAGGTTTTCTCTATCGGGGCAGGGGAAAAGCTTCTCTTTGCTATTATGCAAAATAAAATGGTTTCCACATTTTAGATGATGAACTAAGAACTGGTGATATCACAATGTAGATATTGGACATACATTTCATCCAAAAATATTTGCATTCCAGGTTTGTTTGAAAGAAGTGAAGATTTCCAGGGAAGGTCAGTGTGGGAGTCAGACCCTAAGGAGGATCAGAGTGGTGAGAGTGGACAGTCCGCGCTCCTCTGACGGCTCCTCGGACACGTCATCTGCCAGCTCCGACCTGGAGGTCAGCACCATTGGCCCCGATAACTTTGTCCCTCATTCTGTCTCAGAGCACGCTTAAAGCCAGTGATTATTGACATTTCATTAAAGTGCAGGAGCATAGCTTTTATGTTAATTTAAATAGTGTCTTAGCATGGTAAGTTTTTGCGTAGAGAACAGCCAAAGCTGCAATTCCACATTGCTTCAGTAGGTGGGAGTGCTGTGCAGATTTTGACCTTATGGTTGCTTGCTGCTCTATACCCTGCTAATTTTCTGTTTGAATAATGATTCGATTTGGTTGTGTGCAGAAACGGTGATCACTGCAGCATCACCGCCTGTATGACTAGATTCTGTTGATATAGTTTGCGGCCGTCTTTGGTGTATGATATACTCCTTGGTAGCCTATAAATGTGGTTGTAACTGTAGCATGTTTATGCTGAAATGTCAGTAAATGATACACAGGGAGGTATATTATATGGCACTGAGGTATGGTAAATGCAGATGCGCTAAACCTGTGAGATCTGTTGTGTAGGGCAGTTGTTGCACTGTGGCTTTGGGCCTTCCCCCTGTTCCTGGAAAAAGCAATCAGCAGCAAGCACCACTGAGGCTAAAACAAAGGGAAATGGCACAGAACAAATACTATTGTGCTTTAAACAATATGCTAAACAGGAAAAAGTGAATGTTCCCATTGATGTGTGTGAAAGAGCTGTATCCAGAAACCTTCTGTCAGGCATTTCATTATTAGGAAAGTCTTCTAATAATCATTGTTTCCTTCTAGTTGGTGTGGTGCGGCTAAGGATGCAGGGTATTGTATCCTAGGGTCACGAGTTTGGGTCTCAGGGGAGGCTCTGTACCCTACATGCTCCAGCAACCGCAAGGGAAATTAGCCAGTTTAAATGAAATGAAATGTGCAGATCACTGAAAAATCAGAATACTTATAAGTAAAGGGATTAATATGCACTGCCTTATGTGTATAACACTTCCAAAGGTTTGAGTATGGAAATGGCTCAACTGTAATACATATCTAAGTATCTAACCTTTAGCTTGGACTTTAAGATCAAGTTCATTGTCATTATGTAAGCTAGTTTTACTTTTGCATAATGTGTAACCACTGACATGTAAGGAGTGACTAAAATTGATGGTGTTCCTGTGGAGCATTGTACTGTATTTCTTTGTCTGCATTGAGTGCTCTTGAGGAGTCAGTGACTTGTCAGGGGTGGGATTTACGATCTATTTTAAAGGAAGGTCATGTGATGAGGAAAACAGTTGATTGTGTGGAGAAAATGCCCTCGAAAGAGATTGTGAATTTATCATTCACAGTGTGTGCTTAAGTGCAAACACTGCCGAATGGTTCACTAGCAGGAGTAAATGATTGTGATGAAGAATTTGCATGTTATGTTTAAATAATGACATTTGAAGGCAAGTTATGTATTTCAATGTGCATTTTGAAGTCTTCTGAAATGTTTTTCTCTGATCCCAAGCTACTTTGCTTTCCATTCATCTGTGAACAGTGTGGAATTAGCTCTGGATTGTTTCTGAACTTGCTATAATGAAGTAGGGAGTAAGGGATAGAAGCAAGAAACTTATACTGTGGCTGAATTGTTCTGCTGTTAAAGATCTGCGATTACAAGGTGGGGAGGCCCAGCCGGTCTGGGGTACAGGTCATACAAGGGAAGCACTCAGCGTTGCAGCTTCAGGAAATATTTTCAGTAAAATGTCTAATGCTTGTAGAACAGAAATGTTTACCTTAGCTGAGCAAATGGTCACTGCTGCTCATGTGCAGCTCATCTGATTTACTATCCACTGTTTTATATGACACTAGTGCTTGAACTGCCAAATAACAACACAGGTTGCACAGAATCGCACAGAAATTTGTAGTGTTGTTTTCTGCACCTGTAACTCATAACTGGCCTAAAACAAAATACGGAAAGTAAAGTAAGTAAATTTTAACTTTCTCATTTGTTAATCCCTTTTAGGAAAGAGTAGTATAAGTCAATGATTCTTTTTTCCTATTTGGCCTTATACTAGAGTATATTATGCAAATAATAATTTGATTTTTAAAAGTAGGTTTGGTATGATTTGCTGATGGGTTTATAGTGGAAAAGACGGCTTGCGTACCACCTATACTCCTATATACCACACCAGGAGTCCCAGTGATGTCTGTCTCACCTGTGCTAGTCTGTTTTTAGTATGCGACTTGTATCTGGAGTGTGTGTGAATCCATTTTTTCCCCACCAGTGGGATTTTGAAGATGCAAATGCACAATGGGGCAAAGTACAGAAAGAGCAAAAGAGCTCTGAAGCTTTCCCACTCCACAAGTGGACGATGCTGTCAAAAGCAAAGCCTGATGCCAATGCCAACCAGCCATGCAAAGAGAAAAGCTCCAGCACCCAGCAGGAACCTTGACAGAGCACCAGGATGTGGCTGAACACCAGCGATTATTACACTTTAACTATAGGCCTTACTGTCTGGTGAAAATTAACTATTTTCTTCAGATTCTTTGTATATTAAATCTGCATGAAGAATATTGTTATTAATTCATTATAAAATATGAGGCAGTGAGGAGAGATGTGCACAGTAAATACAGAAACCTTCACAAACATGGATTTGTTCATGTGTAGCCCACAACAATTTTGAATGAGTAGCTCTGAATCTGCCCCAAAGTGCTGGACCTCAAGCTGTCTCAGGATCAGCTGGTTAGGCTAGACTTAAATCCATCTATGTGTCCATCCATCGTCTAACTGCTTATTCTGGTCAAGGTTGCAGGGCCGTCAAATACCATTAAATTACATTCTTTTTGATACACTTGGCTCATCCTAATTAAATCATAAGGTTAAAAATGCATGTGTGATCTTATTTTTGCGATTCAGACTTCAATGATGAAAAGTGCATTTGGAGCAATGTGGACCCCACATAATGAAAATCAGAGGAACCGTCACTCTTGCTTCCTGATTCGAATGATTCATTCACCATAAATTTACAGTAGAGATTAGGGTCAAAGCAACGCTCCTGCCAAACGTCATTTTATGAGAAAACCTCCAGCTGTCTGGTCTCATAACATTACACCTCTGCAGCTGGCCCGCTGATTAATGCCTAGCTGGGATTTCAGCAAACGCGGCACTGTGCAGTAGGATGGCCTTTGGGAGAAGAGCCGCTGATTCAGGAGCCCTGGGGATCATTTCCCTTCACCAGAGCAGCCACACTTATTGTCAGGCATTCATATTCAATCTGAGAAGCGTGATAAGGCACCGACTACATGGCACATTATTATTTTACCAGCAATAAATCTCTGCTGCTCCTGCCTTCTCCTGTCTCTTGCAGCTCGGGAAATTTGTTCGTTCCAAAGCCGTAGTAACAGATGGGAAGGGAAGGAACTTCCCTGCTATGATACGGAGACAATGCAAAGATTAGGAGTAGTCATGGAGGAAATGCTTTTCCTCAATTCAGTTCCTCCACTGATGTACAGGTTTAATAAATCATTATTGCAGGTGTTATATTCATAACTGGTCTTTTAATGAGGGAAAAATTGGCCTTACGAGTATGCCTGGGAATAGGCTGAAAGCTTTATTCAGGGGTGTAACATTTATAGGAGCTGTTCACTTGACTCGACTGGCAGGCCAGGAGGCGGTAAGGCCACAGCAGACCCTGCAATGCAGCGATGAGCAAGCCAACAAACAGGTCATGTGACACAGCAGGTCATGTGATAGTAGTCCCCACCCTGGGACATATTTTTCACCCCTGGGGAAGTAGGATATATGAAAACAATTCTCTAACAACTTTTGTAATTACTTCTGGAAACATTATTTTTTAAAACAGTTAAACTAGGGTCTGGTACCCAATCAGCTTCATCCTCAACACTAAGTAGGAGTTGCTTAAATACATGCAAAGGGGCCCCTCGTTAAATCTGCACTCCATTCACTGTGTGATTATCCTAATCTCTTCAGTGTCTGAATTAGATACTTTCCCTGTATATTTCAAAATGCTTGATTTAACAGTGCTTTCAATGAGTCAGCGGTGAAGTAGCAAGCTTACTGATGCTTCATGCTATCTGAAGAATTACTTGGAATTACAAGACCTGAGACATTCACAATTATTTAGGAGATGTATTTTTCCTAAGAGATACACAGCAGGGCAAATACATCACACCGTATTCATGGTCAGATCTGTGTTTCAATTTGCCACAAATTTATGCATATCGAATACATAAGATATTTTGGCAGATTGTGTGCATCACAAAGTGTGCCTTTTTACTACATTTCTACGTGAAATAGCTGGATACATCTTCTGTCAGGTCCGGTGCACGGGCGGGGAGCGGAGAAGCAGATTCGGGACACGAGTATCACAAAAACGGGGTTTATTAGGGAAGCAGGGAGCAGCACAACGTCAATGACAGACCTCAGGAAACAGACTTGATCGCGGACTAAGTACAGGACATGACGTCAGAATAGACGCAAGACAGCTGGTACGATGGGAATTCACACGCAGGTAATGAGGTGGGCGTGGCACACATGAGGACTGGACGTGCATGTCATGACATCTTCCATTTTGATTGATATAACTTTTCCCATCACAAATGCACCAAGGTTACAGGCTATGGGAAACTCAGCAAGACATACTTAGAAAAACAAATTAGATAGCGCACTTGTGGATTGCAAATTCAGTACAAACCATATTATAAGTAACAATACTCAGTTATCAAAATAAGCAAAACAATGTCTTATCAGTAACAATTGAATAGCCAGTTCAATACGTAATAAAACAAATATGTAGACATTATGCTACAGGCACATCTCATTCAACAAATAAGAGTGGGCATGCAGGGAAGTTGACGGCTTGTTCCTTCCTACTTTTTCAGATCTGGAAAGTTCTGCCATTCAGTCAGTTTCAGTAGCTAGCAAAAAGTCTTAGAATTTATATGTAGACAGTCAGACATACAGACATCAACATGTGTTTAGACATTGATATTCTATATGATGTGAAAACCATTAGCATGCATGTAGAAAAATGAATTTTGAATGTTAAATTATAGGATGCAAATTAGAATACAAATTAGAGGTTATTTGGGAATTAGTTGTGGGAAATGTATAATGAAAACACAATTCTCTTTATACTGGCCCTATTCTGTGACCACAACCGCTCTTAGTTGTTGGTGAATTTAATGTACATTTCAATGTGAATTTACTTATACTGGCCCTACTCTGCGTGGTAGATAAATGTTTCTGGCATAGCCAGTGGAAGCCCTTGCAGTCGCAGGAATGTGAAAAGTCCAAAGATAGACTAGGCTCAAATGTGATGGTCCCCAGGGCACCTACATTTTCTAGTGTTCATACAGGATCAATATTCGATGAAATTGAAGCATTGCTTAGGTGTGAATTGTGAATGAAGCATATTTCATATTTTAACCTCATATCCAGTACAGGGTCGGAGGGAGTTTAAAAATCAAACTAAAATGTAAAATCATAAAAATCCACCACTAGAATGGTTATTGGTTGCAATAAGAGGAGGTCAATTACTGGAATTTTCCAGAATACAGCTTTGTGAGCAATGTTACAGGTAGCACGTGTAGCTGCTGGTGGAGTTGGTCAGTCCAGAAGAGGTTTAGAAAACACAGCAAGTCATGAGCTTGTGATCAGAAGATCAGCTTAAAAACCATCATAATGGGATCTTTGGCAATATTCCTTTATTACTGCCTATGTAAGATCCAATACAGGAGTCTTAGGAGCTGAAGGAAAATGGGAAGATATAAGCTCATTCAGTTGGCAGTAGTGTGCCTTCAGCCCTGTGGGGCCCTGTGGGGCCCTGTGGGGCCCTGTGGGGCCCTGTGGGGCCCTATGCTCCCGCTGCACTGCCAGCACTAACTATGTTGCTCAGCACTGCTCACTGACCATTGGAGAGATGGAGGCTTCACTTCACTGCCAGCAAGAGCAGGTATCTCATAGCAGGGAAAGCAATTTCGCTGGTAATTCTCAAAGAGCTTGAACACTGCCACTCCAGGAATGTCAGTCATCTGATGCCAGAACAGGATGCTAAAACACATAAAGGTTACATGCGTGTTGTTTAATCTCCCCATTACTGCACTTATGGTATAGATACTACCCAGGCCTGCTGTCATGTAAGCCAGTCTCCCTATAGGACAGGTGAATGGAGAAGTGGCTCAGATGACACCGAAGATGAACCTCACATTGGTGGACATGATCCTGAGTTCAAATGAAAAGCATGGGAATTGTCCATATTACTCTCTACCAAATAGGTTCTCAAAAATAATCTTTACTCATATTTTATTAACCCCCAAGAGGAAATTGTCTTTGCATCTCTCTCATATTGCTCTCCATGAGACACACAGACAGCGGAGAGCAAACTTGGGGGTCACAGCACAGGATCGATCAGCATCTAGCTCCCCTGGAGCAACTGGGTTTAAGGGCCTTGCTCAGGAGTCCAACGGTGGCATCATTCTGCTAACCATGGGATTTGAACTGGTGACCTTTTGATAATGGGCACAGAATCCTCACCTGTGGAGCCACACAACACCCACAAGCAATATGCAGCAGCTACTCTATCACCAGCAATGGTATGGGGGTTTGGAGGCCAGCACAGCTATGAGTACTTTACTCATGGATGCACTGTACAATCAAACCTAGATAACAACCTGACCAACACTATGATGATTGTGTGGTACAACTGAGGCATGGAGGTAAGAAACAAGCACAACAGCCATTTGGGGTTTAACAGAGAAGGGGGCAAGCAAAGGAAAGCAAGATGGGTATCAGCTCTACAAACGTGTCACATGGGCTGTGTCACTGTGTCACTGTGTGCCTGGACAAAAATACGACTTTTATATCACGAGTTGATGGCTGAATTAATGACCTAAATTCCTCTTGCTCTAGGGTGTCCAGACTCTCCCCCATCTAGCAAGATACATGCAGAAAATGAAATGAAGGCACTGTCATGACCTGGCTTTACAAGACGAAGGGCTGACATTTTGCACGTAATTTGACAAAGAAACTGGTCATGCTGTTCAGTTCCATAATTAAGGACATCATTTCAAGGTATGTTGGATGAGGTGGCCATTGAGGAATATGCCGGCCCATAGCCTGCTTTGCTATCACAACAAAACATGTTTCTTTTATTTAGTAAATGTTTTTGTCCAGAGTAATGTATGCATGACAATCAGAGAAAGCAGGGTCAAACAGTTTTCTTGGAGAAATTGAAGTTAAGGGCCTTGCACAAGAGCCCAACGGTGGTGCAGAGTCCGGACTTGCAGAGCCACACACCACTCAGATACAGTAGTAACAGCTGCAGGCAGTTCTGTGTACATTTCACAAACTGCACGATCATTAATAAAGATGGGCAGGACAAAGAGGAAAGCCAGAGAGCATGCAACATCCTGCCTGACAGCTCTTTTTATTATTTTGCCCAAATTTCACTGCCTGCCCTAAATCCACTCCACTCTCCTTTACGTGAACAGTGAAAACAAGTCAGTCACAATAGTTAAACATTGTCATATTAGGTTTCCTGAAGGCAGAGTGCGCAGAAATTGTGCCAAAAAATGAATTGCATTCAAGGCAAATGTTATTTACATAACACATTTCATTCTGAGGGTAAATTCACTGACAAAGCAAGAAGATATGGCTTCATCTTTTATAATGCTTAGAGTGCAGGGTATTGACATTAGGTCTGGTAATACATTAAATACAATAAATTTAGTGCTGCTAAACCTAGTCAACACATGCAAAATGAAATTATATTGCTGGGATGTCTAAGTGTCACCTTACGAGGGACAAAGGACTTGAGGGCTGGTGTGGAACAAAAGGGGTTTTATAAAGAAACAGAGACTGGAAATAACTGGACTGCAAGGGATTAAAATGAGAGGACCATAATGAGGAAGGACAGGAGTATAGGAGGAGCGACTTGCAAGGACAAGAGAAACAGGCACTTAAATACATAGACTAATGTGGGGCAACAAGCGTCAGGCATGGCTCTTCAGGACCAAGTGAGGGAGGAGACAGGAGGGTCAGGCAGACATGGTGGGCAAGTCTAACTCTAATCCAAATCTTACCCTATTGTTATCTTAGTGATACTTCATAGATAAACCTAGTAACCCTCAGCCCCTAAGAAAAAAAGAACAAAGATCAGAGCCATAAAATCTGGCTCCCTTCAAAGAGCTGTTATTCCCAATACTGCCCTGGAGAGCAAAAAGGAGATACTTCAGGAGGGTGAGACTAGACCATGAGTCGGCCTGGGGAGTCTCCAACCTGGATCCCGTGGTGTTTCGTCATGTGGTGGGTTCAGCAACACACTGTACCACTGCAGGCTCCCCAACCTGACCTGAGCCTCCCTGCTTGGAAAATTTTATTGGTAGCAGGTTGGTAGCCAGTCAGTGAAATGTATTGTGGGGAACTCAGCAAAATTTATTGTGGGGGAATTAAAGTTGGACTTTGAATAAGGATATTTTGGAGCAACAGGAAGAGTGTGCAGAGTAGGTTTAGACAGTATTATGGTAATATATTTGGTTTACTGTGGAATTTTGGTTCAGTGAAATTTATTGTGGGTGAGTGAAGCCCACCAGCACTGAAACCATGAGCGATCTCAGCTAACTGGAACATGTGTGTCTATACAGTCAGAAATAATCTAGGTAGAAGTGACCTTTGATCTTAGAAGAAAATCACAATGAGGTCTGTAATATTATGTATGTGTCTGTCTGAGTTTACATGGTAATTAATTTATACCATTGGTGTCTGTTATGGTTCATACTGTTATACTGTTGGTCATAGTGCAAATGAGAAAGTAAAGAAGAGAATTTAGGTATTTAGACATATAAATGACATTTTAGGACATGGACATTTAGACATACAAAAAGAAATACAGTTAACCACCTAATTGGGGGAAAAGATTGTGAAAATTGTGCAAAATGGCATATAGATGGAATATGCAATAAATAGAGTTAAGACTAGGACTTAGGCCATTTGGGTAAAAACACATTTATTGGCTTTTACATTTTCAGATGAACAATCCAGTAATTCTAGAAATTGTAGAGGTTGGGGGTGTGGAAGGAGTAAGAATTAGATGCGGGAAGGGGGTGACAGCGCTGTCCAGGGAATACATTGCTATCATTCTAAAAGCATCTTTTCTAGTTAGAAATCAGCTTCTGTACTGGAATAATTACAAGTAACTGTTTTTAACTTAGGCTGTCATAAGTCACATGATGCAACACAAGCAAGAAGGAATGCTTTGCTTACAAAGAGTCTTATTTTTTGTGCTAAGATATTAATCCTGAACATGGTTATTCGCACAATCTAGCATGCATCCCCATAAAAATAGCTCTTTTTCACTGACAGATGTTTTTGAATGTTGTAGTAATGTCAGTTTACTTAAAGTTGACAACCGTCAATCTGTGCCCACGACACTGTGATTTTTAGGTAGTCAGCAAAGGGCAACTCTCCTTTATGCTGATCAGGAAGTTAAAAATGTGGATGTCTGGCACAGCCCTGAACTATTCAGCACATGGCTCCACTATCGGCCTAATAAATGATTAATGTCTTTAGGGCTGGTTCATGCAGTATTGTTGATATTCATTGGAAGGCAGAGGGCCTGGCTGTACCCTGATGATATTAATGGAATGAGACAACATCTGAAGGCATGTACCCATTGTCCTTGTGCAGGGACACTTAAAGATAAGCAATAGCGTAGCTTGAAGGTAGCAGAACACTATGGAACCCTGCAGCAAGAAGAGAACCTCATCTGTATATGACAAGTTGTAGCAAAACTGCTTTTTAGCTTACAGAAATCTACTCACATGCAAGTCGCACTAGATTTATTCATTGTTACGCCAGTTGAAGATATCCCCCTAATTTCATCATTAATCATAAACAGTGACAGTACTCTGCACACGTAAAATGCAAGGTGCAGCATTGCGGACATTTTCTTCACTGTATTTGTCATCTTCCTTAAATTTTAATGGAAGTGAAAGTAGGGAGGATAGGAGGCGTAGAGATCTGCTCCATTGGGACCATTGGTGACAGCAAGGAAAGCAGGGCAGTGCTCTCATTGATGTAATTATGCAGGGCTGTTACCAGGGTACTGTCCATTTTGACTTTGCAGACTTTTGCCTCGTGTTTTGACTTTGTGTGGGCCTGGCAGATGCTAGTGGGGCTCACACCAGACTCGGATCCCCAGGTGGCAGAGAAGGTTCGACACTGTATGCGGGAGATGCAGCGGCTACAGAGCTACCCAAGAAAGTGCCACTCTGCCCACACCCCAGGCTCCCGGCTCAGAAAAAGGAGGCTCCGCTCGAGTCCCAGGCTCCCAGCCTAAGAATGGCTACATCGCATGCACCTGGCCTTGCAGCAGCCATGTTGACTGAACCTCACTCAGGTGTCTCGGCCTCGCCCCGTCTCATGATGTCCCACTGGTTCCAGCCCAGTCTTCTAGTTTGCCATTGGCTCCAGCCCAGTCTACTGGTGTCCCACTGGTACTCTCCTTGTCTCCACTCATTGCCCAGACACTCACTTTGTCCTCCTCATACCCTGCTGACTGCAGCCAGGTCAGCGCCTGACTCCCTGGCTACCGCAAGACCAATGCCCAACTTTCCAGCCACTGCCAGGCTAATGCCCGACTCCCCAGCCAATGCCGGACAGTATTGGGCTAACCTAGATGATGCCCAGACGGAGGACTAGGAGTGGGACCATCTAGGTATTGCCCTAAGTCCCACACCATGGTCCCCCACTTCAGCCTAATGTTTGCACCAACCTAGCCCTAAATCCTGGTGCGGTCAACGATACAAACTGGGGCCCAGAAGAGGGACTGAGTCTCCATCTCCAGACACACCGTCCAGGCCAGCCTCCCAGACCCTGGTTGTCCTGGCATTATCTGCCTGGATACATTTCCTGCTGTTCCCTTGGGGAGAGAAACTTATGGCACCCTACAGCTCCTGCCCTGCAGTTCCCTCGGCGCCATCCTGTTCCTGACCTGTAGTCCCTTTGTCACCCTCCTGCTCCTGTCCTGCATGCCACTTGGCGTCTTCCTGTCCAGCAGACCCCTTGACCCCGTGCCCTCCAGTCTGGCTCTGCTTGCCGGTAAGCAGGCCCAGGAGGATCCACATCCCTGGGTCGTTGCCCAGCTTCCTAGGATCCAGAAGATGGCGCTAGTTTTCATTCATCGTGCCTCTGTCCCAGTGTCCTGTCCTGCCTTTTTTTTTGCCCGTCCTGTGTCCTCAGTGGTTCCCTCTTCTGTTCCCACTCCTTTCTATTGCCCCTCTACTTGTCTGCCCTGTTTGGTATGGCCTGTTCTATTTATCTTTGTCTCAGTTTCTTCTGCTCCCAGGTCCCCATTGATTGTCCCTGGTACCTGATCATTTCCAGTGTCTGGTATGTTTCTTCTATGCATGATTTTGTCCTTGGGTCTCACCTGTTGTCCTGTTGGTCCCTGGTCTGATCCCTATCTGCTCTGTGCCCCATATGCTGTTAGTCCTGCCCTGTCCTGTGGTTCTGTCCCTCTGACCTTTTGTGGTGTCTGTCCCACGTGTCCTCTCGGTCCTGCCGTGCCCTGTCCTATCTAGTGTCCTGTCTGTTCCGTGCCCCGTGTGTCCACCCTGTCGTTCGTCCCTCATGCCTGGAGGGCATGCTTCGGGGAAGGGTATGTCCTGCCCACCACATCTGCCTGACCCTCCTGTCTCCTCCCTCACCTGGCCCTGATGGGCTACACCTGATGCTTGTTGCCTCATATTGGCCTATGTTTTTAAGTACCTGTTTGTCTCATTCTTGTTAGTCCAATCATTAACGTTGCTCCACCTGTCAGCTCATGTTCTTCTCATGCCTAGCCTTCTCAATTTTGATCCCTTGTGGTCCTCTTTATTTCCAGTCCCTGTTTGTTTAGCTGTGTTCAAATAAAACCCCTTTTGTTTTGCCCAAAATGCCTGCCCTCAAGTCATTTGTTCTTCTAGCTGTGACAGTAGGTGGTAATACTGCTGTTGCCAAATGGCACATCATGGGCACACCAGGGATATTATCGTTAACGGACACTAAAACTACAGAAAATATTTTCATAAACCGAAATGATACGAAAAATAAAAAAGTACAACTAAACGAAAACTATACATTTCGCTTTTGAAACTAGCTGAATAATAAAAGCAAACATCAAAAACTTTATGGTACTTTTTAAAAAATACTTTTCAGCTGAAGTAATGATTTGTTTATCTTTAATGACCATCTGTAATGCCTGGAGTACACTTTGCCATTTTTGATGGTATTAGTACAATGCACCATGTATTCATATAAGATGCTCTACAGATCACAGATCTATAATAGCTCTACAACTTTCAGTCTATCCATAAAAATAAAAAAACTAAAACTGAAGCTAAATTTTAGAAAACCTAAATAGAGATATTTTTAAAAATAAAAATCAATAAAATCACACTGAAAACTAACTAAAATAGAAATGGATTTCAAATGAACATTGAAAATAATATAAAAATAAAACCTAAAATAAAAAAATGCTATAACAACACCTGGGCACACCTACTTCATGGGATAAGCAGATGCATCTGGTAAGAGAGCTTTTACATGCAAACACAGTGCACGGAATATCTGAATGACCAGCCGAACTTCATGTGCAGCAGATGCAAGAGAAGCCAGCTTGTGCTGTTGGGGCTGCTTTGTAGGAGTCTTTGAGCTTGTCTGCGAATGGGATGTGGTAGTCTGCTGTTACTGTCTTAGCTTAGGCACCATTACATTCCTAGTGCTACCAAGATTACGGCACTGCCTAGAGTAGGCTCACAGAGAGAGCCTTCAACATTCAATCAGATGAATTAGGATGGTTTAATCTGTTTTAGTCCCCAAGGTATTATCTAGATGCAAGATCCCTTAAAAGCAGCAGAGCATTACAGAACAGCAGGATGTGATCCCTGTGCCTGCTTTCTCGAACACTAACAAATGTGGTAGGCTTCCAAATCTGTTGTTTGTGCTTTGTAACTTATATGATAAGGTAAAGTAGTATGTGCACTCAAAGACAAGTATCTGAGCCAACAGCTATATTGTACCATTGAAGAGATGGTCAGGTCGGGTCAGGCAAGAGGGGTAGATGGAAATGCACACTTACAGCCTGCAAACACTGCTGATATAATTGCTGAAAAATGAAAGAATGATATCTGGGTTACTGAAGCAATTTTTTTTATTTTAAAAAACATTACAGTTGAGATTTCTCACAACTGGTTTCAAGGTGTTTGCTAAATCTGTTTTATTGCTCTAGGTTCTGACAAGGCATAGAGGCATAAAGTGCACCAAAGCGGACCATCACACCCACACTGCCACTGTATTTGTGGGATGTATCAGTGAAGCGAAAGAAAATGAGTACGAATAGTGAACAGTTTTGTTGGGTGCTTTAAGAACCACAGAAAGACAACAGTTGGCAGACTTCAAGTGGAGAAGGGAGCTGCTGACTGCTGTCACCATCTGGAGAGATTGTACTGTGGCAGCAAAGGGCTCAGCATGTACATCAATGACAGGTTGGACTGACATGACAACACGGAGGGAGTCTATAAAGGAACCTGTTCTGCAGTTTATTATCACAAGTGTTGTTTTCTTCATTGCTGTTTACTGGGGGGTAACATCATGTTGAAGGATCTTGCTAGGCTGAGGTAACACTTGAGGAAAGCTAGCTCAGTCATAGGACTAAGTCTTGATCCCTTGAAACCAGTGGTGGAAAGAATAATTGTGTGCTGCCTTCTGAACAATGAGCCCTATCCCTTCGACAGAGACCTCATTCAGTTGAAGGGCATCAGTTCAGTGCACCTACCTAAGATGCATTATTGCGTACTTCAAGGGGTCTTTTGTGTCTACTGCCATTTGCTTTAGGTCTGTTATCTGATCTTCCTAATTGGGCATACTTTAGCTGATTACTGAAATAAAAATCACATATAGGTCTATAGATATTGTAGCATCCCATTGGATTAATCAGATTGTTACACCACTTTTGATAAAAGGTCTTCTAAGCAATCAAGGGTGACTGTATTAGGTGTGGCCTCTAAATATGAATCATGGCTGTACATTACACTGTATCACAGTAAACGTTTCATGTAGGTTGGTTTAAGTCGCTTTTAAGTTGTCTTTAAGGGAAACTATAAAATGATCATATAGTTGAGTTAGTCCTTCTTAATTTTGTCTTGGGGGTGACTAATCAGAGGAGAGTTTGAGTTCCTGCTTGTGACTGTAGCATACATCGATATTGTGCTGAACACCAGTGTGTCCTTCCTGGGTTAATATTAAACCAGTTTAACAAGTTAACATAGTCTGGGAGTTATCTTCTATAATCCCACACTCACAGCCTGAATAAACACAACCATAACAATAAATGTTATAAGTTCTGGCCCTGTCTGAAACGAAGCTTGAGTATAGTTAAGAATTAAGATGCAAAAGGTTAAATAGATCATTATTTCCTTTTTTGCCATATTACAGGACACAGTTGTGAATTACTTGTTAAATCTAGCAAAACCTGTAGAAGATTTTGCATTTCATCAATTCATTTTCTATACTCACTTGTAATTTCCAAATGAAATTCGTAATGCTACACTTCTACACATTCATCACAGTTCCGCTGCAGTTTAGCATCACAACCGCCATCACACGAAAAGAAGAGCAGAACAGCGCCAGCTGCGCCACGCGCTCGCTACTCATCAGCGGCGTGACGCCACATCCGGTGATCTGCCCCGTTTTTCCGGTCTCAGCCTCGGCAGCCCTGGGCAGCAGTCCGTTCGCTCTCCTGCCGCGCTGAGCTGTCATTGTCGCCTACCGCCACGCCGTGTGTTTCCCATTGAAGCGAAGTCTACCTTCTTGTTTTAGAACAACACCGCCGACAGCCCTTTCAGTCACATTATGACTCTGAGGTGATACTTAAAAGTCCGGGTGGTTCTGGGTGAGTGCGTGTCTTTTAGTTTCTGAGGTCGCTGGGTATGTCTGAGGTGCCTGCTTATCGGCCATGCACGGTGTGTGTCTCTAGCAACTTCTTTGGGATGTGTGTGAAACAAAGGATCATACAAAGCTTAGCTTTTCCCTTTGTTTTTATAAATTCTAATTTGTAAACCGTTTTCATTTAATTGTTCGTTCTGGTAACGTGGTATCTTTACTAGTCCGCCGTGTCGTGTCTCTTTGACATGCTGCGTGCCTCCGTAACCGTTTTGGCCTGGATAGCATTGGCATCTAAACAAAGACTATTTAGGTGGTTATCGAACCGGGATGTCGCCTGGGTATCATCGCCGTTTTTGGCATCGCCATGCTGTTGTAACGCCCGAGTAGGTGACATCCCCCCAGCACCCAGTATGCCCTCAGCGCATCTGGCTGGCTTCTGGGAAGGGCTTCACGTCTTTCATACTTCTGCTTTTCGGAAGCAACACGCGCTGGCAGTCTCTTCTCAGCCCTTAGTGAAATTTTAATATGGCTCTTGTATGCTGTGTGGATTAACAGGTTCCCTTGCAGATTTTCATATGGGTCTTATAGTGAGGGTATTCTCTGGATTCACCGGTTCCCTGGCTGTTCGCCTGGCTGACACCACCTGTCAGATCCGTGGTTACTGTAAAGTACCCTTCGTCAGTATAGCCGTTTCTTAGGCTTCTTACAGCATGTTTAAGTTTTTGATGAGTGTCTGTATCCTTCCTTGAACTACGAGTCTGCTGGCTCTACACGTGGAGTTAATTCTGCTTATTGACTTGCCTACCGAGAGCAAGTTGGGGGAGGCATAAATAGAATTTCCTCAAAGGGATCAATAACGTATCAAATAACAACAATAATAATAATTATAAGTATAACTACTACTACTACTATTATTATTATTATTATTATTATTATTATATAGATTGGGGCGGGGGGGGGGGGGGGTCCCCACAAAATTCTCTCTACTCATGCAAGTTGCAATGCATAATTGAATCTGAATTTGGAGATGACTGCATTTTGTTACTGTTGTTCTGCGCTCATCTTACATTGTTACATATATTGGCATGCTCTTATTTTATTTGAGCCAGGACATGTGTGTTTGCTGGCTGTCTTTTCCGAACTTGAAGCCTAATGTCTTGTCTGTTACTCAGCTTGTGGATGTTTTTTTTTTTTTACTTAAAAAAATATTCACACTTGGCTATAATAAAGTCGGTGTTGTAAGTGGTGCTCTACCAGATTTAATTACTTGTATTTAATTGTGGTGCCACTGTTTCACACTCAGTTGTTCTGTTGCCTGAAACCTCCCCGGCTGAGGTGGTTTGAATCCCGTCCCTTTTTCTGGAATTTGCATGTTTTCTTAATGTTTCCATAGATTTCCTCCAGATACTCCGACTTTCTGTTGTAGTGTGAAAACATGCATTTAGGTTAATTAGTTTTTCTAAGTTGGGTGTGAGCCCTGTGATGGCCTGACGTCCCATCCAGGGTGTTCCTTGCCCTAAGCTTCTCATGATAGCCTACAGGATCACTGTGATACTCCACTGAGTAAGTGCTTATGGAATGTAGCAAGTTCAAAAGCAAACGAGTCCAAAATTAATCCTTTGACGTATTAAGTGAAACCGTTTGGGCGTTTGTGCTTTTTATTTTTCCTCTAATGACAATGAGCAATTGTTATTTCATCTCTTCAGGTGGGATTCATTTCATTATTTGCCGGAATAATTATTAGTTTGCTCTAGTGTTGGTTAAGGTCAAGAAATTTTGCCAGATTACTTGTGTCCACTAACCATGCACATACAATTAATGCATTTTACGCTTTTAAACAAAAGATGTAGGAAGCTGTAGACTACTTTCTGGAAGTGTTACAGGACAGGGGACGTGTATGGAGTTCGAAAAGTCTGTGGTGCTTTTGCATTACCTTTGTTGAAACATATCCAGTCCTACAGGGAAGCGGGTTCATCTGTGTAATTGTAGATGCCAGGGGGTGAGATCAGCTGCCATTCTCACTGGGTCACTGTAAGATATCAGAAGTAATCAAGGGTAACACTGTCTATCTGATATTCGAAACCTTGTGTATTATTCTTAGACACTTTGATTATACACTAAGTATTTATTTGTTCTTTTATATTTCATGTTGTTTTTTGCACAGATCTACTTTGAAAAGTTGAAAGATTTTGTGAGATCCTCCTTGGTAAATGAGTAGTGTCCAGGTGAACTATTGTTAATGTTTGGATGGAAGTTTGTTCAGAATATCAGCTTAAATTGTTTATGTGAAAAGTTGGGTTTAGTTGTCCAGGTATTTTGCTAAGATTTTTTTTCAGTTTTTGATGATTTAATCTCTCTTTATTTATGGAATATTGTTTTGAATTGTATTTTGGCTCAGGGGATTTCCACAGTTCATAAACCAGGCACCCTCAAATGAGAATGCTCCAGAGACATATAATGCTCTCATAAGTAACTCATAGAGCTAAGGGCTGGGAGGGTTATTTGATTCAGACTGACTTTTTGAGCTTGAAATGAACATTTGTTGGGACGCATACCCTTCAGTGTTTAGTTGTGTCACTTATCATTTGTACTTCAGTTAGTGGATATTTACCATGGTACCCACTCCCCTTTTAGAATTATGTGACATATGCAAGACTATGTTTGAGACTTAAACATTAACTTCTCCTTGAACTTTGGGACTGCTTTACGTGGAAGTATGAACAGATGAGCACCTCTTTCTTTCTTTGATGGACTGATATTTGACTCTTGCCCAGTGCCTGGGATGATGTGCTAGGCCAGTTGAAATAACAGGCTGTTAATAATCTATGAAAAATAGCTTAACCACATAAACATTCTAACCTTAGAGCTAAATCATGCAAAACAATGATCATGTCTTGAAAATGCATTATCATTCATGTTCAACAGTATTTTCTGCCACACTGTTCTTTTCTCTAAGTCTGATTTGGAGGATTTTTCCCATGAACTATACTTATTCAGAAGTAGTCATGGTGTTAAGCAGCAATGTGAGCAACAAGCTTTGCTGAAGTAAGTATTCTTTTTATACAGTTTTCATTAAATTAGTTCATACCTCTTGACTAGGGATGGCACGGTTCATGAAAAAAAACCGAACCGTTCGGTTCGCTTGTCTCGGTTCGGAGCATGCATGCGTCGCA
>JAODJU010000033.1:10871634-10887131 GCA_026776725.1 Gnathonemus echidnorhynchus
ATGCTTTTCCTTTATGAATCACTGGTTGTTTGGATCAGCAATTTCAGTTAAATATATCATATAGCAGACGAACACAGTGATATTTGAGAAATGAAATGAAGTTTATAGGATTTACAGAAAGTGTGCAATAATTATTTAAACAAAATCAGGCAGGTGTATAAATTTGGGCACCCTTGTCGTTTCATTGATTTGAATACCTTTAGCACGAATTATCGGAACACAAAATTTGTTGGTACGCTCATTGACCCTTGAACTACATACACAGGTGAACCCAATCATGAGAAAGGGTATTTAAGGTGGCCAATTACAAGTTTTTCTCCTCTTTGCATCTTCTCTGAAGAGTGGCAACATGGGAGCCTCAAAACAACTCGCAAATGACCTGAAAACAAAGATTGTTCAACATCATGGTTTAGGGGAAGGATACAAAAAGCTATCTCAAAGATTTCAGCTGTCAGTTTCCACTGTGAGGAACATAGTGAGGAAATGGAAGACCACAGGCACAGTTTTAGTTAAGGCCCGAAGTGGCAGGCCAAGAAAAATCTCATATAAGCAGAGGCGAAGGATGGTGAGAACAATCATAGTCAACCCACAGACCAGCTCCAAAGACCTACAACATCATCTTGCTGCAGATGGTGTCACTGTGAATCGTTCAACTATTCAGCGCATGGTGATTGCTGTATGGGAGAGTAATGCAGAAGAAGCCTTTTCTGCACACGCCACAAACAGAGTTGCTTGAGGTATGCTAAAGCACATTTGGACATGCCAGCTTCATTTTGGAATAAGGTGCTGTGGACTGATGAAACTAAAATTGAGTTATTTGGACATAACAAGAGGCGTTATGCATGGCGGAAAAAGAAGACAGCATTCCAAGAAAAACACCTGCTACCTACAGTAAAATTTGGTGGCAGTTCCATCATGCTGTGGGGCTGTGTGGCCAGTGCAGGTACTGGGATTCTTGTTAAAGTTGAAGGTCACATGGATTCCAGTCAATATCAGCAGATTCTTGAGAACAATGTTCAAGAATCAGTGACAAAGTTGAAGTTGCGCCGGGGCTGGATACTTCAACCAGACAACTACCCTAAACACTGCTCAAAATCTACTAAGGCATTCATGCAGAGGAACAAGTACAACATTCTGGAATGGCCATCTCAGTCCCCAGACCTGAATATTATTGAAAATCTGTGGTGTTATTTAAAGTGGGCTGTCCATGCTTGGAAACCATCAAACCTGACTAAACTGGAGATGTTTTGTAAGGAAGAATGGTCCAAAATACCTTCAACCAGAATCCAGACTCTCATTGGAAGCTATAGGAAGCGTTTAGAGGCTGTTATTTCTGCAAAAGGAGGATCTACTAAATATTAATGTAATTTTTCTGTTGAGGTGCCCAAATTTATGCACCTGCCTAATTTTGTTTAAATAATTATTTTACACTTTCTGTAAATCCTATAAACTTCATTTCACTTCTCAAATATCACTGTGTTCGTCTGCTATATGATATGTTTAACTGAAATTGCTGATCCAAACCCCAGTGATTCATAAAGGAAAAGCATGAAAATTATCAGGGGTGCCCAAACTTTTTCATACCACTGTATGTGGGGTGCTCCACTAATCGAATTTAAGAAACATAAAGTTTATACAGATTACTAACTTTTGGGTATCACAAAACGCATCTCATTAATATTTAAGCCATACTACTAATCCTCTTACCAAATTATGGGCGTAAATTAATGTCCGTATAGCACCGAAAAGCTGGCGTCCGGCCAAATGCTTCGTCTGTCATCTGACCAGGGTGGTGATTATTGCGCATGAGCGATATAATATTGATATGATATCGCCCAGCCCTAGTATGAAGTAATTCAGCTCTCTGCTTCTTCTCCACTAGGCCCTGAAGAGAGCTCACAGCGGCATCTCTTTGTCTGAGCTGGAGGCCTCTGTCGCCTCCCCCTTTACCTCCAGAACACCAAACATCTCCTGTGTACCCAACCTCATCAGGTAATCCTCTGACGCATCAACACACAAAATGAAGATTCAAGTGAGGGCTGTTTAGCCTTCCACCTTAATAACTTTCTTACATTATCAGTAGAGTGACCCTACAGAGGACTGGGATGCACAGTTTCATCTCAGCATCTCCTAGGCTGAAACTGCACTGCTTGCTTTAGTTATTAATGCAGTGCTTGCTTTATCAAGCTCTGTGGACGTTCATTTATACAACTGGGTACAGTGGATGTGCTTCCCAGGGACTTGAACCCATAACCTTCTTAATATGTACATTTCAACTGGTGTTTCACTGTAGGGAAGGACGAGCTGCCCTCATCACCTCCTTCTGTGTGTTCAAGTTCATGGCCCTCTACAGTATTATTCAGTACTTCAGCGTGACTCTCCTGTACTCCGTGAGTGTGCTATGCCCTGCCTGACCTGCCCAAAGAGGGTGTCTGTTTCACCTGCAAGGCACGCCATTGCTTCTATGCCCTGAAGGTAGTTGGCCAAAATCTTGACGATTTGGTCTTTGACGTTTCAGGTCCTGAGCAACCTAGGAGACTTCCAGTTCCTTTTTATCGATATTGCCATCATTCTCCTCATTGTCTTCACAAGTGAGTATTAGAAGACATCCTTATTTAGTGCCAGGGAGCCCAATGAACATAAAGGCTGCCGTATACTAATGACTTCTGGACAAAACGAAATCGAACACATCAGCGAGAACAATCAGTTACATACTTAAAACGATGCTGCTACGCTGTTCGTTCTGTGTCACACCACAACCCTCGAAGGCACAGAATGTTTTTGATGCAGCTGACCTACATACCGAGCACAAATAAACGTATTGTGGAGTGTGTGTCATTTTAAGAGATGAAGCAATTATGGGGGTTGCAAAGCAAAGCGTGAACTGTGACTCTCTGAAGTGTAAATATTCTGGAGAGACGACCTATATCTAACTGTTTGTGCCATTTTGATAAAAGAGATGGTTCAGTACTAGCAGTAGCCCAGCTAAGGAAGCCAACAATTTGCGCGTCACAGTTACAACATTTACTGTTTACAGAAATGCATGAATACACATATTGATTTACACTATTGAAACTGAGGTGTGGTGCAAAGCATGCTGGTAACTGCACAATTAGTCCTACTGATGAACCCCATAGTGTCATTTTTATGTCTGGCAATAATGGACAGTGGGTGGGATCAGAATAAAAAGTTCACATTGGGTGCCTTACACAAGCAATCGGTAATCACTGCTCATGCTACGTTATGTTGCCAAAACGACACTGGATTTTGTCAATGTTGTCTGAAGTATATGGCCAGCTTTAGTGCAATTAGGCCGAATATATGAGAGCAAGTTAGCGTCAGGGAAAGAGATGTTTGCTTTTAGCCGATGATGTAGTCTAGTTTTATTCAGAATCCATGGTTGGTGACACCCGTAAGATCTCTATGATACCTGGAGTTTTCTGTATCACACATCATAAACACTGAATTTCCACAAATCTGCCTGTGGTTCCTCCTCTTGTGAGCTGATGGCAGCACTATGCGAACCTTTGACCTGAAACCATGAACGCTGGCTGCTCTTTGCGCCCTTGTGCCTGCAGTGAGTCTGAACCCGGCTTGGAGGGAGCTGGCGGCTCGCCGTCCCCCATCAGGCCTTATCTCCAGGCCGCTGCTTTTCTCTGTGATGACCCAGATCCTCATTTGCCTGGGTTTCCAGGCCCTCTCTTTCTTCTGGGTCCAGCACCAGAGCTGGTATGAGAAGTGGACACCGTCCAGCGAGTGAGTACCACCATTATATGCCATACGGTACAGTACGTATTCTACATATTTTTGTAATAACTGGTGCACTGGATGTGTAATGTGAGGTTTTTTTTTTTAATATAATTGAGGTTGTTTGTTTCATTCATTTCTTTTAATTTTTGTATATCTATTATGTAAGGTAGAGAGATTACAAGAGCATAAGTATTTCATTGTATATTCAGAATAAATATGACAATAAATTTGAACTTGTGTTGAGGTTTTGGTAATGATTAGTCTCAGCCAGCTTCTCCTTTTCTGTTTCTCTCTCTCTTCTTCAGCGCCTGTAACACGTCTGATTTTAACAATATATCAAATCACAACGACACAGAGATGGACGAGCACAACATCCAGAACTATGAGAACACAACTCTTTTCTACATCTCCTCCTTCCAGTACCTAATTGTTGCTATTGTGTTCTCCAAAGGAAAGCCCTTCAGGCAGCCAAGCTACAAAAACTGTACGTGTTCTTGTTTTACTTGCATTTTCTTCAAGTGTATCTATAAGGTTGTTGCTTCTTGAGTAAATTCAGTAGACAGTGTATTCTCAGTGTCTCTGAATAATGCTGTGTAACCTCGTGTTTCTCCCTCTACAGGGCCCTTCATGCTGTCAGTTTTCAGCCTTTACTCTTTCCTGTTCTTCATCATGTTATATCCAACCTCCACTATCGACGACTTCCTGCAGGTGAACGTGCAGTCACAAGTTGATAGAGTGGTCTTATGAACGCATTGCCAAATGGAGTTCTGAGTGTTGTGATTCAAATAAAAGGCATCAATTTTAAGATTAAAATAGCTTGTACTGGAAGACTTTATGGTAGATAGATGCTAACAAACTGTACAGACTATTGGGTTCACCCCATGCTCTCCCCTCTTAGATCGTGTGTGTTCCATTTGAGTGGCGAATGAAAATGCTTTTTATCATTGGGCTCAACGCGACTGTATCCATCCTCATGGAGGTATGTTACTGTGTGACTTCTCTTGTGATTTAAGGAATATGACTCCAGTGTAGGTTATGGCCTATTGCTTAGTTTACCTGAATCTTTCAACATGGATACTGAGTCATGGAGCCTAACATGATATTTTTGTGCATGACGGTGAACTTTGGGATTGGCTGTACGCGCCTTCTCTTCCCTTCAAGGCTGTCCAGAATGTGAGCATTTTTGACACTGACATCTCCTTAAATGTAACCTAAATGAGCCTGGTCGCCCCTGCCTGGTTTGCTGTGAAAAAAAGCATGGCCTGCCACAGCACACACTCTCACCAGGGTGCTGCTCCTCAGTTAACCTGTTGAACTTCTGTCCAACTTATCAGCACTGGGACATAAGAGCTAACAGGAAAGAACAGCCCTGAGGCAGATGCCTCATAATGCTGTCATTTGAGTTTCGCTACATCTAACAAGGTCATAAGTCCCACAGTTTAAAATAGCGTTCTGAACTCACCTGGATGCTGAAAGACTTACGGCTTACTTTGAGTCAAGTAGCTGGAAGGTTGCCCTGTGGCTGGTACCAGGCATCTCAGTCATGGCCACTGCTTTACCTCAGTCAGACCTCAGACATTCTTGAGATTTGGTTCCAGAACTCGTCATGAATGGGGAGAATTTGCAGATGTTTGGTAGAGTCACTAAAAATGGTAATATGTGCTTATTTCTACAGTTAAAACCCTAAATATGCTCCCATTAGCTTAATACATTACCTTAAAAAAAAACAAATGTTTGATGTAAAAATAGAGTACAGTATTGCCTAATGGATATTTGTCACACTAGTACATGTACAATACAGTATACTACTGTTACCCCTACTAATTCATAGAATTTCTTTTGCATTCACAGTAAAGTAAAATGAGTAAACGCACGGGACTGTAAACTTATTGACAGAAGTCATATACGGCTACTCCACAATCAGCAGGGTGAAAAACTGGTAACCATGCTCTGTGATTGGCTACTTCCAACCTTTTCAGTGTTTATAGCAGATGCATCTCAAGAGGGAAACCCGGGACGCATTTACTATGTACGTAAACATTAGCACCTTTCAAGAAATTTATCATTTTTGTGGGTTGAATTTACGTTAACGTATATTTACTATTACAAAATATTAAATTAACTATTTTGTAATATTTATCTAACCATTAGCGTTCCAAAGGGAATAAACTTTGCGAATGGGATTCGCATCTTGTAAAGGTACAGTACAGTATGTACATAAAAAGGAACGTTTTCATAAGAAAGACACGTTTTAATGGGTTTTTTTTTAACTGATCAATATTGTATGTCTTAAACTTTCCCCAAAAACACAGTAGATCTTCATTAACCAAAGTTTTACCAATTTTACACTTAAAAGCATGAAAACTTATAAATTACTATGAAAATTAAACATAAACACTTCTGCAGGGTTTTTTGAGGATTTCGCAGTTGTGCAAAAAAATCGCGGATGCAAATAAGTTCGGTTCCAATGAATTTCTCGCGGATCTGTGAATTTGCAAATCACAAAGCGCAAATGCACGAGGGCTGACTGTACAGCTCTTTTGAAAGATTTCTATCAATTCAGGATCTCAGCTAAAGTGATTTTTTTTTCCTTTGCTTTTATTCCTTTTCTTTTTAATGACCCCCACAAACATATTCCCAGCTAATATACCAGAGAATCATATCTTGGATTGATTCAGGTAATGAAGGATAAGTTGAGTAAAGATGATCAGTAGCTCTCTTAATTTTCTCCTACCCAATGCAATGTTCTTTAGATGCTCATCCTTGACATCATCTTATGGAAACTCGTGTTCAGCCGAAACAAGCAGGGCAGCTATGCCGTGACCCCTGCTTCACAGTCACCTCAGGTTGGAAACCTCACGCTTTGTTCACTGTAGCTTTCACTTCCTCATGTCTCTCTTCACCCTGCCTTCTTCTCACACCTCCCTCCATGCTGCCTTTGACTTTGCATGTGCATACAGTGATTGCTGTTATCAGTTCACCCCCCTGCCCCACTCTGGGCTCCTGGTGCAGGAGTTCCTTGGCTTTTTGGCTAATCCACTAGCAGCTCCATTTGGCTCCATTCTGTCTGTAGCATAGTACATCTGCCTTGTATCTATGAATGGAGAACCTTCATCAGATATGTCTTCATCATAGGGTTGTTTAGAGGTCTCATTCTGGGACTACAGTGTCTCTTCCGATCAGCTATAATCAACAGGAATGAGCCTGTGAGTCTGAGAGTCCTGGTGTTGCTGGGCCTTGCCCCTATGGTGAACAGTCTCAGGGTAGAGGCTGTGGTGAACAGGCTTCAAATCAAATTCAGTGTATTATTGTCTGCAAATAGCCAATAGGCTCTTATCATAATTATTATTGTTGTCGTAATTATTTTTTATTATTTTATTATTTATTGTGGGGGTAGGCCTTTATAGTTATTCATTTATTTATTTGGTGTGGGGGGGGGGGGGTAGGTTTTGCAACTGTGGGAGGAAGTCCTTTTTTCCACCCCATGAAACTCTGGCTCATCACTCTTTGAACCATTCTTTTGCTAAAAGCTTTCTCCCTTCACGTACATCCCACTATTTGCATGACGAAAAATGTGCTGAAATGGATTCTCTTTCGATAGTAGATAATTTAGTTTATAGTTTTATAATTTAGTCTTTCCTTATGGTCATGTATTACAATAGGCATTCCACGTTGGACTGTGGGATGCAGAAGGGAGAAGATGGATGAGCTTTGCACCAGTGAAAATTGGCTGATGTCTTGTCATTCTTACCATTGACAGTCAGCCATTGAGTGCTGGGGCTCCAAGTGGCCCTTGTGGCTTCGCTGCCGGAGGAAGCAGATCCCAAAGGCGCGCTACATGCACCTGGCCCAGGAGCTGCGCATCGACCCTGATTGGCCCCCCAAACCCAAAACCATCACCGAGGCCAAGACACCCCCAAGTCCTGAGAGCCGATCCTCCCACACCCAGTCCGCCTCCTAGCACTTCCTCTGGCCTATGGGCTGAGGTGACCAAAAAGAGACTGAGATAGTGGAATGATAAGCACTGAACATAGGCAGTGACCTCTGGAAAGCAGAGCCTCTTCAATTTCTTGTGCTCGCTTTGCAGCCTGTAGCAGAGCCACTCCAACTAGCATTAATATCCTAGGTTATTGCTGCTCTCCTTCATAATGAAAGGTTGTGCTTTTTGGATTCTCAGGCTGGGAGCTGTCATTTCTTGTGCTCTTGGGCCTCTTCTCATGCCATTGTTCAGTTTCAGAATAAAATCAAGAATGCAAATGGATTCTGCAATGGGATTTTTAAGGTGATATCAAGATTTCCTGTGAAAATCATACTTTCCACACTGAGAGCTTAAAAATGGTTTTAAGAATTAAAACTTGTGATCGGCCATGGGGAAAAACTACATGTAACATGAGAACGCACTGTTTAAAAAAAATAATAAAAATCTCAAAAACTGCAGATATGGCTTCATGACGCAACAAGCTGCTGAAATGCTGTCAGCTCATGCTGTCGTGGCTCTTAGTTAATACTGAAATTGAGATGTATATTTTATATATTTCTTCCTGTGGAAGAACATTCTGAAGTATGATAATCAAGAATAGCCAGGCATTGTGAACAGAACCCTCATTACAAACTAAACTACGGTCTGTTTTCCGAAGTTCCAGCAAAGGTGGTGTGAAATGATGACACGTGGCAGCCTGCCACCTCGTGTAATCTGGTGAGCCCAGATACTACATCCAGTGGAATTCCGGCACAGCAGTTAATTTTATCATTTTCTTTTAAAAATAAATGGTTTGCTTTTCAATTACTAATAATGACACAAATTGACAGATTGTCTTATTGTAATGGACAAAGTAATAACAGAGAACATGGAGGCAGCAGGGATGTTAGGTTTTACCAGAAGACAGGGAGCGGGGAGTTGTGCTTGTCATTTGCAAAGCACTTCAGGTCACTTTTGGCTGCTTATTCTGTCAGTTTATTACTATTGCAATTGTTAATTTCTGACTAGTTGAGAACTCTACCTTGGTGCATGGTAGTAAAAACGTAGGCCAAAGCTGACAGCATGTGCAGTGCTTGGGGCAATTACCTAATGATCCATCAGGGGAGCTTAGACTGAATTGAATTTGTTCTCAAATCATGTTCATTTTGTTGGATTTATCAATTATCAAATGTCAGTAATTGTGGGAAACATGCAACATAAGACCTGAAAAAAATGTTTATAAAATTTATTTTTGTTTAGAAGTGGATCTAAGAGGTTTCTATTCCTTTTTTCACAAACTATGTTGTAACACAGAAAAATGTTCCTGATGCACAGGTGAAGAACCAAATCTGAGAAATGTGCTTCAGCTTGTTCTTTTAGTCTTGTATGAATGACCACCCTGGCTCCCCTCGTTAGGTAAAGCAATAAGACTAGGTGGAAACTCGTGTGCTTTTCCTGTTTGTCAGTAGGACAAGATGTTAGCAGTGGGTTTTGGAAGAAAAAAAAATGAAGCTGTCTCTTGTCATTGCTGTTTTGTATACCTTAATTATGTTGTACGATTAAATAGCTTTTGTATTTAATTATTGAATTGTATCCACTCTCCATCAGAAGTAGTAAATATTCAAAACTACTCTACAGTACTTATTACGTATTTACATTTTCATTAGTCAATTTTAAAAATTTCATGCAAGATTTTATTACAAAAGCAGTTCACTTTCATTTTGTGTACTCAAAATCATCACAAATAACAATTTCATGGAATTCATCTACAGTATTTTATTTTTAAACCAATGAAATCAAGACCAAGTTTTGATTTGGTGGTACAAAAGTTTTAAATTTTGTGTGTATAAGATCACAAGTATATAGGCTTTGCTGCTAGTACAGTTCAGCTTTGGATCTTGGAGATTTTTATTGAATTTATTGCCTCAGGTAAATGTAAAGAAAACTGCAAACATTGTATTACTTATGTATATGGATCATTGTAATAAATGCTTTTGGTAACTTTCTCTTTTCCTTCTGGCAGTTCAGAATTATGCATTTTTTCCCTAAATATATGTAATGAATTTGCAAATTTTTCTATGCGTAATTTATTTTTTATTTATTTTTATTTCATTTCCATGGACTGTATTTCTAATTTTGAAAGCTTGATTCCTGTTTATTTACTCTTTTTTAAATAAACATTAAGAAAATGTATTGATGTTCATTTTGTGTTATCATTTTGTGTCATCATTTTGTGTCATCATTTTGTGTTATCATTTTCATTTTTCATTTCACTTAGGACTTTTTACTCCGGCGCTGTGCAAAATGTCCTGACCCAGAACATCACATCCTGGTACAGGACATTAAAGGACTACAAAGAGTGATTTGGGCAGCAGAACACTGTACCAGATCTTCTCTATCATCTCTGCAGGACATTTATACCAGGAGATGCCGGAGCAGAGCAACCAGGATCATCAGAGACTCGTCTCATCCCAGTAACTGTCTGTTTGAGCTGCTGAATTCAGGCAGGCGCTTCAGAAGTATTATGGCAAATACAGAGAGACTCAGGAGGAGCGTCTATTCTCACGCCATAAGACTCCTTAATCAAGACATGCCACCACTACATCCTTTAATATACACAACTCATGTAAACTCTTCCTACCTGTCGCCAACCTGCTATTTTTAACAATCTTTAAATCATATGTCTTTACATATATTTATACTTATGTCACTGCAACAAGACACACTGCACTTTAAATCATATGCACATGTACAGTTTTTAAACCTTAAGATTATTTTCTATATTAGAATGACTACATTTCTCTATATTATGTGTGTATTTTATTCTTAGTTTTTTTTAACTTTTAGTTTATTGTAAGATTTTTAACTTGCTGGCTTATTCTTAGAATTAAAAATTATATTCGATTTGCACAGTCTAAGGCAGGGGTCACCAACATGGTGCCCACGGGCACCAGGATGCCCCCAAGGACCACATGAGTTGCCCGTGGACCTGTTCTAAAAATAGCACAACTCACCAGTAAGCAGCGTGTAAAATTTTATTTTATCCTGTTATTATTCTTCTTTAATCACATTTGCATTTATACAGATTTGAAAATGACGATATCTAAAAAAAAAAGCATTTAAAACATGTTTATTTATACATGAAGTTTAGATAAGTTTAGGAGGGCGTTTCAAACTGGTAGCCCTTCGTATGGCTCAGTACCCGTGAAGTAGCTCTCAGTTTCAAAAAGTTTGCTGACCCCTGGTCTATGGGTTTTTCAGCGTATATTTCACTACGTGTTGTACTTGTATAACTATGTTTGTGATATATCTTGATCTTGAAATGGCGACTTTTAACAACTATAGCTACCTATTCTCACTGTTGAGCAGCCGTAAAAATCACCTTCCACCGTTTTTTGAATGACATCACATCTGTCTTTCCTAGTGCTCTATTATTGTTCACTTTAATAAAAGTAATGACTGACCTATGTAGAATCAGCCGGTATAATTACACAGAAGTAGATGTTCTACAGATGTAACACATAATGTGCACCTTAGCCAATGGCAGGCAGACACAAAACCTAGGCTATGAGAGTTATGCAAATACAGAAGCAGCTATAAGCCACTGATGAGAACTTCTACACAAAATGGTCAATCAGTGAATAGTTAACAATTATAAAAATAATTCTAAAAAAAAATAAACAAAAAATATGCCTATGCCATCTATACCTGTGTTCCTCACTCCCTCTCACAAAACAAAACCAACAACCAAACAAGCAGGGACCTGAATCAGGAAGCTAGTTTCCTTGCTTAGCCAGATAACTTTGAAGCTAATTAGCAGTAACAATGGCTTTTCGATATGACACTGGTTATCTTCTTATCAAGATACATCACCATGGTAACTCATGCTACTGAGCAAAACTGCTTCGCAGCAGGTTAGGTATCAGGATCACGGATCTCACACAGTGCTTGGACCAATTAAAGAGAAGTTTGTTGCATGACGTAACAAATGGAATTTCCCAAACTCTCAAAATTGCATATCCTTGAGAATCCTGTGACTGCAGTAAAGTTAGCTGTATATTCAGTATTCAGTCTTCCAGCTATAAGATCTGTCAACAAGCAAGCCAGATAGTTTTTAATCATAGACCTTTGATGTCCACAGTCAGAGATGCACACCACTAAATTTTGCATTTCAAACCGTTTTGCCATGTCTGCTGAATCGTATTAACATCTAAGAGTAGCTGCAGAGTGGCTATTTCTGCTGCAATGAGATATTGGTTCAGCATTTTGAGTTGATAGCAACGATTGCACACCTAACTGGTTTTTCAGTGCAATTTGTAATTAACATTTGAATATTTGCATGTGGACTTCATGTTCAATAGCTGTCCCTCTCAGACATTCACTGATGGTGAATGGACACAGTGTAATTATCAAAAAAGATGCATTGTATCCCATAGTCATAGTCCATGAAGACACACTTTATTGAACATATCTATCTCATGTATATTTAATAGTCCATTTACTGTACCTTTTCCACTTTCAATGGTGCAGTGTGTGAGTATGTTATGCATACGGTGGAATAGTAGGCTGTGCTTACAATGTGTTGTAATGTATCTGGTGTAGTAAGCTAGTGAGCTGTTGCATGTTGTAGCATGTCGTAGGGATGCATGTGACATCCGTCCCTTAGCCTCCGCCACAGGCCAACCCCAGTTCTGGGAAAAGGAAGCTGAGTGTATAAGTCTTCTGAGGCCAATACGTAGCCTCCTCCCCCCCCCATTCAAACTACACAGGTTCAGATTCAAACTTTATTTGAAATACAACTCCTTTTTCTAATTGAGTGAAACAAATGCAATTACAAAATACAAATGGTGCAATTTCACCACTGTGGGAGAAAAAAGAGCAGTCAATTAAAATAAAAGTCCAGCATAAGTTTGAAATTATGCAAATGCAGATTTAACGTTACTGTTAATATTCATTGGCGTACACAAATTAAAGTTTGTTTTAAGTTTAACGCATTTTGTTTTTAATGATAACCGCAGGTTTCAGCCTATACTATAGCCCAAAACAACACTAATCATACACATTAATCGATAGTCTCCCTGCACTTCATGTAGAAAACTTTAAACCTCGTTTTTTATGATATGGTTAGATTTTTTTTGTCCGGCGCTGCAAAACGTTGTCACGCGTCACCATATCACATGGTACAAAAACCTTGCAAGAGCAAGACTATGGCGTTAAATTAGTGCCAAAACTCGCGCGCATAAAAACCACGAGCGCGTATGTGCTAGCGAGCAGAAAACCCATGCTCTCTACGCGCTTGCGTTTGCATAGCACTCGCTCGCTCGGCGTTACATTAGTGCCAAAAGTCGAACCACGCGCGCATGTGCGCTCGCGAGCTGAACACCCATCCTCTCTACGCGCTCGCGTCTGCACAACACAACACTCGACAGGATGAATTTTGACACTTTGGAGGCGGGAACAGTGGCTAATATCTCCGCTCCTTTGATTGGTTTTTAAAAATATTGACTACGATTGCCCCCCCCCCAGTTTGGGAACCACTGCAGTAGGGGATCTAGGAGCTGCAGTGGTCCCAAGGCACGCTGCCAACCACTGCCCCATTGACGTCTGGGTTGTATGGGAAGATAGAAAAAAAACTGAAAAATAAATTATGTGGGGGCAGCACACGCAGGCAGAGCACATGACACTGAGGAACCAGCAGCTACCGGTCATCTTGGACCAATCTCTTCCCACAGGAAACCAACCTCTCTCAGCCAATATGTGCTATCGATGAATGCATCTTCTTCCTTAACAGCTTCAGCATAACAATAGTGTTGCAGTGGACTTTAGGCTCGACAGGAGCCTACAATGACAATGATAAAGGAATACTGAATGAGTTTTGAAGGGTGACAAATTAATTTATTGCTGAATAACAAAAACGCATTGCACAAAAAACTAAGAATTACTGTGAAAACCACAATGCACATTTCACTGACAATCAAACTGTACGTGTGCATTTTTTCACTGTAAACAATCTGCTACATCATGCCTTTCTAGCTTTGACAGCACCCATGGTGTTGCTCTTTGCTGTTATTGTACTTTATAATTCTTAATATTTTAATAGAGTGGTACCTCAGAACTCGAACGTAATCCGTTCAGAACTCAGTTTCGAATCCTAAAAAGTTTGGGTTCTGATCGAATTTTCCCAATAAAAACTAATGATGGAAATCCACTGAATTGGTTCTCGGCCCCAAAAATTTCACCTAAATAGGTTTTTTTTCTTTTCTTTTTTTTTTTTTTTAGCATTTAAACACAAAATAGACAGGATAAAACAAAAAGAGCATATACTGTACTAAACACATCTAAGCACATTTATCAAAACAGTAATTTGTAAAGTAAGAAAATAAATGTATCCAAACAATGTGTAAAGTTAAAAAAACAATGTGTCCTGCCCATCTGCTCCTTCCATGTGCCACGCCCCCTCGTTAACCCGTGTGGAATCCCCGTGTGATCAGCTGTTTCTGGTTGTTGTCATTAGTCCTATGTGTTTTGTCTGCGTTTCAGTTTGTTTCCCCAGTTCGGTCATTGTATTGTCCATCTGCGTTTTGCCTGCCTTACCTGTAATTAAACCCCATATTCCTCCCCTGACGTCTGCACCTTTCGTCTCCATTCCATCCCTGCTCCGCACAACAATATTATTATAATTAAATGTATTAATGGTTTATCATTAATGATATTAAAATAATTAATAAGAAATCTTTATTTTAAAATGTAATACAATGTAATGTAATCACAGCGAATGCGAGGCTGAGATTGGTTACCCTTTCTTTCCGCGAAGAGACGTGCAGAGTGACTCGAGTTATCTGATGTCGGCGTTCACGGTTCGACTTATGAGATTCTGATCGAGTTCTAGATCATTTTTTTTTTTCGAACTGATTGGTTCGACTTTTAAGAAATTCGAGTTCTAATGAGTTCGAGAACAACTGAGGTACCACTGTATTTCTCTCTTCCATTAATTTGAAATGTTTATTAATTCTGTTGCGATCCATGCTTATGTGATTGGCTAATTGTTGCACATGGTGCCACCCAGATCAGGAGGTTCTGTTGGGGTACCCTGACCTATCTTAATGTACCTATGAAAAAGTGTGAATGAAAACATGGGACCAATCGTGTCTGGTATTGGTTCAAAATGAAGTCAGTACAGAAAGATTAGGATGGAAACATGCAATGCATTCAATTTCTATCATTTGAAGTACATCAAATATTTGTGGTTGTTGCACCCTTCTCTGACTTGCCTTCTCTCACAGGAGTGCAGATACATGCACTGCTCAGGTTAGATAAGATTAGATTAAATTAGACTAGATTTGATTCAATAAGGTGCAATAAGTATATAAAATTACTCATATTTAGAAAGGTCAGTTGTTGAGTGGTAATGTTTGGGAGTTGAGAATGATGATGGTGTCTTGAAAGAAACTGTTCCTGAGTTTGCTGGTCTGGGACCTAAGGCTCCTGTAGCACCTCCGTAATGGAAGGAGGGTAAACAGTCCAGGGTTGGGGTGCGAGGCGTCTTTGGTGATGCTACGAGCATGCTGCAGGTCAGCAATGGTCGGCAGCGGGATGCCGATGATGTGCTGGGCAGTTTTCACAATCCGTTGCAGGGCCTTTCTGTCAGCTATGGAGCAATTGTCATACCAGACTGTGGTATGGTACTCATTTTAATTGAAACAATATTTTTGTAATCAGTGGTGGAATGTAACAAAGTATTTGTACTTCGTTACTGTACTTAAGTACATTTTTACGTATCTGTACTTTA
>JAODJU010000033.1:10900923-10914844 GCA_026776725.1 Gnathonemus echidnorhynchus
CTGGACCCTGTGTTACTGGTGAGAGGAAGGCTCTGTGTGATTGGTGAGGGCTGGACCCTGTGTTACTGGTGAGAGGAGGGCTCTGTGTGATTGGTGAGGGCTGGACCCTGTGTTACTGGTGAGAGGAAGGCTCTGTGTGATTGGTGAGGGCGGGACTCTGTCTCATGCCCTCTGGTAGCCACCTATCTTCTCTGCATTATAAAATTGTTATGCTGTTCGTTATTGTTCAATGCATAGTCAGTTATTGTGTACTACATAGTGTTTATTATTACTAATTACTTTTTATTTAGCACACTATTACAGTTTATTAGTTACGCAGTAAATTGCCATTTATTACACCGCGCTGTAGTGAAGCACAGTAAGCACTGGAAGCTTATAGTTACAGAATATTGCAGAAGGCTGCTTTCCCAGCTGGCAAAGCTGAGTACTGACTGACTGTTTGTCTTCCTCTCAGACCATCTCCCTGAGTGTGAAGGGCCCAGGAATCCAGAGGATGGTTCTGGTGGACCTGCCGGGTGTCATCAGTGTGAGCTGAGCCCGTCGACCCTTCACTGTGATTCAAACACACTTACACAAGCAGAATATGTGTGCCGATAACAAGACCTTAAGAGCAAGTTCCTAGTCATCTGATCCATTTCCTAAATCCAGTCACGAGTATCTAATAATGGGCATCTTTCCTCTTCGGCCAGTAGCAATACTGAAGTAACACAACCTTGTTAGAAGAATCGTACACAGTTGTATGCTGCATTGATATGTCAGTTCATCATAGAGGTGCGTGTAACGTGTTCTCTGGGCAGAACCATGTGTTGCTGGAGTCAGATGGAGGAGAACCATAGAAAGCAGGCAGTGCCTTTAGGCTGGGTGGAGGGGCTCGAATGTACACAGGTGCTGGGCTGTGGAGGGGGCTTCAGCTGAGGTTGCACACTAGGCTCTGGGCACACTTTCATGAGAGTGAGACAGTAGGTTAGCTGTGTTAGTATGTATCTGAATAAAGATACCATTTTAAGGCTAGGGAAGGATATCTGACGCCCGCCTGTGCCTGTTCGTAGACTGTGACTGCGGGTATGGCTGCTGACACCAAGGAGACCATCTTCAGCATCAGCAAGGCCTACATGCAGAACCCCAACGCCATCATCCTATGCATCCAAGGTGAGCTGGGCTTTGGGTTCCTGCTGGCCAGCCTAGCAGGAAGGCTATCAGAAAGGCACCTTCCTCCACAGCCTCTGTGATGTCCACATCATTTTCTAGAAGCCTCCTGTTTCAGTTTAGCATTCTGTATGGGGTCCTGTGAGGTGCCATTAGACCCTGAATGTTTCAAGGCAGGTGTAAGACTGGGCTGGTGAGTGATGTGGGGAGGTGTGGGTGATGCTGGCCAGTGAGTGATGTGGAGAGGTGTGGGTGATGCTGGCCAGTTAGTGATGTGGGGAGGTGTGGGTGACACTGGCTGGTGAGCGATGTGGGGAGGTGTGGGTGATGCTGGCCAGTGAGTGATGTGGGGAGGTGTGGGTGATGCTGGCTGGTGAGTGATGTGGGGAAGTGTGGGTGATGTTGACTGGTGAGTGATGTGGTGTGAGGCAGTGTAGAGAGTGAAAGGGTTCTCCATATCCTCTCCTAGATGGCTCAGTTGATGCCGAGCGTAGCATTGTCACAGACCTGGTCAGCCAAATGGACCCTCAGGGGAAGCGGACCATCTTCGTTCTCACCAAAGTGGACCTAGCTGAGAAGAACCTGGCCAGTCCCAGTAGGGTGAGTGCCTGTCCAATTTTTTCTGCTTGACGATCTCTGTTTTGGCCACAAGGGGGTGCAATTTGGCCACTCTAGACAACTGCTCATACAATAAAATCTTCTGTAGAACTGCTAAAATCAGGAGACAAATCAGGGGTAATTTACTACAAATGGCTGCATGTATAAAATAAACTGTTGAATATAATATTTTTATTTTGTTTTGTACAGATTCAGCAGATAGTAGAAGGAAAGCTGTTCCCCATGAAGGCACTGGGCTACTTTGCCGTGGTGACTGGAAAAGGTGAACCCTCGCCGGGTGTTGGTGTAATGTGAGTGAGGGAGTGTGAAGATGGCGCCCTTCATCTCTCACCTGTGCACTTTCAGGCAGCAGCAACGAGAACATCGACGCCATCAAGGATTACGAAGAGGAGTTCTTCCAGAAATCCAGTCTGCTGAAGTACGTCTCTGTGTGTTTGGGGCATGGTTACTTTAGCCAGGGTGTGAACCCCAGGGCGTATGACCTCACTGTGGCATTATTTTTAGCGTTTTAGTGCTTTAGCAACTGTGATTAGGATTGAGGGTTCCACAGCAGTACCCAGTTCTGTGCAGTATCGCCAGCTGTCACTCGCAATCCGTGACACATCAGACTGGCCGCTGACCAATGCACCTCGGATCTCTCCAGGAAGGGAATGCTGAAGGCTCATCAGGTGACCACCAAGAACCTGAGCCTGGCCGTGTCTGACTGCTTCTGGAAGATGGTGCGCGAGTCGGTGGAGCAGCAGGCAGATGCTTTCAAAGGTTTGATAATTAGAGAGGCTTATAACCAAAGGGGGATAATTATTCTGAGCAATTTATACACATAATCAATGTTGGGAGCAGTTTGGGTTAAGAACCTTTATCCAGGGGTACAACAGCAGTGTCTTAAGGTTACAAGTTTGTGTCCTTAGCAGCCATCTATTGGCCTGAGTATATAAGGTTCTCCTTGCACAAAATGCCCTTAATTTTTATAAGGCCGGTGAAGAAGATATTAGATCCACTAAAAAGACAGAAAATGCTACAGATAGTTCTAGATACTGTCCTTGTACTTTCTGAGAGAAATGGCTTATGTTTATCTTAGAGTCACAGGGGCCCAGGACCCCTTACCAGGCCGCCCAGAGCCCAAGGCCGGGCAGCACTCTCAGGCATGCACACGCAGTCATGCACACGCAGTCATGCACACGCAGTCATGCTCTGGGGGCTCCAGTCAGAGACATCTGCAGAACCTAACTGCAGATTTTTGAACTATGGGAGAGAACTTAGAGGAAACCCACTCAGCCTAGGGACAACATGCAAACAGCACAGAGTGGAGGTGGGATTCAAACCCACAACCCCAGTGGCGTGAGCCAGCAGTGCTGATTGTAAATCGTGGCTTCTGGCCTTAGTAGCTACTCTGTTGTTAGCACCTCTCAAGGCAGATCGACTCCCCCTTGACCTGGTATGTGTGAAGCTGCTCTGTGTCCCTGTCCCACCAGTGTACTGCCCTCCCATCCTAGTATCCCAGCGTACGTCCCACCACAGCCAGTGCCCAGTCCTCGGCCAATTAGGAGCTGCTGGAGCATCACACATGCAGGGGAGTGGGGCAGATTGATTAGGTGCCAGGCCTGGCCCCCCTGCCCATTGTGTTGCTTATAGATTTTCAGCCTGTCGGAGCGCGTGCAAAGGCCCTGAGGGGTGGGTAGCTCAGCAATTACAACGTCTTCCATTGTGTGAGAAGAGATGGGGCCATCACACAAGGGATTATAGATCCCTGCGCACTGAGAAATGGCGGGAAAGCGATTAAGGCAGCCGGCTCCAGCGAGGATGTTCCCAGACTGGTGTTCCCTGCATGCCTGGTGCCCATGCCTTAGTTAGGAAAATGTTAAAGGTATTCCGTCCCGAACTGGAACAGAGCATCCCGCTTTGTGTGAGAGTTAAGACAGAAGCACACTTAGCACAGGTAACACTTCGCCCCTGAGACGTTAAGTGGTTCTCCCCTGCTGGCCGTCCGTAAATATGGGAAACTGCTGGCTGTACGGGAAGATGAGCGTGAAGACCGCCCCACCCCCCCCCCCCCCCCCCCCCCCCCCCAGCTGCTAATAAAGCCGTCTGCAGGCTGGATGCTGTGAGGCAGCATATTGATCGCTATATGGATTCATCTGTTGACAATATGTTGATTTCTCACCTCCTCGTCCCGCTTTTTCTTCCCATTGTGATCTAGCGTCCCGTTTTAATCTGGAGACTGAGTGGAAGAACAATTACCCCCGTCTGCGGGAGCTGGACAGGGTAAGAGCAGGGGGGGCGTGGGCAGCATCAAGCTGGTGTCTGAATACATATGTGTGCAGTGATGCTCAGGCCAGGAGGAGCAGGGGCAGCTGGGTTAGACCCCAGTACTGTACAGCTCTCACAAACCCAAACAGCACATCACCTCTCAGGCAGGCCAGGCATTGAAAATAGGGGTGAGTGGTGAGTTAACCACTGTTCATATGTTTTCATATTTACTGTATATGACTGGGAAGCAGATAGAACATTCTGGAAGAGTAGCGTCTGTATGGCTGCCAGGCATCATGATCAATTTGATGGCACATAACAAGAATAATAGTAAAAATAATAATAACTAATTGGGAAAATAGATAGTATTGTACCAAAGTCTTGATTTAATTATTTAGATGACAGGCTTCACTGGGAAACCCTGGGATGTGTGACATAAAGTCGTTTGCATTAAAAATGTAACGTTGAAACATCTTTGCCATTCTCCTTATAAACTATGACTTTCGCCAATAAAATGCCCATCTTAGAAACAGGATTCCTAGTAAAATGTACTTGCTTCTCTCTCGTTTCCCCAGAATGAGCTCTTTGAAAAGGCCAAGAATGAAATCTTGGATGAAGTGATCAGCCTGAGTCAAGTTACACCGAAACACTGGTAAGTATCAGCATGTTGCCTTTGTGAAGGCTGGAGACAGAGTGTGAGGGATGGACCTGGGATATGTTTACAGTTTGGTTGGCAGAATAAGGTCACACTCTGCCATATTTTTAACCTTATATCACCCCTGCTAGTCTCTCCTCATTGGCTACCAGCCTGACACTGAGTCCATTTTCAGGTAGTGTTCACCTTGGTGCCTGAATGGCTTGGCTCCTTCTTACCTCACAGACCTCTTGTAACCCAGCTCTCCCTCTCAGTTACTTACGTCAACTGATCAGATGCTTTTAGTCATGGTGTGATTGTGTGTGTGTGTGTGTGGGGGGGGGGGGATTGCGTACCCCCTCCACATTAGGTCTTCACCTACTTTGAGAAATTTTGAATCCAGATTGAATCTAATTTTCCTCCGCTTTTATTGTGTTTCTGTTCTTGTTCAAAAATTTATTTGATTTTGACCAGTATTTTGGTCAGCCTCGGTTGTTTTAAATATGCTCTGTACATTTTGGCTTGATTTGATCTGAAGATTGTACCCAACCATATGCATATTTACCCAACCATACCCTACTGTATGCTGGGGTTAGTGACATACTCGCTTCAACCTATTGAAGGTCTGATGTTTGCCAAGCTGCTCACCAGCTGGTGGCTGTTGGCTCTAACTTGAAAGAACTATGACGAGTCCACGTGCTGTATGGAGGAAATGGGAGGGGCCTAGGGAGACCAAACACTGGAGCTCTGTCAATAAGCCTGAGGCGGGCCTGGAAAGGTCCGCACGTGCATCGTGTCCAGGATCGATGGCGTGATGAACGGCCCCTTGCACTTTTCATAGGCCACCCTAGCGCCGGTGTGAGCGGGCAGTGCAACGGAATGCATGTATTGATACAAGGCTGAGAGGGCCGGTGAAATATGACCCCCCCGTGCGTGATGAATGGGCTGTCTGATCGCTGATGAGGGAAGCAATATTTTACCCACATGCTTTGTGTTCATCTCAATGGCAAAAGCTACCCCCCCTACCAGTCATCTCGAAGGGGGCTCTTTTGCAGATGGCTGGCTTGTGAGTACAATCACACTTGGGGACTCAGACCATAGTTCTCATAGGACCAGGTGTTCACCCAGAGTACCACACATCAAAATTTTGCTGTTTATGTAAATCTAAACCTTGGAGCCAGTTAAGTCCTTAAGAAAAGGTTGTTGTGAAAAGGATAAATGAACCTGGTGTGACAGAAGCCAAGTTTGCTGAACCTGAGGACCCCCCCCCCCCATTCCCCCCAGGGAGTCCATCCTGCAGAAGAAGCTGTGGGAGCGTGTGTCCACCCATGTCATTGAGAACATCTACCTCCCGGCCGCCCAGACCATGAACTCTGGAACCTTCAACACCACGGTGGACATCAAGCTCAAGCAGTGGACTGACAAGCAGCTGCCCCACAAAGCTCTGGAGGTGCTGCCCCCCCTCTCCAGCTACTGTGTGCCATTTTACTTATCTGACTGCTCCATCCGTCTTTCTCTCCCATCTGTCTGTCTATGTGTGTTTTATTTTGTAATGTTATGTTATGCATGATGTGTGCAGTTAAATATAAGAACACTGTCTAACTATAGAGGAGCTCCAGTTGCTCAGAGCGTTGAGCGTGGCACTTAAAAGCCCCCCCACCCCCTCCCAGGTAGCATGGGAGACCCTGCAGGAAGAGTTTGCACGCTTCATGGCCGAATACAAGGGCAAGGATCAGGATGACATCTTTGACAAGCTGAAGGAGGCGGTGAAGGACGAGAGCATCAAGCGGCACAAGTGGAATGAGCGCGCCATGGACAGCCTGGTAGGGGGCCTTGGGCCCGACTCCGCCCACATCCACACCAGCTTCTCTCACTGCTGACCAATGGCCAGTCAATGAACAGAATCAGGAGGTTCTTTTAAACTTACCTTGGTGAGTATTGCTGCGTCTTGGGGTCGACAGCTGTAACGAGGCCTGCTCTCTCCCCAGAGGGTGATCCAGCACAATGCCCTGGAGGACCGCTCTATCACGGACAAGCCCCAGTGGGACTCTGCCATCCAGTTCATGGAGGAGACCTTGCAGTCCCGCCTCAGAGACAGTAGGCCTCTCCCATGTCTCCCCTTTGCCTGTCTCCTGCGGCTCCTGTGCTGAGCCTGACATGCATTCCCTCTGCCCCCCCACTTCAGCCGACTCGGTCATCAGCGACATGGTGGGTCCTGACTGGAAACAGCGGTGGCTCAACTGGACCAACCGTACCCCAGAGCAGGTCAGCAGCCCCCTCACGAACATCTACTGTGGAGCATAACCCCCCCGAGTGCATCCCTCTGTGGTCTCCCTGTACGTTTTGTTGTTGCTTCCCTTCTACTTAATTTACTTTCCTCCACCAAGTTTAGTGTTTGTCTGTATACTCTGATAAGCCAAAACATTATGACCATTAGACTATTAGATGGTAAGCAAACACTCAGGGGTCATAGTCGATACGTTGAATGCAGAAGCAGGGAGCAGGCATGACTTTGACAAGGCTACATCGTAATGGACCATTGACAGTAGTTTGCAGAGGTAAGACCCACAAACCGGGGACAGCATGTTGGCCAGCTAAGACACATCGATGTGAGATAAGAATGAAGTCTCTCCTGTATGGTACAAGCTAACAGAAGAGCTAGTGTGCCACAAATGGGAGGTAACTTTCATGATGGTCACCGGAGGAATGTGTTACGATGCACAGTGCATCGCGCCCTGCTGCATATGGGGCTGCATAGTCACCGGTCAGTCAGAGTGCCCATATTATCCCCTGTCCACCATCCACAGTGCCTACAGTGGGCAGTGGGCATCTGAATTGGACCTTGGATCAATCGAGAAGGTCAACTGGTCCAATGAATCTCATTTTCTGTCATATTATGTGGTTGGCTGTGTATGTGTGTGCTCTTTACCTGGGGAAGAGATGGCAGCGGGATGCACTGTGGGAGAAAACAAGCTGATGGAGGGAGTGTGATGGTTTGGGAAGTATTCTTCTGGGAAACCCTGGATCAGGGCGTCTCCTTTAATAATAGTTATATTCAATGTTAATTGAATACTTAAGGTTTTGGGACTGGTCCACCACTCCACAGATTTCATTAACAGGATAACTCAAAAAGTATTTTACAGACCTTTTTGAAATTTCACTAACACTTTATTCAGGAGAAGGTCTGGACAACTGAGACAAATTGCACCATAAATGCAGTGTAGTGGCACATGAACGGACGGCCACAGATGCAGATTTGGTGAACTGGATTACATAGAGACAAGTCAAGACAAAGTTGGGCTTTGAAGGGATGAGAAATTGATTAGCTTGGGAGTGTAGGAGGAGTATGAATTAGATGAGGAGGTAGTGGGTGAAAGGGCTATCCAGGAAATGCATTGTTCTCATTCGTACAGCATCTAGTTTAAAACATGCTGCTCAATGTCTTTGCAGACCAAGTATACCCCTTCATGGCAATAGTATTTCCCAATGGCAGTAGCCTCCTTCAGCAGGATAATGCATCCTGTTTGAGAATAGCTTGAGGAACATGACAAAAAGGTCAAGATGCTGCCCTAGTCACAAAATTCCCCAGATCTCAATCCGATCAAGCATCTGGGGGATGTTCTGGAAGAACAACTCTGATCTCACTCAGGAGCTTCACTTCACTTAAACTTAAAGGACTGAAAGGATCTGCTGCTAACATCTTGGTGCCACATACCTCAAGACACATTCAGAGGTCTTATGGAGTCCATGCCTGTTTTGCTGTTTTGGCAGCACAGTGGGCAGTACATTAGGCAGGTGGTTATAATGTTTTGGCTTATCGCAGTGTGTGTGTGTGAGTGTGAGTGTGTGTGTGTGCGCATGTGCATACACACGCGCACATACTGTATATGTATACATATGCTGAAAAGTGAAATACATGTATGCTCTGTCTGTAAAATGTATAATGCAGAAATGTAATGATATGAATGAAAAACAACTAAAAATAGTTAGATCGACTGTTTCAGATTCAAAATGTTCACATTTTGTGGTTTTTATCTTTGATGTTTTTAATTATGAACGGAATTGTATAATAAATGCATTCTAGTCATACATTTTCAAAGATAAACCAGTGTAAAATGCAGGCAGGATAGATATCTGTCTGTTTGATGGCTACATTAGTTTTTTGCCTCTGTGTTCTGGTACATTTATGTGTGGGGTGTCTTAGTTTAGAATAAGCTGGAGAAACGCAAAGAGCCTCACTCCACCCAGCATGCAAAGGGTTAATTTATTATTAATGTCAGCATGTGGTTCTAATACTCAACACAGCAAAATTCAGTTTAACTGCTAAATTTGTCCCCCGCTTTAGTCTGGATGTTCCCCTTGTTGGTGTCCCTTTAACATGACACCTGAAGGTTGCTACAGGTTTGAGTTCATGTGACATGTTACGGGTGCCCCTGTATGTACAGCACATCAGGAACGCAACCCGTGGCGAGTTGGAGCGGCTGCTCAGGGTCAATGAGGAGCACGCGGCCTACCTGGCCAACGACGAGGTCACCACTGTGCGCAAGAACCTGGAAGCCCGTGACGTCGACGTCGATCCTGTGCTAGTGAGTCCTGTGGCCTGGGCTGCGTCAGTGGCCCCCTAACCATTCCTGCACTGTTTGAAGCTGCAGACAGCCTGGTAGGCCAGGAGTAGCAGTAAACAGCCTTTTCACCTTATAAATCCGGGGTCTGTATCACGAAGCAGGATTTTTTGCTTAGCTGGATAGCTTGTCAGATTTAGGGTAGTCTGCACTAAATGTAGGTGAATGAAGATAAAGTCTATTTAAAGTGGGGCACCAAGTTATCTAGCTAACCAGCAAATTTCACTTCAAATTTCACTTGATCTCTATATAGATTTTACACATGGCACTAGTTATTTATCTCTTATAGCCATCATTCATTAGTAAAGTTTGTTTCCCCACTGTTAAAAAGCACTTTTTAAATGGTGTTTACCTGGTTAGTTAGGAAAATAGTCATTGGTGATGAAATTATATGCTCTGTCTTTAATTCCGCATGAAAAATCTGGAAAAAAATAAATAACATTTACAGCTGAAACACTGATATTGCTGCTTTCTGAATCATGCTTAATATGCTTAACACTTGCTGAAACTGATAGCATTTTGGTCAATTGCCTTGTAAATGAGATCCTGCTGTTAATCAGACAGAACAGACTTGCTAGTCAGGACAAAAGCAACTCGCCTAGAGAGGTCTTTGGTCTCCTATGATGCTCTATGAGTTGCCTTGTTGTGCTCAACTCATGGTCCTGCCCACTCGCCTTCAGATCAAGGACACATGGCATCAGCTGTACCGACGTCACTTCCTGCAGAAGGCCCTGCTCCACTGCACCCTCTGTAGGAGGGGCTTCCACTACTACCAAAGACACTTTGACGACTCCGAGGTAGGGTGGTTCACTCCTGCCTCTCTGCATCTGCCTCTCCACATCTGGCTGTCTGCCTCTCCATATCTGCCTCTCGCTTTGCTTTTCCTGCCTCCAGCTCTCCTCCAGTTTTATTTTCTGATCTCCTTTATAAGCGTGCTTAGCTTCAGTAAACCCCCAGGCGATCTCCCCCAAGTACAGATCCTCCACTGACGGGTGTCTGAGACCAGAGATACCTGTTCACAATTCACGTCATTTTTTAATGAATCTTTTGAGATAAATCCTAACGGTGCAGCTGAGTAGCCCTGTTTCTCTGAGTTTATGATGGTTCTTGAAGTTCCGGCTGTGATGTTGGCCACCACCTTCTCTTTTTAGAGGGGGGTGGACAGCAAGGGGCTGTATATATACATACCTCCAGCTGCCGGCTGACAGAATTCTGCATTGTGTGTGTTGCAGCTGGAGTGCAACGACGTGGTTCTGTTCTGGCGGATCCAGAGGATGCTTGTCATCACGGCCAATACCCTCCGACAGCAGCTCACTAACACGGAAGGTAGGGGGACAGTTATCTTTGACGGTGTGTGCAAGGGTTACCTCCAGTGTTTAGGGTCTCCTGTGCTTGATTTGCATATGCAGGTGTCCTCTAGGAATTCAGAAACATGCAAATAAGTAAACTGCTTTATAACTATCCTGTACTGCAGTGGTTCCCAGCCATTTTGCAACGCAACCCAGTTTTTACCGTGTCAACTGAGTTGTGATCCTTTATCAAGTATAAGTATTAATGCTATGATCAAGGGCGCAGTGCGCTATGCAATATACTCCAATCAATGCCTATCACACAAATCTGACTGGATGTGCCAGTGAATTTTAAATTAACCATCTGTGGTGTGGCTTCTTGGATTGGTTGACTGTTCACTAGTTTTGCACTAAGCAGCTACAGACCCAAGACCTGTTTAAATTGGTTAATTCTTGGATTGGGGCTGGGAAATATGATCATGAATATGTGTCTGTGAATAATGATGCTTTTCTGCTGACTCTGCTCCTCAGTGAGGCGTCTAGAGAAGAATGTAAAGGAGGTTCTGGAGGACTTTGCCGAGGACAATGGGAAGAAGGTGCAGCTCATTACGGGGAGGAGAGTGCAGCTTGCCGAGGATCTCAGTAAGTGACTCCAGGCGCAATCAGACCCCAGTCAGACCCCGGCCTGAGTATTAAACCGGGTTTCTGTTTGGAACCAGAATCAGAAAGATAGTACTGACCAAGTATATGACATATACAAGGAATTTGTTTTGGTTTGAGTGCCCTGGTGTAACAATATACAAGACAATTCAAGACTGTATACAAGCATATACACATGAAATTGTGCACTAGACTACCTGCTTGGCCTGTACTATGTGTGATGTTAATATCGACATTACATGTTACACGTTGCAGTTGGTTTTCAGACCATCAATAAGTTACACAGATTATTGTCATAGGAAACAAAATGGCAAGCTTTGAAATTATTATTTATGTATTATACGTAAAATGTGATGTATTATATGGTTATGTATTATATGTAGAACAATCTGTCTAAAGTTAACCGCCCCTGGTTTTGCATGTGCTCTCTGAGCCAATCATAATCATTCTCATCCTTGTTGTTGGACTCACTGATAGATAGTGTGGTGCGTTTGTGAGAAATTTAAATGTAAATAGATAAACAAGGAGAAAACTGAACAAGAACTGGTTACAAAAAGACATTCATCTTCTGCTGTATGGACGTATTTTGTATTCCACTGAGAGTATATTGAGCAAAATATACAGCAAGTGATATGTCAGCACTGCTTTGTGTCTGTTGGCACAACTCGCGGCAACACCAGCGATATATTTGACCGATCTGTTGGTAGTTAATAGCAAGTTATATTTGGCTGTAGTTTAATTTTCAAATCCTTTTTTGCTTTATAAATATCGCAATATTTATTGGAAAATTTTCAAATATCACAATTTTTTCAACATCATGTAGCCCTACAATCTACACAATACTCAAGCCTGTATTTTTAATATAGTGACTTTTTCCGGAAGTTGGTTTATTAACAACACATTTACGATTTTATGTATTTTAAATGGTATGGTGTAAAATTCGTTGACCAGTAGAGGGCGGTGTTGGTCAGTAAAAATGAACAAGTTCCAAATTAAGGCTATATGGCTGAAACCATACTTGCTTTCAGACACCCAAGACCTTAATTAGACTTAAAGGTTATAATAAACCTTTAGAAAGCAGAACCATTTCGACCATTTTTTTGTTTTGCAGCACTACAAAAATATAAAAACTGGGTGAAATATGGCTGAAACCCATTAATAATCCAAAAGAGCCAAAAGACTGAGTCTTGAAATTGAAATGTGCTGGTGATGTTTCTTGAATTCTGGAAAGCTCCAGGGAGCACCCTTGCACTCAGGCTGGAGTTTGTCTTACAGACTTACCGCTGCATTAGTTTATATTCTCAGATGTTTGTGTATCGCCACCTGAATGCCTGTACAGAATATGTGTTTCTCGGCATATGATAATGGATGCCTTGTGACGCAGCTGGTAGGTACTCAGGGATAGTTTGTTACCTTATGTGTTTTTTTGGAAGTAAGTAATTATTTCTCTGACTTCAGAAGGGCAGTGTATAAAGGCCACCGCAGTAATCATCTGTGTCTGGTGTCTGTCTGCATTTTGGGTGGAATGTCCAGGTATCTCTTAAGGTTAAGCTAGACGGAACCTGTGGAATGTCGCTGTATGTTTGAAGTTCAGGTAGTGATAAATGTAAATTTAGGATTTTTAAAATCCCCCTCACTTTTTTAAATATTATGCTTTAATTCTCTGTATTAGTATGTCGTGTACAGGCAGTGCCTGAGTTAAGAACGTCTGACTTATGGACAACTCATACTCACAAATGGACTGTCATAAAGCCTGTTAATTCAGATTACCTAATGTATTTTTACTGTATGACGGGGGCTGTTTATGATCACGCAGAACAGGTTCAGATGCAAGCTCCTGGGAGACCAGCCGGCATTGCGGACTCATCCCGCGCGGCCAGGGGGTCGCATAGGGGCCACACCCTTACCGGGCCCTCACGCTGCCCTTGCCGGCAGAACCTCCTTAATTGATTATTTGCTCTCTTCCGTTCCACGGCTGGGCCTTGCTCATTCCCTGGCGGATCCATTTTGTCTCTTTTGCAAATGGCTCTTTATTGCCTTTTTTGTTTGTGATGGTTTTGTTTATCTTGTTTTACGTTGTTTCGCCTGTATTAGTGATGCAGGTATGTGACAGAATGCATGCACTAATAGTAGCAGAGTAACGTCTCCCCCAAGCTCCAGCTGGGTGCGGGGGAATGCCTGTCCTCCCCTAACTCCACATGGGCTTTGATCTGCTGTCAAGCCTCATCTGAAGAGCTTACTTCATTTCCTCTTTTTTTTAGACTTTATTATGAAAATGCACCTTTGCAAATGCAAGGCAGGACTCCCACGCTTGGAAGCGTTGGAATTCCAGGCCTGCCTGGCCCTGCAGTTGGCTTGCAGTAGGTGGCGCCGTGCCTCCTGTACACTGAGCCCATTTGATGTGGGATTAGGCAGCGTATGCAGCGGCAGGCCAGCCCTCCCGCCACGTTGCCCCCCCTCCCCCGGCAGGTGTGCTCCCGCCCCCTCCTATTCCCCCGAGGCCGCAGGGGGGATGGCAGGCGGCTTGCGGGATGTGCCCAGGCCTGCCTGCGCTCTCGGCCTGCCACAGTAGGGGGAACTGAGGGGATCTCAGCATTCCACACGCCTGTGAGGAATAACACTGTCTGCTCACTAAGCGGCGCCTCCCAGAGTGTAAACAGTGCGCCGGCCGTCAGCACCGACTCTGCGGTCCTGTACGAGGGCAC
>JAODJU010000033.1:10933425-10958193 GCA_026776725.1 Gnathonemus echidnorhynchus
GAGGGGGGGGGGGGGGGGACTGTTTACTTCATTCGGGGCCACTTCCTGGAGTCTGTTTACGTTGCATGTTACATGTGGCCACCTTCCCAGCATCCCTGTGACAATGATGCAGCTGAACTGCTCTGCTAAAGCTGTTACTCCTTCAGAGTCATTAGAAAAGGGAGCTCAGACTTTAATGAATGAATATGCAAAATGTATTGTAAATTCAATTAATTTACACCTCCTACACCTTCAACCGCACCTCGTATTTTTTTGTAGATATTAGCATTTTATATTAAGAATATGGATTTTGTTCAAACATTCAGGAAGAGTGCTGATAGCGCACTTGATTTAGTTGCACAAATTTGCCCCCAATTCTGGCCCCATATTTGAACTTGTAAGGCAGAGATGCCATATTCCTCGAATGTCTGAATGATGCTTTTGCTTGGAAGCTGTCAAACATTAACCCCAGACTGTGTATGTATTTTTTTTATCTTCAAAAGACAGAATTTCTCAGTTTTGCCTGCTCCACGCCAATCAGATTCCCTCTGCCCCCACCCTGGTCTCAAGAGCCCAATTAAGAGTGTCTACCTGCCTGGGGCCTGCCCCCCCCTCCCCCACCCTGACCCCTGAGCCCTGACACACAACCTCAGTGTTGAAAGAAAGCTCACAGGAGAGTCCGAGCGAGACCCCCGTGCCCCGGCTCTGCACCTCGCAGGAAGCGTATGCTCGGACCACCGGCTCGGACCACCGGCTCGGGACACTGGGGTCGCTGAGGGGTTGCCTGGGATCGGGTCAGTACCGTCCTAATTAGGCACAAAGATGTGCTTCTGAAGCTGGGCGGGGGCGCTTGGGTAACAGGTCTGGCAGGGGGGATTGCCCCTGGGACCTTCACCAACAGAGCTTTGTTCCCGGGGGTCAGTGGGAGTGCAGATGGAGAAGACATGGTGGCCGGACTCTGCCTTTGGCTTTAGGGCCGAAACACGTGCAGCAGGTCAGGCAACGGATAAAAGCCCCTCTCATTAGAGACTGCTCACTTCATCATTCATTTCCAAACTGAACTGGTTTTACACAGACACACACACACACATACATATATATTCATACATATATATCCGATAAATATACTTTAAAAGTCCGATTTTAGTCGGACTAACACAATAATTCTAATTTCTTACTGTGCATGTAAATGTACTGACTGTGACTGAAAGGGACATATTAAAACCCACTAATGAATTTGAAGGCCAACCAAGCTTTATTTATTTAGCTAATAACAGTATAACCCAAATGTGAATGTGAACTTTATAGTGAATATTGTTCCTGAAAATTCTTTTAAAATAAAACTGAGCAATGATATACAAAAACCCCTCTAAAGATATAGAATAAAATTAGAAGCATCCATTGGGCTGTGATTCGTCTGCTTTTATCTGGCATTATCCACTGGATACTTGTTTGCTGGAGTTAAGTCCCAAGAAATTAAAAAAAAAAGAATCAGATTACAATTAGAATGTTTTGCTGTATTTTGTGCCAACCAGCAGCTGTTGAGCTTGAGTAAGGGGAGGGGCAGGAAGAGTAAAGGTGCAGTGCAGAGACACTCAGGATGATGAGGACTTTGCGGGCAGGGCTCTGATGGCACATGTATTCAATGTATGCCATTCGATTACCTCAATTCTGGTTCACAATGCGCTATGAAACGAATGAATACATTTCAGGACATGGACAGAACTTAATTTCACAGATGTTCATTGAAAACATTATGCTAATTGTGACTGTGAGTTAGATATGACTAATGCTGGTTACAGTCAGTCATAATCGTCAGTTTGGGAACATTTTAGTTTCCTAATAAATTACACCAGCTCTGCAGAGAGAATATTTGATAAGACCAAGATTGTCAGTCAGCTCTGTTACATCGAACTCAGATATGTTCCTGGAAATGCATCCAATATGCGAACTCGTTTGAGACGACATCATTGCAGCCTCTGCAATATAGTCTCTCTGTGTCACTTTTGCCAGGAAATTCATACAAGGCTAAAAAATTACTAGTGTTGTTACAAATATGCAACCACATTCGGAGATAGAGAACACAGGATATTTCCTGGGATAGGTTCATTATGATTGTTATTATGAACCATGCCTGATTAGATTAGATAAGGTTTTATAGAGCTTCATTGATTCCAGAGGGAAATTCTTGAAAGTTGAAAATGATTATATTACAATATCTTATTTTTTAAATTTTTATTTATTTTACATATTTATTTTTACAATCTTGAGGTTTTGTTATTCAGGCAGATCAATGTCAGTCACAATGCATCTCTTTACGTTTGTTCCTAAGGGTGTACTCACACTAAAGTGATCTGTACCGCGCCTATGCCAATTTGACCCCCAAAATCCGATTCATTAGTGTGATCGCTCCACACCATGCCTGGGCTCATTTGAGCCCCAAAGTCCATTTGATTAGTGTGATCGCTCTGCATCGTGTCCGGGCACAGTACACTGAACCATGCCCATGCCCACTTGAATAGGTGAAGCATCTAGCCCAAGCATGGAACACTGACATGACATCAATGATGCAACTGGAACATGCATGTGCACAAGTATACTTTACAGGAACTAGACCCGGAAGGAACGGATCGGGTCGGCTGTACAGATCGGGCAGCGACAAACATTTAATGAACATTGTGGCAAGGAGATGCAGTGTTTGCTGGAAATTTTGGTTGATATGAGTATCCAGGAACAACTGGATGGAACACACATAAACTCTGAGATCTTTAGCAAAATACAGGTGTATCTTGTTATATGTGCAGTATGATTAAATGAAAATTGCTGCATTGCATACTCAATAAATCTATTAGAGGTCATCCCGCCTAAAATGACTCCAAATAAGCCACAAAATAAACACATTAATCATGAACTCCATGGTGCTATGCGACAGTGCTTTCATTCCTATGTTTTCTTCAACACAAAAAAGTCACACGGTGATGATGAAAGTGTGATCAGGCCTGGACCTTTAAGTGAAATGTGAGTGCAGACCAGCGGAGGAGTGGAGAGTGGGGGCGATTATGCTCGAGTATTGTACAAGACAGTCAGGCTAAGTGTGGGTACACCCTAATTATGTTTATGTTCGCAATTCTAGTAATAAATAATTTCAAAACAAATTCAGTTTTCCCTACTCTAACAAAATTCCACCAAACTGTGAACCCAAAACTGAGGTTTACACCAAACATTGCATTTTGTGCACCATTACATTCCTGGGCCATTTTGCATAGCATATCAGAATTATTTCACGGAACATAAAGAATTGTGCTGATGCCCTATGTGTTTTACGTATTCTGGCTAGAGGATGCTACTGCTATGGCTATGAGCAGTATGACATTTTTTGATTTTGCATTTGATAAGGATCTGTAAATTATATGGGCAACATATGGTAACACAGAGAACCGTGTTCAGCAAGATCAGATTTCCATGTGCGGAGCTGGCATGTTCTCCCTGTGTCGCACATCTTTCCTCCCATGGGCCAAGCAATTGTAATTATGTGCTTCTGAATAGCCCTGTGTGTCTGAGTGTCTGAGCCCTGTGATGAACTGGCATCCCTTCCAGGGCGGTCGGTGTTTTCCGGGACAGGCTCCCTGCCACCTTGACCAGCATAAATGGTTGAAATTATTTTGCATTTGTTTGCATTATCTGGGGGACAGCGAAGAGAACAATATTTCATATTTTCCCTCTTTCAGTTGAATCCATAACAGTTCTACTGAAGTTATACTTTACAGTTTTAATAGCATTTCTCCTAATAATTCTTCCTACATTTTATAAATGGCGTTTTTAGTGATTTTGTCATGGTTTTGTGAGTCTGATCACATGCAGTATCAGTATACATAAAGAGCCACACGTATTACCTGGAAGACTGGAGATCGAGGGGAAAATGCAGCCTGTTTTACATTGATGAAAGCAGCAATCCAAGATGATCCCTGGAGCCTTGGCAGCAGTAAAGCTGGGGCGGAGCCACTACATGTCACCATCCATTCTGTGGCGGAGGTCTGGGGCCCCGTGAGACCCCTGCTCTGTGTACATAGCAGTGGCCAAGGTGGGCCCTTTCATCCATCCATATTCTAATCAGCTGGATTATGGCAACACTATTCTGCCTCCAGACATGTCCAAACACGCCTGGGTCAGGGGGTCATGGCGGTCTCTGACCTCGGCTCTGGCGGGACCCGGGCTGTCCGAGCCGACCTGGTACTCCTTGCTGGCAGGGCAGGACCAGCACCCTTTAATCAGCTTTGTCCAGCTGCTTGACAATGGCGGGTGGCTGAAAGGGAGGCCGTGGGGGTCAGCCTGTCACTGGCAGGACGCTGTGTTTTGGATGCCATTGAAGTCACTCGGCCTTTGGCCACTGATAGACTTTACACATAATAGCGACTATCAATTACGGGCATCGATTCTACTGCTAAACCACCCAGACTAACTAAAATATCAACTTTAAAAACTGACCTTTTCTCATCTGAAACTAAGGCCTGCAGCCAAGAACTTTTAATAACGTCAAAGTTCCTTTTAGGACATTAAGGTCTTCATGGTACATAATTCATCTCCATTACTGCTGATAAATGTCTTGGTAAGTTAATAATAGCATTTGAGCTGTCTGTTAAAATGAAGACTTAATGTCATTATGTCTTTTTACAGCTCCTCTCATACAGAATGCCTTTTCTGCAGAAAACTGAAGATAAACAAAAAATTGAAGTGAGGGAAAACATCCTTTGCATTCATCGTTTTGAGTGGGGTTCCAAGGCACAGCGAAAAACTATATTTAGAAGTGTTTCCTTAGCAAATTTGAGTGAAAGATAATTCTCGTAAAATTGCCTATGCTTTAAATATTTTCACACTTGTTTCCAAAGCAACCTAGTCAGCTGGAGTGCATTTTTTCCACATAAGAACAGTATTTCTACAGAAGCAGCTAAATTGAATCCTCTCAACTCAAACCAAGGCCCCTCTTCAGATTTAAACAGTTGACCTTTGAGCAAAGTTGTGACCTTTTTTTTTATTATATTGTCTTTTTGGCATCAGGGGTGACTCACTATAAAACTCTGGGCTGTGCTGGGCTGCATGTCCACTGTGTAGCATGTCAGGGTAGTGGCAGAGCTGACGTGTGGTAATATTGCATCATCGCATCCAGGGCACTGAGAATAAACCAGGAATTTACAACTACTCAGCATCACTTTGACAGACCATCTAGAAGAGCGGCACCCTGTCAGGGAGCTTCGTTAGAGCAGCCAGAGTTAACGAGGTCCTGCCAAGGCCGTGCCCCGCTGCCAGCTCCAGGACTCTGAGCAGGAATAGGTGTTATGAAGCAAGCAAACTCAAAACAAGCTGTTATCTCCCCTCGACCCTACTGAGTGCAGGGAATTGGGGCTTTAAACTCACAAAGTGTCTAATTATCATCAGGGGAACAGAGCCATTCCATAAGCTTTGAAGCTGTAGACCAGAAACATGAAAGATAATAACTTCAAGGTGTGTTGAAGAACTCTAATTTAAATTACCAGAATCCTAAATCCTAAATCCTAAATCCTGCCGATTTTCTCTTCGATATGTACAACATTTTCATGTATCTTTTTCATTTATTCATTTACATGGGTGAATGACAGGGATGTTGTGAAGGATGGTTCTTGATAGCATTTTCCATCATTCATATCCTTCGTGACATCAGGCAGTCTCAGATGTCCCTCAACCTCTCTGTGACACCCAAAAGTCACAGCCCATAGCAAAATTAAAGGGTCTCTCTCCAGAGAGCAGCCTTTACCAGTCAGCCACTTGAACCAGCACCAAATTCACACCTTATTTGTGCACTCAACAAACACGTGACGTGAGACACTTAGCAGAAGCATCTGAGATACGCTCCTCCCAACTAAATGAAGCTACTTTGTTACACAAAAACTCTCTTTTGGGAGAATGTTAGAGGGACATGCCATGACAGTGGCGGGTCCTGCTTCTCCCAGAGGTGTTTCCATGACCAGCCGTGCCCTGGCCCTACATGAACTGGCGGTAATGAGCTGACAATGACCCTGCAGAGCTGAGCAGAGCCCACCTGGCCCCACCGGTGATGAAGTGCCTCAGTCTGCCTAGCACTACAGTAGAAGCTCACCCCTATATATCTCTCTAATGAGGCCACAGAGGCAGGGCTCCCCAGCGCATGGTGTAGCTCCAAGATGCTTCCAAGCCGCTCGCACTAATAGGAGTGGTCAACAGGGGCATCGCTGGTTACAGACCTAGCAGAGCAATTAAATCAAATTGGGCACTTTGTGGAAGCCTGGAACCCCCCCCCCCCCTCCACTCCAGATTCATCATGAAAGTGACCTACTTTGGTTGTTTGATGAATGAGAGAGGAAAGTAAAATCCACTGCTGCTCATTGATCTGGGATTAAGCAGGCAAGAAGCACAGTTACTTTATTTGTTAATTAGCAGAGTAGGGGATGAAAGGGGAGCTTCTCACAGCTTCAGTCTGCGGCCGATGATAGCAGGAGGACAGGGCTCTATTCCCTCTTCTTTTTCCTAGTGATCATCACGGAAGTCTGGTTGGCATACATGAACAGCCGCTCTGCCTTGTGTGTCACCCAGGAGGGGTCAGTGACACCCAGGAGATGTCAGATGACAGCACAGACTCAATCTCACGTGCTGCTATGAGCTTGTTTACTATATTGTGGTGCTGGTTGCATGGGCAGCAGTCTGTGCCCATACCACCCTCCCCTGGCCACCTCCTTCAGTTCCTCCAGGGGAATCCTAAGGTGTTCCCAGGCCAGCAGAGAGATATAATCTCTCCAGCATGTCCTGGGTCTGCCCCTGAGCCTCCTCCCGGTTGGACATGCCTGAAACATCTCCCTGTGGAGGTGTCCAGGAGGCATCCTAGACAGATATCTGAACCACCTCAGCTGGCTCCTTTTGATGTGGAGGAGCATTGTCATGGTGCAGAAGCACATCTGTAAACTCCCTACAGTTTTCACTTTCAACTTGTCCCCTAAATGCCAGCTCCTGTCAACCCAAAAATTAAATCACATCAATCAGCTTTTTCAGAATCTCATGGTTTTTCCTCCCTATGTCATTGTGTTTGGCTAACTGGAGATGCATGCCTTTGTTGATAAAACTATCAATCCTCATTTTAATTTGAAGAAACAAGGGAGGCCACATCCCCACCTCCTCAGATCCAAAATGATAAAATTTGGCTGGGTGAGGCAGTGGGGAAAACGGACAGAGCACAATATGTTATTTGTCAATATGGGATGATTACCTAACATATGGGATGGATGCAAACTCTAATCCTCACATTTCCCAAAAAGTATAATTTCACAATTGCCCTAACATGTCCCTTTCTCACAAAGACGTGAACCAAAAAATGAACATCGTTATTTGCAGTATATGCACAGGATTAGTGAAATTCAAATTTTATTTGTCACATACTTGTCATACACATATGATTTACAGCGAAATGTTCTACAGATGTCACACGTGTCAACTTAATGACGCACAGATATGCGGTTATGGTGCCAACAGAAGGCAGTGCAACTTATGATGCAAGTAGAAGGCAGTGCAACATCAAGCAGAGGTGGTCCAGCACTGCTTGTTGTACATGGACTGCAGGTCAGGGAGCTTTGTGCGAATGGTGCGCTCAGCTGATCGCACCACCCTCTGCAGAGCTTGTCTGTCCTGCCTGGTGCAGTTCCCGCACCAGGCTGAGATGCTCCCCATTAGGATGCTCTCGATAGTGCAGAAGTAAAAGTTTTTAACTACCTTTCTGGGCAGTTTGAATTTCCAGAGACGTCTGAGGTGGTATAAACGTTGGCGAGCCTTCTTCACCAGGGTATTGGTATGACCGGACCAGGACAGATCCTGCATAATGCTGACACCTAGGTACCAGAAACTGTACACTCTCTCCACTGGGGCCATTGATTACGACCAGTTGGTAGCTCCTCTCCTGTTTTCTGCAGAAGTCCATAAGTAATTCCTTAGTCATGCTGATGTTCAGGAGGAGGTTGTTCTTCAGGCACCAGTTCTCCTGGGCCTTAATCTCCTCCAGGTAGGCCTTCTCCTCATTGTCAGAGATTAGGCCCATAACAATAGTGTTGTCAGCAAACTTGACCATTGAAAGTAGCCACAGAGTAGTAGATGACAGTGAGTACAGCAGGGGGCTCAATACACAACCCTGGGGGGGCTCTAGTGCTGAGGGTGAGAGAGGATGAGACATGTCTGCCCACCCATACAGGTCAGAAAGTTGTAGATCCACTGGCACGGTGATGGGCTGAGACCCAGATCCTCCAACTTCTTTGTGAGGTTTGAGGGAATTATGGTATTAAATGTTGAGCTGTAATCAACAAACAGCATTTTTGCATAATTCCAATTCCTGGTATCCAGATGACTCAGGACAGTATGTAGGAGATATGTTATGGCATCATCGGTGGAACAATTGTGAAGTTATGCATATTGTAGTTGGTCCAGGGTGGTAGGTAAAGAGGTGATGAAGTTTCTGACCAATCTTTCAAAGCACTTCATCACCACTGAGGTCAAGGCCGCAGGGTGGTAGTAATTGAGACAGACTGGAGGGGTTTCTTTGGTACAGGAACAAGGATTTTTTAAAACATGTTTTTTACTGACTGTGCCAGTGAGAGAATGAATATCTCTGTGATCCCTGGTGTTAGCTGGACAGCACAAGCTCTAAGGACTCTACCTGAGATGCCATCGGGTCCTGCTGCTTTCCTGCTGTTCACTTTCTGGAAAGCCCCCCTCACGTCATGCTCCATAATGGTAACAGCGCTCACACTTCCTGAATGACTGCTGCCAACAGCCCCGCCAGCCCTATTAGTGCTGTTAGCATCATTAGCACTGCGGACTCCAGCCTCGAAGTGAGTGTAGAAAGTGTTTAGCTCTTCTGCCAGAGACACATCTGCCTTCTCCGTTCTGGAAGGTGGTATTTCATAGTCTGTTATCATTCTCAGTTCCTGCCACAGGCTCCTACAGTCGTTTTCTCAGAGCTGTGACTCTAGTTTCTGTCTCCTTCACTGCTCTGCCCAAAGCTTTATATTCCTCCATGTTCCTGGTGGCGAGCCCTGCAATGGAGGCAGCTGTGAGGAATATCACTGCATCTTGTACGGTTTTATCCACCCACGGCTTCTGGTTCAGAAACATTTTAATTGTAGTTTTCTGGACTGTGTCATCCACCAGTTTCCTGATAAATCCCACAACCGCTTCTGTAAATGCGTTGATGCCATCAGAGTTGTGCCTGAACATGTCCCAGTCTGTGTCACCTAGAGTGTCCTGCAAAGTGTCCATTGATTAGTCCCTCCAGCATGCGATCGTCCTCTGAACCGGGTCTTCATGTTTCAGCCTCTGTTTGTATTTCGGCATAAGTAAGATGGCGGCATGGTCTGATTTGCCAAATGGTGAAAGAGATCGTGCCTTGTAGGCATCTCTGGAAGGGGTGTAGCAGTGGTCCAGAATCCTTTTGCTCCTGGTGGGGGAGCTGATGTGTTGGTGGAAACTTGACACTGCACATTAGAGGTTGGCACTACTAAAGTCCCCTGCCACAACGATCACAGCGTCTCGGTGGATCTGGTGTTGGGTGAGAGCCTCATGTAGTTCACATAAGGCACAATGGTGCTGACTATAACCAAGGTATTCCTAAGGAAGGTAGAAGAGCAACATTTTATGCTCAAAAGCTGCAGGTTGAGTGAGCAGGATCGTGTGAGAGGGACAATGCTTGTCCTGTCGCATCAGCTGCTGTTTACCATGCCACACACACCACCTCCTCTTGATTTCCCCAACTGTGGTGTTCTGTCCATGCAGTGAACCGAGGAGAACTCAGCTGGTTAGATGGCATGGTCCAGTACCTCTAGGTTCAACCACATCTCAGTGAAGCAGAGTATGTTGCAGTCTCGTATGTCCCATTGGAATCCTGGCTCTGAGGTTGTCAAGCTTATTCTCCAGAGACTGTGCACTAGCTAGCAGGATGCTAGGCAAGGGAGCACGGAGTGTGCAGGCCCTCAATCTCTTCTTGATGCCAGCTCATTTCCCTCAGGGCGGCAACTTTGGGGCACATCCATTGTTCTTCCCTGGGGGTCTCACTTGGCCAACATGGGTCTGGTGTTGACGAATGGTGAGTGAGTTGTGATCCAATAAACAGAAGTGTGTTTTTATTGTATTTGATTGTAGACATTGTGAAAAATGGAAGAGGATAGAATAAAGAAAAAGGCGAAAAAGGCAGACAAAACAACAGAGTGGTCAGAGCAACTGTGATGGTGGCTGACCTCACCAGCGCCAATTAGCTATAATCAACAAGAACAGTATTTACAAACCAGGGTGTTTTAACTCTTGGCTCTTCCATAGCATACCAATCTTTGTTTACAAACTAACAAAGAATATTGGGGAACAATTGGATTATTCCTGCCTGATGGCCGAATTTTGAGTAGTTACACATGTTAGTCATCTTTTGTTGAGAACGCACAAGAGCGTGCATAATTGTAAAGACTAGGAGAGGTACTGCTTCACTGGCTGGATTTAATACCATGTCATATTCCATAACTACTAAATAGAAATTGATGAGAAATACATTGAAGTATATTAACTTAGTGTGACAGAAAATGTTTGTCTTCACTGAAGTTCCTATTATCAACCAAGAGTGGGCATAAATGGTGATTGTATTTATATTTTGGCATTAAAATGATATTTTATAGGATATTAATATGCTATGCAATTGGTTGGCACCCTATCCTGGGTTGTTTCAGGCCTTGCGCCTGTAGCATCCGGGGCTCTGCTTCACCTGTTGTCTCAAAACAATTGCTGCCAAAATCTCATTTTGGTGACTACCCAGAACCAGTGTTAATTTTGTTGATGAAAAATTTTCATCATAGTTATTATCAACGACCTTAATTTTCAGACTAAAACGAGAATTTCGTAAACGAATAAAAATGAGTCGAAAATGTTTGCCAGACGAGATCCAGTCAGAACTAATGTAGTTTGCCTAAGGCAGGGATCAGTTAGAGAAAATTTCTGGAAGCAAAGGTTCAGAAGGTCATAATGTCTAACTATTTAGTGTGATATATATTTAAGTAGCCTATTAGTTGTATCAACATCTACTAAATAAAGGTAGGGCTGCATTTCAAAATAAGAGAAAATAAATAAAATGTGATGATTGTGCATGTTTAAATAAAGTGCTTAACTTAAGTTGTAAAACCCTAATACAGTAGTGTCTATGTTATATATTTTAGTGTTCATGGATTTAAGTATTGGTTTTCTATAATCCCACACCGGTAATAAAATTGAAGTCTCGTTTTAATATAAACACATAAAAACTTATCACTTTAATCGCTGTTAGAGTAGGATATAGACGGTCTTATTATTTCGAAAAGATATAAAACGTGACGGAATGACGAGCAAAAACAGGCAAAAACAGTGCATTTTACTTTTTATTTCAAATAAAATGCGGGGTTGCCAACTTCAGCCAGCTGGCTGGAGTGAGATTTTCAATTTGAGATGTCTGCAGACATGTAACAGTTCTTACCTTGTGAATAACCTGCTTCTGTATTTAACCATGTAAATACACTTTGGACATAGCTAATGTTACATTTATAATAGTATAATATAGATTTGCCGTAAGATTTCCTGTGTGAGTCTGAAAGCATGAATGTCATGCCAGATTTGGCAACCCTTAAAACGTACATTTTTTGTTTCTCCTGAGTTGATTTATGTAACAAATAACATTACTTTATACAGTTGTTAAAAAGTGGAAACTTCAACGAACATGAAATCACCAATAAACTACGTCTACAAATGTTTATTTTAATATTTCTATTTTAATATTCAGAGAGAGCACGCCTGGTGGCATTATAGCCTATGCACTTTGAAGTGATTTTATTTTTGCACTAATGGCACTACTGATTTTACAGTACTCAGTTTCCAGGTAAACAAACATAAGTTTGTGTTTCAAATAAGAGTGAAATCTGTGTCCTTGTGTACTGCACAGTCAGACCTTAATACCATTCCTTAACATTGGTTTCATTTCATCTTGTGAACATAATGACTTTCTGACGTCAAAGGGAAACTTTAAACATTACACTTTTAATTTTAGTCGACTAAATCAACTGTAGTTTTAGTTGACTGTAATCTTATATTTAGTCAACTAAAACTAGACAAAACTAAAATAACTTAGATACCTAAATTATGACTGAAACTAAATTACATTTTAGTCAAAAGACTATGACTAAAACTAAATAAAAATTTGCTGTCAAAATTAACACTGCCCAGAACTCATTACCATAGATAATGGTAGAAATATAGATTGACCTTTAAATTGATAGCTTTACCTTAGCTCTGTCTTCATCATGACAGACTAGTACAATGTCTTCATAGCTGCTGATGCTGCACCGATCCACATGTCAATCTCTTATTCGCTTCTGCCTTCACCCATGAACGTGACCACAAGATACTTCAACTCCTCCACTTCAGGCTGAAAATCATCCCCAATTTGAATGGGCATTCCAGCCTTTGTGATCCTCATCCCAGCTGCTTCACATCGGCTGAAACCACCCCAATGCATGCTGGAGGTCACAGTCCAATGACGCCAACAGGATCACATCATATGCAAAAAGCAAATATGCGATCCAGAGATGACAAAATTGGACACTCTCCAACCCATATTAACAGAATTGAATTTGAAGGGCAGCCCTGGCCAAGTCTAACACTCACCGGGAATGAGTCTGATATATTTTTGGCAATGTGAGCCATGCTCTTATTCCAGTTGTACAGGGACCATACATCCCATAGAAGGGCCCTGCACCCATGGTCCTGAAGCATCCCCCACAGGATACCTCGAGGGATTTAATTGTATGATTCTTGTAAGTCAACAAAACATATGTAGTCTGGTTTGGATAACTCCCATGAACCATCGAGTACACTTGTAAGGGTAAAGAGCTAGTCCAATGTTCCATGAGCTGGTCAAAATCTGCATTGCTCCTCCTGGATCTGAGATTCCACCAACAAACCCTCCTCTTCAGGACCCTGGCATAGGCCTTTCCATGGAGACTAAGGAGTATGAACACCTTTTCATCCCCTTTCTTAAAGATTGATGCCATGACCGCTGTCTGCCCATCCAGAGGCACTGATCCCAACTTCAATGCAATGTTGAAGAGACGTGTCAACTAAGACAGCCTAACATAACATATAAACAGCCTTCAGGAACTCAGGGGGAATCTCATTCACTCCCAAAGTTTTGCCACTGACAAGTATTTGACTACCTCAGTGACCTCAGCCCTAGTTAAGGACAAGTCCTTTGACACCTCCTCTGATTCTTCTTTCTCCATGGAAGGCATTTCATTGGTATTTGGGGGTCATAGAAGTGTATCTTTTCCATTGGCGTCATTGAACCTCTCCCTCACCAGAGATTTTGCTAAAGCCGCACTTCGCTTGGCCTGCTGGTACCTGTCAGCTGCCTCGAGAGTCCCACAAGCAAACCAAAATTGGAAGGCCTCCGCCTTGAGACTGACAGCTCGCTTTACTGCTGTGATCCACCACCGGCTTCAGGGTTACCACCACGACAGACAGCAGTGACCTTACGGTCACAGCTTCGTACAGCTACCTCAGCAATCTCCACTTTTCACCCAAGTGTCCAAGACATACAGTTGCAGATCCGTTCATGCGTCTAAAAATTGATTATCAAGCTACGGCTGACGGTGTTCTGGTGAACATACATGAACACACTTATGCTAGAACACAAAGTCAATTATTGGCAAACTGTGCCTAGTACAAAAGTCCAATAATAAAGCATTGCTTGGGTTCAGATCAAATAGGCCAATCTTACCCTTCTAGATTTTACTGTCATTACACATATGTGCATTAAACTCCACAGTAGGATAATGAAGTACTCAGAAGGGGAGCCTTCCATCAACCCACCCCAGGTCTCCAAGAAGACTGGAAACTCTGAGTTGATGCTTGGTGCATAAGCACAGATGACAGTTAGAGCCTGTCCCCCAACTCAAACTTGAAGAAGGCAACTCACTAATTCACCAGGATGAGTTCGGAAACACAAGTGCCAAACTGGGGAGCTATGAATAAACCCACACTTGCCGAATGTTTCTGCACTTTCACAAACATCATCATGACATATCAAAGGACTGAAAGTTGGATTTAAAGGTGAATCTTCCATCCAAAGGAGTCAAGCTTAATTTCCACAGGTAGTTTGTATGAGTGAACACTTTGTCAAAGCCTTAGTTGGTCATAAGGCAGGGTGGGGTGGAGGGGTGTTACAGGTGATGGTAGCATTCTCCTCAGTGATAGACTCTATAGATGGCACCTGTTGTCTGATAGAATGGTTTTGACAGAAGACAATGATGGAATGCAGGAGGATGCCCAGACACTGCCACATTCCTCCCACCTTATCAAGCAATCAGATTCCCTCACAGCCCAGGTCAGAGCTGGACAGGACCACTGGGCCTTCAAGGCAAACACTTGAAACGTTTAGCATCCCTACTTATAATACAATGCCCTTTCTTGTCTAATTGCCATCTGTGCATCTATTCTTTTTGAAAATCATCTTCAAGATTCAAGATTCAAAGCATTTATTGTCATATGTACAGTAGAAAAGTGCATTTCTCTGTGCAATGAAATTCTTTCTTTGCTGTCCACATAAAATGCCAAGGTACAATATAATAGAAAAAATAGTAAATAAATACTTTGAAATGTAATGTGCATATGTAATAGAACAAAAAAATAAATAAAATAAAAAAGAAATAGAAAAAGAAATATTAATTGTGCATTTGTGCAAATTGAAGATGTGCAAAAGAGCTTAATGTGCAAAAATTACAGTATGAGGTAGGTGATGATGTCCATTAGTCTTACTCCTGTCAGCTGTTAAGGAGTCTGATGGCAGTGGGGAAGAAGGAGTTGTTGAGTCAGGAGGTTCTAGAGTTCACACTTCTGTACCTCTGTCCTGAGGGCAGAAGTGTGAACAGTCCATGTTGGGGGTGTGTGGGTTCTTTGAGGATGGAGGCAGCTTGCCTCTGGACTATGTGGTGGTAGATACTCTGCAAAGAGGGCAGCAGAGTCCTGATGATCTTCTCCGCAGTCTTCACCACTCTCTGCAGGCATTTACAGTCCATACGTACCATCCGGTGATGCAGCTGGTCAATGTGCTCTCCACAATGCAGCTGAAGAAGTTGCTGAGGATCTTGGTTGACATACTGAACTTCCTCAGTCTCCTCAAGAAGTACAGCCGCTGTTAAGCCTTCTTGACCAGCTGTGTGGTATTCAGTGTCCAGGTGAGATCCTCACTGATATAGACGCCCAGGTACTCTGCTCACCCTCTCCACTTCAAGCTCCCGGATGAACACTGGCTGATGAGGCCTCCTCCTCTTCCTCATGTCCACTGTCATCTCCTTTGTCTTGTCCATGTTGAGGGTGAAGTTGTTGTCCTCACACCATGACACCAGACCAGCCACCTCTCTCCTGTAGGCCGCTTCGTTCCCTCCAGTGATGCGACTGATCACTGCGGTGTCATCCATGAACTTTAGAATTATGTTGTCTTTGTGGGAGGCGACACAATCATGGGTGAACAGGGTGTAGAGGATGGGGCTGAGGACACAACCCTGTGGGATGCCAGTGTTTGTGGTGATGCTGGCTGAAGTCCTGTTACCGATCCTGACAGACTGAGGTCTGCCAGTCAAAAAGTCCAGGAGCCAGTCACAGAGGGTGGGGTGCAGGCTGAGTGCGGTCAGTTTGTGGGTGAGTTTGTGGGGGATGACCATGTTGAAGGTGGAGCTGTAATAAACAAAGAGCATCCTGATGTAGGAGTCTTTGCTTTCCAGGTGGGAGAGAGAATAGTGAAGGGCAGCAGCGATGGTGTCTGATGTGGACCTGTTGGGCTGGTAGGCATACAGCAGGGGGTCCAGAGTGCCTGCGATGTTGCTTTGGATGTGGGACAGCACCACTCTCTCAAAACACTTCACAATGATTGTGCCACTGGTCTGTAGTCATTCAGCAGGTAGCTGTGCTGTTCTTGGGGAGCAGGACAATGGTTGTGGTCTTGAAGCAGTTCAGAATGGTGATTGAGGTGAGGACATCAGCCAGCTCGTTGGCACATGCTTTGAGGACCCACCCAGAGATATTGTCTGGTCCTGCTGCCTTGCGGGGGTTGATCTTCCTCAGTACTTTTTGTACCTGGTCTGTTCAGACTGTTGCTAGGGGGGAGGGGGGTCAGGTGGTCTGGGTGTATGCATGCCTCCTCTCTGTGCTGTGGTTGGGGGTCTCAAAGCGGGTGTAGAAGGTCTTGGGATCATCCAGCTGGCTGCCTGCAAAGCTGATGGTGCCGGTGGTGGCCCTGTACTCTGTGATGTGCTGCAGGCCTTGCCACATCCGCCTGGGGTCAGCAGAAGAATAGAAGCCATCCAGGTTCTCTCTGTACTGCCTATTGGCCTCTGTGATGGCTTTCCTCAGTCTGTACTTCACAGCCTTGCTCTCCGTCTCATTGCCTGATCTAAATGCAAGAGAGTGAGTACGCAGCGCGTGTCATTAAAGAGCTGGGGAGCTGCAGACGTACTGAGGCTAGGTTTGAACCTGCAACCTCGTGATTACAGGCACGCAGGCTTAGCTCACTGAGCCACATGCTGCCCCCAAGATGCTCTGTATTGCTATTTTTATGGTTTTAAAAATCAAAATATGCAGAGGTGGAAAAAGGAAGATTGTTTCCAGCAAGTGAAATTCTGCTGGCCACTAAAGCAGTGTCTGAAATGGCACTGAGAGTAGCATGGAAGTCACTCATTCAGGCCCCCAGTGATGGGTAGGGCCCAGGCTGTCTGGCTTGCTGGTTCACCTGACTACATCCCACAAATCTATGACACCCACGCCCGTGGAAACTTAATCTGGGTAGATTAGCTGAAGATGTCACTGTGTCTGCATCCCACCATGGAGCTAGAGGAGAAACGTGGTGGAAGAAGCCTGTCCATACAGCAGACAGAAGCAGATCCCGGCTGAAACAAAGCATGTGGTCGGTCTCCAAACGAGCGCCTCGCGTCATTTAGAGAAGATGGCAAGCAGATCCTGCTTGCAGCACCTCAGCGGCTCTGCTTAGCATCCACGGTGTGACAGCTTTGGCATGGGGGATGCTCCTGGGCCCAGCTGTCACCCCCCAACCCCACCCTGCTTCCCCGTGCCGGCGAGCAGGAAGCTGAGACAGAGGGGTCAATTCGCTTTCCCACAAATTGCTCTCTTGCTGGTGTGTCTTTTGGCCGCCGCTCTACTCGTTAAGGGCCAGCATTGTCGGCGGGGCCGCACCTCTGACAAGCTGCCCTGGATGTCAGGCAGCCGCCTAATAAGGGCTAATTCATGAGCTGTCTCTAAAAGTCCCCGGGCAGGCCGCCAGCTTCCCAGGCTACCTACAGCCCACTTAGGAGAGGACAGGGAACCAGGGGCGGGGGACAAACAACCCAAACAAAACCCCAAAAGGGCATCCAAAGTCAGCTTGGGACACATTCATATCCCACGCAGGTAGCCTCACGAAGGGCCCAATTTATTATAAGTGACACAAGGGCTATTCAGCCGGACAGAATGTCTGTGGCAGAGCATCCCTGTCCAAGGCTCTCTGCTTTGTCATCGGCAGGCGGACATGTCTGGCCCATGTTAGCTCTGCCTCCGGGGGCGCACTTTACATTGCAGTTTCTCTATTGTTAAAAAAAACAATAACATTTGTTACAAAACCTAATTTAGTAAATACCCCAATTTGTAACCCGGAGACTTCCTGTGACTATTTTAATAAGGAAACATTCTGCCATTTTAAAAATCTGAAAACAATTTTCAAATGGGCCCAAATAAGGTAATGTCACAGTAATGCAGTAATGTAAAGGTAATGCAGTTTCTTAGTGTATTAATGGTACACTATTTCTTAGTGTATATATATATATACACACACACACACATATATACCTAGTCATGCATCGGTTAACAAAAGGGATATGTTCTGAGAAATGTGTTTGCTTCAGATATTTTTGTTACATTTTTGTTGTGTGTACTTGCACAAACCTAGAGGGTATAGCCTGCATAATGATAAAAAATATACTTTAGTAACTTCATAAAACAATTACATAGTTATTGTCATTGTCAAGTATTACGTACTGTACATAATTGTATGTGCTGTACTGTAGTTTTACTGGCAGCGCAGTAAGTTTGTTAACACCAGAATCACCACAAACATGTGAGTAATGTATCGAGATGCTTCCTCTATGATGACTCTTAACCCAAAGAATCAGTTGAATAGAGCAGGACATACTATGTTATGTGTCCCAATAATGTCAATGACCAAAATTTATGTGACAAATGTATTTTTTTTAAATAAATTGCATATTGTTTGAATGTAGTACAATTTTAATGATATATATAGTAAAAATTGAATTCTTTTATACAGTTTCATAAGGTAGACCTTTTAAAAATATCGTTTTATATTAAAAATGGCCCTGCAAATGCTGGAATTTGGTTGCAAAGTTTGATAAAAATACAAAAATCAAAGAAATCACTAGGGATTAACGATGTGAATGTACATGTTGATTCTTGAAGCTGCGCCTAATATTTTAACAATGTTTTTTTGTGACATGATTTGCTAGTCCAGATGGAGAATGATCCTCTCATTGCAGCTTCCAGGAGTCAAATTTTAAAATTTTTGTTTTCTGTTTTTCCATTCTTAAGTAATTTCCTTGAAGTCACTAAATACTTTCTTTAAATGCATGACGTGACAAATGACATTTCAAGTTTTGACATCCAAGAAACTAGGCGTTTTGTTTTTTTCAGGGCTACCATCTATACTAGAGGGTGCTAGCCTCTGGCCAGTATTCCTGTGTGCCAGTGAATGCTTGGAGGTCTGTGGAGGGCTTTCTTAATTTCCTAGAAGAAACTATATATTTTCAGTTTTTATGACCCCTCACGTTCATGCATTCTGGTCACATTTGAGAAATATGTGTATACTGTATGTATGTGTGTGTACACACATATTATTTTTCTCAATTAATAATTAATTAATAATTAATGCTATTTATGGAAAAAACTAAGCCATCTAGATTAAGATGTTAAATGTTGCCAGACACCACAAAAATATTTAATATCAGCATATTTTAGCCAGTTACCATTTCTGTTATTCATATAGTAATTATTGAGATAGCTTGCCCAAAGAACTGGATTAGGGAATTTAACCATTTATATAAATCTAGTATTCAATAATAGTATAAAATAAAACATTAAATAAAATCTAATGCTGTTCACTTGAGGCCTTTGTGTGAGAATCATATGGTGTTTTTCAGTTCTCTTCTGCGTTAATAGCCAGGGCAGGTGTCTGTAATTAAAGCTGCTCATTTAGAAACACGCTTTATCCTTTACTCTGAATGATCTTGTGGTGCATACCCCCCCCCCCCCACGCTCTGCAGTCTATTTCTCGCATCCCTTAAACATCACATTCCTGCTGGCCCGTCACTCATCCACAGAGACGGACGTGAAGAGAGACATGGATGTATGTAATGTGTCGTCAGAGACGATGACCTGAAGCTGGAGGGGAGATAAGAGCTCAGAGAGAGCAGATTGCTTGCGGCCCAATGGATAAGCACAGATCAGCCTTATCAGGGCTCGAATGCAAGCAGCGGTGTCTGAGTGCTACTGCAAGTCTATTAAAGGCCACAGGCCGAAAAGTATCTCATTTTTTGTAGGATGGACATTTAAAAAGGGGTACAATCTTTTTTCATGAAACAGATTTAGAATGAATACCTCCCTGTCTTTGGTACTTAATTGTGCTGTATAATATATAATAAACCTCACTGGATTATTTTTACAGTTTTCCTGTAAGATTGGTATAACTGAGACAGCAGAGACTGATCCAGTCTCTACCTCCAGCTTGTTGTTTCTTGTTTTGCTTGAATCTGTCAAATTTAGTTAGCTTTGGCCCTTATGTACAGCCCTTAGTTCTTTAAACAAACTTCGGAAACCCAAAAGAGTATATATTTTAGTTTGCACTACTCTCCAAACTCCCTAATTAGTATGAAGTGCAAATTAGGGGAGAGCAGATCTAACAAAAGCACAAACAAGCCTTTGTTTATTTAAAAAAACAAAAACAAAAACAACCAAAAGGCTCCTCATCTCTGAAGAGCAAGCCCTGTGTCATCACCTTTGAGAAGTTCCCATATTTTCTGTTGAGATCGTCTCTGTGGAGACCAGTTATTTGCCCCCATGCTTGTTCCCCCCGTTGCTGCGGCTCTTTTTTTCCGATATAAAACAAAAAGGCGGCCCTGAATGGGCTCTGAGGTAGGTAAATGTATTCAGTGACACCGTCCGGATGATTCTATTCTGCGAAATCCCTGTAACATTTGTTTCCAGTCTTGTCTGAGGGCTGGGACACTGTGTTGGTGCCATTGTCCTCTGTGCTCTCCACACAGGCGTGCAGTTAATGGTGGCCTTGTTTAGGGCCACTGGAGCAGAAATTTTATCCTGGGTGGGTTTGGGTAGGTTTGGGTCGGGGGGAGGAGGGGGCGATCAGTGGGGGACAAAAGGCAGGCCACCTCTGAGGTTGCTATGGACAGGCCCACTTAGATGGACCCTGAAAGGGATGTCTTGGGATAACAAGGGACGCCATCACCAAAGCCATTCGAGGAGCCTTTGCTCTTCCCACATCTGTCCTATGTGCAACGGGGCCCTTTAGAAGGGGCTTTCTTCAGATAGCCTTTTCCCTGCTCCTCTGCCTCTCCATAATGGCGGGGAGGGACTCAATACGCACATGAGGAGAGGCCATCTCCGGAACAGGTGCGCCTGAAGAGGCTGAACGTGCACTGGCAGCACGCCATCCCAGGAGCACTGCCCGTTCCACCCAGGCTGAGCCGACCTGGAAGAGCCATCTTCACTAGAGAGGAGGTCTTTTTGTCTGCGGCTCCTGCCTTCTCAAGCGGCCACTCCTGTTCCTCAGAGGGGAGAAGAACAGTGCTTGTTTGCTGGAGGGCTCCTCATGGTCTCCGGAGGTATCATCCCGGGGAGACAGATCTGAGACAAAGTGTGAATGCCCTCAAGCATATTATTAAATATGCAAGGCATTAAAGAATCAGTGTAGTTTTTATTGTTCTGTTCTGATATGATCTTATATGATGGAAAAAATAAACCTGAGATTCAAGAAATGTTTATCTTTATCTTTGTATTTGTTTCTTCTGATATTTAAAATCTAAATCTTACTTATTGCTTATATTCATACATATTTGCTTAAAGAACTTGATTAACATTATTTTTTAAGTTAAAATAAAAAAAAATCTTAAATATTTGAAGCAAATGATACAGAAATCAGTTTGATTAAAATACTGAATAAAAATAAATTGCCATCATGCAACAGGTGAATCTAGTCTGTGTTCGCCGAAGTTTAACACATAATGAATTACGGAAGTTACACATGCACAATACTTTCATACATGCAATTATTCTGTAACTGAATGTATAACACTGCTGCAATTTTTTTGTAATATTAGCAGTTATACCTATTTAAAAGTTGCATGGAATGCTCATAGCATACATATTTTTAAATGTTTTTTTCTGTAATTTGTTCCAGTTATTATTCCATTGTTCAGGTGATCTAATCCATTCAAAGAAACTGGAATTACAATCTAGATTCCATCAGGAGTGGTTGGATGAAAGAGACCCCCATACATTAAGAGGCACATCCCCCTACCTACACTGCCTGTAGATGCAGCTGCGTTGGTGTCAGGGGGCTTTATGGGAGGGATATTATTAGGGGATTAGCAGCTCTCACTCAATATGAGAAAACGCGCTCACTGCATGCTCACCTCTGATTATGACACTTACATACTCAACTAACTAGTATGAGAGGCCATGGGGGGTGGGGGTGCATTTGTTCAAAAAGATAAATTAGTATGTCTTATTTAGAATTAAACCCCATCAGAGGAAAGCTGGTTTGTTGTCGGGGTAATTTAGGGTTTGAATCCACAACAATACACATGAAACAAGCCGAATGATGGGGAATAAGAGAAAAGCACAGGTGTCTTATGGGAAAGATTCCTTTAGGTCTAGAGGCAGAATGAGGTGGCATTACAGTAATGCTCTACCTTCGGAGAATGCGGGAACTGAATGTCCAGCACAGGATCAGTGGGAACAGTGAAGGGATGGCCTGGCATCAAGCAGAGCTCTGTGCGCAGCTCCACCATGTCAATCCTGATCAAATCCACCTAAAATGCCAGAAGAAGTATTCACAGGAAGTTCAACTAATACTGGTGAATTTGAATATTATATATTTTTTTGAATATTGTGATAAGGGCTGAGGATCTGGCCGGCGTTCAGTTTGGGTGGATATTACACATTCACCCTGAATTGTGTGGGTTTCCTCTACATGCTCTGTCATTCATCTTCCAGTTCAGAGATATGTGAATTGCCCATACATGTGCCCTACAATGGACTGGTGTCCCATACAGTCAAATAAACCCTTAAAGATGGCAGGAAGTGGAAAATATTGGATTGTGTGCTGGTAAATGTTAGAATGTATTAGTGCAAGTGATACTGTAAAAGAAAATGTAAAGGGTGTTAAAGAACATACATGACTTTTTAACAATTTCATTATGTGGGTCTAATAGCACTTAAATTCTTTTGGAATCTCTGTTTGTGAAAACTGCAAGAAACGGACCGATACAATGCACATATACAAAATCCCTGAGAAAATGAGGGGACCTTAATTTGCCTTCTGAAGAGAAAGGTTTCCTTACAAAAGACCTTGAGGGCTTTGACCAGGGTGGAAAAAGGCAACGACGTGTGTAGAATCCAGATTTAAACTTAACTAACTGTGACCGGTGTTCAACCAAGTCTTCATTTCCTGGTGTAGGATAATCCCTCCAGATCTTTAATCTGCTAACCACTACAGATAACCTCATTATTAATTTCATTAAGTCAAATTAACACATGTTCTAGGGAGATACTAGAATATGATCTTTTATGATCTTTTATTTTATTAATTTGTTCCGTTTCATGGAACTGAGGACTGCAGGGGGTTATATTCCATCGAAATCTACAAAAGTCATCCTAGCTGTTTGGCTCTGTTGAAAAGGGAGAGAAAACGTGTCATCACAATAACAGCCTAGGAGATCTTGATTCCCTCCATTTTTTTTCTTTTTCTTCTGGCAAGATACCTCAATTCCCAGACCGAATTCCTGGCATGCACCATCATGGCAGACATTGTCTACTGATGAATAGACATGCCTATAGATTGACCTGGAAGCCAGCACCTCCAACATGTGCCTGTCTGTGCTTGTCTGTGTAGAGGCAGGGGTTGGGGGATCAGAGACTTGGTGTAGAGTGTCATGGCTGCATCTAGGGCCAGCCAAAGCCTTAGAGGGAGTGCCAGTAAGGATAACCACTTCCAATGAGAAATATTAACCATCAATTAACCAGACAAATCTGTGACTTCTGGTCCATCTTGATGCTCATAACCAGATGTCTCCTTATCTATGAATCACTTAATAATCACTGACATTTCTGACCACATATGACAGCAACATAATACACTTTAGCACAAACCTCAGAAAGACATGTATTTTAAAAACAAGCATAACTGAGAAACTTTTTAAAATATGGGCACAAGTTAATCAAAAACCATATAGCCTCTGTATTTTGTGTCGGGGTCTTAGACAAAACACATGTAACACTCCAGACTATACAACTTTACAGAAAATCTATACATGGATGGTTAGTTATAAACAAAAATTTAGATTCAGGTGCTTTAAATACACCCATTTATTTCACAAAGAAAAATGCACCAGAAAGGACATTTAAATTATTTAACAAAATGGGACAGAAAGCTGCAATTTTCCTCGAGAGCAAAATATTGATTTAATACATTGCTTTAATGCTTTAAATTTGATTGGTGGCTTTGAATTTCGTATCCACATAACTTGATCCACATTTGATGTAGGTAGGAGAATTCTAGCAAAATCCAAGTGTTTTACTTGTGGTTTTGGTAACGCTTCACTTGAAGGGGAACAATGTAGTAGTACACTCTTACTTAATGTATTAGTTAACCATACAGTAACTGTTAGTTAGGTACTAATACCATGTTTGATCATCATTAAATAATCATTCATGTAGTTATATTTATTTATATATATGATTTGTACTTGAGTAGTAACTGAGTTACTAAGTTACTTGTGCCCCCTCAGGTAAAGCGTTACCATGGTGTTTCTTATCATACCTAGTATAATTAATTTGCTAATTTCCTTTCTGTAATTGATACAGTTATAGCTTTCTCATTTTACTTGCTGTGGGTAAGAGCTGATACTTCACATTTCATTAATTGCTGAGTTAGTGGTTTTCCATCTTACAAAATGGTCTTCACATTTTTAGACTGGCACCTCTTCTTGGGAAAGCTATGAGTAGTACCTTGTCTTTTCATGTAATTAATGAGATTTAGAAGTGGTATTTTAAGCACATTAGCCAACAGGAAATACAGTGGTACCTCGGTTCTCGAACTCACTAGAACTCGAATTTCTTGAAAGCCGAGCAAACCAGTTTGACCTAGAACTCGATCTGAATATCAGAAGTCGAACCTGACCTCGTGAACGCTGACCTAATATAAATTGTACGCGCCAGGAAATGAGTCACACAGCACATCTCTGAGCGGAAACAAAAGGTAACGCTTCAGTGTCAGCCTCGCATTTGCTGTAGTAGCAGCACTTGTTGATGATAATGCTATTTTATTGAAAATACTGTATCAGGTAATACACTGTACTTTATATCATTTTGTTAGCCATTGCTCAC
>JAODJU010000033.1:10961640-10980120 GCA_026776725.1 Gnathonemus echidnorhynchus
TGTATTTGTGTCAATATCATTAATGTAAATTAGGAACAATAGTGGTCCTAAAATTGAACCCTGCGGTACCCCACTATAAATTATGACTTTGTATTGTTTACTTCCCTCAATACTTTTTACTACTTACACACAATGGGCTGAATGTAGATGCCACAGGCCTGAGGCTGGTGGCAGATCAGGGCCTGGCTCACTCAGGACAAACCAAGTTCAAGGAGTCGCCTGAGGGAAGATTATGTCCTCTGGCATTGTTAACACCATACAACACTTTCAGATCCAGTGCCACATCACAGAAATAAGGCTATCATTCTGTTACTCTAAAGGTGAAAAGTTTAGATTGGATGGATGGACGGACAGACAGACAGATGGATGGATGGATGGATAGATAATTTATTGATATCACATGAGATATCATGGGTATGACAGTTACATATTAAGCACAATAAGCAGTCAAATAAACCACTATAAGACATCAGATTGACCCTCAAGCTGGCTGCTTTAATGGGTACCTTCACACACAGCCGCGTCAGTCTCTTCATTGCTCTCTTCTTTGATCAGGAGGTATCAGAAGGTACTCAGCCCAGGCCATTGTTCCCCTCATGTTTTCTGCCCCTTTGCTTTCCATTGAAGGGTTTCGATCTTTTTCTCTCACACTTCACTACCAGCCACATCCTGAAGTCCTGCCACCATGTGACAGGTGTCTCTGCCCCGTCCATCCATCCAGTGACACGTGTCTCACCTGCTCCGCTGTGTGCGGCCCAGCAGTGACGGCCTTCATTGGCCCCTGTGGCATCATAGCTAACCCCTCATCATAGATCCTGCTCTTAACTGGCCTCATTAACCTCCACCTCAGTGTCCATTCATCGCTCTGTCCGTCGTGACCTGGGAAATTGGGAACATCACACACATGCAAACTCACCTCCCCCCAGAAGCGGTCATGAAGTGACAGGCACAGCTGAGGGAAGGAGCCAGGCCTATTTCGGCCTCTCATTAGCTGACTAATCAGCAGCTAAAGCCAGCTTCCAATCACACTGCATGGCTGTGCTGTCAGGCCTCTGAAATCATCGAGATGTGCTGCTGCTGACAGGTGAAATATTAAATAAATATTATCTTGCCTGCTGGCTCTCAGGCTAGTTGCTACAGCTTGGACCCTCAGTGATAGCTTTGTGGTGATGGTGCTTTGAAGTATTAATTAATATGATGACAATAAATCTAAATAACAAACCTGCTCCATATGTTTTTTATAACTGTGTTACATATTGACAGTAATCTAGTTTTTCTGGAGTGTTATGATTAAGGTGTATTTGCACATAATACTGCTAAGTAATGTGCTTTGTTTTTTTGAGAATGCAAGAGAATGCATTGCGAGAATGCTTTATAATTCAATTTACATTTACTTTGTTTTGCAGACACCTTCATCCAAAATAATACACGAGGCATATAGTACAATATTCAATTATATTTTATTATTCAGTACTGATGTGTGAAATATTTTGCCATTGTATTTATTGATTTTGTTTTACTTTTTTCCTTTTATATTTACACCCAAAGTTATGGCATTTGTGCCATGAATTAAATTCGCAATAAAAAAATAACAAATGACAAATGAGCCCCCCCCCCATCCCAGAGACTGACATCTAAGCATAATAATTGATAGATTTCCATGTCCACAGTCAGATATTTAGGACAAACCTATTCATATGTATCCCATTGTGAGCAGATCATCAACATTTCTGTTCTGTCCCCATTAAAGGGGATGAAGTGAACATAAAGGCACTTGTATTCAGAGCAGATTTCAGTCGCTGCTTCTATCACGCCTTTAGTATGAAACTCCTGGCTGCCCTATTCAAACAAAGCTTTTTGCCTCATGATCTTTATTCAACGCGGACTGAAAACCTACTGCTTTATAAAACCCGTGTGACTGATGTCCGTCGCCGCCCTACACGCGGGTCAGCACAATGAGGCTCACTCCGTTGCAGTGCAGGATCGTGGGAAAGGCTGATTGGGAGACGCCGATGCAGATTCACAGTTTTCATAGGATCAGGCTTGAAGGTAGCAACAGGTGAACAGGGGATCATGCAGGGATGCCTGGGATTACACTGGGTGCTGGAGCTCATAGTGTCAGGGCTCTCCAGCCAGTCCCTGGCAGGGCAGTGAAAGCACCGGCATGTCATCTGTCCCTGATTATCAGCCCACAGGGGCCCGCGCTTCAGCAACCACACCAATCTCCATGGTGCGAATGATAAATGTAATAGTATTATTAGGTTCTTGCTTTGTTTTGGCAGATTGTTGTGTTGCAGTGTCAGCACCAGAACAAATCTGGTGGCCAAACCCAAGATTTTCGAGGGCTGGGGATGAGGGTGCTCCAATGCTTTGCTGAGCTTGGAGTGGAGGGTGATTCATCATGTGGGACGATCCCATATTATAGCAGACATAACTGAAAAATTATAATTAAATAATTAAACAGTATAATTTAAATTACAATGTCTTCCGTAGGTGGCATTTGGGGCCACAATGGCTCATTTGGCCTGCGAATGCTCCCTCATGACGCCAACCCCATTTGTGTAGCTGTTGACCCAAGCTTAATTTACACTAGTACCTGGGCGTTCATTGTAACTTAGCCTAGCTGCAGTTATGCCGAGTAGGCTCCTTATTATGCCAATAATATACTCTTTGGAGCACTTGCACATCACTTTGGACATCTACTGTATAAAGCAAATGTAAAATGTCTTAATTCGGGTAAAAAAGTAATCTTTTTCTTTCCTTTTTGCATTTACTTGACATATATTAATTTGTTCAGATTTATAAAGAGGTGGATGTTTATGCAATTAGAAACATATGATTCAGTTAATTTTATGCTGCATTTGTAAAACTAAGCATAGCAGAAATGACAGATGTCTAAGTAATGAATGTCTGTAACGTAATAACATGGCGCAACCACAAGAGGGAAGTGTTGGTTCTTAGTAAGAGGAGACACAAAGCGCGTTCGAGGCAAAAACAAAAACGATTACAGCTAAGATAAGCGCTTACCGTAAAATGCTGCGGATTGGTACCCGAACATCAGCCTATTCTTTATGAGAACCGTATGCACTGCTCGCCAGTCATGAAGGATACTTCTCTAAACTTCAGCTGATGTTTATTCTCAGGTTCTGTGTTTTGGAGTACCAGCATAACAGGAGAAGTTCTGGATCTAAACTTATTTTTTGCTATTCCATCACTTCAGTAGGTGGTTTGGTAGTTGTCACGTTGATAGGTCGGACCACCAATCTGTAATTTAAGACATTTAATGCATAAATAATATTTTCATTTCAAAATCATATAAGGGGTGTCCTCGTGCTCTGTGTTCCATAGACATATATATGTACTTTATTGATCGAAAGCTGGGAATTCTCGTGAGATATGGCAGATTATGGGATACTTGGGAGGTTTGTCCAAGAACCCCATGCTGGATAACTGAGTATGGATGATGGATTTCAGGGAGAAATGTACAACATAAGCTGCATTATTATTATTATTATTATTATTATCATAATAATTATTATTATAATTATTATTATTATTATTATAATTATTATTATTATTATTATTAATAATAATAATAATAATAATAATTAAAATATATTACTGTTGTGATTTAATGCTTTTTGAGACATTATTTTACTGTTGGACTGATAGGAGAGACCCATTAAGTCAGATTTTTACAAATCCAAGCTTTTCAGTTTCTGTCTAGCTCATTATATATTGGCTGTGACTGAGCTGTTGGTTTAATTAATGGCGCAAATCAAATTATGTGCAACCAAATGCATAACTTTTCTCGGAATATTAATTTGTGATTGTAAAGGAAGGCAGACAGTGAAGAGTGAAATGGAAAGGAAAAGTGTAAACTAATTGTGAAACTAGTATGACAGAAAAACCAGATATAAGATCATCAGGACCGAATTTGGGAATCTTTTTTTTTTCTTTGAACTTTAATTTATTGTTCTTATTGATCAGAAAAATATTTTTTTAATAACATTTTAAATTTGCTTATAAATCTTGCCTATAAATCTTTAGTTTTTCTAACATGGCTCTCTCTTTGGTAGAGACTGTAAAGTGACAGGAATTTTCCTATAAATTGACCTGGGAGCACAGAAACCAAGATATAGGAAACAGTGATATATTGACAACAAACCATATAGTGATATACTGACATCTATACAGGAAACACTGAGATACTGATACCTGCACAGGATAAACTGATACAGTGATACCTATTCCGGAAACATTAATATTCTGAGATCCATATAGGACACACCGAGATACTGATACCTACACAAGATACACTGGCACCTATACAGGGTACACTGATATACCCTGATATACTCATACTCATACAGGATACGCTGATGTACTGATACTCATACAGGATACGCTGATATACTCATACTCATACAAGATACAATGATGTTCTCATACTCATTCAGGATACGCTGATATACTGATACCCATACAGGATACTCTGATATACAGATACTCATACAGGATACACTGATATACTGATACTCATACAGGATACACTGATGTACTGATACTCATACAGGATACGCTAATATACTGATACTCATACAGGATACGCTGATGTACTGATACTCATACAGGATACGCTGATATACTGATACTCATACAAGATACAATGATGTACTCATACTCATACAGGATACGCTGATATACAGATACTCATACAGGATACACTGATATACTGATACTCATACAGGATACGCTGATATACAGATACTCATACAGGATACACTGATATACTCATACTCATACAGGATACGCTGATATACTCATACAGGATACGCTGATATACAGATACTCATACAGGATACACTGATATACTCATACTCATACAGGATACGCTGATATACTGATACCCATACAGGATATGCTGATATACTGATACCCATACAGGATATGCTGATATACTGATACCCATACAGGATATGCTGATATAACTGATACCCATACAGGATATGCTGATATACTGATACCCATACAGGATACCATGATATACAGTGGCGGAGTTAGACTTTTATTTAAGGGGTGGCCAAAGGGTGAGCAAGGGTTTCTCAGAGGGATCAATATAAATATGATAAATGAATGAAAAAAATATTTTTCTCATACACACTCATAATAAACAATGACTTTGTAAATGTTTGTTGAATAAACACAACAAACTTTTACAAAATCATAAACACCAATTCATAAAGACCAAGCAATTCAGCATGTGCACTAAAACATACATATGTACAAAGACGCTGTCTAAAAGACGATCTATATCAGCAAGAGCAGGGCTAGTGGCTAATTTAAAGGAGACATGGAGCAGACAGTGTGCAACGCTTTCATGCTGCTATTTTTATGTACTGCAAGTGTGACCACCTCTCATTAGGAAGGTAATACAGTGTAATATGTTATAAATACCTGCTTAACTCCTGCTGTTATCAATACCGCGGGTGTGTTTTGGATCATGTAGGAACGCGCGCGGCTGGCAGAGCTTTTAGCCAATGACATGTCAGTAAGCGGGACGCACAGAGTACTGCTGCGTCTGGATGCCTTCAGGGGCTCTCGGAAATTACAGTTTTCTGCTCAAGTCTTTGCCTGATCTCCTCATTGGTGTATTTTAATGTTTACCATTTCCAGCGGGGTGGCACTGGGGGTGGCAAGGGCTCGGTTGGGGATGGGAATTGCCACCCCTGCCACCCCTTTGGGTCCACCCCTGCTGATATACTCATTCTCATACAGGATACGCTGATATACTGATACTCATACAGGATACCCTGATATACTCATACCCATACAGGATATGCTGATATACTGATACTCATACAGGATACGCTGATATACAGATACTCATACAGGATACGCTGATATACTGATACTCATACAGGATACGCTGATATACTGATACTCATACAGGATACACTGATATACTGATACCCATACAGGATACCCTGATATACTCATACTCATACAGGATACGCTGATATACAGATACTCATACAGGATATGCTGATATCCTGACATCTATGCAGGATATACTAATTCCTACACAGAAAACATTGATATACTGATACCTATACAGGAAACACTGATATACTTGCACCTATACAGGATACACTGATACCTAGACAGGAAACACCAGTAGACTGATACCTATATATACAGGATATGCTGACAACTATACAGGATACAGTGATACACTGGTAGCGATACAGGAAACACTGATATACTGATACATGGATATTATACATTGATATACTGCTAACTATACACGATACACTGATATACTGGCATCTATACAGCATATACTGATATACTGGTTGGTTCGACTTTTAAGAAATTCGAGTTCCAATGAGTTTGAGAACTGAGGTACCACTGTATACTGATATATTGATACCTACACTGGGTATACTAAAATACTGACACCTATACAGGATACACTGGATGTTTTTGAAAAAGAAATCTGATATAGATGGAGATTCAAAGTCTTTTTTTCTCTTCTGCCAATTTCAGCTCCTTTTCAGTGTCTGCACTGATAAAAATTATTGTGATTTATGCAATACGATCCTCAGATTGTCATATCATTGGGATGGCAAATTGGTTTCTCTGTAAACAGCCCCTGATGAGTGTGATGGTATTAAAACAGGTAAACAGGATAATTTATAGGTCATACTTACATTAAGGCTAGCAACTTGAATGTGTGATACTTTCCCAAAAAAAGGGGTTAAGTAAGGCGTGACATGGAGCGAGGGAACCTATAATGGAGAATCCAGCTGTCAATAAAACAGCCCTGCTATTTACAGTAAATAGACAACTTAGCTACACATATGCTAATGTCTTTCATTTCTCTTTTGCAGTGTACTGTTTTAATATTTTTTACTATATTTCCTGTGGTATTTTTGGGGCATGTTCTAACACTTGGTAAGCTCCTTTCTATCAGATTCAGTATGTAATTTCTTCCTTTAAATTTCAGTATTAATTAAATAGAGACATAAATTGTGCACATAAACACTGATAAAAAAATAAAGATATGGAAAAGAAAATTTCTGGGATAGTTCTCACCATTTGAAATATATTCCATATAATCCATGAAAAAACTGGGTTTCTGGTTGTGCTTTGGGCTCCGAAACAGACCTTTGAAAAGTGAAACTGGGATTGTGAGTTGCCAGCAGGGTTTTGGATATTTGTTTGGAATTATTTAAAAGCCTTTGATCTATTGTTATTCATGTAATAGTTAACATTAACACTCTGTTTCATCAGATACAGGTTGGAAAACAAGCATCATGTTTAAACTTGGCAGTGAAAATGAGAATACATAAATTATATGACAGTAAAATTACAAACAATTTAAATGAAATTATATAAGAAGGCAGTCCATATAACACTTAGTAACATGGCGTCCGGGTGAAATTTTGTGATCTGGAGGTTTAAGATGAAGCCAAAGCCTTATGTTACATTATGGGTGATATAAGAGCGATAATCCGTATCGACCAAAGCAGGTTGCGCTTCATCACAAAGGAGCTCTTAGTCAGATTCATCAGTAGACAGGTAATCCTCAAACATGCCCGTTTTCTGCAGGAATGACCACTTACGGATTTACAAACAGAGGTTTGTATGAGGCATGAAGTAAACTATGTCTCCGAAGGCATGAGACAGCATGGCTTAAGGAGGAGGACCCTCAGTGAAATGTCCAGGCCTCAGGGCTGCTGTTGACTCAGATGTGACCTGTAAATAGACTGGAGGTCACCCCACTCGCACTCTATTCTCATGGGGCAGGGAGGCCTTGGTGGATTAGGCAAATGCCCCTGTGTGGGGGCGGGGGGCAGCAGAATACCCTGACAGGACTCGCGGGATTACACCCTTGTGAAGGGATTGTCAAGCAGCCGGACTGGGGCAGGGACATGACCGGGGGCTGTCCAATCCGTGGATCAGCAACATGTCAACAGGGGATAATCCTGTTTGTCATGTCCCTCTGGAAATCGGGTCTGGAAAAGGCCAGGGATCGCGTTCCATTTTCAGGATAAACCACCAGTTTTAGCGAAAAGGAATGTATCCTTCAGCAGTCTGTGTCGGATGTATTACTGAAGCAGGTGAAGGACAGTATGTTTTAGTACTTAATTTATTCCCTAGGGAATATTAAGATTTACAGATATATATGTTATACTGGTATACAAGACAAATCACCTATTAAGCCCTATTCAGGTTTACCTAGAGTGGTTTGGCATGAAATTTGTAAAATCATTTGTCTGGCAAATATGGATAGGATAAGAAACACATGTAGTTTCCCAAAATTACCAGAGATAGAGGAGATAGGAATCCCATGTGTTAACATCAGATTTAGAGTTTATAAAAGGCAAATGACAACAGAATCTTCATTTTTCAGTGATCTGTCCCTTTATCATACTAATCAAACACAATAAAGACAGAACCTTTCCCTCCCAATGATACAATAGCTTAGAAACTGGTGTACTTAATAGTGGTTTATTGCTCTGCACCTGCTGAAGAAGATGTAGGTGAAGGTTGTCAGATGTTTATGTGAAAAACTCCATTTTTAGTGTATAAATGCGTTTCCACCTTGGTATTCCTTTATAGAAACAACCTTATTACTGAGAGGACAATTCAAATAGGACTATTAGAGTTACATGTTTGCTGAAACACCTAATTCACTCATGAATTTTTACTGTGGGTTACAGAAATGGTAGATTAGGACTGGATTATAATGACAAACCTTGTCGTAATTGCTTCAGTTACATTGTGGCCACAGGTTTTTTTGTTTTGCCCGAGTTGAACCTACAAACTTTCGGACACGAACCGTGTTCCTCCACACAGATCTACCCACCAGCTGTCTGCAAACTTTCCTAAATGACCGCCAAAACAAAACCAGTCTTTTATTCGCAGTTTCCTCTTAAATGAGCTGCATTTCTGCTGCACAGCCTCGTCTCATTAACCTTTTTTGGTAGTTCAGCAAGTTTCATTTGTATTTGCAGCTGTGTTTATGAAGTTTTAGTGGAATTAGAGTTCCCCATTATGAGGAATTTTAGAAAGTGTCACCTTTGTATAGTGACCCAACGCCTTCGTGGTGTGACAACCCCATTCTCCGCTGGCAGGCCCCGGGCAGCACGATGAGCCATTACCACTGTGCTCTGCAGCGTGTGCCGCGCCGTGCTGCCTTGTCATCGGACGCAGCTGATCCTACTGACACTTGTCACCTTAGCCCTGAACCCGTAGCCTGTGGAGTGGCGGCTGGCGCTGGCTGCCAGGCGGAGTTGTCTGACACAGCGCAGCGCCTCGCCTCGCCAGCCACCCACACGGGATGCTGCCTGTCAGGGCACCGCCGTCCTCCGGGGCGTTACATGACCTCGGGAGTTAGCCACTCAGCCCCCAAATCATTAAGCCGGTAGCTCGCTGCACAGGGAATTACTGCATTTAATTAAAGCGGATCGCGGATCGCGGAGGAGGGGGTGCTGTAGTGTGGAGTTGGAATGCCACATCCCCCGGCAGAGACAGCCCAACCCCCACCCACCCCACACACATGCATGATAGTGTACACCCCTTGTCACTCTGATGTGGTGTCAGGCAGCTCTCCACAGCACCCCCTGGCCTGCTGTTGCCTCCTCATCGGCGCTGTGATCTCCACCGCCTCAACGTGCTTGGCGCTCCGCGGTTAGCGGGGTTAATGGCCTCTGTCACGCTGCACTGTTTAATGTGCAGCAAATGATGCCGTGGCTCCATGCAGCGCCCCCCACCAGCAGGGCCTGGGTCCTCTGCATGCAGCTCCTTTAATTGCCATTTCCAAAGGGCCGAAAGCGCTCCCCCTCCTGCTGATGGGAGGGGGGTACAGGCCTGGCCTGACAGGCTGCAGAACCCCAGTGACTGAGGTGAGGCCGGGTTTACCTGCTTGCCTGCCATTTCCCTCCTAGCCCCTGGAGATCAAGGGCCAGGATAATGTTATTATTTTGGTGAGGTGCCCTGTATTTTTTACAGCTTCTGGTTTAGGGGCATTTTCTGTCTTTCAAGAGTGACTCTTCTGTTTGGGAATAAATACAGCGTGGGAACTGATACGCCTGCGATTAGAGGTCCTGCTGAAAAAGACGTAGATGTACAAACAAAAGGTTTCTGCTTCCTGGCCCAGGAGGAGCTCTGCTGCAGCAGCTCTGAGCCACTGCTTATCCTGCACTGCCGTAGCTGCATACATCTGAAAAGCTGCTTTTGCTTTGGTATTTTGGGTAAAAGTACTGGGTGTGCAATATCATAATGACAGTATTAATAATATGAGCAATAACAGTCCTCATCATCTTCCTCATATTCTTCCCCTTCATCACATCTTACATGAAGTTTCATGTAAATTAGCTTCACCCTTCATGATGTGAGATAAAATGTGGAGGCTGCTGTAAACTCAAACAGCTGAACCTGATAACAGGCTCAAGCAGATGGAATATAAAGGATAATGTGTGTGAGATCCTCTCCCCCTCTGCCCTGATCCACCGCTTCCTCCTCAGTTTCAAATCAGTACTAATAGATGAGAAATTCTACTATTTACTCTTTAGTGATGACCCCACAGTATGTATATAAAGATGTAATTCTTGTATGAAATGTGAGCATACATTTATAGAGCAGAATTATCTTTGGAGTCAAACAATACATTTTCACTGAGGTAGAATATTCCATCTTTTTGAGGGATATTAACAGGAAATTTTGAATTCTGGTTATTTAATACGTAAAAATTTAATTCCAATTACATATAGATTTTAGGGATCTGGAGTCTTTCTTTACATCCTAATAAGACATTAATTAAATCCTTCATTAAACAACAGCGTGACTTTAACTGGCAAATGGAATTAATTTGGAAATCGAAGGCTCAGAAGAAACTGTGAGACCTCCACATGATCCCCAAGCTGTGATCTGAAGGCTGTGCTCTCAGTTCCCAAGGGGGTCCCTCACACTAAGGGCATTTAGCAGACTGTGGAGGAAACAAGGGCAGAACATACAGGGAGCCGGGAAGGGCACCCAGAGCCCGTCTCTGCTCAGCTTCTCTCTGGGCCCAAGTGATTTGTGAAACGTGTTTAACTGTATGAAAAAAACAAAATTATTACATGCAGTATCTCCTTGGCAGCAGGAAGATCTTCGATCATACAAGCCAACTTTTAAATCTCAGACAATATTTCTGCTTCATTAAACAGAAATTGTAAATTTCTTATGTTCTTATGTTCTTATGCTTCAAGCTGAGTGAATGACCACCTGGCTCACACACGGAAAACGCCAGTCCTACTGATAAGGACGAGATGTAATGATACATGACTCAGTTGTTCATTTAATACCATCTTCGTGCCTGAGCCTTCAGTGCAAACATAACACATGGTTTTGTTTGTATAAAGCCAGGATAGGAGTCCATTGCCTACAGTGTCAACTCCACCAAATGATAGCTGCATCATCATTGACGGGAAAGTTCGTTGCTTTGTGTCAAATGAGCACTTACTCTGTTTGGTTGTTGTTAGCTGACTAACTGATTACTTAGAGACAAGCCACGCAAAGTTGTACCGGCACATCAAATTATTAACGTATTGGCTGCAAATGGGTGACAGAGGTGTGCTTTTCAGTAAATGCCATGATATTATCATACGGTAGATATTAATGCCTCAGCCTTCATCAATATACATACTGGACTTCACCTGATGTGGTGGCCGTCCTGAAGGAATGGATATGAGTTATAGTTGTTTCATTAAAATCCATCTTGACTTTACACTAATCCCAATTAATGAGATGAGAAAGGAAACATATCCTGCACATAAAAGAGGAACAAGTGCAAGAGAGCAGTTATTCCAGTGATGTGCTTTAAGCAATAATGCCTCTCTGACAACCAAGGATCAACCACAGCTTTTACTCTCCAGGCCATATTAAGAGGGCTTTTCTGACATGTGCTTAATTGCATATAGGCCTACAGTATGCAATTCACCGGTATATCACCATCATTTCCAAAGATCTTAAGTGGAAGCTGAATATCACAAAGAAAGCCCAGCAGAGGATGTACCAGCAGCAGCTGAAGAAGTTCAATCTGCCAAAGACAATGATGGTGCACTTCTACTCCGCCACAATCGAGTCCATCCTCCCCTCTTCTGTCACTGTCTGCTTCACTGGTGGCACTTACATGGACAAATGCAGACTACAGCGTATAATTCACAATGCAGAATAGGTGATTGGTTGTAGTCTGCCATTACTTCAGGACCTGCATACATCCAGAACCATTATGCTGGAAACAAAGATTGCAGATGACGCGCCCCACCTTCGCCATGGACGTGTCCCACTTTGGGCAAGAGGTTGAGGTCTATCAAGACCAAGCCATGTGCCTAAAGAGCAGTTTTTCCCTATGGCAACCACAGATTTTGTCCTTCGCCATGCCCCAGTTAATCTAACCACTTGCTGATACATCACTACAGTACAAGCATATTAGCCCCCCAGCCCATATAACAGAACTGCTGCTATATTGTATTGCACTGTGCATGTGACCTGCACAAGATACACAATTTTATTTATGTATTTTTTATGTTGATTGTCTTGATTGTCCTTGCTTGTTTTTTTAACTTAATTTTTATTTTCAACAACTCAAACATAGTCACACATACATCTTCCACTGTGTGTACATAGTATTCCTTGCTTGTTTTGCACAACATTCCAAAGTAAATTTCACATATGTAAAAGTACTTGCCAATAAACTTACAACTGAAGCCAGTTAGGTTTGAGATTAATTTAAGCTTGATATTAAAAGGAAGTTCAGATGAGAGACAGTTTTAAATAATTCTTATAGCTATATAAACTGAGATGTTTAAAAGGCTGCTTTTGGTATCAATTGTTTTCAGGTTTCTGTTTAACTAGCAACAAAATGTGACCCAAACCAGTGACTGGTAAACAGCCAGGGGGTCACAGTAGCAGCAGGAACAGCTAGATTTCCAAGGAAGGGTTTGGGGGGAAATCAGGGCCCCTAGGGCATCTCTGCCACAGTGTCGAGAATCAGACATTAGACGGCTAATTTCTAGCAGCAGGATGCGGGAGGCTGACTGTCAGGCCTCGCTCTGCTCCCCGCAGAGAGCATGCTTACATTGGGCACTACAGCTGGGGGGGTGGGGGTGCCCCAGAGCAGGGTCACAGCTAGCAAGGGCTACAGGGCCAGCATCCTTTGACTTGAACATCTGATTGGATCTGATTGGCTTCTTAATGCATCTCAGAAGCTGAATAAAACAAATGGGCCTTTTGAGTAGCTGCTCATTGTGTGTCTACAGACTGACATAAGGTCGTTTATTTGATCCAGGGCTGTTTTATATAGGTTTAGATTTTGGATCATTGACTTAACAGTTCCTTGAGAATAGGGTAAGTCCTTCTAAAGCGTACAGCATATAAAGCCGTGAGGGAGGAGAGGTAACCAAAGTCAGAATGTCTAAGCTTACTGCACAATGGGGCTAACATTTTGTGCTGACCTTTGCAATCGCCTGACTATTAATCATGTTCCGCTATGCTGTAAAACGGCATCTGTGAAGTGTCCAGCAGGGGCCGGGACCGGGCGCTGACCCCTGGCCCGTGCTCAGACTGCCCATCCAGTCGGAAGAGCTAGTCAGCCTCGTGGTCCCGGACAGCGGGGCTACCTGCTGCCCTGGACAATGCGATTGGACACAGCTCTCAGGATGATGGAAGATGGGAGATTATCCACGCTGACCACAGAGAAATACAACCTAATGGACAAGAGAGCTTCTCCAGATCCGGATGGAATCAAGTCAAAGGTGTTTTGGACTTGACATCTGTTTGGAACAGTTTTTGTTTTCCTCTTTCACAACTAAGCCTTTATTTTATGAACCACTAACCTGCATCCTGATAATTCACTAAACAATGCCATATATTTTTAAATGCTCTCCAGAATAATCATTCAAGCCATCCAACAAATTTTTTGGTTAACAATAATTTCCTGTATACCTTGATTGTCACAGCACAGCAATTCACAAGATGTGACATGAATCTTAAAGTACAAATTAAATGTACTAATTCATTTAATGTTACAATATTTTATCAAAAGAAGCTGCTACATTGAATTCAATGCTGTGACAACCTTTACATAACTTTCTACCCATTTTTTACTAACAAATTAAGTGAAGCATTTTAGTTAATCAGCTTTGTAAATGGTTTCACAGCATTTCCTGCTTGGTAAGATTTGGTCAGACGATTTTAGCATTTCATATGCTAGCTGCACTAGCCTTACAAGTTGCTTGTTGATAGCATAAAACACATGGAGTACAATGGAAGACAGTTTGAAATAAAGACTCATAATCCATCTCTGTCCTCACTGCTGCATATAAGTACTTAGGTCCTATGTTGTTGAGGTATAATGAATTTATCAACAGGACATTGGGTAAATTCTGGTCTGCTTGCCCAAAGCGTGTGTCCATACTGTATGTAGGTGTTCTTTATCACAAACTAATGGAGCCCTGCCTTTATCCTTAATTAGTAGCCATTTATCCAGTACTGTGGGTTGCTAACTCACACTGAAACTGTCCCTTTATGCACATCACAGGTTGCTGAGAATCTTAATAAATCACCTGAACACAGGCGTGTTATTTGCTCCCAATAATAACCGTGAAAAGCATGAAGGCCCAGATCTTTCTAGAAGACTGTCAAATGATTTCAGCGAAGCTTTGCAAACCATGACTGGTAGCACAGCATCATAAATCGTGGCTTTTTCTTAACTTCTGCCGATTCATAAACAGTTTCCCCCTTATGGTAGCACAGATGTCTGACCAATATGTTCCTCGCCATCCTTTATATATGTATAGAAATTGATCCAACCAAATACATGCTTTTGAAGCAGGCTGTCGAAAGAAAAATAAAAGAAATTCCTAAAGCGTGCTCAATATGCTATCATCATTCATCTGCAGAAGGGGTTAGTCCAGGGTCCTGACTTATCCCCTTTGGCTTCAATAAGACACAGAACCTCCTATGTGTTCTGGAGCGTATGCCATGCCCGGGAATGATAGAAGGGATGTGAGGATCCACAGCAGCCGCGAAAGGCAGTGCAAGCTACATCTGCTTTGCTTCTTCTGAAAAAGGAGCTTCATGGAAGTAACCCAGCAGAGGACCTTTATTAGAGGAGGGGGAGACAGAGATGGATGTGTAGGGTCATCAGCTGCATCTGACAGAGACCCCCAGCACCTTATCTTTAACCCCAAGTAGCCAATTGATATACCGTGGAACGGGGCTCATTTTTCTCCTCGGTTTTCAGCTTTAACTCGATTCTCATGATCAGAACATATTTCTGTTACAGGTATGAGCTAATTTATAACTATTAATGAGTAGAAAAATAAGAAATCATAAAGGGATTCAGCTTTTTAAAATGATTCCTAAATATCTTAACTGATGGAAACAACAAACGTTAAATTAAAAGCTTAAAAATTGGTTTTATGGAAACAAAAAATCTTATAGTTTATTAACATTTCAGAAGATACAGTTTGGAAAAAATGATATTTGTAGTATTAATACACAAATACTCCATTCGAAAATGCACAAAGGACTCAAGTTGATGCAAGTTTATAAAACATAATTTTAGAAATTTGCACTGCAGCATTATTAACACAATTATTTTCTCACGTTTGATGGCAAAGCTTGGGGGCAGAGATGGTTCATTTAATTAAACTAGATATGTAAGAATATATAACAGGTATATAATGCACATGATTACTTAAAAAAATTGAAATTATATTTCACAATAAAGTTCAACTTTTCAATGCCCCCCTCATAGTGATTGAGAGAACACACCTTCATTATGCAAAAAGGCATTTCAGAATAAAAATCTGGTTTGGAAAACCATCATTCAGAAATTCATCAATGTGAAAAGTTTTACTTTGCTGTGATATATAATTTGAATTATTTAGGTTATCACATTTGCATTCTAAAAAATTGATATTTTATAATATTCACTGTCTAATGAAAATCACAACATTAATATAAAGTACAATTTGAAGATCTTACTTAGAAGCCACATCAGGCCAGATTCTGTAGTGGGTAGCTGATAGTAGGCACATTCTCACCACAGGAACCATTTTCAGGAACCAGAACCTTCTGTCACTTTCCCACTGCAGGAATTCTGCCCGATTATAGTTCCTCTGAGGTCGTTCCTAAACTTTTTTTAGTCTATACCCCAGAGTAGGTACTTGGCCTGTACTACGAAGCGGGGTTACTGGCTTATCGGGTAACTTGTCGGATTTAAGGTACCACAGTTTAAATGGACTTCATATTCGTTCACTTACATTTTGCCCAGACTACTTTAAATCAAGTTACCCCGATAAGCCAGTAACCCCACTTCGTAATACAGGCCACAGGACCTACTGGTGGGGCTTAAGTTGATAAACTTTGCTGATTGGTTGACAACAAGCATCGGTGCTAACTTGGAAGTTAAGAGGAAGTGAGGGGAAAAGAGATAGAAGCAGATGGAATTAATTTTGTATCTCAGTTACATTAAATATATGAATTAATACATTTTTTGGATGTCTACATATTTCTGTATTGCAAAATTCATAATAGTCATAATGGCTCAGGAATTTGGAACCAGGAACTAAGTTCCTGAACTTTGGTGGAAAGCGCCTAGTGATACCCTGAACTCCTGTCTTTGCAGAATGGGAGGGACAGCGGGATGAAGAAGCTGGGGGCACTAAGAGCGAGTGGGGCATGACTGGAGGAGCCAACGCAAGGTGTCTCTCTGGGGCAGTAATCAGAGTCCTTAGGGGGTAGCCTAGAAGAATGTCGCAGTAATTGGAATCCAGCAGTTTCACCAATGGCCCAGTGATGCTGTTTGCCTCTTTCCAGGGTTTAGATACTTTTGTCACCATGTAAGCCTGTGTTTAAGAGCATTTATTGCTAGGACAATAATTCTAATTTAAAAGAAAGAACTGCATTTTAGGATAAGCCTACGCATTTTGTCATGGTAACATTAGCTGTATCTGGTGGCATTTTTACTGTAGAAGACCTATTTTACTGATTTTACAGCTGTTTAAATGACACACAAATTGATTATGTGGCTACCATATGCTAAGACATAACTAGCAGTTCATGACACAGTCCATGCAAATCTGATGGTCTAAGCAGTTGTGGTTATGGTTACATTCAAGGGATATAGACGGTTAACTACTATATTGTTCAGCCTTTGCCTCTTCACACCTAGAGGACAATGGACGATCTGTTTATGTACAGTTTGGTCCTAAAAATAGTCTGTTGTGGCTAAAAGTACACCTTATATTTATTATATTCATTCTACTTACACTCTTAGCGTTGCCATTGTTAGAGACTGCAAGACAATTGTGAAGCTAGTAGCTGGGGGGTAGGTGGTATTAGATGGAGAGGTGGTGGTTGTTTGAGGGGGGGGTGGGGGTGGCCTCATCCCTCTATTGTCTGTGCCTATCAGTAATTCTTCCTGGCTTGTGTTTAAGCGAGTAAGCTCTTCCCCCATTGTTTCTTCCACACATTAGCACAGCTGTGCTATTTTATTGACACAACTCACTTGCTCCCCAGGTTCGCACTGTAAAGGCCCAATGACAACAAAGCAGAAAGTGTTTTCCACCTCCCGAGTGTTACAGCCATCCTAGCGACTGAAAACATATACAGGCTGTGAGTACATGGCCTTTTCTTTACAGCCATCATCACACAGTGAGCCTTGCTCTAGGGTGTAATAAGACAGCAGTTTTATGCCATATGGATTGCAGCCCTGCTCTTTCTTCCCAAACCGAGCACTGATGTCTTCTCAGAAGTAGGTCATGTTTCTGTTTTAGACTGAGGCTTTGGAATATAAGCTGCTTGACAGTGGATCGTGACTGTAATGGAATATGATTCTTTCACATTGTGGCACGTTTTTTGTATTTTTCTCATTTCCCATTGACTTAAGTGTAAAGACAAGTGCAGGCATCTATATAATGTAAGATATAATTCACTGAAAGCATTACTTACCATCATTTTATTCTATAAGCAATGATCTTAGAAATTTGTTGACAGGGTCACAAAAACACACACACACACACACACACACGCACACACACACATATATATTAGGGCTGTCAAAATTAATGGGTTAATGCGGATTAATCCTGATTAATCATGATTAATCTGATTAAAATTTTTAACGCAATGAACCCATCTGCAACACAGAATGACTCAAAATCCCTAAAATTTCTCTGCCAAGCCATTTCGGGCAGTTTTGGTGCATTCCATTTGCCCTTGGAACTTGTATTCGGAGTCGTATTCCAGAGTTTTGAGGCTGGAAGTGACTACATGCGCACTCCCATTTCTCAGAGATCCGAGAAATATCTCGGAGCAGCACAGAGGATCCCAAATTTGGAATCCAAGATGACTGCGCCTTTTATCAACAGAAGGGAAAGTTGTAGTTTTATACTGTTTAAGCACTACTTCTCATTTGTGGCT
>JAODJU010000033.1:10980220-10991240 GCA_026776725.1 Gnathonemus echidnorhynchus
GAATGCATCCGACTCGTGTTCAAGATGTTCAATAAACATGTTAAGTGCATATATATTCCCTTTTTTCTTGAGTCTGTCTGCTCATGCAAAATGAGATGCGATTAATATAGATTAAAAATGAATGATATTTAATCGTGATTAATCGAAATTAATCCACAGCAACTCTGTGATTAATCTGATTAAAAATTTTAATCGTTTGACAGCACTAATATATATATATATATACAGTATATATATATATATGTATATATATATATATATATATATATATAATCACAAACTTCTAGTTATTTTAAACTTGTTCTGTGTTATAGGTAAGCATCAAATGGTGAGACATTTTATCTGAAGCTATGACACATTTAGACACCCTTATGTCAAACATTTCTGCCGGCCTTTTCATATTGATTATCTTGGTTTAAGTCTCCATGGAAAATATTTGTTGCATCCAACCTTCTGTCTTTCCAGGAAACACAATCTAAAACTGCGGAGTATAAAATACTGAGAGAAACAGTTGCCAGAAAAGTTCTTATAAATGATTTTATGGTCTCTGAGATGCATCTATACAGAATAAAACTACAGGATTCCCTCAATAACCCTACACTGTTGTAAAAATGTATTAACCAGATAACTGCCCTTGTTTTAGTGTATTTAGCATGGACAAAGACCGCTGCCACCAAAAAGCGAGGCATAACATTGGGGAAAAGGAGGAGTCTATTTAGCTAATGAGTAGGCTCATACAGATGTAAAACAGTGGGCTTTTAGGATGGGTGAATGCCCCACTGGTTTGGGCTGATAAACTGTAATGCATTCAGATGAGAGGGGCATCTAGGCATTTATCACGGCTGCTTGCTGTAGTCATGCTAATTCTCCCCAGGGCAGTAATGTTATGGCGTAGGTTGTATTTGGAGTCATTAAAATAAGTGACTTTTCAATTAAAGCTGAAAAAGAGAAAGGCCATTTGTTAAGAGTTTCAATTTCAAAGAGAGGCAATCATTTATAAAAGGGAGGTAACGGGGAATCTGGCCAGCAAATTTAGATGCAGAAAGGCACTCGACTTCTTCAACATTTTTGCTTTTTCACATGTCATTTTTGAAAAATGTTACAGGGGCTGTAAACATGAATACATATTTTCATGTAGTGGTAAAAGCAAAACATTTAGATGGTCAGCACACTCCCTACTCAAAATGTTACTACTGAGGCCAAATCAAAAGATCAGGCGACTGTCACAGGATGGCCATTGTGAAAGCATACATGTATCCGGGGGACCTTGAGTTTGGAATTAATTTGATGCAGTGCTGAGCATCATCTGGTGCTAGGTGTTTGATCAGGCCTTGTGAGTGGCCCAGCCAGTCACTCTGGTCTCTAGCAATCCAGATCTCAAGATGCTGGTTCCTATCTGAGGCTCAAACATGCAGCCATTCTTCGCTCTGTGATGGTGTCTCTGGTATTAAGTGTTTGTTTTACTCATCACAGAATTGCTGTTCTCACTAAGAACTGCAAACAACCTGGTAACCACAACAGACCACAAGGAACGCTGGAACTCTTAAAAATTCTGTTCAAGACCACACAGTGGGGGTCGTGTGTGGCTCAGTGGGCTCTCTATGCCTGTGCTAAGAAAGTCACTGGTTCAAGCCCAGCCTCAGCACATTTGTGGGTGCTTGAGTAAGGCCCTTAACTCCCAGCTTCCTGGGCACCGCAACAGGTGGCTGCCCCTCACAGTCAGCTTGGTCTTACCTACAGAGAAGAAAGCAAGTTGGGGGAGGCAAAAAGAGAATTTTCCCACAGGGATCAATTGGTACTATTATTATTTACTCTAAAAGGTATTTACTTACTGAATACTGCATATGCTGTCAATAATGTATTCAGATATGTATTCTGATTGAATACTCAAAATGTATAACTTATTCTGAATACTCTTGGAATAAGTTCAGAAACTGATATGTAGCCTAGTTCATAAGAACAGTAGAAGTTAAACATATCTAAATCAAATTACAAATTGGTAAAGCACTTTAAATCTCATATGGAAGAGAACCTCTATTTTAACTGTTCATAAAAAACAAGTATGTTAGAATGACCTTCAGATAAATCCCGAACCAATATGAGTTTTAGGCATAGATTATGTTTAACTGAAAATGTTTGTGTATTGATAAAATAATACAAAAACCCATTATAATATAAAATACATATATGCATGCTATTATATTACGTATTTAGAGAGCTAACCTGCCAACTAAATAATTAACTGAAATATGTTCTTCAAATAATTTATGCTGCTCACCTGATACAAGAGAACATATTTTACTGCTATTGCACAGTACAGCACCTGTTCAGAGTGTTCATCAGTTATGCGGTTGCACTGGGAAGTGATGGGAAGTTGAATCCTTTGATGCCGGACCGGACATTCTATAGCTGGTATGCACAGATGGCACCGTATGTAAATATTTTTGCCTTTGATGCCTTTAAATTTAAATTTGCCAACATTGCCAAGAGATGAATGCGCTAAGCTCAGACATGGTGTTTGGTCAGAAACAAATCTGCAGCTTTAAAAAAACAGACTAGTTCACGTACTTTTTCGTAAGTATTCGGTATTCATATTTCAAAAAGAACTGTATTTTTGATTACAGCTTTATAAACATTATATATATATATATATATATATATATATATATATATATATACACACACACACACAGTCACACGTATACATACACACACATATATATCTCACACCATCTCTGGTGACAATGATTGGGAGAGGAAGAGAGGAACGTTGGTTTGCCCACAGTAATTAATTTCTGTGTGAATTTAATCAAGTGTATGATGTGTTAGGTATACAGCCCCAGCCTTAACACTGTAATTTGCATTAAGTCTCAGCCAGAAAATCAGCCTGGATATTTGAACATTTGGCCTGTGCTTAGTGATCTTCTTTGAAACTGGTGCTGTATCACACCTCATATAGAGCTCCAAGCAGATGGAAGACTGGACTGGAACACTAAAGTGTTACAGATCTTCACTTTGATTCAGAGTGAGTGCTCCCCACAAGAGAATGTGTGGGTACAAACGCTTGGCCTTCTTCCTCCTTGCAGAGCTGCATTGTAATGAGCGCCATCCTTCATATTATCAACAAGCGCAGCAGGCGGAGTGGAAGCATGTGCTGCAATGGGTGACGTCCTCCATAAGAGCAGGAGTCCTAATCCGAGAGGCTGTTTATGAGGAAGTCATTAATCCAAACTGCTGTGCTATGAAATCTGGCCGCATTAATGAGTGCAGTGCAGCCACTTTGAATAAAAGTGCCGGTTAAGTGAACATGACAGCAGCAATCACCTTGGGTAAGTGGGGGGTCAGAGGTACGAAAGGCATTAAAACCCCCTAAACTGCCCCCCCCCCTTCCAGCTTTTTTTCTTAATGGCTTAACAAGGTGTTCATTATGACTATTATTACATACATTTACAAGGATCCCTCAGAGGCCATTCTAGAACATTCTGTCAGCAGTTGGGGCTGTTCCTCTCAGAGTTTCTCTGTCTGTATTAATGTATTTTTTTATTTGCTGCTTTATGCATGCTTTATAGGATGAATTTGGATTACTGAGTCTACAAAAAAAGCATACCCATACAGTTATACAGTGATACCTCAGTTATCGAACTCATCAGAACTCGAATTTCTTAAAGGTCGAACCAACCAGTTCGAAAAATTATCTAGAACTCGATTTGAATCTCATAAGTCAAACCGTGAACACCGACCTAAGATAACTTGTATGCATGGGGAAATGAGTCACGAGGCACGTCTCTCAGCGGAAACAAAGGGTAAAGCTTCAGTCTCAGCCTCGCATTCGCTGTGATAGCATTGTGCATGTTTACACTAGCTGAATACATATATTTAGACAGTAAAAATACATTTAGACAATGATAGACTGTAACAGTAATTATTATTATATAATAAAATACATCTAAAAACAAAGATTTCTTATTAATTATTTTAATATTAATAATAAACCATTAATACATTTAATTTTAACAATATTGTCGTGCAGAGCGAGGACAGAACGGAGACAAAGGCGCAGACGTCAGGGTATCGGGGAATACGGGGTTAAATTACAGGTAAGGCAGGCAAAACGCAGACGGACAATACAATGACCTCTCAACGTGGTTTGGGAGCGAGGACAAATGCCCCCTGTGTGGAAGAAACAATGCAGGCTTCCAGCACATCCTGTTATCATGTGGAGTGGCACTGGCACAGGGGCGTCTCAGAGGGCGGCACAAACAAGTCCTAAGGAAACTAGCAGAGCACCTGGAGATGAGCAGAGCAACTGCAAACACCTCACCAAGCAGCCAAACGGCTGACCGGGAGAGACCCAGCAGAAGCCACAGGGGGGGCAGATAAGATCACTGCTGAACCCTGGAAAGGCGTGGGAGATGCGCGTCGACCTTGGCAGGCAACTTGTCTTCCCAAGTGAGATCGCGCAATCAACTCTGAGACCAGACATTGTGATGTGGTCCATAGCTGCCAAGCGGGTCCTCATTATTGAGTTGACAGTTCCTTGGGAAGAGGGCATACCAGCTGCACATGAGCTAAAGTGACTCAAATGCACCGAGCTGGCAGCAGAATGCAAAGAGGCAGGGTGGGCAGCATCCATCCACCTGGTGGAGGTTGGGTGCAGGGGCTTTGTAGGCAGGTCAGTGATCCAGCTCCTCCGCGTGACAGGAACAACAGGGGCAAGGCTGCAGCGAGCGGTCAAGGAGCTAGCGGAGGAGGCGGAGAAAGCAAGCTACTGGTTGTGGTTACAGAGGAAGGACAGTATATGGGGACAGACACCCCAATAGGGTCAGATGCAGGAAGTGGTAGGGAGACGTCCCTAGGAAACCACTTGCCCCCCCACCTGGAGATGTACTGGTTAGGGGGCGAGACATCGGTGAAAGGTGGCACCAGCTGACGACCCCGCATCTGACCCAAAGTGCACTGAAGGAGGTACAACAGGCAGAAGGCCAAGCGGGTAACACCATCTTGAACAAACTGAAACGCGGACGAAATACAGAGGACTCATGACAACGACCAGAAACAGCTGATCACATGGGGATTCCACACGAGGTTAACGAGGGGGCGTGACACACGGAAGGAGCGGACGATCGAGGCAGGACACATTGTTTTTAACTTTACACATTGTTTGGATACATTTATTTTCTTACTTTACAAAATACTGTTTTGATAAATGTCCTTAGATGTGTTTAGTATAGTATATGCACTTCTTGTTTTATCCGGTTCATTTAGTGTTTAAATGCTAAAAAAACACATTTAGGTGTAATTTTTTGGGGCCAGGAACCAATTAATTGGTTTTCCATTATTTCTTATGGGGAAAATTCGATCAGAACCCGAACTTTTTAGGATTCGATCCGGAGTTCTGAACGGATTAAGTTCAAGTTCTGAGGTAATTTAGAACATTAAAACATCAAATAATGTGCCTTGTTCAAAAGGCTTTTACATAGTTTTAAATTTAAGTAAGTAAATCAGTAAAGATGCCTTTTGACTACTATGTGCAATGCTTTTTTATTCTTATGATATATCATCAAAAATACAATTGCTTTATTACCTCTTGTTCTTGACATAGTGGGTGGGGATTAAAATGCAAATGAGCCCAGGCCTCATGTTTATCAGTAGCCTGCAGCTGGCTGCAACTCATTCCATTTCATTCAGGTGGACCAATTGAAAGCACAAGGGTGTGACTCCCAGGATGACCCCTCCTCCCACACATAATGCTCCCATGCATGTGTGGCCGGGGGCGTGGTTGGGTGATCATTCTGACAGAATATGATTGATCTGTCCTCCTTTGTTTTACAGGTTGTACCGACTGAGACCCAGTATGGCTGCATGCTCTGTTCAGTGTTTAGGTCTTTTCATCTATGTAATTACATTAAAGAGTCTACTGCATAGTCACAGGAAATAAAAGTCAGCAGTTGAGAGTGAAGCTTGAGTAAGATCGGTAAGAGCACTGGCTCTCCTCCTAGCATATTTTATCAATAATAACTCCCAGAAATCAAGACAAAACTGATGCCTGGAGGTTGTTTTTGTCTGTATTTGCTTCAGGTAATCTGACTTCCTCCGAGAGTAAACAGACATGCAGCTTAAATTTTCCTGACATTATATACCAGGTGAAGGACTGACATCACATACAGTTTGTGCCCAGCCTCATGCTCTGTGCTTGCTTGCTTGCTTTGTTTATTCTTTTATCTGTTTGTTTGTTTGACCAGGAAGGTCCCATTCAGATACAATATCTCTTCTTCCAGGGAGTTCTGGTCAAGATGGCAGTAAAGTTACATCATCAAATTTAGAACATGAAACATAGACACAACAACAGAATAATTCTTAATTTTATGTCACATTGTTATAGCTGCAGTACTTAATAACATTGTTTGATTGAGACACATTCTGGCATACTTTTACAATTATTGAACAAAGACAAATCCCCTTAGCAAGAGTGTATTTAGTAGTTCATTCCAAGCATAAGGAACATAAAATGAGACGGCTGATTTACCCAATTCATGGGTAACATATGGGATGCTTAGCAGATTTTTTTCTGAAGATCTTGCATCATGACTACTTCTTGGAAGATAAAACATAAGGTCTTGAATGTAGAATGGTAATTTCTCTAATAAATGTGTTAAAATATAAATCGTCATACAATTTTTTTTTCTTGAATGGAGAGATGACCATTTTAATATTGCAAATAAATCACAATGATGTGTGTGAAGATCCCATACCAGTTACAAAGTGTAACGATGCATGATCAATGCAACATGAACATAAATAACATCACTATAATCCAAAACTGACAAAAAGAAAACATTATTAAATGTTGAAATCACATATCAATCAACTGAATGACATGAGAGAGTGAATATCATAAATTTAATTTCTCTTGGGCGAGTTCCATTTTAATTCCATGGTGGTTTAAAGGTTAGGGAAGCGCACTTGTAATTGAAAGATTGCAGGTTCGAATCCCCAACCAGCAAGGCACCCCTGAGGTACCCTGAGCAAGGTACCGCCCCCAAGCACTGCTCCCCAGGTGCTGAATTAGCTGCCACCTGCTATGTCACATTGTCACATATGGGGTAAATGCAGAGAACACATTTCCTTGTTGTGTGCGGTGTGTCAACAATGACAATTAATCACTAAATTCTAATTCTAAATTCAAAGACAACTGTAAAAATTGAAAAGCCATCAATAGAGTATTCATGGATAAATTTTCAGAGGCTGCTGTTGTAGAAAGAACTGTATCATCTGCTTCAAGATGTACCTTGGCTGGATGTACTTCAGTACCCAAACAATTTCTATAAATCTAAAATAACATAGATCCCTGATGAACTCCAATCCATACTATGTGAGATGCAGAACAATACTTTTCAAAGGATACACACTGAGTCCTCTCTGAAAGATCGCTTCATGATTTATAAGGGATTCAAATATATTAGCTATGACCAACAGTATAGAAACTGGAATTTAATTATTCAGATCAAAGATTTCCCCTTTTCAGTGGGTGAAGCACTATGGTGGATTCACACTGGAGTGATAACATAAAAAATTGAGCAGAGCCAGTAGATGTACTTCAAGTATTCCATGTCCATGCTTTGTGTAAGTGGTTAATGAAAGTCATAGATAGATTGATATCCATTTGTTTTAAGAACCTTTCATTCAAAAGATCAATTCACCTGTGCCACATTTTTGGATTATACTGAAGAAAACCAAACATAAGGAAGAAATGTGGAAGAAGGTGAACTCCATCCAAATCAATTTTTCAGAATTTAATTTTCCCTTTTCCTTTATTTGGTGCTCATGGCTTTGAGTTCAATGGTGCACCGTAGGTGTAGAGAATGCCATTAGAATAACTGGATTTTTACTTTGGAAATTTTCATTTGTATTTTTAACCTTTTAAAAACTTTTAATGTGTTTTCAAATGCAATTGTGATATTTCAAGTTTGGACTTTATTAGGTTTCACAAATATGAAATGGGAACTGTACATTTAAAACAGTTTAACACTGCACAGTTTGTTAGTCGACTGGAGTGGTCAACAAACGAAGATCAACTCAAACCCTGCCTGTTGTAAAATGCTCTTGGAGACTTGGATTCTCAAATGACTCCTTTTGCTATGTATTCTTTAGAAGTAACACCAATGTCATACTTTCTAAAAAAATACATACATCAAAATAGAATAAAACAAGTATCCACTATTATTTGACAAAATTCCCAAATCCTTCATTTGTGCTGCGTGGGCATATGAACATACATTTTGAATATACTCACCTAACGTGTTAACATTTGATGTGTCCACAGTTGTTCCAATAATAGAGGATTTGATCATTCTGCTACTCCTTATCTGTAAAGATCTCCCCATTAGGTATGACCACTTCACCCTCAATCTAATACTGTATCAAAGGGCATCTTACACCTACATATCATCAGTGTTGGGGAGTAACAGGTTACATGTAATGACATTTAATTTAATTACAAAAAAATGTAATTGTAATCCATTACAGTTACTAGAGGAAAAAGGTGTAATTAAATTACAGTTACTTATGGAAATATTCATAATTACAATTTTAGTTACATCATATGATTGTATGCAGAACCTTGCTAATATCTTTAATGACAGTATTTTTATTGCTTTTCATGTTTTTCTTAAGCAAAACATCCTCCTTTGCTATTTCCCTCCACAGCCAAAAATTTGAAACTATTCAATGTTTCTGATTGGTTATCCTATCGCATCTACATTTGCAGCGCCAATTCTGCTAATTAACTTGCCTGAGCGGTCTGAGTTTCTGTTGCAGGCAATGGCAGACAAGGAAAGGAATGCATTCCATTGCTGGAAATATAAAAAAAACATTTCCGATACATTACGGAAAAAGGCACAAATTTAACTGTGCAAAGCAGTGCGTGTTTATCGGCTGTAAAGATGTTGTCAACAACTAAACAGTCACAAAGGCACAAAGGCAAAAGCCAGGACAAAATCTGACACAGAACAGGAACGCAGACCAGAAAAGGAGACACGGGGGGGGGAACACCAACCGGAGGGACAAACGGACCAGGAGTGAACAGAAGAGATACCGAGGGACAAGATGCAAACACAGGAGAGATGAAGGAAGGAGGCAGGAAACCAGAGGGCAGAGGGCAAAAAGGGAGCCTGAGGGAACTGTGGCAGGCGAGGGGTGCCAGACGAAGAGGCCGCAGGCGACCATGAGGCCGGAGCCAAAGGGGACCTCGCAGGGAGCGAGGACGTAGCCAGAGGGACAGACGGAGGAGACGAGAAGGAAGTCGGAGGGGACCCCGGCGAAGGCAAGGAGGGAGGGGAAGCCACAGCAGGTGAAGGACTGGAGCCGGGGGACTGCAGCTGGAGCCAGAGCCTCTATGGGTGCAGGCCGGACCTTGGGCGCGGCTGGAGCCGGGACCTCGGGTCGAGCAGCAGGTGGAGGCGGCGCACTGGCTGCTGGGCCCGGCAGCACAGGAATGGGCAGGTCAGGCACAGGCAGAACAGGCAGGTCAGGCACAGTGGAGGGCGGAGCATCGACCGGCGGCGCAGGAACTTCTGAGGACGCAGCCGGGATGGGCCACTGAGGCGCAGGAACCGGAACTGCCGGCACAGGAACAACTAGGGGCAGAGCCAGCGCATCAAGGGTAGGTAGAGCAGGAACAGCAGGGGACACTGCAGGGACCGCCGGCTCAAGAACAGCAGGGGGTGCCGAAGTGGGAACCTCAGAGGGCACAGCAGCCGGGGTGTGCGCCTTAGCTACTGGCGTTGCCCCTTTAAGGACTTTGGGAACCCACAGGATGGTGTCCCATACAAACCTGGCCCCTTTAAGGGTCAGGTGCGTCCCAACAAAGGGGTGTGCTGCTGGCAGCAAAGCCTCGGGCCAGCCCTCTGGGGTAGTTGCAGTGGCTTCTGGCACAAACACCGCCGAGTTTAAACTCAGGAGGGGCTCCTCCCGATAAGCAGCAGCGCAGGCAGTGGAGAGGGAGACGGCCCCTAAGAAGATCTCCGGTGTCTTTGTACGTCTCCGGCTTTTGTGCTTTTTCTTTCCGTCTGTTGTCTGGGGTACTTCAGTCTGCTAGCGCTCCAATGGCGGACCCAAAGGCAGTCCGCTGTCCAGGGCTACCTGCTGCCTATTTGCCTCCGCCGCTATACCTCTGACCTGCCGCAAGTTCAGCCGAACTTCTTCAGCCAGAAATGCGTCCTTTGTCGGGGATATCCCAGCCAGGATATCCCCCATGTGTATAGCTAGGGTGCAAGTGGCAGGGTCTTCTTGAATTTCGGGCCTTGTTGATAAGCCATGTTCAGTTGCCATTAGCTGAGTCTTACGCAGTCCGGTCATTCTGCTGTGATCTGTGTGCAGGGCGAATGAGCAGGGAGCAGGGAATTAGGATCAGGTGCATGGAAATCCAAGAAACGGGGTTTATTAAAGCAGAAACACATACATACGGTAAACTATGTCAATGACCGGACTGGGGAAACAGACTTGAACGCGGACTAAATACACAGGACTACTCAGAAATAACACGAAACAGCTGAATACAATCAGGAATTGACACGAGGTAACGAGGGGGCGTGGCACACGGAAGGATCGTACAAGCAGGTCATGACAGTAACATTAATGTTATGACTTGTTACATTGAGGGAATCTGGGTTTTCACTGAGTATGAAGTGAGGATCTATTCTTACCCGTTGTTTAAAATCATTATTAGCCCTATATGGTATGTATGTTATGTTTGGTATCTTTATTAAATTGATCAATTATAATCATGTTAATTCATGTATTGACAGTAGTCAGTGTTTAGTACTGCTGTAAGGTAAACACTGCCAGGTTTCAAAAATTTCAAAATGGTTAACGGTTGAGAATATTCATTCATAATTTAGAAAAGTAACCAAAAAGTAATCAAATGTAATTAGTTACCTTACTTTCATATAGTAATTGAAATAGTTACACTACTATTACATTTTAAATAGAGTAACTTGTAATTGTAACAAATTACATTTCC
>JAODJU010000033.1:11026559-11040930 GCA_026776725.1 Gnathonemus echidnorhynchus
GAAGGTCAATTACGGCATTTTCAGTGAAATTTTGGACGTTTTATCGAAGGTTACGTTGTAAAGGTGTACGCTGTAAATGATGCTGGTTCATTGGATAATGCATTACATTAATTCGGGAATTGGAGATCTGTACGTTGAAAGGGTGTGTAAACGTTGTAAACGGGGTACGTTGTAACGAGGTTTGACTGTATACAGTTATTTATTTCCCTACATTACTTCTATATTGACTATAGACATGTGTTATTCTTAGTTTTCAGTTGCACATGTTGCTTGTTTACTCCAATTGGTGTTTTAATATTTAACATTCAATTTTAGAAATTCGAGTTCTAACGAGTTCGAGAACTGAGGTACCACTGTATTATGTTACTTATATCCTTAGCCCGACATCCAAATATATGTGTTGTTTTAATAAGTTTACATGTGCTTAAAGTGTGTGGGAGGGGTATTTTAAGGCTATACTATAAAAAAAGGCTAACTATAAAAAAAATATTTATATATATGGTATTTCTATATTTTGGATTTTCACCTATCCCTGATTGGTCTGGAACGCATCTTCTGCGATAGGTGGGGGATCACTGTATATTATTTTCAGTTTAATACGCACGATGAAATGACTGAACATTTCTTGACATGGGCAGAATCTAAATTCACAGATATTCATCATGGAAAACATTATGCTAATTGTGGTTGTAAGTTGGTTATGGCTAATGTTGGTTACCATCAGTCATAATTGGTAGTTTGAGAACATTTTTGTTTTCCAATAAATTACACCAGCTCTGAAAAGATGAGTAGTTGATAAAACCAAGACTGTCTTTTGGCATTGATATACCAAAGTTGGATATGTTGCTGAAAACACATCCAGCGTGCTAACTCATTTAAGACAACATCAAGTGTGCGTATGACTGGAGCAAAGCAGAAAGAGCTTCTGCAAGTTAGTCATTCTGTATAATTTAAGCAAGTTCAGTTACAGATACACAACCATACTCGGTAATAGAGAACATGCCATTTGGTTATGTTGAATATGTTGTAGTTATGATTATGTAATGATTTTTAAAATTATTTATTTTACATATATTCTTTACGAATTCTGTTTTCTCTGCTGTATCAAAATTGCACTGAACCGCGAACCCAAAACTCAGGTTTGTTCTGAACCATGACTTTTGTGTATTGTTACACTCCTAATACCAAACATGAAAGAATGTGAAAATTGGCTGTTTAGTATATATAGCCACTTCCTCTTCTCTTTCTTGTCACATGGAAAGCAGTAGAATAACAATTGTTTTTTTTTTTTCCAGATTGATTAAAACTCCGAGGTACACAACAATGCAGCATATGGCCATGGAAACAGTATTGTCATGTGATTCAAACATCATAACAAGCGGATGAGCACCCTTTCAATGGAAAAAGGTGCTATTATGAAGTGCCTTGTATGCCGACCTTACATTATTAAGTGTCCCAAAACATATCCGATCCAGTATAAAAATGCAGGGTACTCCTTAACAGTGAGAAAACATGGTAAAGTGTCTAAATAGGTGCCCTTCCAGTGGATATAATGTAATGCATTGCTGTATAGGGTGTCCATCCATATGTGAGAGTGTGAGGAGTTGTTTCCTCCAGTGGAGAAAATATGACATAGTGACATATAAGGTACCCTAACAATTAGATAAACTTGAGGTACCCTAACAATTAGATAAACTTGAGGTACCCTACGGAGAGAAAAATATCTCTGATGGGTGTCCTTCCAGTGAAAGAAGAGACACATGGCCCACTATGAGATGCAGTTTTCTGTACATGCAAGAAAAGTATGATGTTACCAGTCAAACGTTCTGCACACCACAGGTTTTTACCACTTTTTAATTTATTTCCATTTATTCTTGTTAAACATGGGAAAGTTGAATTAACAACTAAAAATGAAAATATAAAACAAGTTTCGTGTATAACATGGAAAAGGATTTAACAGTGCATGTCTGACATCCTATTAACTGATTGTGTAGTGATGGCATAGTCAAGTTCTAAGCTGTCCTTTAACTTTAAATGTACTAGTTAACTGCTTCATCCCATGAAACAGAGCAATATTTGATGTCCCTTGCAGAAAGAATGCCTTGAATTTTCTGTGCTCTTATAACTACTATAGGAGGTTACTTTGATGAATAAAAGATATGACATTTTCTTGCTAATAAAGGTACTCAAACAGTGAATATACTGTAAATGTATTTGTTAGCAAAAATTTTTAGTATATTTGTAGTAAATGTTAAGTGAATAACATGCAAATGTAGAAAATAGTGTATGCAAAAACTAATGACTGGTATTGTAGGTGTTTCCATATACAGTATAAGAAAATGTGATATCTACTCATCATGCAATAGGTATCCTTTTAATTTTTTTGCCCCTGCCTGAGTTTACCATTGGGTCGTGGGAGGGGAGAGGTAGGAAACGTTACAGAGAGTAAATAGCAGATGTCACCAAGTGTCCAGCAATCTCATGAGAGGGTGTGATAACTCATCCATCCATCTATACTCCAGACCAGAAGTTTGTGCCCACTTTGTAAGGATGCTGTGAATCTGTGCTGCTGTGACAAAGGCCAGGGGTGGTTGTTTTGATGAAACTTAGGCACTCACATTCATTAAATTGCACTTACAATCCACAGTAAATTGTTACAGTATACTTTAAAACCAATCAGCTACATGTAAGTATTTCTAATATTTTCTTATAATAAAAGTTTGAGAAATCTGCAGTGGTACGTGCAAAAAAATCGGAGGGTCAGCCCAAACTTCTGGCCTGTAGTCTGTCTGTCTGTCTGTCTGTCTATCTATCTATCTATCTATCTATCTATCTATCTATCTATCTGCCTGCCTGCCTCTCTGTGTCTGCCTGGTTGCCTGTCTGTCTATTATTGATCTATCTTCCCCAGCTTTTGAGTTTCTGAGTAATACTCCTCCTTGATTTTTGCATTGCAATGCAGCTAATTTTGAATGATATCTGTTTTTACATTGTTCAAAAACAGATTCAAATCAGGAAAAATGTAAGTGAATTTATATTATATGACTGTACATTATAAATTACTATGTAATAGCTGTACTATGTCTATAATATAATATGTCTCTGAAGCACCTATGTGAAATAAGATCTACAGCTATATAAAATCAGAAATAAACAATAAAAGAGCTTTCCGATATGTATCAAGCGTGAGCCAAAGGAACAATTTTTCCTCATTAAACTACAGGTCAATGTTCATCAGAAGCCTGTTTGATTGGCCCAGATCAATGTCAAACTTGTTCTTTAAAGCTTATCATTTGTTCTGCATACCCTTCATTAGGGAAAAGAGGTGCTGTTCTGTGTCAGTGATTTAAATAATAAGAAACAAGTAAATGGAAATGGCAAAAGGTATGTAAAAATACACACTTAGGAAGAGGAGAACCCACATGGACTGCAGCATCTTGTCTTTTTCAGAAGGGTGTCGGCAGTTTAAACGTAGCAAATGGCAGCACTCGACCTTTCAAAAGCTAAAGGAATATGACAGGCATGGCGCCTCGCAGAAAAGAAGGCAGCAACAAAGCCACACAAAGTGCGGCCCTGTAGCAAACAGCCAGCTCACCATTAATGTCAGTCAGCCTTCCTGCAGGGACAGTTTGATTTCCACTTTTCAAATTAAGCTTTTTGTGCCGCTAATGGGGAGGCTAAATTGAAACAGGCAGCTCTGCAATCTGCAGATAATAGTTGCAGCGCAGGAGATCATGTGAACACTGCTCTTTCTGCCAAAAAAAAGAGGGGGAAAAATCTAATCTTCATCAGCATTGAAAAAAGAGAAAGGAATATAAGCAAGGGAAAGAAAGGAGAGAAAAGCAAACTAGGGAGAAGGAGAATAATGCCTGGGTAATCAGGGGATGGGGGTGGAGCTTTAATGTTTCTGGCAGGAAACCAGCTGAGGTCTCGAGGTTATCCTGGCTTTGCAAGCTCCCACGGGAAAGGTGTGGAGGAGGGCCGACCCCTTCCAGGGATTTGTGAGGTGCAACATTCCCCTGGGTCATACGATGAGCCTTGCGGCAGGAAGGATGGCCTGCTCCACGGGTCAGGCCCAGGGTAGCAGGACAGGACTGACGTGGGAGTGTGTGACAGGTAGCCTATGTACACCATCCAGTCAACAAAGGAAGACACAATAGTGTACCCTTTGCCTAAGTCTGCCTTGGCTATTTAGGAAGAGCCCCATTGGTTTGCCAAGCATTATTTGTGAATATAGACATTTGAACTGCATTATTTGTTATATATAGATTCTTAGTGTTCATTTTCCCTCTGTTCACAATGGTTTGCAAAAACAGTATAATACCAATGTAATCATTTAACAATCTGAACTGCAACTGATAATTGTTTTCAAATATTTAGTTAATGGGACTGTAATGTTTCTGCGGTGGATCAGTACCATGTTACCTACCTTGTTCCCTCTGCTTCCCAAGATAACTACCATGGCTCAGAGGTTTCTGGAAATAGAGGGACTGTACCGTTTGCAATATAGATATTTTCAAGGAAAATCCAGTAGCATTAGATGAGTGTCATTACATAAGAGGATTAATTTCAGCCTAGATATGTCTTATGATAAACTCAGTCACTGAATCATATCTCAGTGTTTTCATTGTGTTCTTCTATTATAGCTTTACTGTAGAATTGCTGCTTATTTCTTGACTTCCATAGATTATAAATGCTATTTTACTAGTTTTTATTATTGTAATTATTTCCAGATAATTACAAATCAATATAAAATCATTTGATTTTAATTTTAACATAAAAGAACAAAGGATTAAGGGTAAAAAGACAAAGACAATGATCTACTTTTTAAAAAGACCTCTTTCTTTAAAGCCAAAATACATGATATGTGCACACATGAACCAGTTGCAGCCAGCTGTAACTGTGCTGATGCAGAGTGTACCTGAGGAGTAACACCGTCATCATCCCATTGTGGCCATAACCAGGTTGACCATGTGACAGGTCAGTTGATTGATTTCAGACTGTCCAGCAAGAAGCTGAGTTCCGGTACTCTGCACTTTCCCTGACCTGCAAGCTCCCCTAGCTCAGCCTCATGAATAACCATGTTTCCAATCCACAAGGCGAGAATAGGAGGAACATTTTGCTCTGCCTCATTTTACATCCCTCAGAGCTATCCTCGCTGCCGACTTCCAAACTGCACGCTGGAGTCATACAACTTCAGTAGAACAAAAGCCCAACAAGAAATCCCTGAGTGCTTATGCTCCCAGTGATTTTCTCCTGCCAAGCTTCCATGCGCCGTGGCTGTGCGTGCGGCTGCCGGTGACCTGTAGCGATCTTTGCGAGCGTGAACCAGTGCTCCGCCGCTTCGCTAGCCTCAAGCCCTCCAGCCGCCTCACTATCTAGTGGCTACAGTCTGGAGCAACGCCGGTGAGTTTGTCCACGCTGTAGGAAGCTGGCTGGAAAGCTTCCAGAGCCCTTTCTCTCCCTCCCCCCCTTCCCATTGGATGGATTTGCAGGCTCTGAAAGCAAACGGAGCTTTTGATCGCCACTCTGTTTCAACCTCGGCTTGCTCAGAGCGCCAGTGTATCCATGCCTTTCATTTCATGCCATCTTCAGGAGCTCACACCCACACAGGGATGCTCACACACACACACACACACACACAAACACACACACATTCAAGCAAACAATCCATTGTATTCAGTACGTTCACATTTTTTTGTTTCACTTCATACAACATGTATGACTGACTGTAAAGTTCTTTAACACAGACACATATACAGGTGACAGCATGCTTGGCGGTCACAGCGCAGGGTCAGCCAGCATGCAGTGCCCCTGCCAGCATGCAGTGCCCCTGCCAGCATGCAGTGCCCCTGCCAGCATGCAGTGCCCCTGGAGCTTGGGTCTTACTCAGTGGCCCAATGGTGGCATTACTTTGCTGCTGTTGGGTTTGAACCAGCAATCGAGGGTACTAGTCCTAATGTATGGAACCACTGCCTCCTCCCTATGTATATTTGTGGTCTTGTCTAAAGTGTCATCTGCTGCATATTTGACATTGACTTAGCCAGCTTCTTTTAGTTAAATGCACTTGGTTTGTCTTGTATTTTGAACACACTTTCCCCAAAACTCTTTACTAGACAAACAGCTGATTGTGTTGATCATCTATGCCTTTCAGTGCAGTTTACGCCGAAAGGATCATATCAACGTGGCCTATTGCCTGTTTCGCTCATATGAATGAGTTACATGTTAAAGGCAAACTGTCCCTAATTGCAGGGTTGTATCACCTGAGGTCACACTATCAGCTACCTCCACTTTATCCTAGCCGTCTGCTTCATTGCAGCAGGAGAGCCATGTTTAAGGCCCATAATAAAGGAGTCACGGATAACAAAGTAATATAATAAATCCTGTCAGGCAGAAGGTGAGCGTGGGATTTTTGCCAGTGTCTAATCAATGGCTGCCCAAATGCAGTCCTGGAGAGCCAGTCTGCAACACAGTTTGCAGAATTCAGCTCGCCAGCCAATTGCCAGGATCAGTAGGCATGTCTGAGCAGGGAAATCTGCACACTGTTTTGCAGACTGGCCCTCCAGGACCAGGATTGGGCAGCCTTGGTCTAAAATGATTTTACCGCAATTAATAATACTTAATAAGTAATTAAATATCAGAGGCCATACACAATAATAATAATAATAATAATAATACAATCCAAGTACATAACAGGGTTGTGCACCACTCAGTATTGAACTGAGAATTGCCCAGAAATTCAAATTCAGTTCATGAAATTGCTTGAAAACGGGATGCAGAATTGCAATTCAAATTCGAATTTAAGAAATATTACATTAGTGCTAAATATATGTACAAAGACTCAAATACTCTATTGATACAATACTCCTACTTCTAAGTTATTACGTCTATTAGAAAAACAAAAAATTTTTTTAGAAGTTTATAATGAACAGGATTAAAATGAATATTACAGCAGTAATGATTTGTGATGCTGCATATTTAATAATAATAAAACGCAGAGTTTTTAAGTTATTTTCTCAACCATTTACAAACATTTTTGTAAATGATGGTGCCAGATTTTGGAGGTTTGGTATGACTCAAATATGTTGTGGTTTTCAAAACAGCAAGTAACTTTGAAAATACCTAAAAAATGCAGGACAAACTGTTTGTCTTTCACGGGCCAAGGCTGAACATTCTCCCTTTAAAAACTGGCAGGCCTTTGCTACACAGTTATTCACAAGCTGCATTCATGGATTCTAGGAAGATGGCCCCAACAGAAGGAAAGGTGCCAGAACACTGAAGAAAATAGGAGAAACATGCTAGATATCCAGCTTCGACTGGATTAAGCTTAACAGTACTGGGGTGCGTTTCCCAATAACGATTAATCTTAATGAATAACAAATGTGATTAAGAATGATAAACCATTCGTTGACTGAGAATTAGCAAACAGACATAAAGCACAGACTGTCAATACAGGAACATTGATCCCATGTATAACAATGATGAAATTTCTACGTTATTGTCATATGAGACATATGCAAATGCTAAATAATAACCTAACTTAAAAAAATCAATCACGACATGCAAAAGTATTACATCCGGTATCTGGAGGACACAGACCCTGATGCTGAACAAAGTTCATGGTTTTTTTCCTTTGTCAGGCTGGGACACATATGAACTTACCCTCAAATGAAAACTTTGTTATTCTGGATTGTCCAGTGGGCAACACGAGATAGCAGGCCACAGCACCTGCATAACTCATTCAGTTAACAGAGTTTCTTTTTTTAATTTATTTTTTGTGGTAGACTTCGTTCTGCGACATGTGGAGTATTACTCCTCAGCCAAGACAAATTGTGTACACTGCCCCCTACTGGTCGACAGTCTAGACACATATAATAGATCCATAAAAAAAACAATACAGTAGTTCTGCAAATAATTAGAATGCCCTGCATGTTACCAGTACGACATTTCAGTTTGTTGCAGACCCTACATTCCTCCTCAACCAAAAACAGATGTTGTCCCCAACATATGCATATTGCGAACTTTACTGTAGTATAAAGTCATTCACAATCTCACTGTAACAACGAACAATATGACGATTTTTTGAAAACAGTTTGATCATCTAACTGAGGAGTGGTCAGTCTTATCCAGAAAGGGATGCGGGATTTTGCTGCAACTCCCTAATGAGATTACCAATTAGAGGACTGATTGGCTGAAGGGTCCTCACACCTGGGTTTGAACAGCTGACATAAAGATTATCCCAAAAACCTGCATACACACAGGCCCTTTGCAGATAAGATTGGCCAACCCTGATCTAACTATATCAGCTGCTTCACAGGTTTGCCATTTTCACATTACTCTACATATGGTCTGATTTCATCTCCCCCACAGTCAACATCACAACGTTTATATAGTACTTGTGCTTAGACACTGTTTCTTAACAATGAATACCTGTATAGGGACAGTTTTTATAGTAGAATCAACTAAAACACTTCTTCCTTAAATATATGAAAAGCATATTAAACATCACAAATTACATTTCCAAAGTTTTTTTTAATAACAGGCAACAGTTCATGATGAACTGTCACTGTCTTCCTTCAGCTGAAGATGAAATGTCCATGTCCATGGTCCAATCACAATCCATCAAAAATATTTAACTGTTACTGGACTTCTATACATCATTTGTGGCACCCTAAAGATTGGAGTTAGCCACAGCCTTCTGTACTGCTCATTCACTGAGCCGAGTGTATTCACATACATTGGAATGTTGCAAAGCCCAACAAAGCAATGACTGGGTTGACCTAGGCTCTCATATGTTAAGTCTACCTGCATTGTGTCTCCTGCTGTGACCTCCACACTTGCGCTTCTGTCTGTGGTGACTCTTGAAGGTCATGAAGGTTGTGATAATCAGCTGTCTCTGTTTGATACACAGTCTTTGAATCCGCACTCTTCCCGATGGCAGGCTTCTCTGCCACATCCGGATTAAGTGCAAGCTGTGTCACAGGTTCGGGGCAACTTGTTTCAGGTACTTGTTCTGTTGCTTGGTGTTAATGTCTGTTAGCTCAATAGGAGGTCTCCTCATCCAAGCTCTTGGAATCTTCAGACCTCTCTACTAATTACAGTTTTATCTGGTGTCCTTGACCCTGTGGTTTCTGTTTTGTACTACATGTGGGATTGGCTCTTCCAGCAGTAATACATTACAGGGCATAAGCGTATTGTGGTGAAGTATCCAGCCTCGGACTGACCCATGCTCTGGCTTTACTTTGTGCACTAGGATATCTTTCCCCTTTCAAACAACAACATGTATCTGACTTTCCTAGCAGGCTCGCAATTTCCCAGGCCCTCCACAATATGACATATTCCAAACAAGGTACACAGGTGCAGCACTTTGTTTTTTACAGTCACAGTATGTCTTACCTTTCTCCTCTAGCTATGACGGGATCTTCCAGCTGACCTTATAACAGTTCATGCTGTGATGTGCGTATCTCTGTGTTCTCTCTGCCCAGTTATATCCTGAACTGCTGGATTCACAGTAATGGCTGTGGTCCATTTGATAACATCTTGTCTCTGCATCTCAGTAGTATTTCCAATCGCTCCAATCACTTCCAGGGACAGGAAGTCTGCATCGATGTTTACTCTTCCCGGTCAATACTTCTGGGTGATGTTGAAATCTGCTAACTCTGACACCCATTGATGCCCAGTTGCATTCAACCTTGCTGTCATCATCAATTAAGTAAGGGGATTATTGTCACTGCAAACAGTTACTGCAGGTGCATAAAACAAGTCATCTCTAAATTGCTCTGTAACTGCCCACTTCAGGAATAGGAACTCAAGCTTTTCTGAGTGTAGTCTGTACTTTTTCTTTGCAGGTGTCAAGGTACAGGAAAAATAGCCAATCACTCTAACCTTAACACTGGAGAGTGACTGCTTCTGCTTCACGGAGAGCTACTGCAGCAGCGAAGACTTCCAGATCCAAGTGTTCTCTTGTCACATCAAGGGGGCTGTCTGCTGTATCTTGTACAGCCTCTCCACAGCCTTCTGACGCTCCTGTAAACCTGCTCCAAACAGCGACATCTTTACTTTTATATTATTGCTGGAGGTGTGAGAGGATGATGGCAAAGGTAACTCATCCCTGTCCTAAAGATGGTGACAAGATCTACTTCAAATTATGGCAAAGTATGCAGAAGAAGATGGCAGTCTACTTACACCTTCTGAGCAACAAGGAACTGGGCATTTCAGAGGTGCTTTGGAATGCTGCTCAGTCCAGGCTAGAAGGTCTAAAACAGTAACATAGAGTCAATGGGGAAGAGCCTGGATGGAAAAGTATATGTGATCACAGGCACCTGGAGTTCAACCACCCCCACATTCCAAGTGCTGAATGAGGACCTGCCTTAAGACAAGCAGGTGTACATGACTGTGGTGGTGGACCTCATGGTGACAAAAATGGCAGAGCCGGTACTTTTCCTCATGGACACACAGGTGAGGGTCTATCTGGCTAATCAGGAGTTCTGGTACTTCAGCTGGAAGGTCTTCACTGAAACCTTCTACTTCAAGCTGAGACAGAACAGCCATAAGGGCAGCAAGAGAGATTCCATTTTCGAGAGTCTGCAGAGAGAGACAGAGAGGGTGAATGGGACATGGGACCGACTGCTGTCCCCTGGCGAGGAAGTAGAGCTGAAGGAAGACAGTGACAGTGAGCTCTCTAGTGGCACTGGTGATGTTTCCAAGGATTTTCTAGAGAAGATCCTGGAGTCTTGGGGTGGGATCCTCAGCAGATGGCATGGCAATACCAATGCACCCCATGGGTCTGAGCACCCTCATACGGACCGGCATCCCTGAGGCCCTGCATGCCAAGGTCTGGCAGCTCCTCTCTGGCTGCCAGAATGACCCAACACTGCTGGACCGCTACCGTGTGCTCATCATCAATGACTCCTTGCAGGAGGGGGTGATCACACATGATGTACATTGCACCTTCATGGCCCACGACTACTTCAAGGACTCCAACTGCGATGGCCAGGACTCCCTGTACAGATCTGTAAGGCCTACTCTGTCTATAATGAGGAGATTGGATACTGGTCAGTCCTTCCTGGCAGGTGTACTGCTGTGGCACATGCCAGAGAAGCATGTCTTCTGCATTCTGGTGAAGATTATGTTCGAGGACGGCCTCCAGAATCTGTACAAGAATTCAATTCAATTTTATTTATATAGCGCCTTTAACAACAGTCATTGTCACAAAACACTTTACATATAACCAGCCCGAATCCCCACCAAGCAAGCCTGAGGCGACAGTGGCAAGGAAAAACTCCCTCTAGCAGAAAGAAACCTTGAGAGTAACCTAGACTCGGAAGGGGACCGCATCCTCCTCTGGGCGACCGGGGAGCATGACATTGTATTGATATTGACATTAATTCCAGTCCATATAGTTCCAGTTGGTTCCATGTAATTATCCCCAAGGAGTCCAGGTGAGGGTTCAGGCAGTGTAGTGTCAACTCGGGATCAGCTCGGTAAAGAGAAGATGGAGAAGAGTGTTATTGCCCTACACCTAACCTAAACTCCAGCAGTACTAAAGTAACTATAGCAGCCTGGCTAAAAGAAAGACCTGGAAGGAAGCACAGACATGAGGGTTTCTAGGGGTTTTGGCATCAAGCCAAACTACCGTCAACAACTTAAGTGATCGACGAGAATGGCATGACGACAGCACCAGTCCCCCCTTCCACCTTTAATCTCAAATGACCATGAACCTCCAGATCTCCCATTAACCTTAGAAAAGGGGATTTTAATAATCAAAAGACTGACTAAAGAGGTAAGTCTTAAGCCTTTACTTAAAAACAGAGACTGTTTCTGAGTTCCGAAAACTAATAGGAAGTTTATTCCATAACTGTGGTGCTTTATGCTCTTCCCCCAAAAATAATGTTCTTCATTCTGGACCTGCATCTTGCGATCGATGCATATGTGTCGGAATGTAGTTACAAATGAGGTCACTCATATATTGCGGTGCAAGAACATTTTCAGCTTTATAAATTAAGAGTAGTATTTTGTAGTCAACATGAAATCTAACTGCAGCCAGTGGAGTGAAGATAAAATTGGGGTAATATGATCATATTTTTTACTTTTGGTAAGGACTCTGGCTGCTGCATTCTGGACTAGCTGGAGCTTATTTAATGACCTATTTAAACAGCCAGAGAATAAGACATTACAGTAATCGAGCCTGGAGGTAATAAATGCATGAACCTATTTCTCTGCATCTTGAAAGGATAGCATGTTTCTTAATTTGGCAATATTACACAGGTGAAGGAAGGCAGTACGGATAATGTTAGAAGCATGTACATCAAATGAAAGATCAGAATCTAGAATAGAGGTTTTCAACAACAGTACTTGGTGCAATAGATAGTCCATCCAGATTGACTATGATGTCAGATAGTGTACTTCTGGTGACTTTAGTGCCAGTAAGAAGAACCTCAGTCTTGTTTAGATTTAACTGGAGGAAGTTGACATCCACTTTTTGATGTTAATTAAACATTATTCCATTCTCTGAAGTTGCTGTCTATCTTCTGGTTTAGCCGACATATATACTTGTGTATCATCTGCAAAGCAATGAAAGCTAACTCCATGCTTACGAATAACTGAGCCTAAAGGTAACATGTATAGCGACAATAGTAGGGGACCTAAAACTGAACCTTGTGGCACTCCATATTTGACCTTGACATGTTCTGATCACTATTGAAATTCACATACTGATAACGGTCTGAGAGGTAAGATTTAAACCAAGAGAGTACCACCTATGCCTACAGTATGTTCAAGCCTGTCTAGGAGAATGGCATGATCTATAGTATCGAAAGCAGCACTAAGATCAAGCAGCACTAGGAGCGAGGCACAGCCTTGGTCAGCAGATAGGAGAAGATCATTTAACACCTTCAGTAGAGCAGTCTCTGTGCTATGATGAGCTCTAAACCCAGACTGAAATCTTTCATAAATCTGATTCTTCTGCAGAAATGAGGTTAATTAGCTAGCTGCAACTCTCTCTATTATTTTAGAGATAAATGATAGATTAGAGATTGGTCTTTAGTTTCTAATTTCCAAGGAATCCAAGTTTGGCTTCTTCAATAGAGGTTTAATTACTGCTAGTTTAAGAGATTTTGATAGATGGCCAATGCGGATTGAGGAGTTAACTATTGCTAGTAGGGGTTCAATCACTGCTGGGATCATCTCTGAATAATTTTGTTGGAACAGGGTCTAACATACAAGTAGGTGAATTTGAAGGTAAGATTAAGGACATCAGTTCTGATTGGTTAACCACGGTAAATGATTCAAATAGGGCGGTTGCAGCATTAGCACAGGCCGTCAAGGCCAGAGAATGTAGTTATTGGAATAGTCAAAATGTTCTGTCTAATTGAACATATTTTTTGGTAAAATAATTGCATAAAGTCATCACTGGAAAATAATGCAGGCACACTTAGTCTGGTTATTAGTCAGCTTGGACACCATTTTAAATAGGAATCTAGGATTATTTTTGTTTATTTCAATTAGCTGTGATAGATACTCTGATTTAGCAGCACTAAGAACCTTTTTATAGCTACCTATAGCCTCATTCCATGCTAGTTCAAACACCACTAGTATATTTTGACACCACTTACGTTCTAATTTCTCTGTCTCCTATTTTAAAGTACGCAAGTGGTCATTATACCAAGGAGCAATTTTATTTTCTCTGATATTTTTATTTCTAACGGAGCAATTTTATCTAAGGTGGAACTAAGCATAGACACTAAACAATCCGTAGTGCTATCAAGTCAAGTGCAGCGGGATTCAGCATTACTTTTGACAAAAACAATAGCTCAGGGAGATAATCAATAAAGTTACTTGCTCTATTTGATGTGATTACATGTTTGGCATAGAAGCGAGTCGAGGAGTTAATATTTTGAGCAAGGTAAATATTAAACACCTCTCCTGGAGCCGACACCTTATCGTGGTGGAGGGGTTTGTGTGTTCCAATGATCCCAGGAGCTAAGTTGCCGGGGGCTTTATGCCCCTGGTAGGGTCACCGAAGGCAAACAGGTCCTGGGTGAGGAACCAGAAGAAGTGTGGCTCACAAGACTCCAATGAAGAAGAAGATAATAGAACCACGGTTTCCCTTGCCCGGACACAGGTCACCGCCCCCACCCCCCTGGAGCCAGGCCTAGGGCTGGGGCTCGATGGCGAGCGCCTGGTGGCCAGGCCTGTACTCATGGGGCCTGGTCGGGCACAGCCCGAACAAAGCACGTGGGCCCCCCCTCCAATGGGCTCACCACCTATAGGAGGGGCCATAGGGGTCGGGTGCGATGTGAGCTGGGCAGTGGCCAAAGGCGGGGACCTTGGCGGTCCGATCCTCGGCTGCAGAAGCTAGCTCTAGGGACAT
>JAODJU010000033.1:11072313-11083511 GCA_026776725.1 Gnathonemus echidnorhynchus
AACAGATTCAGCTCAGCTAACCTCTCCTCATAAGACATTCCTCTAAGACCAGGAATCATTCTTGTAGCCCTCCGTTGTAGCTTTTCTAAGGCAGCAATGTCCTTCTCAAGGTATGGTGACCAAACCTGCACACAATATTCTAGTTGGGGTCTTACCAAGGAATTATATAATTGTAGCATCACATGGAATTTCATCCACAGAAAGTCCCCCATTATTGCATCATTTTTTTTTTTTTAAGAAAACATTATCAGACATACCAGCTCTGTAATTGTGAACAGTAAAACATTTTTTTTTATTTTTTTTTCAGAAAACTAAGAATGGTTTTGCAGGTTCTATAAAACTGACCCGTTCAGCTAAAGTTTGGGACAGCACAGATGAGGAAGAGCCTGTGTATGTTTAGTCTTTAGAGATTTTGAATAAATCCACACCATATTTAACCCTTTCCCAATTATCTGTGCCATGTGTGGAAAATAATGAATGGACTATGAAATAAGAACTGTGGAGGTGTTTTTTGGTCTCTTTTGAAAGGAAAAGAGGAAAAATGATCCATCTAAACAAGAGGTGGAGATAAGCTGGAGTCAGGGGTCTGCCTGAGGTATGTTAAGTGGGAGGAGTTCAGGCCACGCTCTTTCCTGGAGCAGTGAGTAGTCAAGCGGCTGCGTCTTCACACTGTGCTGAAGTACGGTGGGAATGTGAAAGACGGACGAACTTTGACGTGAGCGTCCATCGAGAAGTGCTGCGGAGGGGGGGGGACCTTCAGGTGTGTGGATGGGGCCGATTTTTATTGTGGTTTGGGTTCTGCTCGAGTGAGCCTGAAGAATGCAGAAGAATCCTTGTGAGAGGTTTGGGCCCTTTCAGAGGGGCGTGGAGTCCTCCACTCATTTTTCACAGGAAGCGTTAAAAAATTGAATGCAAGTTGGTTTTCTCCTGCAACCTTTTCCTCTTGTGCAATATGATATAAGCTGTAGAATTTTCTGCTGATGGTCTATACTGAGGGAAACAAAATATTTAACGGTGAGAAAAAAATAAAAATATTAATAGTGGTGTTTGAGCTGTTTTATCTCAACATATCATTGCTGAAGAACTCTAAGCTACCGCTAATTTATAAGCAAAATATTTTGTAGGTGGCATTTAAAGAGCTTCAGACTGGCAGGTCACCAAATTCCCAGCATCCCCAGCCTGCTCTGTTTAATGTTTCCAGGAGGAGCAGGCGAGCTGTCGTTTGGGGGACCCCCTTGTCGGTCGGTTAAGAAGGTCAGCCGGGATTCCAGAGGCCCGCGGCTCTTTGACGGCTCGTTCAAAAGAATGCGACAGCAAGGAAAACAAAACGCTGAGGCGATAATGATGCCCAGAGTCTGGCATAGCCCCCAAAGGGGATTCCCCGTCGTCTCTGGGGTTTATTTTATCAGCTTTTTGCCTGGTTATTGTCACGTCCCCGCCAGCTTTCTGTTCAGACAGTGGACGCAGAGGGCCGCATAGGTAGGAGCCGGCGCTGTAAGGGGCCGCGGGGTGACCACCTGCGTGGGGCAGCGCCGGGTGGGATTATGCTGGCGCACAAAGCAGGAGACAGGGGGCTATAGATGCAGGAGTGAGGGGTGTGAAAAGTGGAGCTGACATGAGTACCGGGGGCCGGCACATAGCCACCCCCCTACACCCCGGCTTCGTGCGGCTGCCAACCGATCTTTCACAGGGCTGCTGCCCGCCATGTCCCAGAGGAGGGCTGCCCTTTCACATTCAAAGCAGGGCCTTCCACACCACCACCCAGGCCCACACAAAGGACGCTAATGCCCCAGCTCAAAGCGCCGGAGAGGGGGGCATTCTCAGGGCCGCCGGTGGGCCTGGGCGCTCAACGGCTCCCAGAGGTTTACCCCGCTGCCACCCCCCCTCCCCAGGACCCTCTTTGTATGCCTGGGAAAAGGGCCACGGAGAATGTGGCATGCCTACGTGTCCATAGGAGGAGAGCTGTCGTCTGTCATGGTGACTGAAAGGAGGTGATGGAAAGACAGGTGAGCCGAACACAGGCAGATTGTATGAAGAGCACTGCCATAAACTGTCTGACATTTACATTATTTATCTAGCAGATGTCCAAGTGACGCACCTGTCAATGAGTCAGTCGAACATCAGTTTTATGTAGAAGAACAAGGCGATACGTCTTACCCGTTGTGAAGAAAGAAGTTCTCATGGCAAAATGTCAACAGGCATTAAGTCTAGAACAAATATTAAAAAACGGTAACTTCCAGGTGATGAACGAGAGTCCAATGAATCTAACTTCTCCACACACGTGACCACAACATCCTTGTGACTATATGAAAATTTTAATATAAAGTTTAACAAATTAATTAATTACACGCTAAGTACTAAATACACCCCAGCCTCCTAAATTCGGTTTGAATGTTATACATAAATTTGGCAAAGGTTACCATGTTTGAAACATACATTAATCATTGAGATTGATCTTGTTTTTTCCACAATATGCTTCTCGTAATGGTCATGTTTGTCACTTTGGATTAGTGAATAAAATATAACAGTGCCATAAAGAAAAAGAACAAAGTACTGCATCAACCTTTGCTTTATTTAGGGAATACTGCTACTCTCAGTCTCTTTCCTGCTTCCTTTAAATTATTTGGGCCATATTTAGTATTATAATCTTTCTTTTCTTATCCCCCTTGACAAAAGCCATCACATGGATCATCTGTGCACAAACAAAAAAGTCCGTTTTTCAAGCTGCAAGCAAAAAATAGAAACTTTTTGGCTTAATCTCTTGGTAACTATTGGAATATGCAAATAGCAACACCATTTTGAAATGCATAAAATTTAGTCTGACCTCCTATATTGAATTTGTAGATATCTTAACCTTGAAGTTTGTTAAATTTTCATTACTGCATTGTTAAGACCTATTCAGACTGGATTCGTTTTAACTGGGGACACAATGTTATTCAAGCGGACTTCTTTCGATAACGTAGCCCAGTACATGCTGTTACTGTCACTCGGTAACTGAATAACTCCTACCTACTCGGTAACAACATCATAACTATAAAGGCACAGCTCATGTTTTGTGAAGTGGAAACGGCATTTATACACTAAAAATGGAGCTTGAATGAGTCCTCAGTTTTCCACATAAATGTCTGACAACCTTCACTTACATCATCTTCTGTGTCAAGGCTTTCTGCAGGTGCAGAGCAGTACGCCACTGCTGAATATGCCAATTTCTAAGCTACCGTTTGGTCGGGAGGGGAAAAAAAAGTTTTGTGTCTGATAGGCACGTTATCGGGACAGATCACCCAAAAACTAAAATTCTGTTGTCATTTTCTTTTTAGACACTCTAACTCTGATGTTAAAATACGAATTTTACCACTACTATCTAGTGTCATTTAGGGGAAATTACATTTCTTATCTCGTCCAAATTGGCCAATCAAATCACGTCATTAACTAATTCTGTCAGAAGAGGGCTTTAGTACCACTAAGACAATATGTGTCTGTTGGGGTAATATTCTCAGTTATGATTGCAAAGTGGTCATTAGCTATTGCTGGTTTCTGTTCTTTTGGGATTCAGTCTGATTCTGTGTTTTCCAGGTTAATCATTTCAACCCAGACAGGTCACTTATCCCCCAGTCATGTGAAATGTGTGATGGCTTTATTTTGCCCCCCTTTTCAAGGTCTTTTTTCCAAACCAATAATTGTCAAGGTGCTTTGCTTTTCTGCTGACCTAGGCCATTAGCGGACGCTGGGTCAGACTCACTATAGGCCTGGGCTGGACCGTCTTTGACGGATCTGACTTGTGTCCCTTTGTATCGGCAGAGCAGGCGAGTCTGTTCGTTGCTCCCTCCTGCTACATCAGCATCTTGGGACACAGAATGAAAGGGTCAGCCTGTGCTTCCCAGGCCTGAGGTGAATAGCTTTAGGTATTCATTGTAGCTCTCTCAACTTGTCCTTTTCTTCAGCCAACCCTGTCCCAGGGGACAGTAGGCAGGGGCCTGTGTCTCCGGTCCATGGGGATCCCGGCTCTGCTGAGCCCCTCTGACGTTCTAATCATAACAAACTGGCAAGTGCATTATGGGCAGTGCTGTGGCCGGGCCCCTGTTGGGCGGCTTCTTTTGTGCCCAAGGTAAGTGCTGCAAATGGGATTAAAATGGGAGATAATGGTGAAGGTAAAAACGTGAATTTTATCATTTAGCAGATGAGAAACTGAATTTATTTGGGGGAAAAAAGTAAAATTAAAACCTAGTGTTAAGTGACAGCATCATTGACTAATTTGAAATTTGTTGTACATAGTTTTGACTGAAAACTTGCACTCATCTAAAAAGTACCAGACCAGGAAACCGCTGTAATTATTGTCCAGGCGTGTTTTTTCGTTACAAGCTTAGCTATAAGAAGGTGTATTGCTACTATTACCAATAATGGTTAGTCCTTGTTTAGTTTGTCATCTTCTCAGTTGACTTTCTGAACAATTCATGCAGATTTGATCTAGAAATAATTAACATTTTCAGGACAAATTTTTGATTTTTATATGTAAAAATAAGAACATTAACACATTCAAACTAGTCACATGTTAAGTCAATTTTTACTATTAAAATGTTACAGTACAATACATTATTAAACATGTAATTTTAGAGTATTGTGCAAAACTCTTCAGCAGGCAAAGTGTGATGTTTAAATGATCTTCATATTGGTGAAAAACGATGAGATGCATCTGTCAATGTGTGTTTCTCAAGAGTCTGTAAAGTATCCCCAGTATTTTTTGTTTTTGACTCGGCCACTAACACACCTTGTTTGGCTAATGAATGCCCCATTGATTTCTTTACCTAATTAAGTTAATTGATTAATTGAGCTGGTGATGAAATTTATCAAATACATTAAATGGCTGGGGTGCCCCTGAGGAGAGGTTTGGAAACTAAAGTGGTGTTCATCTAGCCACTCAACAAGAAATCAGTAACTTTTAGGAGAACAGAAAGAAATAAGCACTTGCGTCTACTAGGTTGTTATGGAAACAGGCTGGCAAACAACAGATTAAAAACTCTGTGATGCCTTCTGTAGAAGAGATCCCTTGGGATCCCTTGGGGCTCTCTGTGAAGACGTTGGTGCATGAAAACCTGAGACACTTGACTTCTCTCATCTGTAAGTGGCGAATCCAGCAAAATCTAATAATGGTTGATGTTGTTCAATTCAGGCCATAATCAGTTAGAGCATCTCTTGGACGAATCTATGGAAAAAAAAGAAACAACAGAGTTGTTTCTAAAGCAGAAGTAGATTAGAGAAAAGTCTGGAAAAGAATAGGTCCTTGAGTATAAATCTTATTCAAGGCAAACAAAGTGGTCACAGCAAGAGAAAAGAGAGGCCTTCTCTGAAGATGAAGCCAAGTCTCTGGACCATTCTTCTGTGCGAGCCCCAGGAATGGGCTCCTTTGTGCGTAGCAGCAGGTAGTTCTGGCCGACCGATTCAGCTTTGGGCTCTGGGCCTGGCACCCCCACCCTATTGTGGTGGACACACAGCCAGGACTCTCTTCCGAGATGCAAGAGGTCACGGGCCTGCTGAGGGCCTTCATACCTGTGGCAGATGATTTAGAAAGTTTAATTTATTTCCAGGATGTGGGCTCTTTTACGTACCATCCCGCTCTCTTTGTCCAGCCTCCTGCACCAGCGCGCCAGCCCGGGGTCAGAGGAGTGGCCATGTTAAGCGTTTAGCCCGCCTATTGTTCAGCACCCATTAAGCATCAGGTCATTTCCAGCCAGATTTATACTTCCAGCATTAAGCTCTCTCGCTTTGTGCCGAACCTCCTGTTTGGCTTTGGATCTGTGTGAAAAATTAACAGATATTCATTAGCATTGTTACTCGATCATCTGTGCATAGTACCAGCTTAATGCTGCCTGGGCATTCTGAAGCAGAGAACCTGTGTTGAAAAATATGTCACTTATCTTTCCAGTGTATTAAAATATCCTTAGATTGTTTATATTTAAACAATTTATTAATCTTATCATATAGTTTGTGATGTTTCATACATATACATGTTTTATTGGTAGTGGAATAAAGTTTAAAATATTTGGGAAATGCTTATTTTAAATGTGCTACTATTGTATAACCGTTTAATTAATAATCAGCTCAATTATTCACTCTTATTCCGATATGAAAATGTGTTTTTTTATTGTTTACATGATAGAATGTAGAGACCAATGCTATTTTGGAACTTGTGTATTTATAGCAATATTATTTGTTGTTGTGCCTTTTATTTTATTTTATTGCTTTAGAGGATGTGTCCAAGGGAAGGAATCTGTGGGATGTCTGATGGAAGCATCACAGCCCGTCACTGCAGAGATTTATCTGAGACTGGGAAGATACTGCAATCACTGTAGAATTCCCCAGATGATGATCGTGCAGTTCCCAAAGTGGCATCAATATTCCAGGAAAGAATGTGAAATGTTTGTAAGTTCTTAAAAAAACACAACTTTTTTGTAACCCTAGGCACAGGATGCACAAGGGGGAGATTCCAGCAACTTTTACAAAAATCATATGATCTGGATAAGTGCCAGATTCCATATCAGTAATTTTAAAATGGTTTAAACCATATAAGATTTACATAATAGGAAAAAAACTAAATAATACTAATCAAGATTAAATACTGTTCCATTTCAAGAAAACTTAAAAATTCTATGATTCTAAATAAAACAGACATGGCAAGGTTGATACTGTTTGGGAAGCTGGCTGAATTTCTCACAAATATATCTTATTATATTTTAAGTTGACTGATAAAATGTGTTTAGAATATAATATTGATTTATTGTTGGTTCATTGTTCATTTCTCAGTAGGAAGTATGAACATGGCAACAGGATTAGGAATTATATGAATAAAACAAAACTACTAAACAAATACAACTTAATAAATTAATGAGTTTAAACTTTTAAATATTATCTTTTTTGTGCTCAACAGGGACTGCACTTTGTAATTGCAAAATACAACATCATACCTGGCAGTTATCTGTGAATCGATCCACCAAGGTTTTAAACTTGCATCTCCTTTGATATTTTCAGATGGACTTCATGTTTCCCGCGTAGGAGTCAAGCGACCCTTTGCGCTACAAAGCTACCCATTTAGCAATTGGCTAATCGAATAAGTGCCCCAGCATGGTGCCCAGTGTGAGTGCGCTCTCAGTGGGGTGGAGAGGGAGGCTGATGAGAACTTACAGGTACTTTTCATCCCGTCTGACAGGCAGCCTCCTGCGTCCTGCTGCTAGAAATTAGCCGTCTGATTTCCGCCTTTTTGCAGAGTGTCAGCGTGGGCCCCTGATGGGAGATTTGTAGATATGATAACTCGATTAGGCCTTGGGATGGATGATGCTGTGGCAGAGAGCCAGCAGTGCCCGGGGGCCTGATCCCAGTGCTTAACCTCTCCTCAGGAATCTCTGTTGCTGCTGTTAGATGTCATGGCCCCATGGCTATCTACAAATCACTGGCATGAGTCAACGTTTTGAACCAAGGAGGAACCAAATTGGCCATAGAGCAGCACCAGAGGAACGGCCTTATGCCTTGGCAGCTCATACTTTCACAAATGTTGTACATTAGCAATGTCAAAAGGAAGTTGTCTGAAACTGTCGGCATCAATGCCAATATAGGCAGCATGACTGAGTAGGCTAAAGCTGACCGCAAGGTAATATGCTATATTACAAAGAAACGATACTGATTCTTGACTTCCCAGACCCCTATAACACTACTTTCCAGGATCATCAGTAATGTCTTTTTACAGTGATTTGACCCATTGTATATCAGGTGTCGTTTGACTCACATTGTATATCAGGTGTGGTTTGACTAACTTCACAAATACCATGTTGCTGAGCCTTACGTGGCAGCTCTGTTCAGTCAGTATTATTGGCAAGAATCTGATTTTGCGTCAAACTCCTCCCGAGTTTAAGAATAGTTTTTAACTTGACGTGTTTTTTTTTTTTTTTTTTTACATTTTACCGTAGTCTGTTATGAAAAAACAAGAGGCTTTAAGTCTTCATTTGTTTTTTGTTTCTACATATTTATACCAATTCTTGAAATAGCGTTTAAATAACCAAGTATGGTTCTGAAGCTCGAGCTTATGCCTTTCCCAATACAGGCTGAGAAAATTGGCATGTTTGCATTTTAGGACATCCTTTTGGACATCCTTCTTCTGTTAGACAAAACAGCCTGACTGTACAAATTAGCAGCATCACAAAAACTCTGATATAAGTATCTGATTAATTTACTTTGATTTCCATTCCATTGATTTCCACCAGTGTTTCACACTGTGAAAAGTTGGTGCTTTTAATAAATACTTTCTAAAAAATCTATCACTGTCTTTCCCTGAGTTATTTGTGGTTTTAGGTTTTGAGCTACATAGTCAATTAAGTTCACATCTCTGCTTGCCAAACAGCTAAATGAGACAGGAATGGAAGTGCGAAAAAGTGGAGCCTCCCCTTTTGGGCCACACCATTGAGAAGGTTCAAAAAGACACTAAACAAAGGCGGCCCCCTTCGTGTCTTGGTGACTCCTCTCTTTGTTGCCCCCTCGGCCCTAATAAAGAAAGGGGGCTGCTCTTGTTTGCCCAGGAGGTGGTTTAATGGCCTCGGGGAGGACAATGGGGGTACATTCACCATGCTGAAGGCTCATTACGGCCCTGCTCCGAAAGGAACGCATGGTCCCGGGACATTCCCACTGAGGTGCGTGAATGACAGGGGGGGAAAGGGAGCCATTGAGGTGGTGAGCTGGTTCCATCTGCCCCCAGTGCCTCCTTACCTTGCCTCTCTACAGGCGGGGCGCGGCCCCAGCACAATGGGCAAATTTAGTGTGTCGGGGCAGCCCGAAATGCTCACTTTGGAAGAGCATTGAGGGAAATATCAACACCATGGACGGCGTAGCGGATTCATCCCGCGGCCCCTTCTCATTGATCCGTTTCTTTTCCTTTGAGGCCCTTCGCCCTTTCTCCCCATTCACCCCTTTTCTCTCATACCAAATATCAGATTGATGTTATTTTTCCCATACTGCAATGGGGCAGACAACAAGAATTAACTTAGTTCTGCCTCAGCTCTACAATTCCCATTTTTTCTTAGCAGTGGCAGGTATTCCTGACAATAGCTTTGAAGTCATCAATCAAGTAAATTTCCAAACTTTGGACAAGAAAATCTGATCATTTCACTGCATAATATGAATGTTAAACAGTTTCATGGTATCTGTATCTGCTGACTTGCAGTTCATAGGACCGTTAAACTATTGAACTTACCAATACACCAGAACAATAAACACTCCTTCAAAGATGCCTTGCTTAGGAAAACAATGACAGTAAGCTGGTTGTGAAGTTTTCTCTTGGCTTTTTACTGTTTGTAATCCTATTGAGGCAGACAAAAACAGAATGTCAGAGCTGTTTGTAAATTGATTACTTCCAGACAGCAGTAGTCTAACTTGATCCACAACACTTCTGTAAAATGAATTCATGTAATATAGAAAAAAGGATCCAATCAAGTGGCTTACAGATGACTCAAATGGCAAAAATGAGTCACATTGTCTCCTCATATGCAGGCTGAAAAGAGGGTTAAGCTTGTGGGAAAACTTAAGAAGACCTTGGTGATGATGATGCTGGTGCATGGACCAGGCAGATGTGCCTTGGGAGAAGCAATGCGGTCCTGAGAATTTCTGCCCCATGTGCTAGATGGTTATATTATCCAAAGATAATATAACAAGATCAAAGTGTCCTCATACCCACATGGCGACAATTATAGAAACAGTAATAGGTACTGTAATAGTAATAAGGGCCTCAGTGTTGTAGGTTCAGGTCCCATATCGACTCTTGTTGTTTTATCCTTGAACTACAGGTACAGACTACGTTCCCTCACGGTAATGATACCTTACACAACCACTAGGATGTACCGGAGCCCCCAGCGTCGCGCCACATTCCCAGGGGGCTCTTCACAGATGGCCTGCTCCCAGAGATCCTAGTGGGGTGCCACTGGAACCTTATTGAGGCACCATTAAGGAGCAAACATTTTACCAAACACACCCTCCGTCACCCAATCATTGGCGTCATTTTTCATTTAGGGGCATGTGATTAAGCATTCTAACCCTGTTCTCTGCCGAATGCTTACATCAGGGAAGGAAACCGTTGAAGCCAGATAAACAACTTATAAGAGAAAGTATGTTTCCATGGATGGTTATATAATAACACAGGTGTGTATTTTTATACATTTTGATAAAACATCAGGAAAGACAGAAAGAATCCCAAAGACACAACTTTCGCTAGATATTACCCCTAGCTTTGATTAGAAGATGCTTTTTCTGAGGAAAAAGAGAGGTACTTCACACAGCCAGAAGAAGCACTAAATTATCAAAGTATTTGGCCCTGGGTATGTTTAGGTAACAGCCTTTGAAGCTAAAAATGTTCTTCAGCTTAACGTTTTCTCCTGGTTCCTTCCCCACATTGTATTGATTTTACAAGCTCTACAGCCGTCTCATGGCCAAAGATGAGGGATGGATAGGGAATGAATGTGATGTTTGTCTGGTAGTGTAACCTCCAATCCAGGGCTGGATCACTTTTGTTAGTCTGATTTGTATGAGCAGTTTAGGACTAACAAAACATGGGTCTCGGTTTTGGTTTTGCTAAAGTGTGGCAAAAAAGGAAGTGGTGCTAGATTGCTGGAGGTCTAATTCTGTGTTTCTGGTCTTTACAGGTTCATTCTGGACCCACCACTTCAGTTGTCTGTCAGTTGTCAGTTTTCTGAGGTATACTGTCCAGTAGAATCAGAGACAATTGGACGGAAAACCAGAAACTGAAAAAGGATGGTTGTGTTTTAATCAGTGTCCTTGAAGTTTGGATATAACATTTTCTGAAGCACCTTTTCCATATCTTAAGTTTGTTAGACCCTCTGGAAAGATTTTAGCAGTTGGATACACTGTTTATGCTACCAAATTAGGGTCACTATTCTTTCCTCCTATATGACGTAAGATTAGTTAAAACAGAAGAAGTCAAAGATAACACTACTGTAATTTGCCTGGTTCCCATGGAAAAGCAAAGCATCATCAGTACGATGTGATATTGTATCAGAAATTTACTCTAAGTAAACTTCAGGGTTGGTGTTGGTCATCTAATATGATCAGCATGATTAAGAAATCTGTAACCATTATGTAAGGAATAATTGACGACGGGCCGTTGAATTATTAGAAAAATAATGCACACCCGAGGTGGTGATGCGGCC
>JAODJU010000033.1:11104377-11118782 GCA_026776725.1 Gnathonemus echidnorhynchus
GGGGGGGGGTGTTAAATGTGCTAGTTTAACAGTAATTATAAGATTGCACCAGGCACTACAGGCAGGTACCAGACTGCAGCAGCAGTGTCTATGACTTACTCCAAGCCTCTCGATTATTTTGTCAGAATGGTTTCTGAAGCCTTAAAAAAAAATTTGGGTAATGCTTAAAGAACCTGGAGAATTTGTGATTTTCTGTCTGTAACAAAGGAGAGTCACACAACTAGGTTGAAAAGACTCCTCTTCTGTAACATGCACACAGAGTGGGGGAAAGCCAGGACTGATGAACGTGCCTGGAAGCCATTGGTAGTAAAACCAAGGCACGCCGACAGCCCGGCTAGGATGGTTATCACTGTCGGCCATTAGTGCAGTAAGGCTCCATAGCTAACATGAGCTTACTCCTGAGGAAAATCAGTTAAACCTCATGAAAGGGGTGAATTTTAAAAAATCAAATCAAGGAGGCGCTAAGGCTAGCTAAAAAAATCATGCATGTGGAGTCCCAGTGATTTTTTTAGCCTGGCTGGCAGTAGGGACTTTGGAACAAGTTGGTAGGCCAATGGCATTGCAGAGATAAGATACAAAAGCTAGTGTGCAATGGAACATTGGCTGCTGCTATTGTCTTCCCCATGACTGCATTATAACGAATCTGGCTAGAAAAATGGTTGGCATACCATAGCAGGCTGCGTGGCAATGGAAGACCAGTGGAAACAAGCTAGTGAAACTGAATAGAAATCCAGTGTAACTAGCCCATTCTGGGCTCTGATAGCTGCAACACCACTGCATTTGTTTCCCAGAACAAAAGGGCTGAATTGGATCTAGCTTAAAAGTGAAGCAAAAAAGCTGCGGAAAATCAACCCTTCGAGGCATGGTTTATCCCAAATGCATTTCTTTAAACTGCTTTTTTAAGGAGTTGACAATCCTATTACAGTGTCATAATTAAGGGAGAACAGAGGTAAAAGCAAGGTGTTTATTGGATAAACACAGCTTAGTTTCAGTCTATACAGGTTCAGTGCATTTCTACCCACCCCCCAAATTCATACTCTGGGTCATTTATCAGGAAGCATATGGCAGCTTTTTAAGCATGGATGCACTCAAAGAAGACATGCAACAGGACGGAGGAACGTAAGCATTTCACGTTAAATTTCTGCGGCCCAGTCATTTGATCTTACTAGTGGATTTTTGATAGTCAAACTTTATCACCCCAGTCCATTTGTTTTTTTTTTAGGATTTTTTCTGGTCTTTTTTTGAGACATTTGAACCTATAAAGGGATTTTCAGAATTCTGCAAAAGTTCTGGTATCTGTTATTAGGACAATGTCATTTAACACAATGTTTATAATCTGAGCCCTTCCGCCTCATAATTGAAGATCATTTCCACTGGAATGGGTCTCCCCTGATGAATATGAGCCTCTCAATGTACTTAAGAGCTACTATCCAAATTTGCCCACTGAGAGACCTTCTATGGCAGACCCTGACTGAGCTCATTTGCGCTTCTTTGATGGGTCTGCTTTCTGCTTCCAACTTAGGACAAGCTGAGTCATCACGCATTAAGTGGCACTGCTTGCAGATTTTAATCTTTTGTCTAGGGTTCACATCACATAAAAAAACTGCATTGTGCTCTGGAAAATCAAACACATATAAATAGAAAAGTGTGAGGAAGCTCCACAAACAGACCCCTTTTCTGCAATGTCATATATATGAGAGCCGTAAAAAGAGAACATTTTGCTAGCAAAACAAGACTATATTAAAAATTAATGCATTTAGAAGTATGTTGCTTAAGAAAATAACCATCAGTAAGTCAATAGCCAAACAACCTATTTTGGAAGCAGGTTAGAGAAGATCAATCATATATAGAAAATGTAGAAAGTAGAATAACAAACCCATTTAATTATAAAGATTATTATATCAGTTAGGCACAAATTTGCTTAGTTTTGTTCTCCACCAGCTAAATTGTGGGTGAAATGCTGTAGTATTATATAATTATATTTTGATTTACTACAAAGTCCTTCATGTCAATGTATTGGGCTATATGCACAGAAGTAGTGACCTCTAATGTCTGGCAAACATTACATTAACATCGCACAACTGGAGCGATGTTGTGAAATGCAGGCAGCAAGATGTTTAAACAATACATTTATTTAACTGACTCCTTTGTCAAGGTAATGTACCAGTGTAGATCAGAGAGCAGGGCCAGCCAGTGTCTCTAGGCCAAGTGGGGTTAAGGACCTTACTCAACTGCCCAATGATGGCATCACTCTGCCAGACATGGGATTTGAACTAGCAACCTTCCAGTCACAGACACATAGTCCTGAGCCACACACCACCCAGAGGTACAGAGGTTGTGCTGTGGAATCAGCTTCCATATAAATGGCAAGGTAAGTGGATCCCAGTATCCCTGTATGTGCTGGAGGCTCCGAAGCTACTAAAAGAGCCAACGGAAGGCAGCCACTTGTGCTGAACCACCGCCATGTACCTACACCATGCCAAGCCTGCCTCGGGGCTACTGCAAAGACAGGTTTCCAGCCAGCACACCTCCCGCCTCCTGCCTGCCACCGGCAAGGCTTTGCAGGAGGGCTCTGGGCTTTGAGGAGGAGCATGCAGCGTGCTGTGCCAGCATCTCTTTGGAACACATCTAAGATACTCATTCAGAGACTTTGTAATGGGTCCCCCTGTGGTTCATCTCATTACCCTCCCATGTGAGTCAGGACATGGGGCTGATGGCTGGTGTTAATGACCTGTTGAAAGAACTACCAATAAGGACCTGAGGTGTGAGCAGAGTGGGTCTTTATGGAATATGCATGGTCAAAAGCTTTCCACATACATACACATAAAGTAGAGATCACTGTCAGCCTAATTTGATATGCAATTGTTAAAGCGACTAGCTTTATTTTACGTTGTGGAAACACCCTCAAATCTTTTTTTTCCTTATGTATTTATGGTTATCGTTATATATGTGTTTATATTAAGAATGTGCGAATTGATATTGAAATATCGATTCTTGTGATGTTGAACATTTCAAATTGACTGTAATGTTAAAATACAGATTTTTTTTAGCCTTGTAATTTAAATGTCTGTAGGATCTACTACTAAGCTGCCCATAAGCCATATAGGGGACAGAGATTCAGGGGGCTGACACTAGTTACCAAGGAAATGGAACTATCAATCCACTAGTACCCCCCCAATATTGGATCAAATAGAAACAAATAGAAAGTCACTGATACCACCTCTCTCTAGTTTATATAAAGATGTATGTCTATGTACATAAACTGTCACAGAACGGGGCGGTTCAGGCGCGAGAATGAGGCATGATGCAGGCACAAATGGTGGACGACCCACTAGTGGCTCAAAGGACAAACGGAGTTTATTAACTGAACTAAAAAACACAAGAGAACACTAACAACACAGGGAACCTCAATGGGTCAAAAGTAAATGGGGATAAACAAGTCTAATTACAAATGGGGCATGTAAGCAGAACATACATCTAACACCAAACATTAACAATTGCAATCAACAGAACATTCAAAATCATCGAACCACTGGGGAACTAAACTGAGGAAGGAACTTAAATACTGAAACTAAACTGGGCAACAAGACTAACACAGGGCAGGTGAGACTAATTAACAAAGACTGGGAAAACTGGCCAAAGATGAAACTAATAATTAAATCGAGGGACTGGGAGAGGAAAACTAAGACAAACAGAAACAAGGAAACAGAATCCAACATGGGGAAATAAGAAAGACAGGTAAAACACAACCATAGCACAAACCAAGAAACCAAAAACAGAAAACAAACCACAAAATCACAGTAACTAGAAAATCTGATGAAACCAATGAAACACTACAAAAACAGAGGGGGCAGAATTCAATCACAAGACAGAGGGGTTCACAGACAACCACATGCTCAACCAGTTGAGCCATGCAGCTGACAGGGAGCAGAGGAAAACACAAAGACTGACCCTGCATAAACAACCAAGCAACAACCAAAGCAGTGTGTTTTCTCTAATGGTGATTTAACAAAATATAACAAAATGCACTTGACCCTCCTGAAACTGCCAGTGTCAAAGAAACCTCAGCGTAGGTGCACTGAATAAATGAGAAGATGAGAAGCACATGGCAGGTATATCATGGTTGGTTCATCTTCACATCTCCCAGAATGCAACAATTTTTTTTAACTGTTATATTCAGTTTTGTTTCTGCTTGACTTCTTGTTGGAGGCCTGTGGGCTTTGACTACCTGGAAGTGAGGCAATTAAGGCACAGTAATGTTACTGTAGTGGCTTCATTTTCATTTTAAAAGCAGGAAAAGGCATGTGTGTGCCTGCCAGCAAGGTGGATTAATGGCCTTTAATACTCTAAGTACTTTACTGCAAACAGCTGGCCCAGGTGTCACTGGCTTATTCTCCCAGTCTGTCTTCATTAGACACCACACAAAGGAAGCATTTGTGGTTTTATCTTGAGTGCGAGCAGCACTGTTTAATAACTAGCCAGTGCACAAGTTAAAGCCACAGTTATGTGAAAGAAAAGGCTCAGGGAAAGGTGGTGTTGGAATGGGAATCCCGCTCTGAGTGCCGCTGGGGCCACAGCAGACCCTGCCTCTTAAACATTCCTCTTGGCCTTTGGATCTTCATTCAGCTTTCTGCGGGACACCTTTCTCAACCCTTTTTTTTGTGCTAACTGCTTACAATTATTGACAACTCTATTTGCATATTTAAAATACTTGTTTTTTAAACCAGGGGTGCATTTGCATAGGTATTTAGCATGTTTTTATTGTGTTACATTAAAGAACACTTTGGTGTGCATTTAACAGGGGCATGTACAGCCAGAATCCTTTGTGTAATTGAATGGATGTGTGCACCACGCAGAAAGGGGATTAGTATTTTCCCCCTTCTAGACAGGAATGCAATAAAACCTCTGAGTAACTCCTTAATGAAAAGCAGTTGATGCGCAATGAAACATTGATTATATGCGTATTAAAAGCACTTCATCTGTAGTGTTGCTCACAAAAGCAGGGGAGCACTTCTGTAGCAGGTCTCCCTGTACAAGGCTTGTAATTCTTCTCCAATAATTGTAATTCACCGATAAGGAGCTTAGTCCTCTTGTTATCCCCCAATAGAGGACTTGAAATAAAGAGGCCCTGGGTAATAATTCAGGAGATTATCATTTTGGAGAACCCTCCTTCTCAGCCACTCAACATTTGCTTCAGGTCAGCCATCCCCAATCTTGGTCTTATTCGCTTACGAACAAAAATAGTCTGGTCTCTCACACTTGGGGTCTTGTAATGAACATTGGCATGCAAAGCTACTCCACACATAATGACTGAGGGCTGTAAGCTACCACTCAACAATGCAGACATTTGCCTCCACCCCCCCGCCAACCCCCCCCACTCTCACACCCCAAAGCTACAGAACGTAGCACCCCTGCCGTGCTCGTCTGTCTCCCTCCTAGGACACAGAGCGGGGACATAAAGGAGAGACGGAGTCCTGAACCCACTGTGCTCCTCCAAAGTGATCAGCAGACTCTCAATTTCTCATCAAAGCTTCCAGCTTTGATGTGTCCAACAGTATTTAACCTTTTTAACTCCACTGAAGTAGAAGTGTGGGACAAAAAGGGCCTGAATGAAGTCTGGCTCTGAACTGTGTGGGCCTGCGTTACCCTCAAAGCATCATCCCATCAAAAACCTGCACTATTCAGTTCTGATTAATTAAGCAGGTGTTTGGGAGTTGTGGAAATTTCAAAGTCCCTAATCAATAAGACAGACGTCTTAATTAATGCAGCAGATGATGTTGACTGATACTCAACTTGGATACCACTGTGCTGGGATGACAGTAAAATTAGTAACTGAAAATACAGGACTTATGAAGAATTACATTTGTCTAAAGTCTTCATGTAGGTGCAGTATGTGCAAAGCAACGGTTGGTCCAGATTGACACTGGAGTCATGTGCCTTATTTTGCATTGTGTTTATAAATAGCAGAATGTTTCCAGCTGACTGCATCTGATTTTTTACAGTTTGTCAATCTTTTTCAAGGGGATGCAGTCAGAAACAAACAGCACTTCAATTACAGACTCTCCCCAGGTTATGTTCCAATAAACCTATTCTGAAGTGAAAATATCGTAAGGTGAAAATGCAGACTGACCTAACAAACATTATAGCCTAACCCATAGCCTAACCTATACCTTACACATGCTTAGAACACTTGCATTAGCCTATAGTTCAGCAAAATCATTAACACAAAGTCTATTTTATAATATAGTGTTGAATATCTCATGTAATTTATCGAATAATGTAATAAAACATTTACCCATCGTAAAGTTGAAATATCATAACATGGACCATCGTAACCCATGAGTGTATCCACTCGGAAGGCCCCTTCATAGATCCCTAAACTCTCCCTTATCCCCCACATACTACACTTCAAAGATTTGTTGGAAGAGGCAGAGATGATCCCTGTCGCAATGATCCTTTCCCTAAGCTGTCCAAGAATTGACCAAAGAAGGCATCACTTCTTGCCTACTCTTGTAGGATACAGTGTCTATGATGAATGTCACAGTATGGCTCAGCTAGCAGCCTCTTCAGAATCCTCCACACAGACGTTAAAAACTGTAGCCTTTTAGTCTGGCCACCCAGTGAAAGGCCTGCATCCAACAACCTCTTTTTTCCCTCGTAGATTTTTTGAAGAGCCAAGAGAACCACAGATGTTGACACTATTTGCAGTGGGTTAAAATGGATTCTAAAGCCTATTGTTCCTTGCTTGTAACTTCTTTATGACTATGCTTCCTTTCTCTCTGTGGACTGCAAGCTGAGCTGGGTCCTTGCCCAGGGTGTGCGGTGTAAAAAAAAGGCCACTGGTTGGCCGCTCATCCCCCAGGGGGCTTTTCATTAGGCCTGGCCCCAGTATCGGACCTCATTGTAAGGAGCAGTGGGCAGCCGGGGCAGGTTGGGTCAGTCCCAGACAAGGCTCATTGTGATTCCTGTCAGGGCTCATCCTCTCTGGGTCCAGGTCACAGGTCAGCTCCAGCCATAGAGTTCTGTACCTGTATTGCCCTGGCAAATGTCTCTGTTCACATCCTTAAAGGAAATGAGTGAAGCTGTTATCTTTACAGGTGTATGTAAAAACCATTATATTTAAATTTAAATGATGCAAAGTAGTTGCGAGCGAGTGGGCTGTGTTATGGGGTGCCAAGTGTCAAGTACTCTTTTCATGCACAAAATACATTCTGTGTCACAAAAAGCATTATTTAATGACAAAATTAAGTAATGCCTCAACTTCTCTTTCTTTCTTGCACAGAAATCAAAAGGAACGTTTCATTTTGTGCACAGAATTAGTATCAGCATTTCATGGACAGAAGAAAGTCATCTTGTAGTCGAAATGCATTATGTGAATGATGCATAATCATTTCCTGAATGAAAGTAAGTAATTTAGTGGATGAAATGTATTTCATGAATTATACACAGTCATTTTGTGGACAAAATTGATTCCATGGAATCACAAAATGCTTTTTTAATGCTTTTGTGGACAAAATGCAGCAACATATTAACATACTTGATTTCATCATTAAATAATAAATTTTTTTTGGCACAGAATGTATTTTGTGCACTAAATGAGCGCTTGACACTTGGCGCCCCAAACTATGTTGTCTTGGAATGTTAGTTGTTTAGCAACAGTCAACAGTTGTTAAGAGGTTGTTCTCTAATACATCACACCTGTGATTATCTTTGAGAAAATGTATACTGTGCAGATAATAGCTTTAAACAAATTTTTGTGCAGTAGTCTCATTATCTCCAGGGTTCCAAAATATTTTAAAATACCAAGTTTTATTTTATTTTTTAATTTTTTTTTTGCATCTTTGCTCAAATTCACCATACTATGGATATCAGTGACCAGCCGTAAATACATCTACACATGTTAGAAATGGCTCAGCAGGGAGTCTCAGAGGCACTGATTCTCTGGCATAAAGGGAATCTTTCCGGTACTTATATGGGCCAGCAAAATTTATCATGGGGGACTCCCCCTCCACTCAGCAAACTGTATTATGAAGGACTCCTGCCAGTTGGCAGAATTCACTGTGGGGACCCCAAAGTCCAGGGCTGATTTTTATTCCCGGTCCAGCATTGCTCAGTGGGCAGTACTGCAGCCCCCCAGAGGGCTGACGGTTTGCATGCACTCCCTGTGTTTGTCTGGGTTTGTTCCTACACCTCAACTGGCACATGAGAGTATGCACGGCACCCCAACCAGCACGTGAGAGTGCACACGGCACCCCAACCGGCGCGTGAGAGTGTACACGGCACCCCAACCGGCACGTGAGAGTGCACACGGCACCCCAACCGGCGCGTGAGAGTGCACACGGCACCCCAACCGGCGCGTGAGAGTGCACACGGCACCCCAACCGGCACGTGAGAGCGCGCACAGCACCCAAAACAACGTGTGAGAATGCACACAGCACCCAAAACGGAAAGTGAGAGCGCACACAGCACCCCAGCCGGTGATTGAGAGTGCACATGGCACCCCAAACGGCATGTAAGATCGCACACGGCACCACAACCGGTGTGAGAAAGAGTGCACGCCACCCCAACTGGCGTGTGACAAAGAGCACAGCACCCCAACTAGTGCACTGTTTGTGGGTTGTACTCGATGTCACTAGGATCACCTTGACATGATATTGGATAAATGTTTATGAATGAGAGACAAATGCATCCTAGAAATGGCCATTTATCATACTGCTTCCCAAACGTGTTTAGCACCAGTGCTAACAACAGGATCATACATATGCGTCAGGTCGCTAAGAAGTGCAAGTTTTTGCCTGAGATGGAGTTTTGTTAAAAGAAAAACTGCCAAGGATTTCCTACAGACAAACAAAAAGAAACCCAATGGTTTTGACCTTTTAAGAAACGTTAACAAAATAAAAGGTACTGAGAAGTAAAACAAAACAACACCAAAATGCTAAGGAGACTGTAATAGCAGGTCCTGATGCTGAACCAGACAACCCTCCTCACGGCTCTACACAAGCCCCTGCAGTCACTCCCCTCTGCTCAGCTCAGCTGGCTCCTATTTAGAGCAGCAGAGTAGACACTGGCTTTAATGGGAGCCAGCTGAGAGCCATTCATTAGGTCCAGTCTGTGTGGGGTTAGGCTAGTGAAATTTCCATTAGCCCATCCCTACCCCCCTTGCTGACAGCTCACATTATGCACTGAACACCCAACCCCCCCCCCCCCCCCCCCCCCAAAAAAAAAAAAACACGCTTCAATACAATAAATTAGTTGTTTTGAATGGCAAGCAATTCATGTAAATGTAGCAATCATTATATGTACAGAATATACAAAGAGTGTTGGGTTCAGTGATTCTAATGATTGATAATGTAACAAAGATCTCACTGGCAGGGGACCCAAACACAGAGTGAGCAGATACCCAGAGCGATGGAAGCCAGAGGGTCGTCCTGGGAGTGAAATGTAAGGTACACATGCAGGAACAGGAGAAGCAGGACACACACTCACCAAGCAAGGGAACAGGGAGAACACACACTTACACGAGGATCGGGATACACACTCACCAAGCAAGGGAACAGGGAGAACACACACTTACACGGGGATAGGGATACAGTACACACTCACCAGGCAGGGGAGCAGGGAGAACACACACTTACATGGGGATCGGGATACACACTCACTGGGCATGGCAGCAGGTTGAACACTCACTTACACGGGGATCGGGATACACATTCACTTTCACCAGGGTTCCCCCAATTATGGCAGAATAAATTTGCGTGACTTTTCCAAAACTTTTCCAGTACCATAAGAAAATTTTCCAAAACCCACAAGTTTGTAAAACTAAAGCAGACAGAACAGTATTTGTATAAGGTAGTTAACTATTGACTCCCGCTTATACATTTCCGTTAGCACGTTGCGGAACAAAGCCGGAAACAAAAATAAACAAGGCTAGTTTCCAAAACTGTTCCTCTCTATCGCAGAGTTCCAAAACTTATCCAGAATCTGGAAAAATTATTTAAAAATTCCAAAACTTTTCCAGGTTTCCATGACTGCAGGTACCCTGTTACACGGGGATCGGGACACACACTCCCCGGGCAGGGGAGCAGTGAGAACACACACTTACACAGGGATCGGGATACACATTCACCAGGCACATGAGCAGGGTGAACACACATTTACACAAGGATCGGGATACACACTCACCGGGCAGGGGAGCAGTAAGAACACACACTTACACGGGGATCAGGACACACACTCACGATCAGGGGAGCAGTGAGAACACACACTTACACGGGGATTGGGACACACACTCACCGAGCAGGGGAGCAGTGAGCACACACACTTACACGGGGATCGGGACACACACTCACCGGGCAGGGGAGCAGTGAGAACACACACTTACACAGGGATTGGGACACACACTCACTGGGCACGGACCGGAATCCAGCATTGCTTTTCCAGTTGATAAGGTACTGGAGCGTCCAAGATGGTGCGGACTTCTGTCACAATGGCACCTTGGAGACCTCTGCTCATATGCCTCTGTGGCCACCTAGAGGGGGCCCTGCATCAAATGGAGCACTCAGGAGGTGAATGGCCAGATCTGGGCTCCGCCCCTAGTCAAACATGGCTGGGATCCACTGATTGGGAAGCCTACTCCAGAGAGTGGTGGCCCAGCATAAAGGCCGGAGTTCTCGGGAGAAGAGTGCTGCTTGGACCAGTGACCTGTCCAGACTGGAGAAGCTGCTCCAGAACAAAACCTGCCTCATGCCTGACTCAGGGGAAATACCAGCAGCAACCCCCTACTGCCTTCATTCCCTAACCTAAACACAGTTCTCCCTCACCTTTGTCAGGTGAACCTGAAACAGCCTAGGGACCTGCACTATAACCTCCTATTCCTAGACAAATTTCCCATCCCATTGGTTAAAGTGTATAACCCTCTTTGCTCATTAAACACCAGCCTTTCTGGGCTGATGATTTGGAAGGATCTACTAAGTGTGTATGTTATGAATATATTACATTGTCGGGACCAAGTGTTCCTACAATATGATGAAAACTTGTGGAGGTATCAACCTTGTGGGGACATTTTTCAGTTCCCATAGAAATGAATGGAGACTCCCCACATAGGTATACACTTTACAGCATAGACAATTATGGTTTCAAGCAGGTGTTCTCAAACTTTTGACTTGTTTTATGTCTGGCAGCATATTGGCAGCTGAAACCATATTCAAAACTAATGTAAAATAGAGTAGAGGTGAGGGCCATTAGTCTGGGCTTAAATAGTGAGACTGAGGGACTATCATACATTGGCTATGATCAATAGGCATTCCAGTCCATCTGCCATAACTACTGATCTGGTACAGAGCTGGAAGTGTCTCCCAGAAAGTGCAGGGGACAAATGGGACAGCAAGTTAGTTTATTGCAGAGCATGATTTCATGTCATTTCTAGGGACTCAAACCCTCAAGCCCTATATAGTGAGAGAAAATTGATACAAAGTTATCAACAAAACTGAGAGCAGGACTAGGGAAGAACCAAAGCTACAAACACACAGTAACAAGTTCACATCTTAAACAATGACTAACTGATGAACAGGATGAGATCAGGCAATTAAATACATACAGACAACAAGGCTAACAAGGACCATAACCAAATCAACCAATCAGGACAGGCACAGGACAACAAGAAAAAAGTGGTATAAGTTACAATTAACAAGCACAAGAAACTAGGAAATAAGAAGAATTGGTAACTTAACTAGGAGAGACTAGGAACATAAGCAGAACATAATTCAACAAGGCATGGGCATGGTAGACTATAAACAGGGACAAAAGGCAAAGATAAACAATACCAAAAGCTAAGGATAAAACTAAACTCAATAGATTAAACAAAAGCCAATGCAGACCACAAGCCAGCCTTGAACCCATGATTGACTAAGGCAGTCCCTTAACCTACTGAGCTACATGGCAGGACAAGAAATAAAGAAACACACTAGGGACTCAAGGTACAGAATTGCCAGCAACACCTTTTGACCAAATGGGGACAAAACAAATGGGACAGGCCCAGACAGGGTACTGTACTGCGAGCTGACAAATCGCTGAAGCTGCTCGATGTTTGAGCGTCACAAAGTAGTGCATGCATTGGGTATTACAAACCATTGTATTAACCAGAATTTTTAATATATTAGACCAGGGGTGGTGAACCTGATCCATGGAAGGCCAATGTGGATGCAGGTTTTTTGCATGACCTCTCAATCAGCTGATAATAATCTCAAAAAATTGCACCCACACCGGCCCTCCGAGAATCAGGTTCCCCACCCCAGTATTAGATTTATTTCCAAGCCGTATGTAAATACAAGTTGTTTGTAAGTCAGAAGTTCTTAACCTGGGGACCACCTGTATTGTTAATTACTAAGTCCAATGTGATATATAAATGTGAGCAAATTTGTGAGTGGAAGCAAAGGGTCAGGCAGCATCTAGCTCCCTGGGAGTAATTATGGTTAAGGGCTCAATGATGACATCACTCTGGTGATCACAAGATGTGAACTGGAGAAAAATCTTTTAGATTTTAAAGCGGTAGCTTAGTCTCTATGTATCTGAGGTATAAATGCATTCTTCTTACTGAATTGGGTATACTGTCTGTGTACTGTAATGTATGAAGTATGGGTTAATGTTGCAGCGGCTCATCAACACAATGAGAAGGCTAAGGGAAGGCTACCCAAAGTCCAGGAAATTAGTGCTGGGGAAAACATTGGTGACCTGTGTCTGGTATGGAAGTAAATTAATGAATAGAAGGGATTTCACTAGTAATTATGTAGCATTATTTTTTTTAATAGTTATTAGACAGTTTAATAGGAGTTTTCATGTGGCATTTGCAATTCAAACTGTGTAATATATCTTTACTTATATACAGATGTAATTTTTCTGTTTTCCCTAAACCTCCATGGTTTGGATGGTTGAATTCAGCCCCTGCACAGTATGTATGGATCTTCTCCCTCTGCAGTGTGGATTTCCTCCCGAGGTCCAAAGATACTTAGACTACCTGCTGTCCCTAAGTGTTGTGTGCCCTGTGATAACCTGGGACCTCATTCAGGGTGTTCCTCTGCATTGTGCATAACAAGCAGGTGGAAGGTCAGCAGCTTCCCTTCAGCATATTTCTTCTTTTGTCTGAATGATGGCTTAGCACTGCCATTACACTGTGTTATAGCTCCATCTGCTGGTGAGCGAGTAATATTTTTTTATTAAGATGAAGTAAATATTTTGTTGGGAGGTGCTGTGGTTAGCATAGTCGCGTCACACCTCTTTAGAACAGGGTTTGAGTTTCATCCCCAGTTCTATGTGCATGTTCTCCCCATGCCATGATGGAATGAACCATCACATTTATTAAGCTTGTTTAAACTTTTTTATTACTTAATGCTACTTTTTCTACAGTATTGCAATTTGAGCCAACACATAAGCTAAATTAAATACAAACATTTATTGCATTAAACATCTATGCAACACTTTTCTTCAATGGTTACTTGTAACAGACATGCAAGTAAAGTATCTGAGAAAACATAGTTGCACAGTTGGACACCTGTATATACACTATATAGATATATATTTTGGGGGGCAGCATGTGACTCAGTTGGCTAAGCCTTCGTGCCTGTGATCAGAAAGAAGGTCATCAGTTTGAGACCAGACTCAGCACATCTGTGAGTCCTTCAGCAAGGCCCTTAACCCCCAGCTCTCTGGGCACTGCTATGGGTGGCTGCCCTTCACGGCCAGCTTTCTCTCACCTGCAGAGAGCAAGTTGGGGGGAGGCATAAAGAGAGTTTACCCACAGGTAAAAGTATCAAAAAAGTCACAAAAGTATCAATTATTATTATCCTTCAATATGACCATGGATGGATGGATGGATATATGCATGCAGAAAGTTGACACAGTGGTTAATATCCAAGAACAATATATTTGCACACAGTAGCAAATGCACAAAATTTCAGAAATGGACAAGAGTACAGCCCAGCAGTAATAACCACTATCAATAAGTCCAGGTATAACGATCTGTCTTTCAGATGGCGATTTTGATTAACCCAGAAAGGCAGCTATTAATTTAAGCTTCCTTTAGTTTTAAATTCACAAAACAGTTACAATATTTACTTTTGCGTAAACAAAGCTATATAATGATGAGGGATTGTAACAATTTATGCTAAGTCGTATGTTAACATAAGAGTGCATTTACAAATTCAAAGTCTTTGGCTATAAAGGCTGTAGAATCATTTCCTTCCTGCAGGAGAAATGATTCAAAATCATTCTTGTGTAGAGTATCTCACCATGCTGAAGGGAACAGTAAAAGGAATAAGTAAACTTAACCAGGATAAAAAAAGGTTAAGGGGCGGTATAGGCGGAGCTTAAAGCTCCCCCCATCTATGACGTCATAAGCGGGAGGTGGGCGT
>JAODJU010000033.1:11212667-11230264 GCA_026776725.1 Gnathonemus echidnorhynchus
GTTTGATGGCATGTGGGACGAAGGAGTTTTTAAGTCTATTGGTCCTAGACTTAGGGAGAAGCAACCTGTCGCTGAACGAACTCCTCTGGTTGTTTATGACAGTGTGCAGAGGGTGACTGACATTGTACATAATGTAATTACAAACATGTAACAACTTTAAGTTTGTAAGTCTTTAACTAAAAAGAAAAAGGACAGGTTGTCCTTTTAGCATTTTTCATTACCTTTATGGGACTTTTTTGCCAGTATAAGACTACAAAGCAATCATTTAATTGTACTTACTATGTTTCTCAAAATACATTTTGTAAAATAGCTTAAAATAATATGAATTGTATTTGCAGAAAATAACATTTTAACTATCAACTATCAAAACCGAGATGTTAAAAAAAAACGTTATTCCTCCTACCAGTTTGTCATGCATTTCTATGTTCCAAGACCACACATGTATTTGTTTCATCTTCCAAAAATGCAAGCAAATAGCCTACTACCATTTAAACTTATGATTAATTATGATTAATCACAGCCTATTATTGTGATTAAATGGATTATGTGTGTCTGTGTGTGTGTTTGTGTATATATATATATATATATATATTTGTATTTATAGATTAATTTTTTAAATGTATTGGTATTATTTTGTGCCACCAAATGCATTAAATATCTAACATTTATAAATTTATATGATATTACATAAGAATAATATATAAATGTACTGGATTTTTGAACACAGGAAACAGCTTAGAATTTTGAGGAAATTGGGATATTCATAATAATAGAACTCAGAGACAGATTACCTACTTGTCAGTGTTTGGGCTGCACCTCTGCTTACGTCACAGTGCCTTCCACCATAGCCAGTAGGACATTCACACTTGTACTTTCCAATGTAGTGAAAACAGGTGCCCCCATTTAGACAGGGGCTGGATGAGCAAGGGTCTGGTTTTCCTGAGACACAGAAAACAAATCAATAAGTGAAAAGCACATATCTCCAGAAATACATTACTGTATTACAGAGTAAACCTACGCAACGTAATGAGACACCATTAGCACATCAATGAACACTTGTGATGTAATCAATACAAGTGACCATCATGAAATTAATTGTTAGCTAGTAAAAACATGAATACTAGTTATATAGGTAATTTAATGTATCACAGTTTCATTGGTCAAGTAAATGTCAAACACTATCAGTAGACAGACCAGACCATCCATAGTAAAAAAAATCATAACCATCAAAAAGTGGATATATGCGGCTTTCATCCGACAGCGACATCATGAATATGTATGACTGGCAGCTGCTGACCAAAAAGAGAATCAAACTCCACACTGACTCCCGCCCAGTATAATCTTGATCATATGCAGTATTATTAATCACTATAACATTATTTTAATGCTGCATATAAAATTTTTCATAGAACTGTTGTCCTAAAGGTTTTTCCATTGGTTGCTAACTTCAGTCAAAATATCGCACTGTTTTCCAAGCCTTAAAATATATAGTCAGGATCGGTCCCCATGTTGTCCTGTTTGTGTCCGTCGTCTCACCTGTTACCTGTTACTCATAGCCCTTTGTGCTTGGTTGATTAGTAGTAGCCCGCACCTGTCATATGCCACTGTGCTTCAGGTGATCATTGGATTTCCTTGAAGGTGGTTCTCTAAATGTTTTTGGAGTTAGTGGTTCGCTCATGTTTAGTCTAGCCTTGATTAAGTTCTCATTTTGCCTACCTGCCTGGGTTTAGACCAGGGGTGTCAAACTCTAGTCCTGGAGGGCCGGAGCCCTGCACATTTTTGGGCTTCCCCTCATTCAACACACTTGATTCATCACCTTGCAACTCCTTGTGCTAATTATCACACAGCTCTTGAGTTGAATCATTTGTGGTGGAACAGGGAAAGAACTAAGCTGCACATGACTCCGGTTTTTGAGGACTGGAGTTTGACCCCCTTGGTTTAGACCCTTTGTGGTCCCTTTTGTTTCCTCTCTTTCTGAGTTCAGTTTGAAATAAAGTTGCCTTTGTGTTTGTAAGCCACACTGTGGATCTTCCATTCACCATGCATGGCCCGCCATAACATATACCTATTAGCTTGGTGAGCTCTGATGCTTAGAAATTGATGCTGATAATTTTTTTTACAGTTTAATAGGTACCCCTTTTCTGAAATACAGCAATTGTAGAGATACAAGTAAAAGTCATGGAGTGACATGATTAAAATATGAGTCAGCTACACAGCTTTACTGTTTTGCTTTACAAGCAACACAAACATATAAAGAAAATCCGTAACATCACTGTAGCTGGGAAACACATCTGTTACCTACCTATAGTTTCCTTTGTTGTCAGTTACTTTCATGGTGTCCACTACATGTCATCGACCCAAGAAATTAATGCAATCAGCGTTTTCAAACTCCCACGTTTTTTTCCTCACCGTGTCACGTTTGGCTAACTGGAACAGCACACCTTTGTCAAACTACCAATCCTAACTAGGGTTGACACTTCAATAATAAGTACAGAAGTAAGGAAGGCCACCTGACCAGGGGAGGAGGATGGTGTAAGGCAATACAGAAAAACTGGCATCCCATATTTATTCAAAACTGGACACGGTATTTAATTTTTCAGTACTTGACAATCTAAAATGGGTGGCCACTATTATCCTCATATTTCTGAAAAGAGTCAATTGTATGACTGCACTAACATGTTCCTTTTACAAAATTAACAAAATCTGAACAAAAATGGTCACTACAATCAACATGAACAGTATTTATAAATCAACTTAAAATATTTTTTAATTGAACTCTCTATTTCACTTAATGTATATCAATGTCTTGTCACAAACCATCAAGTAATATTAGCAAAGAATGGAGTTTATCACCTGTTGGCATATCACCTGCAGGAGGAGCTATAAGGGTCTGGTGTACTGTTGATCAGGTGGAAGTGAAAGGCAGAGGCCATCTTGAAACAATCCCTGGATATAGTTTTTATCCTACTGTTTTTAATTTTTGCTGCTATATTCTTGTACTGTCCACTTTTTGCCGTGACAATTCAAATTTCTCACTTGTGGGACTAATAAAGGATTGTCTTATCTTTATCTTATCTTATCTTATGCCAAAACTGGCTTTAATGATATGGAATGTAACCTCTCAGGTGGGAACAAACCCTGAGCTGGAACAAGTAGAGATATACCATCTTGATATGACTGGGCTCATCTCAATGCATAGCAAGGACTCTGGAATCAAACTTTTGGAGAGGGGCTGGACTGTTTCAAGTGAGGAGTTCAAGTATCTTGCAGTCTTGTTCAAAAGTGAGGGGAAAATGGAGCTAGAAATTAATAGGTAAATTATTGATTTACCAGTTTGATTCACATTCCAACCAGTGACCAAAAAAATGAGACTGTGGATACAAGAAGTGGAAATAAGCTTCCTTTACAGGGTGCCTGGGCTCAGCCTTAGGGATCTGGGAGGGGCTGCTCCTATACATCGAAAGGAGCCAGTTGAGGTGTTTTGGGCATCTGTATAGGATCCCTCTTGGAGGCTTCTTTGGGTGTGTCCAACTGGGAGTAGACCCCGTGGCACATCCCACATACACTAGAATTATTACATCCCTCGGCTGGCCTCAGAGCACCTGGGTATTCCTCCAGCTGGGCTAGGGAGAGGGAAGTCTGCGTATTGGTGTTCAGACCACGACCTGGATAATCAACGGACAATGATGGATGGGTGGATGGATAGATGAATGGAAGGAAGTGAATTTATCTAGCTTGATGGCTGAACTGAAGTTCTGGGGTGCATTTCCCGAAAGTGATTGATCTAAATGAATAACAAACAAGATAGCGAATGATATAGGTAAAGAACGCATGAGACCTGTAAGTGTTTCCCAAAACCCTTCGTTATTCTAGAATTAACAAACAAACTTTAAGTAGTACATTTTTGGCTCCTCCCCAGCCTCCACGTAAGAAAAGGACAGACAGTTGGTAACAGGAACCATATTCAATGGTGAAATATGTTGCACGATTGTCACACCAGACAAATGCTAATCCAATGCTGATCAAAGAGGCGTTATTGGTTATGGAACAAGCATTCAAAGGGGCAAGATTATAGTTGACACGGCTGGGAGAGACAGGTACAGAAAGATTTGGAAAAGGATGAAGATGGTCATGAGTTATCCCTTGAATGGCTTTAATGTCATGCTGGCCAACACGATCATATGTCCATACAGTCAATATCGACACAACAAAGCCGTAAATAACCAAAGATCCTCTTTTTGAGCAATGGATGTAATGAGGGTGTCAGGCAATTCCAAGTGACCAGCACAGGTTGTACGATACTGAATCCAAATGGGTATGGCAGTGAAAACGTTTAAGTTCCACCTGAGAATATATGAGCTGCATTGTCAGGTAGTAAAAAATGAACATATGCAGCAAAAACTCCAGGCTGTAGACTAAAATGAATAATGAAGCTCCACATACAAACAGTATTCATGACAAAAGTAGTAAAGATGCCAAATAACAACACCATGCTATAATCAGACTATGCATGTTAGCTAACTCAAAACTCATTACTCAACTCAGCTAGAAATCGTGAAAAGCGTAAGCAGACACCTGCCCATTCAGCAATCCAAACTGGCAACAGCAACAAAACAAGCATAGCTTCAGTCACAGAGCAGAAGCAAAGGGAGAGGGAGTGAGTTAAAAAGCAGGTGTGTATAGGCGTTGTAGCTCCCCCCTATAGAAGCACTGTACTCATCTCGGATGAAGAACAGAGCCAAAAAAAATTATGTCTGACCCTCTGCATCCTGGCCACTCCCTTTTCAAGCATCTTCCATCCCAGCGAAAGCAAAGAATAAGAGCCTGAGCACAAGGACAAATCATCACCTAAACAGCTTCTTCCCCCAGGCCATCAGCCTTCTAAATAAGGACCCATGAAAAACTGTCATAATGGAACCATGCACTGTTCAAGCTTCATTATCATATTTTAAGTAACTGAACTCATCTGCACTGTACCTAAGCTCTTTACACATTATATCTGTCAAGCCCCGATTGTGCAGCTCCTACTGTGCCACGCCCCCCCTTGTTAACCTCATGTGGTTTCCCAGTGTTTTACAGCTGTTTTCAATTGTTTGTCCTAGTTCGGTGTATTTAAGTCCACGTCAGAGTTTGTTTCCCGAGTGTCGTGGAGCATTTATTCGTGTTTTTCCCTGTTATACCCTTGCATTCCCCAATTAAATCCTTTTATTTAACCCCGTTCCTGCTTCCATTCGCCTGTTTCCCTGGTCCGCGTTCCGCACAGTATGACATTATCCATCCATTATCTATTTCTTTATTTCTTTATTTATATTGTCCACATGCTTGTACCTTTACTTTTAGATGTTTATTTGTATTATGTGTATTGTATATGTATTGTTTATGTGATGATACCACCAGCACCAAAAGAACAAAAGAAATTCCTTGTATTTCTCTGTACTTGGTGAAGAAAAAGATTCTGATTCTGTTGTAAGGCAAGATAAAAAATTCGAGAAAAGTAAGCAAAAGTCTAACAAAAACCCAGACACACACACTGTACTCTCATCCAGAAGGACGTATTGGTGACCTCTGCTTATTTTCACTTTGTATGCTTTTACATTCAGTGCTGTCTCTAAAATAAAGGTGTATGGCTGTCTAGCATATGTAGGCATTCATGCTCACTCAGGGGTAAACTCACCAACTTCACAATGCTTCCCTGTGAACCTGTAGGGACACAGACAATAGTACCGTCCCGCCTCCTCCATACAGGAGCCACCGTTGCGACAAGGGCTGGAGGCACAGACACTCAATCTGACTGAAGGGAGACATGAAACACGCTTAATTATACCAATACTGCACCAGGGACTTTAAGCTCGTTTCAACCCTTTTTAATTGTTAAAATTTATCAATACTTAATTTTAATATAATTTTGTATACTTAGGCCATATATTAAATTATTAAATTATGTCAGTGCCAGAACAAATCTGAAGGGGGGAGGGGGATTGGGTAAGTAAATATTCCGTAGCCATGCCCCTGGAAGAGGCCAGGCTTATTCATTATAGGATCCTTGTTAAAAATAAAATAAAAGACAGTATCCTTGGTGGGTGGTGTTTGTACTGCCATACATGTTAGTGTATGAATGGTATTACCTTCCTCACAGTGCTTCCCCCTGTATCCATGTTGGCATTCACATGTGTAGTCCCCATCCCGCTCATAGCAGAAGCCTCCATTCAGACAGGGGGAGGAGTCACAGACTGCTTGGGTCTGCACTGGAATCACACACACATACACTCATTTGACAGCACCCAGACACTCATCTTTGGTCTTTCTGCATAGATCATTTCTCAGAACATATTAAGCATATTTTTATGGTCAGAACTCCATGATCAACATGGACAGAATGTTTTTTTTCTTGGGCTCAAAATACCTAGAGCACAATGTGAAGGTTATTTAGCTACTTACCAAAGGGGTAGAAGTGCCTGTGATCTATGTCAGTGATTCCAGTCTGGCAGGTGCACAGGTAAGTGCCCTGATACTCCAGGCAAGGCCCCCCATCTGGACATGGCCTGCTGCTGCTGCATGGGGTCTGAGTGACCTCTTGGGTGACAGATGGAAACAATCCATAAGCATAGGCCACAAGATTTAAAGTGACAAACAAGATTCACAAACAAGTTCTCTCTTTATGTCAACAAATAAATGTCACTAGAGGAAGTAGTATTACCTAGACAAATTATTATTCAGTTTAATTATGATAATTTCCTCTCCTGGAGCCCACACCTTATCATGGTGGTGGGCCCGCCTTCCAATGAGGAAGCAGAGTCTAGGGACTTGGAGGTGGACTCCGCTATCTGTGGGTAGTGACCGAAAGAACAAGGTTGCGAACAAGCGGCTGAAATGGATTTCCTCCGCAGGATGGCTGGGCTACCCTTAGAGATAGGGTGAGTAGCTCGGTCTTTCAGGAGAGATTCAGAGTAGAGCTGCTGCTCCTCCGCATCGAGAGGAGCCAGATGAGGTGGCTTGGGCATCTGGTAAGGATGCCTCCTGGACGCTTCCCTGGTGAGGTGTTTCGGGCATGTCCCACTGGGAGGAGGCCCCGAGGAAGACCCAGGACATACTGGAGAGACTATGTCTCTTGGTTGTCCTGGGAACACCTCAGAATTCCCCCAGATGAGCTGGACGAAGTGGCTTGGGAGAGGAAAGTCTGGGTTTCCCTGCTTAGACTGCTGCCCCCGTGACCCGACCCAGAAAAGCAGTAGGAAATGGATGGATGGATGGATTATGACAATTTGTACCATTTCCCTGGTATTTGGATATTTTGTGAAATTGCTGTTCAAAAAACCCCTGCATGCAAGGAAATGGTCCTAATAATAATTACAGAAGGTTTCAGTAAGTACCTACCAAACTGGCAGTATACTCCAGTGTACCTGGATGGGCAGTCACAGCTACCATTCACATCCACACATACACCCCCATTTTGACATAGGCACTCCTCTGCAAAGACACAAATGTTTCAGTGTCAGCGATACTGGTGCAATAAACAGAAACATATTATGAAAGTCTGAAAATCCTTAGTGTGGAAAGACTGTAAAAAAAATCCACCTCTTTCCCAAATATTTTACAGGGCTACGTGTTTGGATGTGCGTGTTTCTCTCACACAAGCAGTAAATATGATTTTATTTTCTTCCATCAACTTCCCCCACCACCCCATAACTTCAGGGCATCAAAGGAAGTGGTAACTAAATCTCTTCTTTGTAATGTTCAGACGTCTCAATGAGGATGATGCATTCCTGAAATCTTGTAATGTGTTTGCTGATAAGAAAATATGAGACTAATGGCAATTAATCGTTGCTAATTGCTTGGAGATCAGTGTCTTCAGTGATCAGGTGTTCCCCATGTCCTGTTGCTGTACTGCTGCCTCATTCTTCTGCCTTGGAGCACTCAGGGCCTTTTTCCACCGCGTGATCCAAATGAGCGAAGGCAGGAAGGAATTCCAGAGATTTAAGAGAGCCTATATAAATGCTGATAGCTATTTCAGCTTAAGGGTGAGGTGTTACATGAATTTGCAATGGCTCACGCAGTATAAAAAAAAAAAAGCACGCAGTGAATGGCTTCAACAGGTGAAACCAATCCCTCAAGTCACCCAGCCAGAGCTGAGACATTTTTTGTAATACAAAAATAAATACAGCCAGTGCAAGACTATATTATGGTGTAAAATAATTAAATAAAAAGGCAAGAAGACAACATATTGTATCCAAGGTGAGACTCTAAAGTCAAGTTTTTTTTCTTTTTTTTAAAAAAAAAAACTTATATCTAATTAAAACTGTACTGTAGGTTTTCCTCATCTTAAAAAAAAATTCTGAATTCCAAACATTTCTTTAAAAAAAAAAAACACCATTTCAGTCTATACAGGCATCTCTTTTTGCAGGCAAACTTATAAAACACTATAAAATAACTGTTTAAAACATCAGGCAACTGTTGCTAGTTTCCACTATTAATTAATAATAATTCAATTATTATCAAAGCACTGCCCTCCCTCCCTCCCAGAAACCACTTCAGAAACCATCCTTCACATTCTTCTGGTGAATACTTCTACTGTACACTATACTATGTGGTAACTATAAATTCTAAAAGAGTAAGTCAATAGATCAATTCACCTTCGCATTTTTGGCCATAGTAACCTGGTAAGCAAGTGCAGTTGTATATTCCAGGGCTGATATATACACAGGACTGATTCTTACATCCTTCCCCCTCACAGGATGCTGTCAAATTCAAGAATTATTGTTAGAGTGTGAGTATAGCTGCTGTTCTCCAGGTTGTATCTTTTGGCTTACAGAGGAGCTTAAGACACTTAATGCAATTTGGAAACGAGACCTAAATTTAAACACATTTTCCTTGGGGCACTATGTAAAAAACACTAATAGGAGTAATTTCCTTTGCATAATGTTAGATTTGACCATATTTATAATTTTCATATGATCGTTTTATGAATTATAACATTGAAAATAATTCTTTCTTTAACTGTAAAATACGTGCCTGTTAGTCTTTCAGTTACAGCCAATGAGAAATTCCCCTGAATCTTGATCTCGATTTCTGTAAAATAAAATCAAGAAATATTTGACAATGAAAACAATCAAATCTGTACAGACAAATCTGTATTTTCCAGTTGAAGTTAAATAAAAATACAGATCAAAGCAAAATCCATTGATTCAACCAACTGCTTATTCATTAAGGGTGAAGCTTATCCCAGGCAACGTTGGTAAAACAGGATGGCAAAACAAGATGCCAAAGCAAAATGTGTAACATAATTACATATTGATATAACAATTTAACTTTAGTCCACCGTTTAGCAAGTTGATTAAAATTCAGGAATCTTATATTGACATAGATGAGAAGAGAACTTGCTGAGAGGTCCTGATTTTCAGCTCAGACATCTGCTTCTGTGGAGCAACCGCTGACCACACCAAGACTCTAAAAAAGACTCTAAAAACACAAGATGCTTCCGGAATGTTCCGGCAAGCTTGCTGGCTTACTCCAACATGTGGTTTGCAGCCATAATCATCCAATTTTCCCTGTACAAGTTTATTCAGATTTCATTTTTTCATTCTCCCTGTTGTAAAAATGTTATATTACAGGATGCTATACAGAAATGTAAAGTAAGTCATATATAAGCTATCTAAACATTTTTACCAAAAGCCGTTGAAACAAAAGCAAAGGTAGAAAATTACAGTCAAATGTTAGCTGAGAGTGGGGATAGGAGTTGGGGGGAGCATGGATGGGAACCCTGGACTGGGAAATCTGGGACTTGTCCCACCTGTTTCACAATGCATTCCAGTGAAGGAAGCAGGGCAGGTACAAGTGTAGTTGTTCAACCAGTCGACACATTCTCCCCCATTCAGACATGGTTCGGATTCACATTCATTAATATCTGAATCAGTGGAAATAACAAAATATTTCAGTTACTGAGATGGCTTATTGAGGTCCATTTACTTGAAAAATAAATACAGTGGTACCTCAGTTCTTGAACTTATTATAACTCGAATTTCTTAAAAGTCGAACCAACCAATTCGAAAAAAAAATTACCTAGAACTCGATCTGAATCTCAGAAGTCAAACCGTGAACGCCGACCTAAAATAACTTGCAAGCACGGGGAAATGAGTCACGCGGCACGTCTCTCAGCGGAAACAAAGGGTAATGCTTCATTCTCAGCCTGGCATTTGCTGTGACAGCATCGTGCATGTTTACACTAACTGAATACATATATTTAGATAGTAAAAATACATTTAGACAATGATAGACAGTAACAGTAATTATTATATAATTAAATACATTTAAAAATAAATATCTATTATTTTAATATTAATATTAAACCATTAATACATTTAATTATAATAATATTGTTGTGCCTAGCGGGGACGGAACGGAAACAAAGGCACAGACGTCAGGGTATCGGGAATACAGGGTTTAATTACAGGTAAGGCAGGCAAAACGCAGACGGACAATACTGTACAATGACCGGACTGGGGAAACAAACTGAAATGCGGACTAAATACAGAGGACTAATGACAACAGTCAGGTTTGACTTCTGAGATTCAGATCGAGCTCTAGGTAATTTTTTTTCGACCTGGTTGGTTTGACTTTTAAGAAATTCGAGTTCTAATGAATTCGAGAACTGAGGTACCACTGTATATGTTTTATTATAGCATACAACTGATCCTTTCACATGATCACACTGTTTAATGAAAGATAGTCACTTGTTTATCAATATTCCTTGTTTGGTGAGCAAGGAATTGGTAAGCGGTAAGTGAAAGAGTCAAGAGTTACAAATACTTTGATTTGTAAATGCTTTGGAAAAGTACCAAAAATTCTGCATTTCAAAATGTTAGTTTTCCACTGGTGTAAAAATTGGTACCAGTGCTGAATGACATCACGACGTTATGCGGGGTATTTTGTACTGGATTCGAAAAATTGCTATAGTATATTATAGGGCTGGATAATGTGCGATATTAATACCAGCATTGCATGTTATGCACATTCAGTTGGGTGATGTACATGACTGTGTGATTGTTTTTTTCTGACAAATTGATATTTTGAAGCGGCACATATCTTAATTATCTGCCTTTTCCTGTGTTTATGAAGGAGGGGTCAAGTAACGAGGTTCGGGCAACTGATAGTGGAGTTTCCGCTCCCCCCTAACCTTACTCGAGTGCTGCTGAAGGCTGCTGCCCACCAGTGCGAGGAGCTGCTGCTTCCTGTGGCTGCAATGCTGTCTGTGGAGAACATCTTCATACGGCCAGGTGACTGTCACTGGCCACATGAAAATATCTGCTGATTCTAAAAAGGAAGCAGCAGACAGACATATGTATTTATTTAGAATATGTAAATCAGCTGTATTTGTTTTTTTCATACTCTGCTACAATTCAAGTCCTTTCTTTGCACTAGAGCAGTGTTTTCCCATCCTGGTCCTCAGGGACCCGCAGACAGTCCACATGTGGACTGTTTATTTGGGAGCTGGGAGAGAGTAAAAACGTGGACCCCCTGTGGATCCCTGAGGACCAAGTTGGAAAATACTACAGTAGATACATCGATCATTAAAGAGTGAACATCATTATACTTGTACATCATTTTTATATTGCATTTTTATATTAGTGAGACGTGCCCTGCGATAGGCTGGCCCCCTGTCCAGGGTTGTTCCCTGCCTCGTGCCCATTGCTTCCGGGATAGGCTCCAGACCCCCCGCAACCCTGTCAGATAAGCGGGTTGGACAATGGATGGATGGATATTAGTGAGACATTTTAATTGTCAGAGATTTAGTTGATAATTAAATGGAAGTATTACTATTTTACTAATTATCCCCTTGACACAGACTGATCTTACATATGGTGGGGTCTGCATTTTTAACCATAATATCTGGATTTGTCAATATTTGGGATGTTATACTAAAACTAGAATGTTAGGTTTACTGTTTTTAGGAGTGACCAGAGTTAACCACATTCATGACAATTTTTGTATCATCCATTTTATATTTTGATTTTATTAAAGCCTTTATGGACAGTTTCTTGCGTGATTTTTGGAACAGGATTGCGGTCTTTGTTTTTGGATATGCAGAGGAACAGAATCCCTATGTGTGGTGCCACCTACAGGTCATCCAGAGAAGCAGCAGGAAGCAGAATTGAAACACAAGCAGTTGGCTGCAGAGGCTGGCAGTAGTAATGACTTTGCTGTCCTGCTCAGTGTATTTGAGAAGTGCAGAGCCAGGTACTGGTAGCTTAAATGTATTTTTCCCCATTTCACCACTAGTTAAGTAAGTACAAATTAAGTAGGATGTTTCTTGCAAACTAATTTCTGAGTAGTGCACTCCATTTAATGGCCACATTCAGTCTGGTATTTCACTTCTATTTGTCAGCTTTATCCAGTTAGATTTGTGTTTTCTTTTTTTTCTCTGGGAAGTGAATCGCCACCAGCATGGTGTCGAGAGAACTGGATCCATTGGAGAGCAATAAAGATGGCTTTCAGTGTTGAAAAGCAGTTGACAGAGATTCTCACCCGTCTCAAAAAGGTGACCATCCAATCAGGCATTTTCAATCAGCACGTGCAGTTCTATACCATTCATACTTAGATGGACTTAAACTTCAATTTTGTATTAATTTCTTTTGTTAATCTTATGCATTTGCAGAATCCAGATTTTCCAGTGGAGAAGTTTGATGGTCATCGGAGTGAACTTTTACGGAGATGTCTGTGCTCAGGATACTTTGCCAATGTAGCTAGGAGGTAAGAACATAAGTATTGAATATTAAAAATGATGGCTGTTTTCTTCATGTGGATACTTGTTGTAGAAATGTATCTATTCTTTACTTGTATGTATCTAATTCCTGTGCTTCTAGTACACTGATTTTATTTATTTGTCCTATTCTTTTGTGTGTAGCTTCACAACTTAAAATGGCTTTTTAATATATGTTTGAGCAACATGCAATATTATACACATCAAAAAATGATGTTACTGAAGTACAAGTTTTTGTTGTTCTCCACTAGGTCAGTAGGGAGGACATTCAGTACGATGGATGGACATGGGTCTGTTGTTCACATTCACCCTTCATCAACTGTAAGGACCACTCCCTCAGTGCTATAAGGAACATGAATTTCATTGATCTAATAGGATTCCTGGTGTTCTTTAAGCTGTTTGAACAGGAGGCCAAACTGGAGTGGATCCTCTTCCATGATGTCCTAGTCACTTCTCGAATATATGTAAGGACGGTGTGTCCAATCCGTTATGAGTGGGTGAAGGACTTGCTGCCTAAGCTACATGAGGTGGAAGCCCACGAGCTGAGCAGTGTTGCCCGGGAAGAAGTAACAGATAAAGAAATAACCAAATGGGAGACAAAGGAAGCTTTCAAAAGACCTCAAGGTGAGAAACCTGCAATGACAAGATTATATTGATATTTTAAATAGCACTTTAAATTTTGATGAGTGGATTGCTTAGGAACCAAATTGCAGGCTGGCAAGATCAAGCATTTCTGAGTGAACTGTTGAAATAGCTTAAATTTTCCCCCAGGAATGATTAACTTGCAACTTGACCAAAGAACATTGCACAATCAGTGTAAAATACAATATAATAATCTCTCAAATAACAAAAACTCTGCATTTATTTATTGGTGATATGTGCTGGGGGGACATTATAAGAACAAGGCGGTTACTGGTTGTGAACTGCCAGGAAATTAGACAAATGCAAATGTAAACCAATAGAACAAAATATAAATATTACTGCAGGGTAATTATGGGTGCCAGTAGTCTCTAGCAAATCTATACTGTATGACAAATCCACATAGGAACCCACTCGACAGGCTTAGTCCTGATTGGCCATTGTTAATAGCCGCTGAAACCCCATTTGCTGATGGCAACATGTGTTTTTAGACATCAATACTGTATATTTCACCTTCAGCTAAGGTGAAGATCAAATATGTAGAATTTCACCTGGATTCAGAAAACAGTTAGACAGATACATGTTTACATTTTTGTATCACCCCCTATTCATGAAATGGCTCCGGTCTTATACTGGCTCCTTACAATCACCCTTTGCTGCTTGCCCCTCGGATTTTGTGAATACTACCCAGAGCATTTTTGAATTACAGCTGTTTGTTTAAAATGAGTGTAACTTGGGCGTGGCTGGTGCTGTATTGTTAGCAAAATTTTAACAACAATAATAAAAACAATAAAAGCACTACATGTATTCATTAATAATGAATAATTATTAATAATTATTGATAAGCTTGAATTCCTAATTCTCTCATGACCACATTAGTCCAGATTGGGCAAACTCATAGGACTAAATAAAAAAGATGGGACTGCAGATTAGCAAAAGATCTAAGTAGGCAGGTGTGTATTGCAGTTTTGTTTTACGCAAGCCAAGCAATTTGTGGAAAATATTTTTAACTATACCACTCATGGTATGGGCCGAAACATAAATGGTTGTGCTATTGCACCACCTTCAGGCCATATGGCACATTGCACCTACTCCACCTAATTTGTTCTCTCTGTGCCTTAGGATCTTTGCTCATTGTTTAGTTTTCGGGCAAACTGCAAATAATAATAAACAGTAGGATTGAAGCACTATGTGTTTGGAGCTTTAAAAATGGTTTTATTTGTTAAATTGATCCATCCATCTTCTAATTACTTATTCTGGTCATGGTCATGGGGTTGGAGTCCATCCCAGGAAGCACTGGGGACAAGGCTGGGGTGCACCGTGGATGGGATGCATCTTTATTGAATTGATGAGTTGTTCAAATCTATTTATGTATATGCTGGTGGCTGTACAGCACTTTCAGATATTCAGAAGGTCTGTGGTTAATTGATCTCCGCAGGAGTGGCTGCTGAAGATGCGCTGAAGAAGCTGGAACGCAGGAATAGCGAAGACTCTGTGTCAGCAGCCCGATCACGGTACCTGCAGCGGAAGCAGGAGCGTCAGATAAGCAAAGCATCTTAAGGGAGGCGCCATTGCCATTACTGAGCATTAGAACATATGAAGAGACAGAGCATCACTGCAGCTGTGAAGTCTAGGATTGTCCTCCATCAGGCTGGTAGTGACAGAAGGGGGAGCAGTTATAAATGTAGAATAAAATGACAGACCAAGAAGCTCACTGTTTCATTACCCTCATGCCATAAGGTATTGCTGGGTGTATCAAACACAGAACTGAAGCCTTTAAATTAAGTTCCAGAAATGTTCAGTCCTGGTTCTGTTGGGGCACGAGTATATTCAGGTTTTCTAGATATCTTTTAATAATTATTAGCCTTGCTAATTTGAAAGTAGAATAACAACAATATCAAGATTCAAGATTTTTATTGACCATGTGCAACAGGGGCATTGAAATACCAAGTCATTTGGCCTCACTCAGTTGTGGATTCAAAACCTGTACACAGTGAAACCCTCCAGAACCAGAATTTAAGATTGTTAGTATGAAGTTTATATATGTACATAATGTATTATTTTTTGAGTCTTTTAAGCTACAGTTTTAAATACCAGTTCCATTAAAATTACTTTGTTAGAAGTTAACAAATGTCAGTTGTGTATTTGCTCAGACTATATACACTATATGAACAAAAGTATTGAGACCTGGCAAATATACCTACTGGAACTTTTATGAATCTCATTCTAAATCCTTAGGCATGGATATGGAGATGGTTCCCCCTTTGCAGCTACAGTGCCTATAAAAAGTATTCACCCCCTTGGATGTTTTACCCTTGTATTGTTTTTATAAATCAATCATGATCAACATAATTCGGCTTTTTTGACAAAAAAAAATTACAAAAAACCCCTTTAATGTCAAAATGAAAACTTATTTCTACAAAATAATGACAATTAAAAATATGTAACATAAAATAAGTGAGTGCATAAATATTCACCCCCTTCAAGCCAGTATTTAGTAGATGCACCTTTGGCTGCAATCACAGAGTCTGTGTGGATAGGTCTCAATCAGGCTTGCACATCTGAACACTGCAATTTTATTCCATTCTTCCTTGCAAAACTGTTCAAGCTATGGTAGGTTGCATGGGGATCGGGTGTGAACAGCCCTTTTCAAGTCCAGCCACAAATTCTCTATTGGACTGAGGTCTGGGCTTTGACTTGACCACTCCAGAACTTCCACCTTGCTGTCTTCAAACTATTTCTGTGTAGCTTTAGCTGTGTGCTTCAGGTCATTGTCTTGCTGGAAAATAAATCTTCTCCCAAGCCGTAGTTCTCTTGCAGATGGAATCAAATTGTCTTCCAGGATTTCCCTGTATTTTGCTGCATTCATTTTCCCTTCTACCTTTACAAGCCTTCCAGGACCTGCTGCCGAGCAGTATCCCCACAGGAGGATGCTGCCAGCACCGTGCTTCGCGGTGGGGATGGTGTGTTTGTGGTGGTTTGCAGTGTTTGATATCAGCCAAACATAGCCTCTTGTCTGATGGCCAAAAAGCTCCATTTTGGTCTCATCAGACCAAAGAACTTTCTTCCACTTGACCATGCAGTCTCCAACATGCCTTAATATGAGTTTTCTTCAGCAATGGCTTTCTCATTGCCACTCTCCCATAAAGCTTTGACTGGTGAAAAACCCGGGCAACAGTTGTATGCGGAGTCTCTCCCATCTCAGCTGCTGAAGCTTGTAACTCCTTCAGAGTAGCCATAGATGTCCTGGTGGCCTCTCTCACTAGTCTCCTTCTTGCACGGTCACTCAGTTTGTGAGCACGGCCCGATCTAGGCAGATTTACACATGTGCCATATTCCTTCCATTTCTTGATGATGGATTTAACTGAACTCCAGGGGATGTTCAGTGCCTTAGAATTTTTTTTGTATCCATCCCCTGACTTATACTTTTCAATAACCTTTTCTCTGACTTGCTTGGAGTGTTCTTTTGTCTTCATGCTGTAATGGTAGCCAGGAATACTGATTAAGCGGTGAATGGAAACACGAAAGTCTTTATATATTGTAGTCTTTATACTACAATCACTCAAGACACAGTCACTGCACTCAGGTGATCTCCATTCCACTAACTGTAGGACTGCTAGCCCCAATTAGCTGGACCTCTTGAATTAGGTTAGTCGCTTTAAAGGGGGTGAATATTTAAGCAATCATTTATTTTATATTACATATTTTTATTTAATTGTCATTATTTTGTAGAAATCAGTCTTCACTTTGACATTAACAGGGGTTTTTTTTGTAATTTTGTTTGCCAAAAAAGCCGAATTACGTTGATCATGATTGATATATAAAAGCAATAAAAGGGTAAAACATCTAAGGGGCGTGAATAATTTTTATAGGCACTGTATAACAGCTGCCACTCTTCTTGGAAGATTTTGCACAAAATTTTGGAGTGTGTCTATGGGAATTTTTGCCCATTCATTCAGAAGAGCATTTGTGAGGTCAGGCACTGATGTTTGACATGAAGGCCTGGCTCACAATCTCCTTCTAGGGGTGTACTCACACTAGGCAGTTTGAACCGTGCCCGAGTGCGTTTGACCACCAAAGCGCGGTTCGTTTGAATAGTGTGAGTGCTCCGAACCATGCCCGGGCGAGGTTCGTTTGGCCGTCCCTGGCCCGCTTGGAAGAGGTGTGCCAGAGCGCGGTTCAGTTGGACTCGGGCGCGGTTCGC
>JAODJU010000033.1:11244127-11277807 GCA_026776725.1 Gnathonemus echidnorhynchus
TTGGGATATTGAAATTTGAACGTTGTATTGGTGTAAACGTTATAAACGGGGTACGTTGTACCGAGGTTCGACTGTACCTTTGTTTTTGGGGGTCTGAATGCCGCTTGTCTGTGTCATGTAGATTTTGCATACTGTCCGTATTGAGTGGATATTGTTTCTGAAAGATAAGCTGCAAATATGATGTGTCAGAACTGTGGGTGATGTAATGAATGATTTTTGTATACATGGGTAGAATTGCAGTTAATTTAGTTGTTAAAAGTATAGAAAGAATTTTAAGATTTAATTTTTAGATTTTAATAGAAAAGGACAGTTTAACATTTGTTTCATCTCAGAATGTATTTGTTATATTACAATCTTAAATTGCAACTCATTAAGCTTTGAATGTGATCATCCATCCATCCATCGCTGTAACCGCTTAACCCCAACTGGGGTCACAGGGGGGACTGGAATCTATCCCAGGAACAATGGGCACAGGCAGGAACCAACCCTGGGCAGGCACCAATACACTACAGGGCACATACACTCACTCACAAGGTTAACTTAGAGTCACCAAGTAACCTACCATGCACACTTTTGGACTGTGGGAGGAAACCAGAGCCCCTGGCAGGGGCCCACACAAACACAAGGAAAGCATGCAAACTACACCCGACCCATGGACCAAATATTTTATCTTATGTGTTATATTCGGGTGTATTTCTGTACGTAAAATACGTAATTACACAGATACTTAAGTTACCATACACTCAGTATACCTGAGTATACCTGGCCACAAGTGCAACTCCTATAAAATGGTCCAATTACTGCTTGACTGGTATTATTGTTGGTGCCAGACATGGTGCTCCCAGTATCTCAGAAACATCCCACTGGGCACAAACACGTGGAACAGATGTGGGAAAAGCAGTTTTTCAGCATGTGGAAAAGACTAGTTAATTAGGCGTAAAAGGCAAGTCGAGATCACATGGATATTAGCACATGGAATATATGTGTTGTGTTCTACAAATTCTGCAAAGTTTAAAATGCCTACATCCTCCTGTGCTAAGCAGACATTAAAAAAAGACATTCACAGAACTGTTTAATTTTAATATGTTTATTATACTTATCATGTTTCAAAACTGCTAAAATAAGAAGCATAGCGCCTCACCAGTTTATCACAGGGCACACTCACACCTGTTGGGCAATTTAGTAGCCTCAGCTTGTTTTTTTTGGACTGTGGGGGGATACCACATTATCCAGAGGAAACCCAACAATGACACAGGGAGAACAGGCAAACTCCACACACATAGAACCTGGATAAAGACTCAAACATTGGTCCCTATGGTGGAAGGCAACAGTGCTAACCACTGCACCACCATGCTTATTCACACTATAACAAGGGCTAGAATAACATTCTTTAAAGCAACTCCTGCTTTCCTTTTATGCTTTGGTGCATTTTTCAGTCTAAATAATGTCCGAAAAAGGGAATAGATGCATATAAGATAAGATTCTGAGTTGCTACTTCCAAACACTTACGTTGCTTTATTCCATCAGTGTGCATCAGGGCTTGAACTAAAGAGTTTTTTTTCATAAACTTAACTAGAAAAAATTTGTTACCATAAACAAATGTAAAAATTTATTGACATTATTCAAAATTATTCTTTTACTTTATGTGTGACTGAGTTAAGTTTTTAGTCCCGGTTGTGTGTTCAACATACTACTACTACTTTTTAAGTAAATATTTCCCCATCAGAAATAATGGAAAACCAATAAATTGGTTCCCGGTCACAAAAAATTATACCTAAATATGTTTTTTTTTTTTAGCAGTTAAACACAAAATGAACTGGATAAAACAAGAAGAGCATATACTAAACACTAAGCACATTTATAAAAACAGTAATTTTGTCACACCGCATGCAGGACGAGCGAGCAGGGAGCACAGAATCAGGGTCAGGCAGACGGAAATCCAAGAACACGGGGTTTATTGCTTTCAAACAAGGCACAACACGGCGTAGACTTCAATGACAGGACTGGGGAAACATACTTAATGCGGACTTAAATACACATGACTAATTGGAAATAATAAAAACAGCTGATGACATCGGGATATCACATGAGGTTAGTGAGGGGGGGCGTGGGACACAGGAGGATCGTACAAGCCAGGTGTGATAAATTTGTAAAGTAAGAAAATAAATGTATTCAAACAATGTGCAACGGCTACCAAAATGATATAAAGTACAGTGCTATCGCCAACAAACAATGCTATTAACAGCGAATGCGAGGCTGAGACTGAGGCATTACCCTTTGTTTCCCCTGAGAGACGTGCCGCGTGACTCATTTCCCCGCACGTACAAGTTATCTTAGGTCGGCATTCACAGTTTGACTTCTGAAATTCAGATCGAGTTCTAGGTCTTTTTTTTCCAAACTGGATAGTTCAACTTTTAAGAAATTTGAGTTCTAATGAGTTTGGGTACTGAGGTACCACTGTATATTTTCATGACATATTTTGGAAGTATTGCTGCTTTAAATTAAAGTAACATTTTTGTTTTATGAATTTGTAAAGAATGAATGTAAAAGACTTTTGATTGAGGTATCCACTAAGTAAATAATAATAAAAGAAATTTACTGTCCGAAGAATGTATTTCATCATGGGAAAGACCCATAGAGAAAATATCTAAAGTGGTTCAGATTCAGTTGGCCATGTTGTTTTTGCAAGCAAGCACTTATTTTCAGGGGGTACACACCAATAACATTTTCCAATATGCCCACTAGGCTGTTTATTTTGATCAACTTGTGCATTTCACCTTTATGTACTCAAAGCATGAAACATTCAGAAAGTGACATCAGAGGAACAGAACTCTTTTATTCCATGTAAGGAAACCATAAACTGGATTTTTTTTTTCTAAAAACTGTAAAAGTAAGTATTTTTTGGCCTAACATAGAGCTTCTGTTAATTATCTGACTACAGTTTTCCCTTCCATTAGCATAACTGTTCTAAGGGAAACTGGGTTGTTCTATGACTGGATACAATGTCTATAGAGCAAAGTAGACCTACATCACATCTCCAGCATGAGGATAATACAAAACCTAGAGTACCAAAACTAAACTCTGCTATTCCTCAGAAAATCAGTGATGTGCTCAGGACCATAACTCTGCTCAGAATGCAGACAGGGCAGATTTACTTCCAGGCCAGTAAGTACCAGCATGTGCATTCACATATATTCTTTGTCAGTGCATTGTTGTCAAAACAATAAAATATTTAAGTCTGAAATAAAATTGTATGCTCAAGCTATATTTCTAAATTTGCTCCCAGTGTCTTAATGGTGAATCACAAAACAATGTGACAATTTTATGGTACTCTTTTCCTGTACCTACATCAAACATAATAGTTGGATATTAAACTCAAACATTTCCATTTTTCATTCCATCACTGAGGACTCTTGTTCAAATATTAAAAAAAACACCAGTTTGCTAAAATGTGTAAACGATTGTTCATCATAGTCCATATATGCTCCTAGCGTAATAATTTCCCAAAGAGGTGCTAAGAAGACATGCAAAGCCCATCAATGTTTGATGCCATAAGGTGGATTATTCATCTGAATGGCACAGAGTTAGTAGAGTTGCATGTGTAATTTCAAATATACCATGTCAGAAACATATCTCCATGTAGTTTCTGTGAAACACCAGTATACAGTTCTGTTGACATAAAAACAATTACAAGCTACCATTTACATCGGGAAATAGTAACAGGGCAACATTAATTGCAGAGCACCTACTCAGATTGGTGATGGCAGAAGAAGCCAAGCAAAGGACTCTCCATTACATTCCATTATTTTCTGCCCAGCTACTCCACACTCCAGCACCCAATATTTTTATTTTTGTAGAAATAACCTGAGTTTTCCTTGTGTGATTTTATTTGAAGCCAAGTCATTTACAGATTAAAACAAATTTCCATCTCAGAAGCTAAAATAAACCCCTATATGAAAAAGTTACCCAAAGATAAGTTTGAAAAAACATGAGCTTCTCCCTGTCCAAGGGGAACATTTACAGGTTTGTGCTATCATCAGCCACAGGACAATGTTCAAGGTCCATTGCATTTCTTTCTAGTATTCTTAAATGCAAAGGAAAAACACCCCATAGCATTAATCTAAACAACCTGACATCGTTCATTTCTTGATTCCTTTTCATTCTGATGATCTCCTTAGTCCTGCTAGCACATTGTGTGCCTTACATGAAAGTCCGGGTTATTGTAATGATACTGTACATTGTTGTTGTTGCACATCCTAATCTTGCTAATGACTAATTTTGCTTTAGATAAAAACAATAAAAGCAATTTTGAATAACATCAAATTGCCATTGTGCCAATGTTGTATTGCCCCTCTACATTTGTATTGCTCTTTCTCCTTTTCCTTCTTAGCCATGCATAAGATTGAGAATCCAAAGTTGTAGTGCTTTTCACCCTTTATACATTTTACAGATGCATCTGTGTTCTGTTAAAAGGCTTTTTTCTTCCTCAGTATAAGCAGCTGGCTGGGTCTTGAGGGAAGACCCTGCTCTGTTATCTAAGGGGTAAGAGAAGTCTCAGCACAGTACAGCAAGGAAAGATCCACCAAGACTGTCCTAAACCTATGAAATGTGGAGGCAGATGTATCTGCTCATGTCCAGTTAGTTTGCATTTTATTTGACACCTATCTTTCATTAGAAAGCAAAGGAAATGTATCGATTTTAAAAAGTGTTGTGGATTGCTGTGAATAGATGGATGCAGGTGGCCATAGATTTGTATGAAGCTTTTATTAAAGCCCACTCTTGAGACGACAGTGGAGATAAACTGTTTTTTTTTTTTTCAGTTTAGGACCGATTCATTCTTGTTTCTGTGCACCTGGCTTAGAATAATGACCCAGTTTGCAAATTCCCCATATGCTTTCATACTCTGCATTTGCATTTGAAATCCACATATCTACCACATATATGGAAGGCAAATCTTACCTACTCAAACATAATTTTTTATGTCAAGGAAAACATCTGACTCACATATATGGAAGACAAAATTTAACAGAGTTCCCTGAGTGTTTTTCTGACACAAAACAAACCCACCCATATGATTTGCATCAGTAGCTGCAAAAAACTGTAGGCTTGACACATGGTTTAAATTTCAACCCCCAGTCACCTTAGTTGCACCCCACATAAGGAATAGAAGGAAGAAAAGTCAGGTAAGCAACATATAGAGGATCTTTTACTCTGATCTTTCTTCGTCTCTCATGACATGATCTCAAAACTGCATCATATTCAAACTTTTTTCATCATGCCTTATTTTTCATTTCTTTTTTGTATACTAGAAGCAACATCTTTACAGTAATTGTGGTTTATTATGGAAATATGTTACACTGACTTACATTAAGGTTTATATGTAAAAAAAAAAAATACAAAATATTCTCTGTACAACCCCGTCACCTGCTCCACCCATGTAATCTGTACTCCTCACACACTCACCAACTTGTATTATTTCCTAAAAGTACTGGCTGAATGAATTTCCAGGGAGATTTTCTGCAGATATCATACCTTAAGCCTCTATGAGGCCGCACAGCAGCTTTGATGTATTAGTACAGGAAGATACTTGGTACTCAATCCTTAACAGTTCCACATCAGCTACATGGAAAGGTGCAAAAACAGTCTCAGAGCAGTTCCATACAGAAATGTCTACTTTAAGTCAAACTATAGTCAACTGTCCACAACTGCCACCAACACAAAAAACAGGCAATTTTGGCTTCTCATTGACATACCCATGATCTGGATTGCTACATTCTCAGTTACACATATTTTATTTTTATGGCAAAACAACAGAGCAATAGACAATATTCTATTAATTACCAATTAATTAATTAATTAGGTCAGAAATGTGTTAGTAGGTAAGAAAGACATTTAGTAATGCTTAATCTTGTATGACTTCATTGGGTGTTAAGGTGTGTCATTGTTAATAATACTCTGGACCTGGTTTATACAACACACAAAGGAGCATACAGATCTTCTCCCCTCCCTCACATCAGCTTTTCTGGCCACACCACTGTTACACTAATTGCAACATAGAGACCAAGACTGAAAGGTCCTGATGTGTACATTGTTAATAAATGCATTAACTCATGGTTACTTTGGCATTAGTTCATTTATTAATATATGCTTATTTGGTGGTCATGATGGATTAAATTGTACACATAATTTAAGTTTAACCTTCAGCCAAAATACTAAATTGAGCTCACTTAGGCCCTAAAATGTGCATACTATTTACTTTATTGTGCTCTCAGTTTGCTACTTCAAATTCTTAAATTATTTTTCAACTTAATTGTTTTCAACAATTTAGTTATTTGTGTTCTGGCCTAAAGAAAATGTTACCACAAAACCAGACGCTGGAGTAAAAGGACCAAATACTATAGGTTATTTAATCACTGAATTCGTACATACTGTACAGTCCAGTTGCCACACAGCAAGAAGGCATGCAATCAAGTTTACAAACATTTATGAAAGAATGGGTCATTTTGGAAAGCTCAGTGAATTCAAGTGTGGTACTGTCATAGGATGCCACCTTTGCAATAAGTCAGTTTGTGAAATTTCTTCCCTGCTAGATATTCCACAGTCAACTGTAAGTGGTATTATTGCCAGGTGGAAACAATTAGGAACAACAGAAACTCAGCCACGAAGTGGCAGACCTCATAAAAAGTGACTGAATGTGGTCACAGAGTCCTGAGACTGATAGTGCTTAAAAATTGCCAATGCTCTGTTGACTCAATAACTGTAAAGTTCCTAACTTCCTCTGGCATTAACCCCAGCACAAAATCTGTGTGCCAGGAGTTAAGTAACCACATGTAAACCTCACATCACCAAGCACAATGCCAAGTGTTGGATGGAGTGGTATAAAGCACGCTACTACTAGCCTCTAGAGCAGTGGAAATGTGTTCTGTAGAGTGAGAAATCACAATTCTTTGTTTGGCAGTCTGATGGATGAGTCTGGGTTTGGCGGATGCCAGGAGAATGTAACCTGCCTAACTATACTGTGCCAACTGTAAAAGTTTGGTGGAGGAGAGATAATGATATGGGGTTGTTTTTCAGATGTTGGACTAGGCCCCTTAGTTCCAGTGAAGGGAACTTAATGCTTTGTAAACAATGGCGACATGTACGGAGGCAACGGCTGCTCTCTGTCCCAACAGTATGGTGTTTTTCATGTCTGTGTTTTTGTGAATCATCATGCTTATGTAAAACCTCATTGTGTGTGTCTACGATGTGGCAAAAATACTGTTGTCAGCTGCTCCTAAACATCAACATTATGGCCATTTTCAACTTAGAACCTGCTCAAGCAGAAGAACTCCGGGACCTAGGATTGACTGCTGCTCCCGATCTGATGAGTAGGCATCGCAAATAGTACAAGAGGAAGCAGAAGAGGGGTAGCACATACAGACTGGCCGTCCCATCCATCCTAGTCTGCAATGTACGTTCCCTGGACAATAAAATTGACAATATACATCTTTTAAGTACTACCCAGCTCATTGTGAGAGAATGCTGCCTTTTTGTATCTGCAGTAACATGGCTTAATGACAACATCCCAGATATCACCATTCAACTTGATCAGCTAAAATGCTACTGAGTGGACAGAGACCTTGGTGTAGGTGGTAAGACTCACAGTGGCGGTGTCTGCGTTTACATCAGCGATGCTTGGTGTCGTGATAGTATGGTAGTCCATAAACATTTTTCACCCCTGGCGGAGTTTATGATCATTAAGTGCTGGCTGTTCTATCCACTGAGGGCTTTTATAACTATCCCCCAAGCTCCAACAACAGCAACAAAAATGAGGCACTCGGTGAACTGTATCATGCCATCTGTGAGCAACAGATAGTCCGTCTTGATCGATTTCCCATTGTGGTTTGGGATTTCATTCATGCACACCTTAAATCAGTGCTTCCAAAAACACTAACATGTTGATTTCCCAAAAAGAGGAAATAATACTCTGGACCTGGTTTATACAACACACAAAGGAGCATACAGATCTTCTCCCCTCCCCCACATCAGCTTTTCTGGCCACACCACTGTTACACTAATACCAACATAGAGACCAAGACTGAAAGCAATCAAACCAGTTCAGAAGCAGATACAGATATGCCACCTTGGCTCTTCAGGACTGCTTTAACACCACAGATTATGACATGCTTAAGCAAGCAGCCCCTAACGATTAACAAACCATTCTCCAGGAATATACAAAGATTGTTACAGCCTACATCATCAAATGCATTGATGATGTGACATACACTAGGACCATCACAAAATGGGTTCATCAGAAGCCATGGCTGAGACAGGAGTTTCACAAGCTGCTGAGGGCCTGGAACACCACCTTCCAAGCTGGAGACACTGCCAGCCTGAGAACAGCCAGGGCCAACATGTCCTGCGCCATCAACACCAAGCACCAGTACACAAAAAAGATGATAAACCATTTCAGAGACGGCAGAAACTCACAGAGCCTGTGGCCAGGGATCCAGACCATTTTGCACTACAAACCCCAACCATAGACCTGTGACAGTAACATCTCACTGCTGAACAATCTCAACAAGTTCTTTGCATGATTTAAAGCACTAAACCCCATGCCTGCAAACAAACTACCCCCCATCTGATGACCAGATTATGTGCCTGTCTTCAGCCATTGTGAAGAGGACATTCTCCTGGATTAACACCTGTAAGGCTATTGGTCCAGACAATATATCTGACTGTATATTGAAAGTCTGCATGAAGGAGCTAAAAGAGTTCTTCACAGACAATTTTAACACCTCCCTGAGTCAGGCTATTGTCCTCAAATGCTTTAAAGCCACCACCATCATACCCATACCAAAGAAGACATTTCCATCCTGCTTCAAAGAATACTGCCCTATTATGCAGCATATTAAATCCATTTTCCCCCTGCCCTGGATCGCTTTCAGTTTGCATATAGGGTCAAGTGGTCAACAGATTATGCAATCTCCTCTACTCTCCACTCCATCCTCACCCGTCTGAACACAAAAGACTCTAACATGAGAATGTTGTTCATAGACTTTAATTCAGCATTCCATACCATCATTCCTCAACAGCTGATACAGAAACTGGACTGGCTAAGCCTGAACTACTCACTGTGTAATTAATTCCTTACTGAGAGTCAGCAAAAATACATCTGGCACCATAACACTGAGCACGGGGGCATCCCAAGGATGTGTTCTCAGTCCCCTGCTCTTCACTTGTTGACCCATGACTGCACACCAAACTACAGCACCAACCTCTTCTTCAAGTTTGCAGATGAGACCACAGTGGTGGGTCTCATCAACAACAACAATGAGACTACAACTACAGGAATTATGTGAACTAACTGGCCATGTGGTGCAGCAACAACAATCTCCTTTTAAATGTGGACAAAACAAAGGAGTTTATCATTGACTTTAGCAGATCACATACCCGACACTCCCTGCTGACCATAAATGGTACTACCTTGGAAAGGGTGAGCAGCACCAAATTCTTCGGGGGTGCACGTCACAAAAAACCCTCTCCTGGTCAAAGAATACTGCATCACTGGCAATGAAAGCCCCCACTTCCTCCACAAATAAAAGAGAGCTAGTGCCCCGGAACCAATCATGGCCTCTTTCTATCGAGGCACCACAGAAAGTACCCTGACAAACTGCATCACTGTGTTGTTTAGAAGCTGTGCTGCCAACAATCGAAAAACCCTGCAGTGCATAGTGAACACAGCAGCAAAGATCAAAGCAGTCAGCATTATGGGAGACCCCTCTACCCCTCTTACACCCGCCTAGCCTGCAAATCACCATTATGGAAGACCCTACCCACAGCCTTTTCAGTCTCCTGCCATATGGAAGGAGGTACTGGATCCTCCACGCTTGCACTACTAGCCCGTGGAATAGTTTTATCCATCAAGCAGTCAGGATGCTGAACACTTTCCCCTCTCTCCCCACTGCCCCAAAAAAGTCTGGACTGTAACCCCCACCCACCCATATCCAGTGAGAACCAACCAGATAGTAGAGGAGGTGGGACCAAGCAACTAGAGGAGGCTGGACCAAGACACCTGATTGATTGGTCCTGCCTTCTCTAGTTGCTTGGACCCACCTCCTCTACAATTTGATTGGTTCTCTCTCTGAATCAATCATTTTTCCTTCTGATCTCAGAACACTTTTGTGTAAGTAAAACTCCCATGAGCATTTGGGATAATTCTGTGCTTCCAAATTTACAATTTGTTTGGGGAAGGCCCTTTTCTGCTCCATTATGATTGTGCCCCCTTGCACAAAGCAAGGTTCATAAAGAAATGGTCGGGTGAGTTTGGTGTTAAAAAAATTTTACTGGCCCATACAGGGCCCTGACCTCAACCCCATCTAATACCTTTGGGATGAACTAGAATGGAGGTTGCGAGCCAAACCTGGAAATCCACGAAAAATGTTTCAATGGCAGATGGTTGCTTTCACAACATGGCAGCTGCAGCCTCCTTTTTTATCTTCGGCTGGCCCCTGTGATGCAGTTCCAGTTTTGGGTTGATTTGGGGTCTATCATGGGGAAGATTTTCAGGTGTAGATTCTCATCCATATAACGCTTTTATGAAGTGGTAATAAGATCCATGAAAGATCAAATATAGTAAATATAATAAATAATAACAAATAGATTGAACCTCTTCACAGGGATAAGCTTCTAGTCATCTCACTCTTTTCTTTGCTGTCAACAAGCGCCATTGCTATCATTTTGGTTTGATTTAAACCAATCCACTTTACCCATCCATTGTTTGGAAAATACAAATAATTTTTGAGTTTTTATGCTGACAAGATTAAGTGTCTGAGGCTACCTTTCTGTTTGTTATCACTATAAGGTGAAAATACAGCCTTTTAAAATAATTGAGCCCTGAGTTTGTCTCAAAATTTGATCAAATCCAGACCTTCAAGGTTAGAACATGTCAGCAGAAGTTGAAAAAGATCTGTAAAATACTTTATGAATTATTGTACTAATGGGATCAAATGTGTGAAACTACCCTTTTTTTGCTATCATAATGTTTTTGAGTTAAGGGAATACGACTACATTTAAAGACAATTTAAAGTTCATTTGTTATGTTACTACCCACTGAAAGCCTTGTATTTGGTTCTGACATGTTGTATGTTCCTCAGAACTGCATTTGTTTAGACTTCAGGATGTTTCTGGGCATTAGCTCACACTGAATGCCTATCATTCAACAGTGACCTGCATTGCAGGTAACTTCAGCTGCATAATGTTAGAGGTAATTAGAAAGACAAAGGGAACTTCTATTAATGGCAGCTGAGGATGCACTTCTATGACAGATGGTGCTGATTTAAAGGATCTGATTTCCAGTGTGCTGGAATTTCATACATGACCAGCTCTGATCAAAGCATGCTTTACTGTGGTTTTCACATTCACAATCTCCTATGCTCCTGTGCACACATTTCATTCCACAGTCACCCAGAGCTTTGTTACATCGTCAACACAATGCAAAATTTTTTTTTTTTTCTTCCATCAATCATCAGTATTTTAGCCACATGGATCTTGTTACTGTTACACTGCAGCTGTACACTTCTGCTTACTCACAGAAAATCTGAAATCTACCAAACACAGAAATGCATTGTGACCAGGTTATACAAGCTAAACTGGCTCAGTTTGCTCCACTCCTACACCGGCAACAGAGGTGCCCCCCAAACAAAGTTCAGGTCTACTCACATACAGTCCTGTGTGCCTGTCACCAAAGAAGGGCATTTCCACGGAGATTAGTACAAGCCCAGAGCCACCATCATCTTGCTTGTTGGTTAGGGAATCCCCTTCATCCAGGCCAAATGGGTAGAAGTCCTCCAGGGGTACTGCAGCCTCCACCACAACTAGCAGCTCCAGGCAGCTCAGAGTACAGAGACAGAGCACAAGGACACCCAGCCCCATCTCCACAACTGCCAGGCAAGGGATGGAGGTGAGACCCTGTGCACAGTGCAGGGAGGGCAATATGAGGGTGCTGAACACTCAAAAAGTCCAGAGATTTAACCACCTCCTTCAGCACAGTTTCAGTTTTCTGATCTTCTTTTGCCGCTTTGAATATTTGCTCTTGTCACTGGGGCTGACACTCCAAAACTAAGGGGAAGGCTCCTTGCATGTTGCTTGCTTCTGCTTTGTGAGCTGCACTGGATCTTACAGAAGAAAAGAACGTAGGAATGAAAAAAGAATGATTCAGCTCTGAAATTTTTACAGTGCAGCTATTCGGTCCCTGATGGTTAGCTTAGAAATATCCTCAATAAAAGCTCTATTCCGACTGCCAAAAGAGTTCTTTCACTCCTAGTTCCACCCCCCAAGGGATTCACTACCTTGCATAATTAGATCATGACAACCAATGAGTACAGAGTAGCCAGTAACTGGATAAGCATTGGGTGGAGCTATGATAATCAAAGAGCTGCTTTAGAGGAGCCCTGACAAGGCTTTTCCCTCACTTCTTAACCCTTTTGGTGGTTTAGCTACCCCAGCAATTTGGACGATATTAGCTGAACAGCTGAACAAACACAAAGAACAAACATTTAGAACCAAAGATCTGCACATGATGAGTACAGAAACATTTTGAATTTAGACTGACAGTGGGAAAAAAAGAAAATAAGTTTTATACAATTGTTATTGATTTCAAGAAGTTTAAGTAAAGTTTTAAGTCTGATATGGAGTTAATCAAGGATGCCTATACTAAAGTACACAACAGGCTACGAAACTAAAACATATGTTAAGAAAAAGAACGGACTAATTAATAATTTATAAACATTAAACGTTACTACTGATTTACTCATATATTTCAGAGATAATTGATGACTGTTTAAAACAACTGAATAAAGCCACTGGTGGAATATTTTGCACAATATACATTCACTGTATTGCTTTTCTTTTTTACATCAATGCATAATCTGAATCAAAATTCATCTGAAATGGTATTGGACACTGTAACTTCATCAATCACCAACTTCTTTTTTCCTTTATAGATTAAATGGACTGCGTATACAGTGAACTAAGTTTTGTCATAATTATGAACTCCAAATAGGTCCAACTAGAAAAACAATATCCTGGAAAAGCTATCAAAGCAACAAAAATAATTCTAAGCTAATTACTAGGGATTTTTCAAATACTTTAAACAAAGTGCCACAGTGATGAATTCAAAACCAGTCCTTTTTTTTGTCTTCATGAATTTGCCAGATTATTGAATTCCAGTGCTTCTCCTGGCATGTTTTCCCTGACCTGTGCGTGTTTCTCCTTTTCTTTTGCTAGAACCACTTACACCATGGATCTGTCTTCCCCTGTGCCTGAATTAAGGGATTCCCGGGGTTAAGCCTCACTGCAGCAGCATGCATAGGCATAGAGCCTGTTTGAACTGAACTGTTACAGAGTGTCCTATCTGACATGTCTCCCTTAAAACCACTCTAGGCTACATTTCTGGCTGCAGCATTTGGCTCACACCAGCTTGCCACCCTCACATCTTTTTCTCCAGTGTGCCCACCTGTATAAGGGTGAGGGAGGGCTCATCAGTGCAGTGCATATCACTGGGGATATTAGAGGTGAAAGATGGGAAATGGATAGCAGGCCTCACCTGCTTTTCCAAGCATGAGCGCCTGCAGCTGTATGCCTATATGTATTATGCATGCCCATGGCATTTAGGCTTGTTATTATGTATTTGTCTAACATTACATGTTTTTTTTTTTTTTTGCCTCATTAGTAGCAGAAATGTAAATTGCGTAAAATATGAATAATGATTTTTTTTTTCAATTGGAATAGAGATTTTTTCTCTTGATTCTTGAGCAGAATATTTCTTGCATTACTATTATTTTGCAATACATATTGTCTTTATGATGACACGTTATTGAGCCCCGTGGGAAATTCTCCTTCTCCCACCTCATATTGCTCTCCATGACACACAGATACATATGTATGTCAGAGCAAGCTTGGCAGTGAAGGGCAGCCACCTGTAGTGGGGCCCACAAAGCTGGTGGTTAAGAACCCTGCTCAATGACACCCTGCTCAATGACCCACAGACATGACTATTCTGTTGAGGCCGGGGCTCAAACTGGCGACCTTCCGAACACAGGCATGGAGGCTTAGCCCATGAAGATGGAAGATATATATAAAATCTTCCATCTATATTATATATCAGAGTTGGCAGCACCAGAGCTAACTAGGGCTGCAACAGTACACTTATTTGTCATGGGCCGTTTATTTTCTATTAAGTACGCTTCATGAAACAAAAGAATACTTTTATGGACATAGGCAAAACCTAAATTCAGAAGTATATGTTTACACAGAAAACATAATGCTTTTTGTGGATGTGAGTTAGTCACAGCTAATGCTAATTAAAGTGAATCATAATCTTTGGTTTGGGTATATTTTGGTTTCTCGATAAGGTATACCAGCACTGGACAGAGAGTAGTTGCAAATTGACCATAAGTAAATCACCAAACTTGGATGTACTAACCACCTTCCTTATGCATAGACAATCTCCAACAACCAATGTTAAAGGTAAAGCCTTTTTCATACTTTACTTCTCTGTGTGAGCTTACAGTCTGTGCATGTATGTCTTTATGACATGCTACATTTGTCTGTGGATGCAGATGGTCGCAGTTGGTGCTTGCATATAGCAATGATATTCCACCAGCCTAGCAGAGGGAAGATGTATTACAACAAACACAAATACAAGCAGAGTACAGAAATGAGTAAACCCTACATATGGACTGAAAGCACACACAGAAAAGTAAAGTATGAATGGACATTAAGTCGTGATTATGTGTTCGGCAACCATATTTTCGAAGTCCTGCGGCATGTATAGAGTACACTGCCCTTAAGACATCCCCGATAGTTTTTTATGCCAGAAATGTTCAGATATAGTAGAGTTGGAGGACAGGATTTGCACATTGGAGGTGTAAATTAGTATGTTATTGGAGCTTAAGCTGATTGATGGATTTATAGATATGGGTCAACTGGAGCACACAGCCACCTTAGATCTAGCTGTAGTCTCTCCTGCCCTGAATATCTTCAGTTCAGAGGCAGCACCAGTAGCCAGCACACGCAAGCCCTGAGTTAAAGTCAGATGTGCTCTTACAGTAGGAGCTCTAAGCCGAGAGCTTCTGCACACCAGTCAGCTGTCGTGCTTAACAACTGGTTTTCTGCTGTCAACGGTGCATCTGCTGAAGCAGAAAAGGTGCTAGTAATTGGAGACTCGATAGCCAAAAATGTTAGAGTCTGTAACAATCGTAAAGCAATGGTTTCTGTAGAATGTTTCCCTGGGCTCAGAGTTTCTGACATCGGCGAAGTTGGACTAACACTCCACCAGTGAAGTCTCCACCTTGGTTATTCACACTGATGCTATTATATCCTAACCATCAAAGGTATTAAAGAAGAATTTGTGAAAACAAAATGAAAATGTTAGAATCTAATTGGTTCCTAGTCACTTACCAATCCATTATAGGGGGGATGTAATCTAGAGTAGGCTAATCTTCCTAAACCACCAGTTAGAGGTATGTATCTGAAAATACAGCCTTTTAAAATAATTGAGACCTTCTTTTGAGAACAGCCTGGTTTTCATTAGCGGGACAGTCTCCATCCTAATGGGAGAGGATCATTTATGCTATCCCAAAACATGGAAATAGTTTGCCAGTCTGACTTCAAAAAGCACCACCCAGGTCTCGGCGATCCTATTATCGTAGTTTATTTTCCCACCATTCATATTTGGCATCAACCCATGTGCTTTATGATATGGAACATCCCCTAAATCTAACAAAGTTGATTGAATCTAGAAAGAGTAGTGGCTATTATTATAATAATTCATAAACTTAAACCCTATATTAAGACAAAATAAAATGCTCATTATTGAACTCAATAGGAAAAATAGGAAGATAGTTGAACTCAATAGGAAGATAGTTGCAGCTCAATCATCATACTTGGACACGCACAACATACTGGATAGATTCCAGTCGTGCTGCCGTCAGGGACAGCATTGAAACTGGCTTAACTAGAGTCATAAATGACATAACAGCTACAAATGATGCAATATCCTCCTGAGACCCCACCCATTCATTTATGTCCATTGTAGTGGACATTTTGTTTTTGCATCTTTTCACTGATGTAAGGAAACATATTTATTCCTGTTGTACACATGCTGTGAAATAAAAAATAAAAATAAATTTGAAAAAATCTAAATTTTAAGATGTCTTATTTCCTCCAAAGACAAATAACCTAATATTGAAGGACACTTTTTTCCTTGGGTCTAAGGAGGATATGACTGTCCTCATGCTGCTGGATCTTAATGCGGATTTTGACATGGTTGACCATTCTACTCTATTGCAAAGACCTGAGTTTGATGTTGGGTTGTGTGGAATGGTGTTGAAGTGGTTTAAATCCAATTCACTATTCGATATAAATATGTTCAAGTGTCCAATAACTGTCAGTGCCACCAGTCATATTTAGGGCATTTCAGGGATTAGTGCTTGATCCTATATTGTCTTCTCACCACATGCTGCCATTACATAATATAATGAAAAAAACATAATGTTAATTGTCACTCCTATGCCGACAACACCTAAATATACATTTCAGCTACAGTACACCTAATGACATGTTATCTATTGTCACTTTTCCTAATTGTCTCAATGAAGTTTAGACTTGGATGAGTGAAAATGTTTTTTCACTCAATGTGAAAAAAACTCAGGTTTTGTTGTTTGGAGGATTATATTGTGGGGACCAGAATTCTTCACAATGTTATAAAAACCGCTTTTAAGTCCCCACAAGCATAACCTTAATTTTTTAAAAATCAGTTAATGCAATCAAAAAACTAAAAATGACAAAAGTTGTATATCTTATTTGGTTACGTATGGTTATTTATGGTTAAGGTTAGGGCTGAGTAGCGGTTAAAATTGTCATTGTTGGGATTAGGGTTTTTCCCATGGAAATAAGTGGAGAGTCCCCATAAAGATATGATCACGTGGAATGTCAATGTGTATGGTGGGGTGGGGTACATACCCTTAGATAAAATACTGCAGGCACCCTTGTTTCCAAGTTTCCTCAGTGAATTGTGTTCACCTCCACCTCAATTCAGTACAGGACAACTTTTGTGAATCATCTTAAGTTAAATAAAGAACATGATATGGCTCATACTGAATGCACCTTAAATCTATACAGGAAATGGATACACAGTATTCCTACTTTTCCACAAACAGTACATTATATATTATAACTATGGAATGTTTACTTATAAATTAACTATAAAAACATATATATAGGTTTATATTTCATTAAAAACACTTTTGGATACAATTTTGGAATTCCTTTTAGGTTCACAAGAGATTTTACTTTTTCTAAGACTGAATTCATCATTGTTAATTGTGAGACCTTCTCAATATTACAACAACAACAACAAAAAAAAAAAAGAAATAGGGAGCAAGAATTCCAGAAAGGCTGTGGACACTCAGGATTAATAGAGACCCAGGAAAGCGCCAAAGTGTCACGTCCTACCTGTCCTATTGCCACACCCCTCCTGTTCTTTCTCCCTAGCATGACTTAAGAAGCCTCACCTGGTGCCCGTTTAGTGCTACCTCTTGTTCCTGCCCTCTTGTTAATTAATATCTGCCTCCTGCTTGCTCTTTTGTAGATCTTGTATAAAAGTGCTCACAAATAAGTCTGAGTTTCCCTAGTTCTGTCATTGTTGCCTGTTGCTGCTCCTGTACATGTACCCTGTTCAGCCCCTTAATAAAGTTCCTAGTGAGGCATAACCTGCATTACAGCCTGCATCTGGGTTGTGTTTCCTTGCTAAACATGACACAAAGCCCTATTCTGCACCCTACTTGCAACTGCTGCATCTCTCACTGCAGTGCAGATAGGCCCTGCCCTAAACAGCACAGAGTCAGACCCAGACAATCCCATTCACAGGCCCTGCACACACACGATCCTCCACCTGACAGCAGGGCATTAATAACACATGGATTTAACATCACTATTTGAAGCATCAGTCATATGCACCCTGTTAATGTATATAGCAGAGATGTACATGACCTTGAGATTTTACAGGACATTTCAATGTTTCCATTATTAAAGGAAAGCAATCTAGCTGCCACTTTCTGAATGAGTAGGACTAGCAGGGCTCTCAAGTCGCCCACATTGAAATACACGAATTTCAACCAGTTTACACGCTCACACACAACACCTTGTATTTTTCACGCTGAGAAGTACGGGAAAATGCCCACCAAGGTGTCAAATTGTATAGAATTTATGGACAATGCCCAGGGATACGGAATTGAGTTTTCTGCTGAGTTTATAGCTGTCCCGAGTTATACAGCGTTAACAGCCACCTACCAGTCAATCCAAAAACATTTGTTGTTTCTGGCAAATTCCAAAATAAGTTATATGTGATCCTACTGCAAGGATGTTATTACATGGATGCACACACACACAGAGTGTAGACAAAGTGAAATTGGAAGTGCAAGATCTGATGAATGCAGTAGGCAGGGCTCTCAAGTCTCATATATATTCACCGTGATCAAATGTGTATCGTGGAACATTACTACAATGAACATAATAAAAATGATCTGCCATTTGTACCACAGTAGCCCTTCATGGTTTTCCCTCCTCAGACTCTCCATAAATGCATTTTTAGCTGAAGCATCCTGAAACCACTGGAGAAAACATCATGATTGGATCTCTCTCCCCTGGATTTAGGCCAGTTCCATTCTCACAGCACTCATCTGCAAGGTAGTGCATCGGTTCTTACTTGACTGCTCTTCCGCTCTTGCTTGACCAAATCTGGGCCTATAGCTGCATCTCCAGATGGTAAGCCAATGTATTTTGAATCACTCAGAGTATTCAGCCTCCAGTTGTCTTTGGAAGCCTGTTCAAGATTCTCACGCCAACAGTCACTACTGCATACACCTCAAAATTGACAGCCATCACCCTTTATAGTCAGTGTAAACAAGTGATCATTCAATGAGTAAAGAACTGGCATATTCAAGATGAGAATTCTAAGAACTAATAAAAACAATGACTAATAGCCACAGTGTTTAAATAGGTTTATACAACACAGGGTTTGAGAATTTTATAACATTCTGGAAGGACAGCTCCAGGGGTAACATTTTTTCCTCATGCCAACCGTGGAGGTTCAAATTCCATCTCTGCTCTCTGTATGTTGATTTTCTATGTTCTGCCTGGGTTTTTTCTGGGCATTCCAGTTTAAAGACATGCACTTAGGGTAATTGCGTGTCCCCTATGATGGACTGAAATCCCTTACTAGGATGTCATTTCCCCGTGATCCTGACCAGGGAAAAGCAGGCCAATGATGAATGGTCAGAAGTATTCTGGAAAAAATACAACACTGTAACAAAAAAAAAATCATTATCGTGCTTTTGATCATATACTTCAATTATTTTAATTCCTGTTTCAACTATTTCACCTTAAGGTTGTCATGTTGTGATTAGGGTTTTCCCAAATTCATCAAAATGAATGGGAGAGTCCCCACAAAGATATAACTATAAACCTTTGAGTGTGTGTGTGTGTGTGTGCATATGTGTGTGTGTACCGATTTTCCCATGTCACCCTTCACCCCCAGGACAGACCTTCTGGCTTTTGATCTCATACCTGTACCTTAGGTCACGGCTTCAGTCCATCGTTTCTGTACCTTATTTGCTCTGCATTTGGATCCCCAGTTCCCAAGGAGTTATGCCAAAGTTATCCCTGGGGAACCCAGACCACCATATAATTATTGGAAAAATATGTCCATTGGCTAAAATGATCATACAGACCCAGTGAACTCAAAAACAGGTGTTTTGTAAAAATTACCCTTTCCCTGTCCATGTTATGAAATGTGCCATATATGAGCCGCTGGACTGTTCATGCTATTCCAACTTGTTAATTTCACCTACAGTATGAAATAAGGACAGAAAAGAAGGAAAAACCAAATCTTTGGAACATTCTCATTTTCAAAATGCATTTATTGACTTTTCCTTTTCATCATTCACCATGTGCTGGCAATAAAACAAATGCTTCAAACATGCCAACCCATCAAGAAACAGCAAAAAGGTGTACTACATACAGAAAGTTTACTTCTGGTGGGTTGTAAGGTCTGGTGCACCACCTGTATTCCCTCTGTTTTTGTCTGTGGCTGATATTGAGCACATGAAACATGATCATCACAGTGCCAGAAAAGTATCAAAACATCCAAAACCTAGTTATACATGTTCTATAACATCTAAACATTATAACTGATGATGCAAAATTTCTGCCACTTACCTATTCACAGCTTGACAGGTGAATCTTTGCAGCATGTACAGCAACAACCTCAAAACACGTTGGGGGCCATATTTATTGTGGAAAAAAATCTGGTTAATTCAGTCAGTAATCACTAAATGTCACTGTTACTGGGTCGTATATGGTACAATGGGCTGTAAAGCAGAAAGAAATTCTTAACTTTGATGAGTGGGTTGAATGTAAGGCAGAAATAAAAGGAAGGGTCGTATATGACCCCATGGGTTCCCCAGGGTTAACCCCTACCCAGCCCTAACCTTAACCATAAGTAACAAAACAAAATACGAGACTTTTGGCATTTTTTACTTTTCTGGTTGCATTCACAGATCTTTGCGCGAACTTGGAAAATGGTCCCTACAACGTCAAAGAAACAGATTTTTATTGCATTGTAGGGGACATTTAGTCCCCACAATGTAATTTAAACCTAATCCACACTCACACACTCGCACGCACACACACCCACAGACACACACACACAGACACACACACACACACACACTGTGATAGGGATCAGGACTCAAACTCACTGGGTAAGTGAACAGGAGAAACCACACAAAAGGAGCAGAAGGCACACTGGGAAAATCGGGGATCCAGGCCACAAGAAATGCCAATTTCGGCACACGGGATTGATCCATTTTGAAGACACTTAAGACTTCTGGTTTCAAGGCAGAAAACACAGTTTGTAACCTGCTCTAAGGTATGTTTGTCCACTTCTATACATATAACTTTCTAAAATACATAATGCAAAGTGTAATGATAAAATTTACAGTATTAGTAATGACTTAAGTTACAGTAGCATTTATCATTTTTTTGTTATTTTTTTAAAGGTCATACAGCTCTTTAAGAACCTACAACATGCAGTGAGGTTGCAGGTGGCTGACAGTTCACATCTATTGGCAAAGACTCTGGGACTATAGGAACAAATTCACAAAGAATCTCTATAAATAATATCGGAACAAAATTAAGATTAGATTATGATTTAATTTATTGATCCCAGGGGAAAATCCTGGTGCAAGAACATAATGCATGGAGATAAATATAGTGCCAAACAGACAAGGAACAAAGACAGTACACACAGTACAAAGTAAACATAGTTTTAAAAAATACACAAAATACAGTACTGCAATTCTATGCAGATAGAACAAAAGGCACAGGATTGTACTGTAACAAGACAGGATGCTTCCTGATGTCTTATGGCTGGGGTGGGTAGTGGCATGTCAGGAGGAGACATTGTGGTGTCTGATGGCAGCTGGCAAGAACAAATGCCATTAATGTTTTTAGCACACCGTGTTGGAATGAGCCAGTGCTGAAATGTGCTCTAGGATAGCACCCCCTGAGGTGGATGGGTAGAACTGTGCATAATATTGTCCAATTCTGCCAAAATTCTCTTCAGCCATACACAAGAGAAAAAAAAATTACTGAGACGTTTGTAGAATTCATATTATTTGAATTGATGTAAGTAAGAATTTATCATGCACTAATTGCAGAGATACCTATGAACAAAAGATAAAAATAATGAAAATGAAATTATATTTAATTGAACACATTTTGACAGTTTGAGCTTCATGACCTTCAAAACCATCAGGAATGTTTTTGTTCTACAGTATTTGCTGTAGCTGTAGTTAAGGTTTATTCCAGCAGACTGTGCACAGCTAGTGTTTCAAAATGTTTCAAAGCATTTTGAAACATTGGTTGTTCTAAATGTATCCAAACTGTTTTAAAGATTTGAAATAGTCATCCCTACAGACCACTTGGTTATCACATAGAGCAAGCCAATAACTCTTAAAGAGCAAACTTACTATACCATTATATTGGTTGAGCAATTAACAGAAACCAAAAGCAGGAGTGAACTCAGCTGAGAAAATACTTTGGAGAGGGAGACCTGATGAAGGGCATGGCTGCAGAACAGGCTCAGAGTCCATCCTTACAATAACAATCCTAATTACAGCTGTTTGCTGAAAAAGACCTCACACCAAATTGAACTTGATATTGAAATGGTAATTTGTTTTGAATGAGCAATGTTGGTATGTTGGTTGAAAAGATGAAGTATGAAACTGAATCTTTTTGGGTTATCTGGTGCCAAGACACTTTAGAATAATATACAATAATGAAAAAAACTGTTATACCGTTGACTAGCAATACATCTTTGAAAGATATAATATAACTATGGTTCATGTGCAGGGTGTGGTGCACATCAGAAGGCCAAGCTATCCACTTCCTATTCCAGGTCTCTGAGGTTAGTGTACCCATAGTACAAGTGCTTCACCAGATCCAGCCCCCTCATCTGGTCCAGTAGCACACCTTCCAACTCTGTCATGTGTCATGCAATCTTATGACTTTTCATCACACAATAGAGGAATACAATGCAAACTCTTGACATCTGAGTGATACTTACTCTCTTCAAGCAGGTGTTGAGGGTTACAGCTTACCATGGCTTCTTAGTAGCCCTCTTCACATTACTGTCTGTACTCAGGTAGCAACAAGATAATGAGAACATGCTCATAACATAGAAGCATTATATCTGCATACATCTTCAGTAACCACTTGTCCTATTCAGGGTCATACAGGGGTCTGGAATCCATGGGCTCAAGGAAGGGAATAACCCTTAGCAGTGATAAGGCATCAACCCATTACAGGGCACTCTCACATATGCACACCAATTCATCTCAACATATTTTTGGATTACGGGGGAGAAACTAGAACACCTGGAGGAAACACCACAGGGGGAATACATAAATTCCACACACACTCTGTCAGGGCATTGACTTGAACCCTGGTCCCAGGGATATGAGGTATCGGTGCCAACCACTGTGCCATCCGGGCTTTTGCCAACAAAAAGTTAATCCGAAAGTTAAGCTACAAGTCATTGCATATATTAGAGCCACGAGAATGTATTGGTTTACAAAAACATATCAATGAAGCAGAATTTCACAGACTCCTTGGCAACCTCCCTTTTTAAGGACTCTGGTTTTGAGCTCATCTTTAGGGAACCCTAATTTGACCTGTTCCTCTTGACATGCCTACAGCTCCCCACTCCAGAGAATTCCCCTAAGTACAGCAGATGCTTAAATTAAGAGAATAAATATTTGGCTTTTAAAATATACGTAATATATATTTTAAAATCTTTCATTTATATAAGAAACGAAATGTCAGAAACAATAAAAGGTTATGTGAACAACTACAGAAATTGCTGATATCTATCAATTGTTTTAAATCCAAAACTTGTGTAGTTTTTATAGCTCTCTACTCATGTACAGCTCAGATCCCTCCATCCCTTCAGGTTACTTCGTAACTTGTAACACTGCAACATTGTCAGTGCTATCTCCCACTCTTCAGAAAATGAGAGAGACTGGGTGATCAGGATTCTTGACCTAAGTAGAGATTTCATTTATTGGTCAGTCATTTCATCATGCTATTGTGGTCACTATCAATTATTCTGGGCCTTTCAGCTCTTAAGCTGATGGAGTGGAGTATGACCTACTTATCTCAGGTCTTGCATATCCCACTTTTGAATGCTTTCCTGTAACTCCCAGTGTGCCTCCATGAGTGCCTGACTCCTCCTTTTGTTTCCTGCAACTCCCTCTACAATTGATCTTCCAGGGACATAGAAAAATGCAACAGTTTACTGCTAACCACCTGAAAGACACCTTAAAAAAGATTTCGGAGTTCAAGTTCAACATAGTCATTACCCAGGAAGTAAACAAACAGAGGAAACAGAAGTAAGTTTGGGTCAGCTGCTATATTTCTGCAAAGGTCACTTGAGTGGGACCCCAGAAAGTGTCAACACTTATGAGTCAAATTCCTTTATTGCTGTGTATCAGAATAAAAGTCAAGTGTCCATATCTTGCCTACATCTCTTACATATTTCGCATTCTTACATATTTCGCAAAGCAATACAGAAATGGGGTATTTACTTAATGGCACACTGTTGTGAGGGAAAGGCCACAACTTAAGGAGAAAACAAAAGCAAACGGGGAGAACCAAGCACGGTTTTCTCATTGGGACTCTTAGAGTTCCAGTGTTCTGGTTGGAAGAGGGATAAATATCATTGGAACTCTGCTAAACCACAGGGGCCAGATAAGAATTTTTCTTCTCATGAATTCTAATGTGAGAAAAACAATCCAATGGTGTTCCAGTACATTTTTTTCTAAAGTACAACTGTGTGGATACAGTGTGCTGCATGATTTAGGCCAGGAGATCTCAGCTCTGCTTTCTGACCCCAAAGAAACCTGTTTCATGTTCTGGTGTAGACAGAAAATACACAAATCATAACCATGACCTGGCAGACAAGACAGCAGAGTCTTAACCTTTGTTTTCATGTTACTAAGAGCTGCCACCTCTCTGGCAGCAGCTGTGCTCCATATCATTCACTTCTCATTTTTCCATTAATTTCTGATGGCATTTCATTACCCTGGTAGTAAACAAACAGGGGTAAGGGAGGAAGTGGACAGAAGTCCACTTCCTCCCTGTTGCTAGGGTGGGAGCAGCGCCTCTCACTACGGGATCCCGGGAGTCTGTGAGTGACATGGCCAGCCTCACCTTAGCGCATTTGAACTCCTCGACCAGGCTAGGAATGGGCAGTGACAGTTAAAGAAAACAGGATTGAGCATGGCTTCTCCCCTGGTAGGGATTTTGACAAACTAAGGAAAAAACCTATCCTGTACCAGTTCTATCATCTCAAGCTCATTTATTGTAGAGCCAGAGACTATGTCCCACTATATCCCAGGTGAATTAACCAGTTATCACATAATTTTTATTACTCATAATCCTGATATCATCATATAACATTCTACTTTCCTCTACAACTTCATTAGGTGCTCTATAACAAACACCAACAATTAGACCATTTGAATTTTTAGCATCTAGTTTTACCAATATAGCTTCTATACTTTTATTATTATCAGTGCGTTGCGTTGCCTGCAAGTTTTATTTTACATATACTGCAACACCACCTCTCTTCTTGCCTATTCGGTCCCTATGGAACATGTAACCATCCATATTATATTCTTCTACATCATTGTCACTTAACCACGTTTCTGTTATTCCTTTAATGTCTTAAGAGTCTGATGAAATAAAAGCCTCTAAATTATGAATTTTTGTTTCAAATAATACTAGCATTTAAGTACAGACAGCAAAGGGTAGACCTTTTACGGTGCCTACTTTCATTATTATTTGGGGGTTACCGTCTCCCCCCACCTATATTCATAACTAACCTCCCTGCCCCCCCAGTCCCTAGTTTAAACACTGCTCAACTACTCTACACATACACTTCCCCAATACACTGGTTCCCCCCTGGTTCAGATGCAACCCATCCAGCTTGAAAGGGTGCCACCTGTTGCAGAAGGTCCTCAAGTGCCCCATAATCCTGAATCCCTTTTTCCTACACCACCGTTTTAGTCATGTGATTAATCTCCCTATCTCAGCTAACTTAGCCTGCCTCACAAATGGCATGGGAAGTACTCCAGAGAATATCACTGTGGACGTTCACCTTCTAAACTTACCTGTGGTTTTTTTTCCTGCAGAACAGCCCTCCTACCCTTGCCTATGTTATTGGTAACAACATGCACCATGACCACTAGATCCATCCCAGCTGGGGCCATAAGCCTGAGCACACGATCTGGAAGGTCCCATACCTGTACACCAGGCAGGCAAGACACCATACAGAACCCTCAATCACACATAACTGTCCATACCACTAATAATTGAATCCCCCACTACCACAACCTCCCTCCCTCCCCAAGGGCCCACCTGCCTCCCCAGTCTCTTCTGGCTCTAAAGCTGGAAGCACCTGAAAGCGGTTTGACAATATCAGTGTAGGTGATGCTGCCTCTGTAAAGTGTGTACACCCTTTCTTAAGTCTCTGACCTACAGTAACCCAGCTCTCTCAACCACTCTGTTCTTCATTCTCCCCCCTCCCCACTTGTAGTGTACACACTTTCTCCTTAAAAGTCGTGTTAACTATTTCTTCTAACGTGTCGTGTCGTGTCATAAGACAGCTAGTTGCATGAACCTTGACCATGAGTGAGTCCACCAGCTGACATCGCGCACAGATGAAGTCTGACTAGACAAGCATCCAGAAGGGTAAATATCTTGCAAATACTACAATACTGAGCTGGCCTCATAATTAACTCTCGCGACCCAGTAATTATATAGAGTATTTAACTTTTAGTTGGTTTAATTAACCTATAGTCAATACAATAAAGTGCTGAGTACAACAAAACACTAAGTTAACACTTATGTTAAAACTGAACTTTTTAAAATTATCCGATAGGGTCAGAGAGATAAATTTAAAAATTTTAAATGAAACTTTTAAAATAACCAAATTAACTCTTACTTACCAATAACTTCCTAATGAACAATGTAAAGCTAAAAAAAATTAAGTTGCTCTTGGGAGTCTGAAAAACCACACAAAAAAGCAGGCTACTGCCGGAGTGGGAAAAAAGGTGGAAAATGTCCTTCCAGCCCCGACTGGTGACCGATCTCAGGAGCAACTGTCCTTTTCTGGTGCTAGTTAACCTCACCAATATCACCTCAGAGGAGTTTGTTGGCCGGTTAACGTGGACAGAAAACGCCGCTCATGGGACACCCGCAGCTGCAACTCACTGTCGATAACACTCGTGCTGTTTATTAACAAGGACAGACAAGCACGCACACAGACCAAAACTTAAAAAAACAGCCACCCACATAAACTGTATTAGCACACAAACACAAATATACTTCCAAACAATCCCAAACAACCGCTGCAAAACGCACACAACACAAGTGTACACCACTCTCTCAGTGCAGCAATCCCAGCAGCCTCTGCTTCCTAACAACATTAAACAGCACATTGCCTGCCAATGTCAACACAGAATCATGCTAAATTGCTCTCCCTTGCACTGGTACTAATTGATACAAACTCAATTCTGAGTGGCCCCACAGTGCAGCTGGAGCAAGCAGACTGCGCCAATCAAAACAACCATCAGCTTGAATTACTTGCCTGCCTGACCTCAGTGCCCCTGTCAGTCTTGTGTTAACATGGCCCATCCTTCATCCTCAAGAACCATGTAGAGAACTATGCTTCAGTTGGGCCCTCCACATGCACAAAGACAACGTAGAGAGTGGAAAGTTGGCACAACTCCCAGTGCCTTCCCTTCTTTACAGGGCCTGAGCCTGCTATAACTTACAATAATGGCAGTTTTTCCTGAAAGTACTTGTGCATTAGACTTAGGAGAAAATGAATGATTATGATCCCAGTTATTCCCAGGCTTCCAAAACAGAAACTCCCTATTAACAGAATTGACACACCTTTTTGGCTCCTATTTGCTTAGGACCTCTTTTTAAAGGAGTTTCCATACTTGCAATGACTCTTGCAGCAGTGATGCTAGGTTGTTCAGGGCAGTATTCAATGCTTCATAGAGCATAGGGGCCCGAAATGAGTATTAGATAGAGTGTAAAATTGCAATAGTGTAGGTTAAAGGTGTTGTGCAGATCTCTGTATTCCTTCTGTGTACAAACCAAAAGAATTGCTGCTTGTGATTCTCTGACTGGAGTACTCGTAATATAATGCAGGCAACTTCTACTGTATCTGCTCCTGGTTGCCTTGGCTGTGTGTTTGTAGCTCCTCATGTTCCAGCTGCAGCCTTTAGTAATTAGTAGCAAGCCAGAGCTCTCCAATATACCTGTCTTAGATCTTCTGATTGTCTCTTTCAAATTTTTGCCTGAAAAAGTCAGCAGACAAGAGAAAGCTGGCTGACCTTTTAGGATAACAATTGCAGAGCTTCGTATTGAAACATCGCTCCTGGGTGAACTGTTTGGATGGACCTGTGGGAGACAGCAGAGTCAGGATACATGATGGCTTAGCTATCCAGCAGTAAGGCTCTATTATTGTTGCCGTCATCTTCATTAATATTAGCCACATTCACCTAAGGACAACAGTCAGCTGAGGTAGACTGCCAGACAAATCTTGCCCTTGGCCATCATCACTCTTTCCTGGGCCACTCCCTGCAGGGCTGCAGCCTGATCCTTCTAACAGGACTAGTTTCTATTTTTTAGTCTGAGTAGACCCATGTAACATAGTTAAATATGCCACTCCAGGACAAGATACAGTGGTACCTCAGTTCTCAAACTCATTAAAACTCAAATTTCTTAAGAGTCGAACCAACCAGTTCGAAAAAAAATTACCTAGAACTCGATCTGAATCTCAGAAGTCAAACCGTGAACGCCGACCTAAGATAACTTGTACACGCGGGGAAATAAGTCACGCAGCACGTCTCTCAGTGGAAACAAAGGGTAATGCTTCAGTCTCAGCCCCGCATTGGCTGTGATAGCATCGTGCATGTTTACAGTAGTTACATATATTTAGACAGTAAAAATACATTTAGACAATAATAGACAGTAACAGTAATTATTATACAATAAAATACATTTAAAAATAAAGATTTTTTAAATTATTTTAATATTAATAATAAACTATAATAATATAGTTGTGCCGAGCAGGGACGGAACGGAGACAAAGGCACAGACATCAGGATATCGGGCAATACAGGTTTTAATTACAAGTAAGGCAGGCAAACCGCAGACGGACAATACAATGACCGGACTGGGGAAACAAACTGAAACATGGACTAAATACAGAGGACTAATGACAACAACCATAAACAGCTGATCACACGGGGATTCCACACAGGGTTAACGACGGGGCGTGGCACACGAAAGGAGAGGACGATTGGGGCAGGACACATTGTTTTTTTTAACTTTACACATCGTTTGGATACATTTATTTTCTTACTTTACAAATTACTGTTTTGATAAATGTGCTTAGATGTGTTTAGTACAGTATATGCTCTTCTTGTTTTATCCGGTTCATTTTGTGTTTAAATGCTAAAAAAAAACATATTTAGGTGTAATTTTTTGGGGCTGGAGACCAATTAATTGGTTTTCTATTATTTCTTATGGGAAAAATTCAATCACAACTCAAACTTTTTAGGATTCGACCTGGAGCTCTGAACGGATTAAGTTCCAGTTCTGAGGTACCACTGTATACGCATACACCTACAGCACATGTATAGACCAAAGCTGAAAGGCTAGAAAAAATTGTACATGCCTGTCACAATGCCAGATTTGTCTTTTTTTCCAAAGTTTGTCACAAAATACAGATTAGAATTATCCAGCATAACTCTTACTGAGATCCACATATCAGTATACAAAAACTTTCTACTATTTACATCATGATGAAATCTGAATCTTTTTCACTCACCTGCAATTTAGGGGCTAACCTGTACAGATTTTCCTGGGCTTAGACTTTTATGCTCTGCAGAAGGCTCAGCTCTGTCTCCAGGCCTCCTGTACGTAACTCTGGAAGGAGCCCAAAGGCTGATTCTCCACACACATGAAGGATATTGTTCCGTAGATTAATATTGCTGTTGCTTGCTTAGCCATCTTTGCAACAAGTCAGAGTGGAAATTACATGAGGCTAAAAGGGGCTGAATTACAGTACCTAGCTAATAACATTTAAGCATCTCATTCTGTAGAGTTAAGACCACCTTCGGGTATAGGTTTGAATATTTGTCCTCAAGCTGTTTCAAATTCTGACAGAGGTATACCGCCATACGCCCATGAGTCAATTTTCATTTTTTGGGGAATAATGCTACAGATAAAAGAACCATGTTCTAAATATTGTTTTGAAACACTCATGTCCTGAACTTATGTCCTTATTTCATTTACACATTTACACAGGATCATTAAGGCCAAGCACCGATCTAAAGATGCCATGTGATGTTGATCATTACTCCAAACAAGCATCAAACCAAGTACGATTACACAATGCTTTCACATATCATTTTCTCTCCTTGAATACATGTGCCAGCATTCCTCCTTCGGGCTCTTCAGCTCAAGGCTAGTTTTCCTCAACACCTCCCAGCTAAGACATATTAGCTGGAAATATGTGAAACTGGTCAAATTTTGAGACAGAGATAAGAAGAATTATTATTCAGTACCAGAAATATTGTATGGGTGGAGATCTGGAAATGTTCAAATTTTGAGACAAATTGCACCAAAATTGAAGCAATGCCTCTAATAGCAGCAAAGGCAAGGCTGAATGTAGAAGATGCATGACCTTGTGAACAGGATAACTTAGTTTGATTGATTACTCTGTTCACGCTTTTTGATATTTGATGGATCCCATTATCACTTCACAAAAACAATATGTGGCCTGTACTATTATAGCTGAATAATGACTATGCCACTCCCAATTATAAGAGTGGGAGGACCCTAATACTATACTTCACAACCAATCCCCTCCCCTGTCCCCCCGCAGGTGTATTAAAATAACAGTATATGCAGGAAACAGCTATTGTAAAGCCAATGGCCTAATTTAATTCACAGGATTTAAAAGAAAGAAAAACACACAAACATGAAAGAGTGTAAAAATCAGACTCACCAAGCAATTTTTAGAAGCATTAAAAATGGTCAAAATAGACGGTGAGCAAAAGATATTACCTACAGCTGACAGATATAATCATTCAGAACTATGCAAAGGAAAAATGAATAGCGCTAATGGCAATCCATACACTGTGCCAATTACAATAGCATAGGGCATTAGCAGCAACCCAAGCCACTGGTATACCAACAGATAATACCTAGAGCCATAGCAGCAGGTGTGGTAGCGCAAACCAACTAGACATGCCACAAAACAAAAGTATTACACAACAAAATAAACCAAACGACACAATGAAAAAATGGCTACCTCCTTAAGGAACAATAACTTCAAATCAAAATACCATAAATACGCAGCACACTCAAGTTGTTACAATATCACACTCCGTGAAAAGAAACTGAAGTTAGCTACACGCCTGCCCTTCGTGGACTGAGTGCTACTAATATGATAGTAGTAATTGCACATAGCCCGGATAACATAACCTTTTTACCTGATGCTAAATGTCAGGGTAACCATTTAGCCGCAACCGGAAATTGTACTAACCCAAATAATTACTACACAGTTTAAACAGCTGCACATTTGAGAAATATAAATACTATTACTCTTTGCTTCCACAAGCAGAGCTCATAAAAAAATGCAAAAAGAGAAATAAACTTTAATATGGGAAAAACATTGGCGCCCCTCCATTTTGGTTGTAGTAACACTGGCTGCACGACCACAGCAAGCTGTCGTCTAGTAGAATCCACCAATTCCTAAGTATGGCAATGAGAGATTCAACATTAGGAAAAATTCCAGAACTCAATACACGCTTATACTCTGCTATAGGTGAGCTTTCACCACCAGAGACACTTCTCCATAGATTAAGAACCCCCAAAAAACTGGAAATGGAAAGTAATACTGCCCATGGCTTGCCAACAACTCACGCATGCTCTGGTGAACAAAAGGGCTCGATGTCTTATGCAAAGTGCGCTACAGATATGACTTTTTATCCTATAAGTAAAACCACGCTGACTTCATCGCATTCCTGCTGGGTCCCAATGGCCCACCACATAGGCACACTGCACTGAAAAAAAATCCAGAAAGTGAACCAATGACATGGATAGTAGCAGTAGCAGCTCTTACTCACTTGAGACAGTAACCCATCTCTCACCAGTAGAGGGCAGTCCACCTTAATCTGTTCGAGATCCATGGCCTCAGACTGGGAGGTGCTTCATCCCAGCCACCTCACACTCAGCTGCAAACTGCCGCGATGCATGCTGCAGATCATTGACCGACGATACCAACAGGACCACCTCATCTGCAAAAAGCAAATATGTGATCCTGAAGCCCCTGAACCAGACCCCCTCCGCCCCTTGGCTATGCCTAGAAATTCTGTCCATAAAAGTTATGAACAGAATTGGTGACAAAGGGCCACTCTGGTGTAGTCCAAAACCCACCGGGAAAGAATCTGACTTACTGTTGGCAATGCAAACCAATTTCTTGCTTGGTTTGTACAGTGACCTGATAGCCCGCAACAACGAATTCCCTCACAAGCACCCCCTACAGGATCCCTCAAGGAACATGACTGTATGCCTTTTCCAAGTCCACAAAAGACTGGTTGTGCAAACTCCCATGAACCCTCCAATACCCTCGTGAGGGTGTACAGCTGGTCCAGTGTTCCTTAGCCAGGAAAGAATCTGCACTGTTCCTTCTGGATCTGAGGTTTGACCAAAGCGTGGATCCTCCATTCCAGCACCTTGGCACAGACCTTACCAGGGTGGCTGAGGAATGTGATCCCTCTGAAATTGGGACACATCCTCCAGTCCTCTTTCTTAAAAATCTACTGCTGAAGAGGCATGTCAGCCAGGACAGCCCAAAAACATCAAGAACTTTCAAGAACTCAGGGCGAATCTCATCCACCCCAAGAGCCTTACCACCAAAGAGTTTTTTGACTACTTCATTGACCTCAGCCCTAGAGATGGGCAAGTCTCCATCTGAGTCTTTTAACTCTACTTCCTCCAAGGAAGGCATATCAGTGGGATTCAGGAGATCCCTGAAATATTCCTTCCACTGGCTGATTATATCTACTTTTGAGGACAACACTTCCCCATCTTTGCTGTAAACAGCATGAGTAAAGCCCTGATTCTTTCCTGAGTTGCCTGACAGTTTGTCAGAACCTTTTTAAGGCCAACCGAAAGTTCTTCTCCATAGCCTCACTAAACTCATCCCACATTCAACTCATTTCCACTTGGCTTGCCGGTACCAGTCAGCTGCTCAACCTAAGCAAGCTCAGAAGACTTCCTTTTTCAGCCTGACAGCTCCCTATACCACTGTTGTCCACCATTAGGTTTGGGGATAGCCACCACGACAGGCACCAAAAACCTTATAGCCACAGCTCTGCAATGCCGCCTCAGCATGGGAGTCCTGGAACATGGCCTATTCAGGCTCAATGTCCCCTGACTCCCTCGGGATGCGAGAGAAGTTCTGCCGGAGGTGTGAGTTAAAGACCTCCCGGACAGGGGCCTCCACCAGATGCTCCCAGCATACCCTCATTATGTGTTTCAGTCTACTAGGTCTGTGTTCCCCCACCATCAGATCCAACTCACCACCAGGTGGTGATCAGTTGACAGCTCAGCTCCTCCCATCACCTGAGTGTCCAAAACATGTGGACGCTGATCCAACCATACAATGCCTGTACAAAACAACCAGGCAGACCATTGCAGGTGTAGTGTCAGGAAGGGTCTTGAAAAAATGAGTGGTAAGCTCTAGTGGTAAGCTCTAGAGATTTGGCTGAGATTTCTGGGATTGCTGTAGAGGCTGCTGGGATTGCTGCACTGTGCGGAAGTGGTGTAGATGCTGTGTGCACTTCTGTTGTGTTGTGCGCCTGTTGAAGCGGTTGACTGGAATTATCTGGAAGTATACAGTGGTACCTAGGTTCTCGAACTCACTAGAACTCGAATTTCTTGAAAGTCGAACAAACCAGTTTGACCTAGAACTCAATCTGAATATC
>JAODJU010000033.1:11297101-11310334 GCA_026776725.1 Gnathonemus echidnorhynchus
GCACCGTTGCCCATGGGCAGGACAGCTCCGGGCCCGAGTAACATGGGAGGATGAGCCACAATTCCCACAGCGTTGCCGTTGTTGTGATCGCAGTGTCTGAGTATAATGCACGTCTGAATCAACTTCAGGCAGAATAGCACAAATCAGGTGGTTGTGATGTAGATATTTGTTGTGCAGGGAGGTAAGCTAATTGAGATGTAAACTCCGCTGCTGTTTCAATTTGAAATGCAACTTGTATAGCGCTAGAGAGAAAGAAGTCATCTCCTGCCGTCAACAGTTGCTCTCTAACATTAGGGTTGTTAGAGTGTTCAGCCAGCTGATCACGAATGAATTCATCCTGCATGCCACCAAATTTACAAAGGCTGGCTAAACCACGCAGATTAGCCATGTACTGGTGTACGGACTCACCCGGCTGCTGTCGCCTTTGGCGAAAAAGAATCTGGTACAGGATAACACTTTGTGGAGCTACAAAGTGAGAACCCAGGAGCAAAACAGTGTTTTCATACGTCTCCACAGGTCCAAGTGTCCGAAAGATCCGCTGTCCTTCTGTGCCTAAACAGTGAATAAGTATGGCTTTCTTCCGAGTGTCGCTGACTTCATGCAGTCCCAGGGCATCCAAGTATGTCTGGAATGATTCCAGCCAGTGAGTCCAAGGGACAGGGGGTTCGCCGGGAAGTCCAAGAAAAGGTGAAGGTGGTGGGAGTGCAAGCTCCATCCTTGTCGCCAAAATGTCATGTTTTAAGTGGAAATCGGAAATAGAAACTGTTAATATGGCAGGACCACTTGCCAGTCTCAAAGGAAAGGCTCCACACAATACGCCCCGCAACAAAAGAGGATAAAACTCTTCAGATTCTGATTGAGACAATCTACCAGGGATAGCCAAATGACAACACTAAGACACCTAGCAAAATCAGGTCGCACTTCCCATTCCAAGAAGACATGAGTTATCAAGATGGAATAGTGTTCAGAGGACAACGCATTGTTATTCCTGATACACTGAGGAGAGAGATTGCTCACTGCCTGCACTCTACACATCTGGGTGTGGATGGATGCCTGTGTAGGGCTAGGGAATGTGTCTACTGGCAGGGCATGAATGACCAGATCAAGACCTATGTGACATCTGCAGGTCAGTGGACAATAAACAACAGAAAGAAACACTACGACCTCATGAAATGCCAAGCCGACCATGGGCAAAGGTGGGTACAGATTTGTTTTCATTTAATGGAAAGGATTATCTCATCACCATAGACTAATATTTAAACTTTTGGGGAAAAGACTATTTACCAGACAGAGTCTACAACCGTAAAAAAGAAACTGAAAACCCTTTTCACTTGGCAAGGAATCCTGGATATTGTTATTTCAGATAACGGGCCACAGTATTCATCAACAGTGTTTCATAGATTTAGCAGATTGTGGGAATTTTAGCACAAGATGTCATCATCAGGTCACCCTAGAGCAACAGGAAGCTAAATCAGCAGTAAAAACAGCCAAAGCTGCTGGACAGGACCTATATCTAGCACTTCTTGACCACCGCAACACACCATCTGATGGGATGAAAACCAGCCCAAGCACAGAGACAACTCAGCTGGCATACTAGGACACTGCTGCCTACCAAAGCCAGTATTCTGTGTGTCTACTTTGACAGATCAGCTAGAGATCTGGACCCACTGAAACCAGGTGACCGTTAGTGCCACGTGATCTATGGAAAAAGAGCAGAGTGCTAAAGCCCATTGACCCTAGGTCATACAAGGTCCAGTTGGACGCTGGTGGCATTATCAGGAGAAATCGAAGACACCATAGATGGGCTCCTGAAGTTACCCCCGTTGAGCCCACAGACATTGACATTGCTGACCAGAGTCACTCAGGGCCTGATCAGCAGCACATCATCCTGGAAGGGACCACAGCTGTGGATGCTGGTGACAGTGACAAGCCAGTTGCTACAAAATAACGCCACACCGTGGTGAAGCTACAGCATTACAAGGACAGTGTTACTTCATAATGCTAATGTGGGCACCAATGGATTTTGCTTGGATGGATTAAAAAAAAAACCTGTGTGTTTAATAATTTTAAGAAATGCTTGCAAACAATTTTTTGTTTCTGTTTGAAAGATGCAGATATTGTATGTGCTATCCAGGATAGAAAGCAGTTCAAAATTTATTGACAAGACTTGGTTATATTGTTTACTGAGTGGCAACCTTAGATCTCATTCATTACAGAATGGACAAAAGTTAAAAGGTAAAGGATGTAACAATAGGAACTATCTCCTAGATTTAGGTGACAAGTGCTCATGCTGCCTTCCCTGTAGTCTGAAGTATGGTCTACTGTTTGAATATAGTCACCATTAGTCCAGCTATTTTTTCCAATGAATTTTTATTTGAATAAAGAAAGTATCTACATTTATTATTTATTTAGTGATCAGTGGACATTGTTGACAGATTACAGCACACAGTGCACAACAACAAAATGTGTTCTCTGCATTTAACCCATACGTGACATAGCAGAGGGCAACTAATTCAGTGCCCAGGGAGCAGTGCTTGGGGGCGGTATCTTGCTCAGGGTACCTCAATGGCGCCTTGCTGGTTGGGGATTTGAGCCTGCAATCTTTCAGTTACAAGTGTGCTTCCCTAACAATTAAGACACCACTGCCCACTGCCCACATCCATTTGCACAATGAAAAAAAATATGTTTATTTTTTTAACTCTGCTATGTCACTGAATTTCATTTTTGTTCACATAGCAACTTTCTACCAGATGTTTCCAGAGCAATAAATGATGACCTATGACAATTTGGATATACAGATACAGCAATTTTTAATATATATTTTTAACTATTTTATATATTATACATAAAAAAACCTTCAAGCATAAAAGGAAAACAGCAAATTACATCAGACAAAATCCAACTGACAAATCATGCCTGTTTAAATTACGTAAGCTCACTCCGGAAAGTTACTCCTCTTTCAGTTTTGAATTTGCTCATACTCACCTATTATTATTCTGGTCTCTTTGTTTCCTTGTTCCATTTTACTCAGCAATTTGAGTAAGCTGAAATGCATATTTGAAGTTTATGTATTCTTTGATTATTTTTTAAGTAAAGGTGAAGAGGAAAAAATACAAGTCTCACAAACCAAAGTAGTTTGAATACTATTCAAAGTTTATTTCAGTTTTCAGACATAAACAAAGTAGTTAAAAACATGATACATGGTTTATGATTATTTTTATTGAGGTTATATTTTTGAGGTTATAGTTAAGCAAATTTTACCTAGAGTAAGTGTTCCCAACGTTTTGATGTTCACTTACTAACTTATGTCGTACAAAAAAATCACAAGCTGGTAGAAGGGCCAGGGTGGAAGCAGGGGCTTCAAGAAGTTCAAATGGTGATTTCATAACATTAGCTGTTTCCATGGGTCATAAACATTTTAAAAAATATAGTTTATTTTTGGAAATAAACCCCTCTGCAAAATCCCCAGTGTTTCATGGCTTGCAGGAATACTATCCACAGAATGTACCAGGGCTTGGGAATCTAGAGCATACAAAAGTACTTATATCTTTAGGGGCAGTTGAACAAGCTGTGTAATTGATTACCTTTGCCCTTAGTTACATCTGATTGAGAGGGAAAGGCTCCATCCATTGGGAAGGGTCCAGGAATATTGAGCAGGATCCACTGTACAACCACAGCCTGGGCAGATTGCACTCCACATGCCAGATATTAGAGGCACAGCTGTATGCTTCCACTTCCACTCCATAATCGCCCTCTATGCCCTTCCAGTGCCCACCTGTTACATACAGCTGGCCTCCTAGCACTATGATGCTTCCATTCTCATGTAAAGTATGAAGGAACTGCACCTGAGAGACAGAATCATGTATAGGTAAACTGTATATATAACTCATGCAGGATTTAATACATGATTTAGTTGTCACAACAGAACCAAAGGGATGTTTACAAACAATTTAAAATGCATATTAATCATACTAACCTTCTGCCACATATTAGCACTGGGATCATAACAATATACTTTCTTAGTGTTGTCAGCTATTAAATAAATGATTCCATCCAAGCAGACCGAGCGGGGAGAGGACAGATATTTTGGGATGAATGGAGAACAAATAATACTCCAGTTGTCTGTAATAAAAGATAAGGATTAGTTTAAAAGAGAAGAGGAACCAGAATATTGTCATACCAGGTCTGTTTATGAAAAGAATTGATGTTTTGCATTAATTATTGACTTGCCAGTAACTTGCCATTGTAACTTTCCCCATCGAGGTTTTGATATATATCGTGGGGTTTGGAGAAGACATTAAATGGGAAGATTTTGTGAGTTTTGCCACAGATGGCACGTGAAGGGCAGCAGATGAAAAGTTTAGTAAGTCATAAAGGCATAAAATATACAGTGTTTTTTTGGAACGCCTTGGTATTCCCCCAGTAGAGCTGGAGGAGGTAGCTGGTGAGAGGGAGGTCTGGGTATCTCTGCTTAAACTGCTGCCCCCACAACCTGACCCCAGATAAGTGGCAGAAAATGGATGGATGGATGTTTGGAGGACACCAAGTATGCTACAGCAGCCTCTCACATGATATCTCACAGTGATCTTTGGGCACTTTTCCACTGCACCAGGTACTGTACTCTTGGTACTTCAGGAAAGTACCACAAGTACAGTAGTTCAAGGTGTTGGTTTTCCACTGGTGTAAAAACTGGTACCGGCACCGAATGACATCACAAGGTAAGGCAGGGTATTTTGTACTGAATTTGAGAAATGGGCTGGATGATGTGTGATATTACTAGCAACACTGCATGATATACACATGCAGTTCTTACACTCTATATGCGTGCTGTCCTTGTATGTTGAACAAAATACTTTTTTAATTCCTTGTCACGCAATTCTGATCTTTTTGTTGTATTTGTTCTTCCAACCAAATCGCAATAATTTTTTTTTTTACTTCATTTATCATTGTTTTCTGAGCTCGCAACAGTTCTCAAGGCAGCATTTATATTATGCTTCAGCAGAAGGCTATTTGCATAACCAATCGACAAAGAAAGCATTTTAGATCCCACACCAAAGTACCAAAGAAGTACCCCAGATGGTTTGCCACTTTTGGTACTTGTGATGACCGACGTGCAGTAAGCGGGGAAGCAGGCGAGAGAGCCGTGAATAATATCAAACGGGGTTTATTTAGAGTGGATAGGACAACATAGGGGGCACACAGCAAAATCACGTCAATGACAGACCTGGTGAAACAGACTTGAACGCGGACTAAATACACAAGACAAGCAGAAAATAACAGGCAACAGGTGATCACAATCGGGGTAACATGCGTAGGTAATAAGGGGGCGTGGCACACACGAGGATCGTACGAGGAGGTCATGACAGAACCCCTCCTAAAGGTGCGCGCTCTGGGCATGCCTCAGGAGAGGCGACGGACAAGACGAGACCGGGAAAACAGAACCTGAAAAACAAGAGCAAAAACATCAATGGGAAACAGGGAGCAAAACCGAATCACAGAATAGGCACAGGGACAGAAACCAAGACAGAATGCGACAAATGACGGGAAACGCGGATAGGCAGATGAGGAAGGGAGACACAGGGGGAACACCAACAGGTGGAATGAAAGGGCCAGCAGTGAATGTGGGCGGCACAGAGGGACGAGGGGCAGAAACAGGAGGGACAAAAACAGGAGGCAGAAAGGTGAAGGGTGGAGGAACAAGGGGAGACCGAGGAAACCCCGGCAGGCGAGGGAAGGCAGCCATAGGGGCCACAGGTGGTCGGGAGGGTGGAGCCGGAGGGGACCACACAGGGGACGAGGAGACAGATGAAGGGACTGACAAACGGAGTCCCTGGGGCCCAGTAGGTAGATCCCCGAGGGGTCCCATTCGAGCTCCTCTCTTTCCACTAAGGGAGGAGGAGTGATGGTAACACAGTCCGGGACCTCTAAGGGGAAAGGGATCTCCCGCATAGGCAGAGCCCTAGGAGCCTCGGGCGGAGCAGGAGGTGGAGGACTAGGAGCCTCGGGCGCAGCTGCAGGCAGTGGCGGGACCTCGGGCGCAGGTGGAGGCGGGACCTCGGGCATAGCTGGGGCCGGAGCGTCAGCCGGCAAGACAGGCAGGATGGGCGGCGGGCAAAGCAGCAGCAGAAGCCACCTCGGGCAGAGCAGGAGGCAGGGAGCAGGTGCCGCCTCGGGTGGAGACACGGGAGCTAGCCAGCTGGAGCGGGACCCTCCTGAGCAAGGTACCTGCTTCCAGAAACGTGTACCCCATTGGCGAGGTACGCAAAAATCTCTGTCGGCTGACGGAGCGTATAGAGCGGCGGGTCCAGCAGATCGCCCTGCCAAACAGGGAGACCACAGACCAGACATCTATCCTCATGGAAGCGGGCCCCGCTTCACCGCTCCCAGCTGACCGGAGAGGCAGGAAGAAAAAGAGGAGAAAGCAGCAACAGGAGAGGAGTCCCAAGGACGCATTGTCAATCCATCTTGGGATAGGTGAGTATGAGCTTCGTTCTTCGCCCTCCAACGGAATGAGCCTCTCCCGAAAGAGAGACCAGCAGGACTCACTCCGGACATCACCGCAACTTCACTCCCACACAAAGGTAAAGCCTACTTAGCCGCTACAGAGCGGCCGCCGCTAGTGGCTTACCCCTTCCAGGAGGCACGTCTGGACCATAAAGGGATCAGCGCGGTGAGGGACGCGATTCCCCACGTACCCAGAACTTTTAAAGGGGCCATGCCCACTCTTATGGCGCCAACCCTGGCGGCAATCATAGACGTGCCTGAGCTGCCTGTCCCGCCTGTCTTGCCGGCGTCTGTCCTGTCTGATCTGCCTGTCCCAGCGGCTACTGCGCCACCCAGCGAGGCTCCGGATGCAGCGCCCCGGACGCAGAGCTCCCATCTCTGCCTGCTGCTCCACCCAAGGTCTTGGTGCCACCTGTAGTGCCACCTATACCCGAGGTCCTGGCTGCGCCCGAGCCTCCGCACACTGCGACGCCTGCTGCTCCGCCCGAGGTGGCTCCGGCTGCGGCCCCGCCTGCTGTGGCCCCGCCTGCTGTGGCTCTGGCTGTCCAGCCTCTTGCCAGCTCTGCCTGTCCGGCCTGTCTCGCCGGCGCCGCCTGTCCTGCCTGTCCCAGACGGTCGACGCTCCGGCCCCTGTGGCCGAGGTCCCGGCTGCGCCACTGCCTCCTCTTCCGCCTGTCCATGATTTGCCTGTTCCGCCTGTCCATGCGCTGCCTGTCTGGCCCAACCCATCGTCAGCAGCTGAGGTTCCCGAACCGTTGCTGGCGCCTGCTGAGGTCCCCAGCCCACCGGCATGGGTTCTGCTTGTCCTGCCTGGCTTGCTTGTCCAGCCTGGCTAGCCCGTCCTGCTCATCTTGCCAAGCTTGCCTGTCTGGGCAGCTGCTGCGCCTCCGGCTGTGCATGAGGCCCCTGCGCACGCCTCTGCCCACAGCGGCTCTTGCTCCGCCCGTCTCTAAGCCCGAGGTCCCGGCACCGCCTCCACCTGCTGCAGTGCCTGCTGCCTCAATGCCGCTTCCATCTGTGGCTCCACCCGAGGCCTCGCCTGCCACAGCGCTCGCTGTCCTGGCCGCGCCTCCTTTGCCTGGGGTATCAGCTTCGCCCCTGCTCGGCAGCCACTTGCCTGCGTCCGGACCCTGCCCACTGACGGCCGTCTCTAGGTCACCAACGCGGGCAGCTCATCCTTTTGCTGGGATGTGCCTGGCAATCAAGGGGACCAGGCCTGTGGGGGCGGCTACCCTGCATGCCCTGGTGGTCCCCAAACGGGCAGGTCCCGTTTACCACGGCTCGTCGGAGGACGGAGCCTCTGCCTGCTTCAGCGGTGCCATCGCCTGCTGCAGCTACCCATCCCTCCTTGCCGGCACGGCCGTTCCCTCCAGCTGCCTCCTTGATGCCTCCACCTGTCCCTCAGCTCATCTCCTCACCCTCCTCATGGTTTCCCCCTGCTCCTGTCGCCTGGGGTCCCTCCAACGTCGGCCTTCCGGTTGCCTGCGGCCCCTTCGGCTAATACCTGTCACCCGCCGAGGATCCCTAGGGCTCCCCTGGGTTGACCCCCACCTGTCTCTGCTCCTCATCCCTCTGTGTCTCCTCCGTTCCCTCCTGGTCCCGTTGTTCCTCCTGTCTCTGCTCCTCATCTCTCTTTGTCCCTTCAGTCTTTGCTACTCGTCCCTCTGTGCCTCCCATGTTCACTCCCGGCCCTTTCGTTCCTCCCGTTGGTGTTCCCCCAGTATCTCCCTTTCTAGTTTGTCTGTCCGCGTGTCCCGTCCTCTGTCAGGTTTTGTTGTGGTTTCTGCCCTTGTGTCTGTTTTGTGTTTCGGTCCTGTTCCCTGTGCTCCAGAAACAGTCTTGTCTTGTTTTCCAGGTTCATCTTGTTCCTGGTCTCGTCCTGTCCACCACTCTCTTTGGGGCATGCGCGGAGTGCGTGCCTTGGGGGGGGGGGTTCTGTCATGATCTGCACGTCCAGTCCTTGTGTTTGCCATGCCCTCCTCGTTAACCCTGTGTCAATTCCCATCATATCAGCTGTCTTGCGTTAATTCTGAGGTCATGTCCTGTATTTAGTCCGCGTTCAAGTCTGTTTCCTCAGGTCTGTCATTGACATTTGTGGACTGTACCCTGTCTGTCTGTCTGCCCTCAATAAATCCCTTTGCCTTGGATTTACGGCTCCCGGACTCTGCTTCACTGCGCCCTGCTCGTTCACCCTTCTCTCGATCGCAACATTATAATGCCAAGTTTATATGAAAATAATATTTAATGCGAAAATGCATTGACTTTCCTTCAAGACACTGGTTATTTACACAGTTTTTTGGATATTGGCTATATTCATGAAATTGCTCCATCATCCTAGAAATTGGACATCAAATATTTTAGTGGACAACAATGGTCCTCAGCAATTTTTTTATAACAATTTTGTATACTGAGTCTTACCAATGACGGGGTTGTAGCACTGCATAGTGAGTGCATTATACTTGACTGCACAGGAGCCAATCAGGTACAACTTTCCAGCACAGGCACTGGCAGCAAAGTTTGTAACATATTTCAGAGCTGGTCTAGTGAGACACCAGTTGTTGCTGTAAGGGTCATAATGTTCCACTTCTACATAATCCAGTGTAGTGCCTACAAAAGAAAAGGTTTAAATGAGTATTATCCTGAAAAATCATTCTGAGTTTTTTGAAAATTGTACATGCGTTATAGCATTAATCTGTTCTCTCACTTAAAAAAACCCTGTAAATTCCAACAATTTTAAACTTTTTTTAAAAACTTTCTTTAAGTACTCATAAGACATGTTAAAAACATGTCAAAATGAAAGTCCTTTTTAAACTGTTTTTTAAGTTTTCATTTTGTTACCTCTGTAACTACACCCAGAAAACTTTATTTCCTTACCACCAATGACATAAATTTCTCCATTCAGCGCTGCTGAAGTATGGTTTGTTCTTGGCCTTAGCATTGGAGCCACTGTTACCCACTTCCCTTCTCGAGAGATATATTTCCATGTCTCTGTGGTGGACCAGGTGTGCGTCCGAGACCCTCGAGAACCTCCTGCATTGAAAATAGCATTAGACACATTATGAGAACATCTAAGATAATATATATCCCTCAATATAATTAGATAATTTTAAGATATCCATTTGTGTAACTTCAAATATTAATATATGTCTTAAAACAAATTTTAAAATTTCAATGTTTAAAAATAAAATTTTAATTTTGTACATTTTCGTATGCTTTATTTATAGTTCATAGTCAGGACATGTATGCTTTTTAAAAAGCTTAGCTGACAATTATGGAACTGTCACAAGCCATATAGAATTATCAACTCACCTTTCAATTTATTGCCCCCATTTATTTTTAGAATATACCAAAGCCCAAACAATTGCAATTCAACATGGACACATACCATTTTTCTTTGTTAAAATAATGATATTTTGTGGTATGAAATTTGCTGTGAAGTTATGTCTACTTGTCAGTATTAAACTTACCTGTGATATACACATCATTGTTCAGCGAGACCACAGAATAACCCCACTTGTTGTAATCTGGGAAATCAGGAAGTATATACCATTGGCCTGGAAAAAAATATTTATATGCAGTTTTATAACAGCACGTCTGTATGTCTGGGTGTGTATGTATGTATGTGTGTGCATCGTTATCATTTCATATATAAATTTATATATGAAATGATAATCTGATATTCTCACATGTCCTTGTGTTGTAGAAAGCACAGTTTCGTGGAGGTGTAGCTGACATTCTCTCCTCTTCTTCATCATCATCGTCATCATGTGAGTCATCCAGGGAGCGGCCTCCCATAACAAACAATACTTCCTGCAGGTGGGGTTGTGGACTTTTCATATTTCCCTCTATTATAGTTCCTGGTTGTAAATCCAATATCTCAAGACAAAGAAGACAATGTCAATTTCCCAAATGAAGCTTAGTAGAATTTAATAAAAATAATAATAAATCCATATAATAAAACTGGTCTGAAGGCATTCACTACAGAAAAACACACACAAACCTGTTTTTGGACTCCTTCCACAACATCCCTACAGCTTTGATTCTTCAAGATCAAGCTATCCTTCAAGAGAGTTTCTGTGATGTATTCAAGAGGCAAGAGGGAGAGTCTGGCCAAACTGAGCAGCTCTAGGAGGTGGGTGAGCCGTGAGTCTGCCTGGTGCTTGACCCAGGAGAGGACTGCCCTGGCGCAGGTGCACACATCCCGAATCTGCAGGCCATCATTCGAGAGACAGGCAATGAGCCTCTCCTTCCCCAGAAGTAAGAATTCCTCTTCTTCTACCACTGCTTCAAAGTTTTCCAGTACAAAACACCAGGCTTTAGCCACCACTTCTGCGCAGCCATGTATTTCACCAAACTCCAGAATGCCTAAGCAGTTAGTTGCATCAATCTGATTCTGCAAATAACGACTGCAGACAGCCCGCACAGTCTGAAACTGCAGCTGGCTGGAGGTGCAGATTAATCCCTCCACATTCTCTTGGTTGATTGTCAGCTTGCCCGTGTAGGCAAAATTCAGCAGAATGCTAAAAATGTCAGGATCTACATCCTGCAGTTCTACTCTAGCAGCAATACTTTCCACAAAATTTCCAGAAAACATGGAATGGAAATAGAGGCTGCAAAGAGCCAACACACTACGATGGCAAGGGAATTCACGGCCACCCACACTTAATGTCACATCAATGAATTTGGGATGTAGACAGAGGGATCGCAGTCCTTCGAGAATGCTTTGTGAGTGTGAAGAGAGGCAGAAGTCCAGATCATCAACGTTGCGTACCATGGCTCAAGGCAATATTTACCTGGAAAATAAACAACTTCAAAAAGTAACATCTAGAATATTGTAAGAATATCATTTACTTTCTTAAAGGAAAGCAACACTTTTTCTAAATTCTAAATCAGGCAGAAATGCATAAACAGTTCTTTGTAAACAAATATGATGTACTATATATTACAGTATACTGCTGAAAATTGTATTTATGGTTTCTGACTAAATAACATTATGCCAATAATATAAATATGAAATCAAAGTAAATTTTTCATAGGTCATCATAACTCATAAAACACTACTAAGACTCATTATGTAGGTAAACAAAAATCCAGTCCTTTATCGAAAAACAGTTCATTTTGGCTCTGTCATATTTATATTCTGTGAAATAAAAGGCTGGAGGTATTTGCAGTTAACTTAAAACCACAAGCTTGTTCAGAAATGAATCATTATCATCTTTAATCAGCCCTCTACAAGCACGTAACAATCAGTAATTAATTACAGTGTTAAATGCATAATCTGAAAATTCCTAATGTGAAAGTAAACTGACAAAAGGAAACTGTAAGCACAAAAGACAAGGTGGGGGAAAAAGCCAAAAGAACTCACCAGAGAGGCAAATGAGTACAGCAATCACATATTATTTAGTTGACTAACAAAAAACTGGCAAGCGTTTTGGCACAACACAAGGACAGCTTGTAGCATGCTTGTGCTGAGCCATTTAGAGCCCACATGATGGTTACCAGATTATTTTTAGGTCATACCAAGACAGGAAACTGACATCAGACTCCAGCTGCATGTTTTTAAACCTCACACCTGTTGTTATACAACCATATAAGTTCAATATTAGGAATTGATCTTACAAACACCACACGTTTTGTGGTAATGCCTTATAATGGGAGGTTCACATAAAAATAACAATATAAATATAAAAAGTTCAATATTCATTATATTTTAACTATTTTGAGACACTGGATCATTACACAGATAATTTGTTTTTGTTTGATTATTGACTATATGCAGGAATTAGCACTAGCTTCCTAAGAGCAGCACAACAGATTGTTTCATAGTATATTAGATTTTTTTAAAATAACGATTCTGTATAGTGATTGGACAAACTGAATGTTTTTTCTATGTAGCAGCCTAGTGGAAGAGTGTTCCAGATAACCTGCAAACATGGTGAAATATAGGTCACTTTGGCTTTTTGACCAGTTATATTACAGTGGATGTAAAAAAAAAATCTACACACCCTTAATGAAATTTGAAGATGTGTGTGATGTAAAGCAAGAAATCAAGCTGATCTTGTCATATATTGGTAGGATATATATTTGGAAACCTAAAATACCTAATACATGATTTTGAATGTGACAGATTACCTCTGAACCTTGTATTCAAAAGTGGGGCATAAAATAAATACTAGGTTGACCCTCCATATGTTGATACAAACCTATCTATATTTTGCATTACATTCAAACACCCCAAATCATGTAGGAAAAGGTGTTATGGTCTGACTAAGACAAAGGTTGAACTTTTTGTCCTTAATTTTCATTAATATTAAATTGCCATTATTCACATTCAAATGTTCTCCACATGAAGAATTTACCTTTTATATTCCACCTTGCAGATGTTAGACTACAAAAAACTCTCTTGTCTCCTAATTCCCTGTTTTCTGCATCATCATGCTCTGCCATTAATGTTCAGTGACCTTTTTCCCGACGTATAATACGTGTTCAAGCACGTAATGTGCTGATGTCCTCCAGTGGTAGGAAAATGAAGTACTGTATGTAATAGGGTACCAGTAGCCTTACTGCAATATATACAAACAAAATAAACAAACAAAAGCTATACAAAATATATAATAACAATAATAAATAATAATAATCCATCCATCCATTAACTTCTGCTTATCCGAGGTCGGGTCGCGGGGGCAGCAGTCTCAGCAGGGAAACCCAGACTTCCCTCTCCCCAGCCAC
>JAODJU010000033.1:11366672-11380680 GCA_026776725.1 Gnathonemus echidnorhynchus
CCGATACCCGATCCGTCAAATAGGTCTGGATCGGCGCCGATACCGATCCGAATATCGGTATCGGTGCATCTCTAATAGGAATAAATCAGTTCCTGTTTGTAAATCCAAATTTGTAGTTGTAACATGGCTTCTGAAAATTTGTGTAAATGTTTGCAAATCTGTAACTTTGAAAACACAAGTGTGCAAAACTTTTTTGTAAACACAAACTTTGCTGCATGGATGTACAAAACTAAATTGCAAGTGTGCAAATCTATTTTAAACAACCACAGAATTCTGTCATAATAATCACTCCATAAATATTAGGTTCTTTCTGTAAACAGTCTCTGACCATGAAATCATCTTTAGCTTAGAAGTGGAATTAATATTTTTCACACCGCAAATGTAACCTTTTCCTTGGGTTTCACGTGTTTGTTGTTTGTGAACGTACACACAGTCGCCTTGGGTCACTTCTGTTTGGTGAGCATGACTAGCATACTAGGAGCATGATATTTCTAATTGGTGAGAATGACTGTCACACAAGGAGGACGACATGAATTTGTAAAAATTGTTTTAAACCCTGGGTCAGACGTGCTGTAAAATGCATTACCTAAATCGCAGTCTTTGCAATTTCCTTATCACGTTGTTTCAAATTGTGATTTTGATTTGAAATCGATAAATTGTTCAGCCCTACTTCTGGGTGTTTTCCGTTTTCCCTGGGTGCTCAGCTTTCCTCCAATAATCCAAAAGCATTTTGTTGAAAGGAAGTTTAGTGGCTCTAGGTGACTGAGGGGTTTGTTATCCACAAAGTGGGTCAGCATGCTATCACCGCACGTGAAGTTGGATGAGGGACCACTCAAAAGAGATGCAGTACTGAGAGTACATGTTGTGAATAGATTTACTTCATTAGCTTAATAATTTTAACATAAATATGGTCTTAGGTTACCAAAATGTATCATAATGTAAAGGTCCATTTAGACTAAAAAAACTGCTGCAAAAAGATACTTTTTACGAATAATAATAATAATAATTTTTAATAATTCAAAATCCAATTAACCTACTCCTATCATATCTTAGCTAATATGATACAAACAAGATATAGCTGCCTAACATATCATTAATCTGTGTATTGTCCTATTTGATAATGCCTGGGCAACTCTTCTCTATTAGAGGCCCAGGTACGAGATTCACCATGTCAGCAAGGCCATTTTTAAACGATTATTTTCATGTCCCCTGACAGCTACAACAGGAGACAACTTTTGGTTGACCAGTGGTTTCCAACCTTTTTTGGCTTGTGACCCCATTTTGACATCACAAATTTCTGGCGAACCAATAGACATTTTTTTTCTAGAATTAGTTTTTGATCATATGTTTGTAATACCGTGTTGCAAATACAGAGTAACCAGATCAGTGCACAGTCACATTTTATTTTCCCTGATCACATTTACAGTTAGACGAGCTTGTCTTTACAAGGCTGAAGGTGATTGCGATCATTTTATTTGAGCTCATTTATATTTATCAGGGATGGGCCGATCCACATTTTTTCAGTTCCGATCCGATTCCGATACACTATCGAAACTGTCGATACTGATACAGATTCTGATACAAAAGCTCTTTTTACTTTGTTATGCTTTATATATATATATTTTTAAGCTAGTAAATACAGATGGAAAAAATGTATGACAAAAAATATTTAATTAGGCTACTACAAACATACATAACGTACTGTTTCACCTCATTTGTACGTCTTGTTTTAAGCGTTTTTGAGGCATTTGCAGTTCAATATGAATATCTTCAATACAAGCTTAAAATTTTAACTAGACTATTTTTCTCCCATTGGCGTCAGCTCAGTTACACTTTGTTGCGATGGCAGCCCCTCTTGTATCAGAAGCTGCAGCGAGTTCGCAAGACAGTCCAGGTTAGCGACTCTCAAATCATCCATTGCTTTTTTTGTCTCGCAGTTGCGTGCGCTTCGTTAAGTGGGATTGTCCATTAAATGCTATTCCCACCTCTCAAAACTTTATTTTACAAAGATTGCAAATCGTTGTGCTACTGGTTTCTGTTAAAAGCATAAAATATTCCCAGATCGTCACATCTTATCTTACATTCCTCGTACTGTGAAGGGTATGCGCAGAAGTCACTGTACTCACACCCACTGAGTAGCAAAAAAGACTGAGGGGCAGCATTAGCGTTTGATTCGAATGCCGCAAAAAACACATGTAAAATGGGAACGAGCTGTCCTGCGATTGATTGTACAAATAGATTTAATGCGAAATAGGAGCTGTCTTTTTAGAGATTGCCAAAAACTAAATAAGTAAGTATAGGACATGGATCGGTGATGCATGGCCGATACCCGATCCGACAAATAGGTCTGGATCGGCACCAATACCAGTCCGATCTGTAATATTTATTAATATTTATGAACGTGAAAGAATACAGTTGTTTAAGATTGTATGTGGTGTTTTAATCATCCATCCATCCATTGTCCAACCTGCTTATCTGACTGGGTCGCGGGGGGTCCGGAGCCTATCCCGGAAGCAATGGGCATGAGGCAGGGAACAACCCTGGACAGGGGGCCAGCCCATCGCAGGTTTTAATCATAATTTTTAAAAGAATAATAATTAGTTGAAAAAATATTTTTTATCAGTAATTTTTTTTTATCAATTACTAGACATTTCAGGGGACCCCATTTGAATTCCAGGCGACCCCAAGGTTGAAAAACATTGTGGTAGACGCTCAATTTTATGTGCCAGTATGCAGTGCTTAATGAGGTGCCAGAGTGCATGAACACCGTGATGATGTCATATACAGAACTTAGTCTTTAACATTGATAATTCCCTATTAATTACTTAAACATGTAACAATGCAACATTTTCTATTGAAACCTGTTTACATCAAACTTCTCATATGCACTTTTCTTGCTCCTTCTCATTAGCATGAGCATCCACAAATACTGCTCCTCTCTGCTTTGTCCTCTGCTTGTTCTTCCGCCCGGGTTTCTGGTTCATTTCTGCTCTGCTTCGGTTCCCATTGGCTTTGTTGCTTTGCCAAAACAATTCAAAATATTACTCTTTCTTTTCAGCATTTTCTTTTAATTATTTTGCTGTAACAACCTGGTGTGAAACATCAGCTATTTTGCAAATACATTTGTTTTTTTGGATTGTTTACTACTGTTTGCTATGGTTGCTTTATAAACTGTGGTTGCAGGTTAACTTACTATATGTTCTAGTGAAATACAATTATTCTTCTTAATAAAGCTAAGATTTGGTATTCTAAAAACTTTTTTTCTAAAAATAGTTGCCAAAAAGTGTGTCCGTGTGGGGGGAGGGTCGTTATATAATTCGGGTTGTCTTTTATTCCGGCTAATACAGTATATTGTGTGTATCATTTGAGGTGGTGGAGCGCAGACTGCTCTGAGCCAGAGATCCTGGAGCACAAATAAGCACTGCCAGTATGGAATTTGCAGTTGTATTTGTGACTATTCATGGCAATTAAACATAAAACTTTACCCCTTTTTTTCATTATAATGAAGAAATAGCTCTACTGGGCGAATATGGCCCAGGTCCATATTAGATGGATGGAGATACATCTTAATGTATGATACTTCTTGCCATGACAGCAACTGTAATGTTTACTTACCTCAACAGGGTCCCCTGAAGCTCACCCACAAATTTGAGATGAAGTCTGACATCTGTACAGAGAGACCCTTGAATCTCCACCGTCCTGCCGCTGATTGTGAGCCCCCCCTCCCAGGGAAGAAAAGCCCTATTCTCCAAATGACCCACCTGAGCTCTTTGACTCCAGCACCCTCCTCGTCCAGTTCGCAGATACCTGACTCTAAAAGTGAAGTGACCCACATAAAACCCCAGTTGAGCCATGAGAATGACAGGGACAAGGAGAAAGCTGTGTTAAATGGAGGAACTCCCACCGTCACTGAAAAACTGGCCCAGCTCATTGCCACTTGCCCACCCTCCAAGTCCAGTAAAACTAAGGTTTGTAAAATCACTTCCTCCACTGCTCTCATTGCAAATACAGCTGTTAACAATCTGACATCTGGCACGCAATGGCTAGATCCTTCTGCACTAATCAGAGCAGGAAAGTCTTCCCCTGTAAGCAACTCCCAACAGCCCCACTTGCCACTTCCTGTCTTGCACTCTCCTGGCCGCCTATCCCGTCACAAGGACAGCATTTTGGAAAAGTTTTCGGGAACATCTCGGAAAATGGAAGCCAATGGAGTTGGAAGGGTGGGAAGTGACGATAGTGGTTCTACAGGTGTTAATGGTAACAGCACTGTTATGGCTGTAAAAACCAACCAGAGCAGCAGTAGCAACAGCAATAAGTCACAGGGACACACCCCTGTCCCGTCATTGTTATCGTTCTCATTAGATCGGAGAGGAGAAGGTGCAGCAGAATATCGGCAAGGGAGTACTCCTGTCTTCAGCACCATTTCCCGAGGTGGTCCCTTGCAGGCAACTGAAAGTCATGCAAGAACAGATGAAGAGGACAGAGATGGATCCAAAGAGTATCAGCTACAACTCTTGAGCAAACGCTCCTCTTCTTTGGGAGCTCAGAAAAATGACTGTAGCACCATTGGGGAGATATTAGCTCCTGGACATGAAAACAGAAAGAATGCAGCTCCTGTCAAACCTAAAAGTCCAAACAGGGACAAAAACACTAGTGGAGCAACCATTTCTGAATCCATGAGACCCATAGCCTTTCCTATGAACTCTTCTGCTACAAGCAGCCCATCCCTGTGTTCAGAGGATACCCTCAGTGTGTTTCCTGGCTCCCCCGCAGAGCATGATTGCAAACCCCTGAAGAAGCGAAAAGGCAGGCGTCCACGCTGGACTCGGGTTGTGAATCGCACCCACAGGTTGGCACAGAGTAGTGTTGCTGATCAGGACCCACCATGTTTGCATACATCTACATCCCTTTCCCCACCGCTGCATAAACCCAGGCCAGTCGGTCGGCCCCCTAATCCAAACCGGACTTCCCCTTCTATTTCCCAGCTCTTTACTGCTCCACCCAGAAAGAGAGGACGACCAAGGTCAAAAATGCCTAGACTGGATATTCCTCGCCCTGGTCACACACTTAAAATGCCCTCTTCCAAAGTATACTCTCTGCTGAAGTCCAAGGAGGAGCAGGATCCTCCCATTTTGCATCCAGAGGTAGACCTGAACCCTCCAAAAGTGATGCCCAGAAAACGTGGGCGGCCAAAGCGCTTGCCTCCAACCCTGCCACAAGAGACTCAGCCCCCAACTCTGGATCCTGAGGAGAGAGGAGGAATGGGGCGGGGGATGGAAGCAGAGAGTTCCCTATGCAGGAGGAGCAGTGGGCAGCATATAATGAGAACAATCATTGGCAAAATTAATAAGATGAGGTCCATGAAACGAAAGCGCCTCCTCAAACAGATTCTAATGGTTCCCGGGGCTGAATCGGAGGAGGAATCCTCTACCGTGACCCCTGGAGGGGTCACTGGATCTGTAACGGCAGCCACACACTCCTTATCATCCCTAGCAGCTTCTTTTGGGGGGAGATTAGGTTCCCAAATTAATGTTAGCAAGAAGGGGACAATATACATGGGAAAAAGGAGAGGACGCAAGCCAAAAGTATTAACTAACACTTCTGTTAGTGCCCCTTCTCTCCCTGCTGAACCTTTACTGCCCGCAACTTCTGCTTTGCCTATGCAGCACCATCAATTGAAGTCTCAACAACCTCAACAACAAATCCCAACCTCTGACATGTTTCCCTCACCATCTCTCTCGCAATCCAGTGGAGGGCAAAGTCCCAATAGTGACATCGGCTTTGCAGGCTCAGGTACAGTTCACCTCTCATCACACACATCTTGTAGCTATGTTCGTCATTCCCTCTCCCAATTGCCCTCATCTTCAACCTCTTCCAGTCGGCTCCTATCAAGCTTGGGTTCCTCCAGCACCTCTCTAAAAAAGCCCATGTGTCGGGGATATTACCATCATGATTACCGGCAACAGCACCTTTATCGCAAGCTTTCTCCCACCCCACCCCTTCTACCTGCGTCTCCAGCACACCTGAATGAGCTAAAGGAAGCAACACCTTCACCTGTCAGTGAGTCCCACAGTGATGAGACTGTACCCAGCGATAGTGGCATAGGGACAGACAACAACAGCACTTCTGACCGGGGAGAGAAGGGGGGAGGAGTTGGAAGACTGGGGAGCATTAGCATATCCCAGGGAATGTCAGGAGGGCTTGTCATGCCTGAGGCAATAGGGTCATTGGTTGGGATGGTGGCTGAAGGAAATCCCAGAGAAAGACGCAAACATTGTTCTTCAGTGTTGCTGGACCGTCCATCAGCTGCTTTCTCCTCCTTAAGCCATGGGGATTCTCCAGACATCTGTCGGACTCACTTGACCCCACCTTCCTCAACATTGACCCTTGGTCATAAAGAGAAACACAGGCACAAGTGCAAGCGACGGGCCCATAGTTGCCAGGGGCATGACAAACTGAAAAGACAGAAACGCAAACGCAAGAAGAAATACCTGCAGCTTAGGTCTTGCAGACAAGATCCAGATTTCTTGGCTGAACTCGAGGACATAGTTGTGAGACTGAGTGAGATTCGGATAGTTCACCGTAGCACATCTGTAGGGTTAAAGAATGGTTCAGATATAGGAACAGGCATAGCAGGTCATGGAGGAGGAAGTGGCAGCAAAGGTCTTCCATCTCATCACTATGTACATAGAGATCTTCTACCGACCATCTTCAGAATAAACTTCAGTGGATTCTACTCTCCACACCCTGCTTACCCATGTGACACTCTGCACTATGTCCGTAAGCCTGACCTCAAGAAGAAGCGAGGTCGTCCACCAAAACTGCGTCAAGCTATGGCTGAGGTACCATTTGTTCATGGGATGGGATTCCCTCTCTCTGGGGCTGGGTTCTATCACCCCTCCTATAGTGTTCCCTATTCCTCATCCTCTTTAGGATTGGGTTATTACAGAGGGTACTCTCCAGCAGCAGCTCTCTATCCACATCCACACGCTTCTCCACACCAAGCCCACCACTCTGCTTCATTCCCTCCCCCGCCTCCATCTCCATATATACACCACCACCCATCACACCTCCTGCTGAACCAAACTAAATTTCACAAGAAGAAACACAAGCTCCTGCGACAGGAGTTTTTGGGAGGGGGCCGGTCCCCCATGTTGTACTCTTCTGTGCCCCCAGAACTTTCCTGTGGCTGGCTTCATAAACATAAGCGGAGACATAAGCATCGGGATTGGCGTGGTGAAGATGGCATGGTAGACATAGGAGATGCAGCCACCGGAAGCATGGGGAGGCATAGCACGAGTGCCAGGGAATTTGCACAGTCTCGCCAGTGCTACCAGTATGGCAAGGATTCCACTGCTTCTGCCAGCAGTGATAGTTTAGCAGCTGCACCCTTAGTTAATTCCCCTTCCTCCTCCTCATCATCATCATCAGCAGCAGAAAGATACAAGCATAAGGAAAGTCCTCTTTCCTGCCTGAGCTCCTCTTGTTTATCCTCTGGAGGGAGAAGTAGGGGCCACTATCACCAGGAGCTTTGGCAGAGGAATGGTGGCTCTGATGTTGATTGCACTAACTTGTCTAGGAGCTCCAGGTTCAACCAGGAATCTTTCTCAGGGGGACAGCCTTTGAATCTCACTGGTGACTCTGACAGTGAGGAAGAGGAGCCCTTGCTTCGACCAAAATCTCTGCAGCCGTGCACTCCTGCGCAGCATACAAACTTGTTCTCTGCCCTGAGTCGCAATGCTCTGAGTGGGGGAGATGGCAAGAGTGGAGCAGGGAGCACACTAACCTTTTCTGGACTGCACAGGGTGCTCAGGAAAGACCGACACGTATCAACTGAGAGGCGAGACACAGGTAAAGATGTGGCTTATGTACATTTGATGTGCAATGTTTTGGAGTGTTTGTAGTATTAGGAATATCTACAAAGTTTATTTTTATATATTACACATAGTCGTCTTACTGAAAATCTCTGTTACCTGATTTAGGGGCACGTTTTATTCGTATAATGTGATGCTTGGAATGCATGGAATTGGACGTTACCCTGGCCATGAAAAATGCATTTTAGGGTTAGGATTTTGAACTTTTAATTGCTAGAACTAAATATTCCGTAACTGGCATTTTTACCACTGAACAGTGAATAAGAAACACTTTGCACAGTGTTCTTATGGCCTTTTAGTAAAGCCTAAAATGTATGTTGGTACAACCCACAAAAACAACAAACAAGGTCACAGCTAATCATTGATCATGGATTGTTCTTTCTGTTTGTTCTTTTGTTCTTATTGAAAATCGAATGCAAGTAAATATTATAACTTGAAAACAGGCTTTAATGATGTAATACCTGGATTGGTATAATATTAGAAATTATGTAATATCTATGGTGGTACAGAAGTGAGACTTGCCTTCAGATGCACTCCAGTTCAGGGGCTCTGTACTTGTATAGTGCTGTGTAATGTAAAGTTGCCCTTTAGTAGCCCAATGTGAAGCTTGTGAATGTCTGCTGCTCACAGACGACGGCATGTAGAGGAAAGACAGCTAAGAGCTGGTTCTTACTTCATGCGGACGTGCAACGGTGTGCACGGCTGTGGTGACATAATTTTTGCCACAGGGGCTGGCATGGAGACCAATAGGGTGCCTGCACTAGAAAATTGAAACAATGTGGATGGTCCATTCAGTGATTAAGTGAGCCTAGATCATTCATTGGCCAGGGGGAAAGTAGCAGATAGTCAGATAGGAGATCTGACAAAGATTGCATATAAACACCTTTTCTACCCTCTCTGCTAGCTAGCAGAATCAAATAAAGCTTGGCTGAGGAAGTCTGGAAATGCCAGCATTTATATGATTGCTTGGTACCAGAGTATAAAGACTCCCAGGTAGCTGCAGACTAAATTTAGTCTTTATATTATTTATATTATATTATAATTATATTTATATTATTTTCAGTTGTCGTATGAAGAAAAAAAAGTTGAGTCATAACGCTAAAGTTTTATTCAGTAGCTGCACAGCTGAATTGACCATGAGTAAATGTAGCATACTCCAAATAGTTTTTCCTCCTCAAAAAGCCAAAGGCAGCATTTAAACAATGCAAAACAACTTCAAATACAACAGTATAAATTTTAACTTAAAATTATAAGTTAACAAAAAGCTACATTTCCTGCTGTTGTGACATAAACTACACCAAGCTCTTGTGCTTCTCCGCTGCCTTGTCTTTATCAGGATGAAGTACGTGCCCATATTTTCATCGTATTATGACAATACTTAACTTTTGCAGGACAGAGTTTACATATAGCATTTCTCATGTCAAACTCCTCTTTACTTTTTAAGTTTTGAAAGCCAAAGTTCCTACATAGATTGGATTTAAACTGGAGGAGCAGCACGAATCTCTGCTATGTCGTTATTGCTAAACAAATTTAGAAAATAATTGGCTCCTACTGCATGGGATGCTATACTGCCTGTCAATGTAGGAATAGTTTAGAGTGCGCCACCTGTAGGATCATAAAGGAACTGCAGTGTTTCTCCACCTTGAATCCAAACATATAATATGGGGTTAGTGTGGCAATACATGAAATGCTGCACAAAAGAATCGCGATATATAACTGAATCGATTTTTTTCCTCCCAACTCTGTCTCTGGGATCAGGCTTCGAGTCTCTACCATGGCTCAATGTGTGTGGTGTTCACATGTTCTTCCTATCCCAGGGTCTTCCGGTCGCCCCCACCCATTGCAGTCCAAACATTTGGTGAGGTTAATTGGAGTTACCAAATTGTGCCCTACAGTGGGTTGGCACCCCACCCTGGGTTGTGCCCTGCCTTGCACCCGTAGCCTCCAGGACAGGATCCGACCTCCACATGGCCCTGAATAGGACTAGTGGTTGCAGAAAATGGATGAATGGAAATGTATATTTATTTAGATTTTTATATGATTTAGTTTCAGTTTAAGTTTTGGTAATTTTTTTTCCATGGATAGATGGAAAGTTGCTAGCTGGACTTGCTAGCTACTATGAAATTTCTCAATGTAGTACCATTGGTTATTTCTGTGATTCAGCTGCATTGCATGAAAGTGGCCCAAAGATAAACAATAGTATTTAAAAATAGTACTGGAAACTTTCTGAAATTTGTTATTTTATTTCAGTTAGTTTCAAAAGCAATATAGTTTCCATTTAGTTTGTTTTATTCATTTATTTTATTTTATTTTTGTGTCTTTTTTATTTCAGTTTATGAAAATGTTTTTGTTCAGTGTGTAGTAAATGTATAACTTATGATGCAGCATTACCACATGAGATACCATCAAAATAATAACTGGTCTATATTCTAATGCAAGGATGAGAATTTAAAGATGTGGTGTGTCAAGTTAAATGAAGTAATAATGAAAACAATTGCAGCAAAAAGAAAAACAATAGCGATCTTGCAAGTAATGCCCCTAATAACACTGGAACTGCCTTTTCCCACGGCAATGAACAAGCAAGAACTACTTCGGTGTATACAGCCTTTTTGTTTGCGCTAATGTATTATTACTGTTAATAAGTGCAATGAATCTAACACTCAAATAAAAAGCCGTAAGATTCATAACAGAGTGGCTATTCTCTCCTGAAACCGTAGAGCTGGAAATTTTTAAATGTAGTATGCATTTTATATAATGTCAAATAAATAGAAGTAGTTTATAGGTGATTTCATGTTGGTCAAAGTTTCTACTTTTTAACAACTGTATATGGTTATTTTCTATACAAATCAATTAAACTCTTTCAGACTCTCACGCAAGAAATCTTACGGCAAATCTATATTATTCCATTCTGAACTTAAAATTAGCTGCATCAAAAATGTTAGGGCAGTTTGCAAACCCTACAGACTATTTACAAGGTAATAAAACTTTTACATACATGTAAATGTGTGTGCAGAACAGAGAACAGAAAATCTCACTCCATGCAGCTGACCAAAGTTGGCAACCCTGCATTTGAAATGAGAAGTAAAATACAAAACGAATGAATAAACATTATATGTGTCTCTTTTCTAAATAATAAGACTGCGTGCCCATACCCAAATGTAATAGCGATTAAAGCAATCAATTCCATTAATCTTTGGAAATACTTAAATTAATAAGCATAAAAACATATGACATAAACACGACTATTATGGGTTTTACAGCTTTTTTGGAGGTCACCGACTCCGCTGCTGTGAGAATTACTGACTGTCTCATTGTTGTTTTGATGGGTTAGCGGTATGCTAATGCTATTGTCCATTAACAAAAACAAAAGGTATGATATGCAGAAGTATGTCACTGCTTGTGTTTAAAAGGAGGTCACCAGTTCTATTGATAATAGGACCTTTCTGAAACAATCTCGGACCATGAAATAGAAAGGCTATTCACTTATAGTCTTGGTCTTGACTTGGACTCTGCGCTTTAAGGTCTTGGTCTTGAATCGAACTCAGTTTTGCTGGTCTCATCCACATCACTAATGATAACTATGAACATTCCGGACCATGGATGGTCCAGCACTACATTGTGTGCGTCGTGGTTTTGCTATGTTTGCCGGAAGTATGAACCAGGACATTAGACTGGGAGGGGAGCTGCAAGGAGAGTATTTCTTTTGGTAAAAATTTTGCTGCCATAGACTTGTATTTCAGTGTGATGTTATTTTGCTCATGCCTTCCCATTCATTGGTGACAGTCTCAGGTGATTGTAGTGATCTTACTATTACATCACAATAAACCACATGTTAACATGGACATTGTTTATTCTAGGGTTTAAGGATGATCCTCACAAGCTCACCCTCTCTTATTCCTTTAAAATCGATTCCAGTGCTCTGACAGCTGTATAAACCTCATGATAAACTAACATGTGACCCTTGTGTACAGTGCTCTGGTGTGTTCTGGCTCCACACTCACTCATCTGCCTTTGCTCTCTAGAGAGAAATTATTTTTGACTTAAGTCTAAAAAACAACTGAATTTCAGCTTCTATGTAATGATGAAATATATAAGATATTATTAGTTATTAGTCTAGCCATTTGTGACTCATTAAATATGAGTCATTCGGGGCTTTCCTTGTGATGATGATGTAATCAGCTGAATGTTCTGGTGTTTCCTTTGTCCTTCTGCAGAATCTGTGCCGGGTGCCCAAACCTGTGGGTGTCACTCTACTACCCCTGAATGTCCAGGAGGGGTATTGCACACCTGTTGCAGCACTAGTCCCCCAGTGAGCCAGCTGTGTGCCCCCTCCCCCACATGCTGCTCTGCCTGTCATCCCTGCTGCACCTCTGAAGCGCCCAGCAGTGGAGAGGGTCATGGCCCTGGGAGGCCGTCGAGTCACGAGAGGGGGAGCAGCGGGAGTCGGCAAGCGAGCCCCTCCCTGCACTCCCCCCCGCCGGCTTACTCTGACCCCGCTTTTCATGGGACGGGTCGTATTAGTGGTGGAGAGTCCATCACCTCATCTCCACGCCCAAACCAGCTGCCAGCCTCGTTGTACCCCTATCCCCGGTCCCCTGGCCTGGCCAGCGACAGCATTCTCTCCACCAAGCGCAGCCTGACCCATGTCAACAAAATCCTCCGGGCCAAGAAGCTGCAACGACAGGCGCGCACTGGCAACAACATGGTGAAGAAGCGGCGCCCGGGGCGCCCCAGGAAGCACCCCCTGCCTTGCCACCCACCAGAGTCTGTGACCCCTCCACCTGACCTCGGGGTGGCCGGACAAGCCGCAGACGACACTGTCTCAAATGTGATAGAGGCGGTGGTGCAGGAACAGCGTGGCAAAGGTCAGAAGAGGAAACGTTTGGGAAGAGACAGAGACGAAGATGAGGGAGAGGGTGAGGAGCAGCAGGAGGATGAACCGCCTGAGCAAGAGGTGGACTCTGAGCAGAGGGGTGAATCGTCTGAGAAGAACTCTGCAGAAGGGTGGCTCCCCCAGGAGGAGGTGCAACACTTGCACAGGTAAGAGCCACCTCAGAGACTCCATTCTGACTCGCATTTTGCACATCACTTTAACTGCTTTGTGCCCTTATGAAGGAAAACTGCACTGTTTTATCTATATTGTCATTTTTCTCTCACCATCAACCTCGGATATTTTGTGAACCATTAAAATATTTCACAGCATGAAAGATCTCACTTTCTTTTTCGGATTCAAATTACACAGGTTTCCAAGAAAATGTTCTGGGTCTATTAGCCATAATGTTTATACCTTATAGATCTGGTCCAGTTGGTAGGCCAAGATGTTTAAAACAGAAATATGATCATTTAAATAATTTAAATATAGCATAAGACAAGGATTTAATAGCAGAATTTACTTATAATTAAAACTGCTGACTTTCAGAGAAGTATCACAAGCACTGTGGTCACTCTGAAGTGTACGTCAGGAACCTCTTTGGAGACTGAGCATGTTTCCATCCCTCTCAGAGCTCTGGGCACCAATCTCCAAGGCTGTGCCTCCACAGAAAGCACTGATCTGCCGGCACTCAAGCAGGCCCCACCCACAACCCTGCCCAGCCAACGGGAGAAGAGGGCACCCAGGCCACCCAAAAAGAAATTTCAGAAGGCGGGGCTCTTTTCGGATGTCTACAAAAACGCTGAGTGAGTCTGGGTGCCTGTTTGAAGACATCCCTGTTTGAAGGTCTGATGTGGCCTGTGAGCAGACATTCCTGATTGTATGGTCTGGTGTGGCCTGCTAGTAGACATCCCAGATTATATGTTCTGGTGAGACCTGCTAGCAGACCTCCCTGATTGTACTGTATGGTTTGGTGAGGGCTGCTAGCAGAAATCCCTGATTGTATGGTCTGGTGAGGCCTGCTAGCAGACATCCCTGATTGTATGGTTTGGTGAGGCCTGCTAGCAGACATCCCTGATTGTATGGTCTGGTGAGGCCTGCTAGCAGACCTCCCTGATTGTATGGTTTGGTGAGGCCTGCTAGCAGACATCCCTGATTGTATGGTTTGGTGAGGCCTGCTAGCAGAAATCCCTGATTGTATGGTCTGGTGAGGCCTGCTAGCAGACCTCCCTGATTGTATGGTTTGGTGAGGCCTGCTAGCAGA
>JAODJU010000033.1:11423581-11434757 GCA_026776725.1 Gnathonemus echidnorhynchus
CAGCTGAAAGGACCTATTATATTAGCTATCAACACGATTTTGCACAAATCACGAAATGGTTTGAAGCGCAAAAAAAAAATCGGTGTGCATCGTTGTCTGTGTACTGGACATTACAATTCTGTCATTACAAACGCCCCACCTTACTTCCGGAAGCCAGAAAATTGAATATCGAATATGAGGCTAACTTAACCGTGGTTACGTTTCCTACAAGAAACACAAAAGCGAGCCAGTTGGCTGTAATAATTCCCATAAAACGGACAAAACATCACGTCTCACGCTCCGTTTACTTCACCCTGCGAAACTATTTGACTGACATGGCACAAACTTCCTCTGTATCGTACCTACCCTTAACCTGTGATTCTCCGCTTGTAAATTTTTGTCAGTGATTGGTAAAAGTGTTTCGCGTGTTGTGAATTTGTTTTCACTTTTGTAAATTGGTTTTGGGATTGGTAAAACTAGTGTTTTGCATATTGTAAATTTGTTTTTATTTTTGCAATATTTTTATGATATGCTGATTTGTTTTATGATATTATCATTTGTTTTATGCAATGTTAATTTGATTTGCCCTATTCAGCCACCGTAGTATTATGCACACTTTTGACAGTTCGAGCTTCGTGACATTCGAAACTTGCCGCAATAGGTATTGCCGTATTTGCTATAGCTGCAGTTCTGGTTTTTGCCAGCAGGCTGTGCACAGCTAGTGTTTAGAAACTTTTCGAACTGTTTCGAAACATTGTTTGTCTCGAATGTTTCGATGATTCGAAATTGCCATCTCTGTCACGGGGGGTCAAAAGTAAACAAATACTACTACAAAAACAGGGCAGGTAACATCTAACACAGGGAATAATAATCAAGCACAAACAACAGAACCTTCACAATAATCTACCATCAACCAACAATGAACCACTGGGGAACTGAACAGAAGCAGGGACTAAAATACTAAGGGATAACGAGACTAACACAGGACAGGTGAGGCTAATTAACAAAGACCAGGAAAACGGGGCACAGATGAAACTAATAAACTCAAAGGAACTAAAAACAGGGAAACTAAGAACTAACCAAGGAAACAGAAACTAACACTGGGGAATTACAGACAGGTAAAGACACAAGCAGGGGCACAAGGAACAAAACCAAATACAAAATCACCAGATACAAGAACTAGAAAAACTCAAATGAAACACTAGGGAGCAAAATACAAAAACAGAGGAGGCAAGATTCGAACACAGAACAAGGATCACAAGCAATCATATGCTCAACACATTGAGCCATGTGGCTAAACAGGTAACAGGGGAGAACAAAGACTAACACAAAGGACGGGATGACCAGCAACACCTGCTGGCCAAACGGGGAAGGGACACAGAGTGGGACAACAGGGGCTGACCCTGACATTGGATCAATACTTATCTTGGGTTTGCCATTTGGTTTCTGCACAGTCACCATGCCACTGATCCATTCAGTACTGCATTCCACATGTGCTATTATTTTTCTGTCTGCGAGACTCATCAGTTCCTCTTTCAGTGGTTTCATCACTGGGACCCTGCATTTAGGGAGTTTGACAGGCTGCACTGTTGGGTCAATTTCCAGCTCATATTCTCCTTCTAAGCAACCATCTCCCCAAAACACATCTTGAAACTCAGCTTTTATCTCCTCCAACAACCATGTACTTTTCTCAGAAGTCGCGGTTGTAACTGAGATGTCCAAAGTGTATATGTTGTCATATTAGACTTGAATCAGCTTCATCGCTTCACTCGCAGTTCTGCCCAGTTCTCCTACTACTTGGAACTCAACTCTGTACTTTTTGTTGTTTCTTGGATTTATCAGCTTGACCTTGCATTTCCCTAATGGACACAGTCTTGATTTATTGTACATCACGAGAACCTTGTCTATGTGTTTCATTTTTACATCCGGGTTCAACAGGTTGATAGGAATAACATTGCAAGTTGCTCCACACAGTCCACAGTCAATCTGAAACTTAACCAGATTGTTGCCAATCATCATGCCTGCAAACAGTTGTTCTTGTTTTTTCCTGTCTGCTTTTTTGATCTGGTTCACTTTTTCTGTGCTCCGTATTACAGCCGTGACAGTCATTATGTCTTCTCCAGAATCTGAGTCCTGCTTGGCCACTGTGTGAACTTTCTGCCTGTGTTCACTCTCTCCGGTTTTCTGCACATTATGGCAAAATGGTTTTCTTTTCCACATTTTTTGCAGCTCTTTCCATAGGCTGGGCATTTTTATTTGCGTCTTTCATGTGTTCTTCCACAATATTTGCAGGATATCCCCTTATTTTGTCCTTTTCTTTCTTTCTGTTTAATTACATGCAACTCTTCTAAGTCTTTCAATGATTCTGTTGTATTCTTTAGAAATCTCCATTGCTCTGCAAATATCCAGACATTTGTCTAAGATGAGGTTCTCTTCTCTGAGTAACCGTTCTCTCCAACTGGAGTTGCATGTGCCACAGACTACTCTGTCTCTGATCAGGGAGTCTTTTAGCTGTTCAAAGTTGCAGGTGCTCGCCAGCACGCTCAGGTCCGTAACATACTTATCAACAGTTTCTCCAAGAGCCTGACTGCGTGCAAAAAAATCTGTATCGCTCAACAGTTTCATTAACTTTAGGATTACAGTGTTCATCAATTTTTCTCATCAGGGCGCTTATTGTTACTCTTGCTTCAGATCCGATCAGTGTTGCGCAGAGCTCTCTTCCGTTTTCCCCGATAAGATAGTAAAACAGCTTTAATCTTGCCTTTTCCTCCGTGTCTGGCAGAGCTAGTTCCGTGTAGAGTGAAAACTCTTCTTTCCATGTCTTCCATGCTTTAGACAGGTTATTTGACTCCATATTCCACAGTGCGGGCGGCTTTAATCCCTCCATTTTATCTACTGCAGTGCATTCCTCTTTGGCGTCTCACCTGGCGTGTCGAGCCGTTAGCTCATCCAAGCTTAGTTAGCCTAGCTGCGATGGTACTTTCTCCTCTGCTCCTCTTAGCTAAATCGTCGGGGAGTTCGTTCGAGACCCCGCTGCCACCATGTTTCATCTTGTTCTTTTTACAAGCTACACAAGATGGTCTGTTGAACTTTATCCCACTCACCGGGAATCTTTATTTTCACTTTTACTCTCAGCTACAGCAGTTACATGTTTCCCCTTCACATGCTCAGATGTCACTCCCTCCTCACACTGGTGTTACACTCTAAAACCTCCGGGCGAAACACATAACTAGCTATATGCAATTCCTATTGCTACAGTCCCTACAGTACAAAGACCTGTAAATGCAATAAAAAAAACTAAAAATGCTAAAAGTCTTGTATTTGATTTGGTTACTTGTGATAATGGTTAAGACAGGGTGTGGTTAAGGTCATCATGTTGGGATAAGAGTTTTCCCTATAGAAATGAACGGAGAGTTCCCCCAAAGATATAATTACAAACTTGTGTGTGTTTGCTTATAGTAATCAAGTAGTCTGCTTAAAGTGTTCATTTTGGGTCTTATATTTTTCTACACTTTTATACATGACAACACATGGAAAAATGAAAACTACGCTATATATATTTTTTAACTTTACTTTGATAAGCCTACTTTTCTTTGTGGTAACCCATCTGCTTCTGGCTAGCTACCTGAGGCTAATGCTGCTTGCACACAAAATATGACAGGAAAAGTAAGTTATTTTCTCTCAATGACAAATATAGTCTCATCAAAGCTTTTGATAAAATACTATAAACTAGCCACTGAGATGCAATGGTGAAACTTCAATAAGCTATATTTTATGTACAATATTGTACTGTATTGAAGTGTTGAGCAGACTGAGAAATCGCACCGGCGGTGAATGAAAATGACAAGAAACAGACTGACAGGTTGTTCTTTATGTTACTCCTTAAAGGGACTGTCATGTGAAATTTCTTCCGCCTGTGAGCATGACAGAACTTCACAACAAGCAATAATAATATGAAAGCCATGAATGACAGGGAAACATGGGGAAGTTACACTAAGGATGGCAAGACACACACACGGTGGGTAATTACACAATGGCTAAGATACACAAGGATCAGGCAAGAACCAAGTTCAATCACAGTTAAGGGCACATGTGAATACACAGCACAAGAAGTACCTACACTAAAAAATACAAACATGGGCTCTATACAAGATATGCATGGGGCTATATACACATATAGATGCCATCGGCACTACTTTATTATAGCATATATGAATTATACATAGTTCAGTAATTTAATTTGTACAGTACTGTACTTTGAAAAGAGTTTGAAACTGTTTTTTAAAAGAGTCAATAATATTCTGTAAATAGTGATGCTGTCTGTTCCTTATATTACCTTATATTTGTGTAATAAATATACCAATGTCAATTAGGTGGTAACTTGCTTGAGACATAAAAAGAAAAAGAAACGGTTATGACGATAACCCGCTTGTAGTGATGAGTTTTACCCAGACAGACGTGATCATTATAAGAGTATTCTAAGACAGCAGTACACAAGAAGGTGAAGCAGGAGACACTGGGAATGACCAGAAACCAGTCAAATAATGGGCAGAAGTTACCTTCCAATGCCAGAGATGCCCGTAAACTTATCTGAGTTTCTCATGAATCATAGATATGATATCAAGTGACCTTCAAAAGGAGCTTGATGGGCCGAATGGCCCCCTCTCGTTTGTAAATTTCTTATGTTCTTATGTTCTAATAGGAAAGAGTAAGTGCCAATATGGAGGGCACTGCTAGGACAGTTCGTATTAGGCTCCTAGAAGCAGGACTGAAGTCCCATAAAGCAAGGAAGAAGCCTTTCAGTGAGACACAGAAGAACCTGGCTGCAGTTTGCAAATAAATATGCATTATTCACAGATGCAAACCCATAAATTGAGAAATGAGTGAAATAAAACCTTGTGCTGTCAACTCTTAATTTTTTCCACAGCTGTATTTATAGAGATGGTCCTGTACACAAAGTATAAGGCTAACAAACATACCAATTGCTTGCATCAAAATACAATAGTAGCTTGGAGGTACTGGCGGGTAGTGCGGCATGTTGGACTGATGCCAGCCTTGTAAATAGTGTTCCATAGTCACTTGGGTTGTCACACAGCGAACATGGTGGCCAGTGTGAGTGCGTAGTGAGTACGAGTGGTATGAGAGCAATAAACGCCACCAAGTGGTTAAACCACTGAACCATCTCTGCCTGACTTCTACCTACAACATGGCTCAGTGCCCCACCTTTACACTGGTGTCAGAAATGGGATTGGAGTCATCTTATCACATTATGGTAATGTCATTAAAGTTCATGTCTGTGTAGAGGCAGATGTTCCAATACTTTTGGCAATATAGTGTATTTAGGGTTATGGTGAAGTTAGTTTATTCATATTATACCCAGCTGTCACAATTGCCACAAAAACATTCTTGTATTCTTCATGTGCTGTGAGTTCTATTTCTGACCAGTTGTTTTACGTTTATCCATATTGTTAAATACTATGGTTGACAAAACAGTAATGGGGGAAGTTTGTCACACCTAATAGTCAGATTTTTCTATGTTTTTGTAATGTTGATAATTTTATACACGGCTTTTTGGTTTTCCAGTAAATTTCTTTTGTTAATCTAATGTGGTGTGCTTTGAATCATTGTAAAAAACAAGTGATGCCAGGAAATATGGTCATTTTTATAATGCACTACACCCTGTAACAGAGTCCTTTTGGTTCTTCCAGTGGTTTTCTGTTTTTTACGTATTTGGGAGAAATTAAGATGGAATATTTCTGGCATATTTTAAGAGATATTTATGCTGTTAATTATAATGAATGGAAAGTGGAGCTCCTGACAAGCAACTAACTGGCAAGTTCTATCTAATAGAATACCTGACATCTGTGAATAAGTGTCAATTCATTAACAAGTCATTCTGACAGAACGATTAAAAGTTATTTTCTTGTGACCATTTACCAATGTAATATTTCTTACATTTTAGCTGAAAAGAATATCTCAATAATTGAATTGCATGCAAAATTTCTGTAAAAATCAGCATGGAATGTTAAATTGTGATTCCATATTGCTTGCAGGTGGTAGATGTGGGCAGTAAGCTGATAATCCCTGGCATTGTTGACTGTCATGTCCATGTTAATGAGCCAGGCAGAACCACTTGGGAGGGGTACTGGACTGCAACACAAGCAGCAGCAGCAGGAGGGGTCACTACTATCGTAGACATGCCCCTGTAAGTAAATGTGCTTCTTCAGAAACTCTTATCAAAAGGTCATAGGGAAAAACAAGTTGTATATTGTATATCGCATTGTTTATTAAATATGACAATTCACTGTGCTTGATAAAGGTAAAGAAATATATCACAGCTATGACTCTTAATTGTATTACGATATCAGTCTCCATGATATCCACCCCTAGATAATTTCCTTTGATTGCTTAAAAGTTCTACACATATCCATATACTGTACAAGTATGTATAATAAAACAAAATCATGATTCACGCACTTATCCAACACAGTATCTTGACAAGTCTTGTGTGGATTCGAAGAAACACAATAAGAAAATTGGGGTGTGCCATAACCGTCAACCGTAAGGGCAATATCAAGGCATGAAACCACATGCCACACCACATGCCTCTGGGAGGAAACTCAAATGAAAACCAGGAGTATGTTCAAATAGACAAAGAGCTGGAATCCAGAGCTATGGATATGTGAGGCCCACTGAGCCAGTCCATGTATTTTTTTCTTAAAAAACAGAAAAGACTCTTGCATAATCTTTAAGTAAATTATAATATTGAGACTATTGTAAAACTTGCACAAGCACATTTTCTTACAGCAACAGCATTCCACCCACTACCACTCTGGAAAACCTAAGAGAGAAAATTCAAGCAGCTGAAGGAAAATGCTTTGTGGACACTGCATTCTGGGGAGGCGTGGTGCCAGGCAACCATGTAAGTAATCAGAACTTAATACTTTAGATTTAATTAAGTAGCCCCAGTGTGGTCTTGCAAATTGTTCAATACATCTTTATTTGAGTATAGTTTAGTTCTGATATATTGACTATTTGCCCCTTCCGGCCATCATCTTGGCTTATCCAGTGGGAACTCCGGCCCATGATTAAAGCAGGAGTCATCGGGTTCAAGTGTTTTCTTATCCATAGTGGTGTGGATGAGTTCCCTCATGTTACAGACAGTGACCTGCATGCCGCTATGGAACAGCTCAAAGGCACTGGAAGCGTTTTACTAGTAAGCCCACTCCTCTCAAACTGTGTTGAAATATACTTTGCCATTGAGTATTTAGTTTTGATGAATTACACGCCTACCTCATTGGCTATTTATTCTCTGTAAGGATATTTCATAGGTAAACTTCTACTTCACTTCTTAATAGTTTGTGTTGATAATATTGCTGACCTACCCACAAAATATCACAGGACAGGAGATGCTTATATTCTTGTGGGCATTAACTTATGATTTCCGAGACCATGTCACAGGCACCTGGTTCATTAGTTAATGAGGCATGGCCAGAAGGCAAGATTCATAGTTTTATTTCTATGTATTGACACTTTAGGTAATATACGATAATCATCATGTTAATAATGCACCTGAAAAATCTGAGGAGTAATGTACTTAAATTAATGATATTTGATACAGAATATACCCTAGCATATGATCAGTAGACTAGTTTAGGCCCATTTTAGTGCCATAGAGTTCTATTTATTCAGATACCAACCATGCTTCAGATGGATTTGCTTTTTTCTTTTATAGTTCCATGCTGAGCAGGAAATTCAGCCTCCATCTGATGAAGATGGTAAGAAGATACATGGAACTACTGAAATAGGGAATGAGGATTTTGTAATGTAGTCATCTATACTTAAAATACTTGTCAAAACTCCCACTTTTCATGTTTCACATTATATATTTTCCTGTGAATATGAAATTGAAAAAAAAGACTTGTGAGGACCAGAAAACTGCAAACCTATAAATCTTGGACTCCTAAAAATTAGATTCCTTCACAAACATGATGCATTCAGTTGGCTGAATATATACTTACAACAGAACAACACAGAACAAAATGAAGACAAAGGATAACATATACATTAGCAATGAGTGCACTAGCTATTGTATGCCATGCTAAATGCTAAGTCTAATGAGACCTCAGTCATGATTTAAGGACTGAGAACTAAGGAGGCATCATATATTTTTGCAGACATGTGGGAGCCCTGTAGCATAGGGCTCTACCTCAGAGCAGAAATTTCGCAAAAATTTATTTATTTTTGACATGTGAGCAAGGCATGACTTTAATGAAAAGACAGTGAAGTTTGACTTGTAAACATTTAATAATAGAGATAAATTTGGTGGTCCTCAGCCATACATTGCCTTAATACTGAATGTATCTATTCATAGTTACCACTTCAGATCCTCGTGAATACTCAACTTTCCTGAGATCCAGACCAGACACCATGGAAATGGAGGCCATTAGAACAGTCACAAAGCTCTGCCTCAGATACCAGTAAGCCGGCATTATCAGTAAAATCTACCCATTTGCCTGGCCACTGATCAAGAATCATAATGATTAACTTTGTACTGCTGGCCTCACTCCAGGGTACGATGCCACATTGTGCACCTGTCCTCTGCTCAGGCCCTGGGCCTCATTCAAGAGGCACGCTTGGCTGGTGCCCCACTGACAGTGGAGACCACCCACCATTACCTAACTCTCTGTGCTGAAAACATCCCCCCCAGGGCTACCCAATTCAAATGCTGTCCCCCTATTCGAGGGAAGACTAATCAGGTGAGTACAGGAGTAAAGAGTTACTTTTTTCTTTATTAAAGATCAAGGAATGTATTCACAAAGCATATTAAGGCGAAAAGCACCCCCTAACTCCTAAAAATAATGGGCGTGATGGACTCCTAATTTTTTTGACTAGGAGTAATTCACAAAGCCCCTTAGCGCTAACAGTAGCACTTAAGTCCGGGAGAACTAAAAAGTAGTCGAGAAGACTCCTAATCCACTTAGACCACGGGTGTTTCACGAAACAGGATCTCTTGCTTAGCCGGATAACTTGTTGGATTTAAGGTAGTCTGGGTAAATGGCCTTCATCATCGTTCATTTACATTTAGCCCAGACTACCTTAATTCTGACAAGTTGTCCAGCTAAGCAAGAAATCCTGCTTCGTGGAACACCCCCAGTTCACAAACAATCACAAAATGGAGGCTGTCAATCCACATCCCAATGTCTTGGAAACATTAAATTAAACAAAGGCTGAATTACTCAAATGATACCGCCTCAGTCGCTAGGGAATAATGATTGTTGTGCAACTTGTGAGGGATGCAATAACATCTACAACAAACAGAAACAACCCAATCATTCACAGTGGGAACCGCTTATAGTGATCATTATAACCAATTAAAAAAATGTTTCTTTTTCTTTATGCCTGTGGCAGATTATCATGTAATTGACATGTGTATATTTATTATTTGTAAATATGGCAATAAAATAGATAGCGTCACAATGTACTGAATTTTATTGATTTGTTCAAAATACAGTATAGCTGTTTCAAATGCTTTTCAAATTACTGAACTGTGTATAATTAAAACACACTATAATACAGAACTATACATAAAATACACCTTATTGTAGTTTCACTGCTGCATCTCGGCTCAGTTTTGACAATTTATCATTGATAAGTCTATATTTGTCATTAACTTTCTTCTTCTGTCATGTTTTCTATGCATGCAGCATTAGCCACAGGTAGCTAGCCATAATTTTTTTCCATATGTTGTCATGTTTAAAAATAACAAAAATGAACACTGTAAGTGGACTATTTGATTACAATAAGTGAATCATTCAATTTGTACAGGAATGATCTGTCCCAAGCTTTTTGATCCATATATGCTGTTGATCACTATAACCATGATAACTATAAACGGTTTCCACTGTATTTGTGTTTATGGGATGTTGCACATACATTTTCACCAGCATATACTGGCCTCTTGTCAACCAGTCCTTTTGGTTATTGCAGTCAAGCTCATGCATGAGAACTGATGTCAGATATTCTTACTCTTAGCTTAGGAGTTCTTTTCCTAACTAAATGTTGCTCTCAGCCACTTTGTGAATAGGATTTAAGAAGAGACTCTGTAAACTGTAAACTCTGTAAACTTTTAGTGTGATTTAGGAACACTCTTAGTGGTAAGATAAAATGCTTTATGAATATGGGCCCAGTACCATAGACCTTGCACAGGCTTGCAAAGGCTTTGCATAGACTTGCAAAAATTTTTTTTTCTCTAGGAGCAGCTGTGGTCAGCACTGAAATCTGGACTTATTGATATGGTGGTATCAGATCATTCCCCCTGCATTCCAGATCTTAAAACCCTTCAAACTGGAGACTTTTTTCAGGCCTGGGGTGGGATTTCCTCCTTGCAATTTGGTGAGATCCCACATATATTGTGAAATTCGCAGTTCTGTCCAATAAACTTGTGTCTCTGCATTCCCAAGAGCATTTTCTAATATTAATAGTCTCATTTCCCCCCTAATTTTAAATGAATGTCAAATCCAAACATTTTCACCCCCATCCAGCTAAGCTTTTGGTTGCGCTGTTTTCAGTACAAAAGGCCACACAGATAAAGAAAGCAAATAATATGTTTACTAAGTAATTATTTACTATAGAAAAGAGAAGGTAACCAGTTTGGTCAAAGTCCATACACATTATTCTTCAGAACAGAAATACAAAATGTATATTTATAACTACAGTTCATTTTTTATTCTTTTCTAAAGTGTGAGCTTGTAGAGGAAGATGGATTATGTTTTTTTCAAGGCCTAATGTTTAAAGCTTAAGTGGATTGAGAGGCCTTACTGTTGTTCCCAGGAAGAACATGTCATGGTTCAATTTTTGCCTAAAATTACCTTAGAATTGCCCTTAAGCAGATTCAGAACATGAACAGGCAACAAATGAAATGGATTGCAAACTGAAATCTAATTTTAATAAATAAATCATACAAAATAAACACTTTTTTTGTCAAAGGACTTAAGGCTAGAAAATGTTGACAGTACGGTTTGTTGGTAGGTGTTTTTTTCTGACTGCCTCGCTACTCAGGTTTAACTTGCCATTTATTATTAAATAAAAGTCATTTATTTTTTTTTATTTTTTTTTTTCCCCCAGTCGTGTCCGGCAGTTTAGCAAGCAGGATGTTAGTCTGGGTGCCTTATTGTGCCAACACTTTTATTTTGCC
>JAODJU010000033.1:11471883-11485708 GCA_026776725.1 Gnathonemus echidnorhynchus
TTAGTTAAGTTCTCCCCAAGCGAGCTTGATGGGCCGAATGGCCTCCTCTCGTTTGTATAGTTCTTATGTTCTTATGCTATAATGTCCATACAGAATTGAAAGTAAGAAAACGCTTCATCTTAATCTAGATTTCTAGAAATGTAAGAATTGCATGTGCATAACATGCAGTGTTGGTTTTAATATCCACATCGTCCAGCCCTGAAGTGACAAAAAGCAAAAGTTTGGTCTTTCCTTTAACCGTCACTTTTGGTTTTGCCACCTGGGAAGTGCGGGTACCATTTGTCTGACTCGCAGCCTTAGCTTAGCCCCTCACAAAAGGATCCACAAGTTGCTGTTCACTGCTTCTTAATTTATTGCAAAAAAAAAACATATTACAAAAAGAAAATGCAAATCTTCCAAAAAGGTGTCGCTGATGCTTTTTGATCGCAGACGCTTCCCTGGGACAGCAAACAGGCTGTGCCTAAAGCCCAAGGCTGAGGTCAGTGACAGTATCTTGCTGGCCCGCTTCCTCCCTGCCATGCGCAACGTCATCTCCTTTTCAGGCAGCGCCCTCACCACCTGTAGAGGGTGTACTTCTGCAAAATACAAACTGATTACACTTGTAAACATACATTAAGTAACTTACATATGGCTCCTACAAGTCCTGTAATATATTACAGTAAAATCCCGTTATAATGGACTTGCTTATAACGGAATATCGTCTATAACGGATGAGGTCTGCTGGTCCCAGCCGTGCGATTTTAAGAACATGCAGAAAAAGCATCAGATATAGCGGACTCGCATATAACGGAATTTAGTTTATAATGGACAAACAATTTGGTCCCCAGGGCTGCTTTTAGTAGTTTTGTTCAGCTATAACGGACATGCAGGCTCTGCCTACAAGGCATGTGGTGTACCAGTGATATCCAGCACAGATACGTAGTCACGATTATTAATAAGAAACTTTGGTTTCTTAATCAAGATTATAATAATCACACATCTGGTCAGGTAAAGTTGGATTACTACATGTACAATATAATAATCTATACCTCAAGTGTGTCTGTTGGGGTGTGGCTTGAGTAAATGGTGTCCTGTAGTTGTGTTCTGGGCATACAGCAACTCTGGATATAACAGACTTTGGATATAACTGACTGTTTTGCCAGGTCCCTTGAAGTTATAACAGGATTTTACTGTACAGCCATTTTTCAAATTCAATACAAAACACCCTGCGTCCTGTTGGGGTCTCATACAGCACTGGTACCAGTTTTTATGCCAGTGGAAACTTAACACCTTGAAGTACCAAAAGTTCTGTACCTGGTGCAGTGAAAAAAACTGGAGGGGAAGGATTCTACAAATTATCTTAGAAATGGAATGTGCACTAAATAAATGTGTACTTTCAGATAGGGTTGCAAAATTCTGTGAATTTTCAAAGTTGAAAACTTTCCTTGGCAACTAATGGGAATAAACTGGAAATTTGCAAAATTGCAGGTTAACTTAAAACAGGTAACTTAAATGTTAAACATCTTGACAGCACTAATAGTAATATCAATAGGAATGCTTTTGAGTAATTATGTGTGCGTAAAAACACCACAAATTTGCATCTGCATCAAAATGTACTGCTTATGTCATATTCTGTTGTGTTATTCTAAAATTTCGTGTGGAGTTCCACGAGGATCCAAAATTCCCCAGGTGAACTTTCCATGGAAAATTTATGGGAATTTTCTGCCCTATTGCAACCCTACTTCTCATGGCAATTTTCTAGTAAGTTTGTGGAAATTTATAGGAAATTTTCCATCCCTTTGTGACCCTATTTTCAATCTTGTATATCACAACATGGACTCGCAGCATTCAGGTAAAAACACATTTATTAATGTTAACATTTTCAGCTGATCTATCCAGTCATTCTAGAAATTTTACAAGCTAGTGAGTGTGGGACAAATACGGCTTAGATAGCCAGATCAAATTACATGGCTGTCTGGGGGAATACAGTGCTGATGTTTGCAGCAGCACCAAATCTAGTTTTTAATAAAGGCATTCATCCTAAAACTATGGGCAATTTAGAGATACCAGTTAGCCTTTCAGAAAATGGACTGCTAGAGGATCCCTTCACAACACAGGAGAATATGCAAACTGCACACAGACACAGTACACATTCAGGATTCAAATCCCCAACCCTGCAGGTCTGAGCCAACAATGTGCACTGCTTCCCCATCATGTGAATTTTCTTTCTTCCTCCATTTATATTTTGGGATCTTAGTTCAGAAGTGTAACTGAATATGTCCATTTGGATCCATTTTCAGGTTGAGCTGCTCAGGCAGCATCTGGAAGAAAATCGGGCAGAGAGGCAGGAGCTTGTGGCAAAGCATGAGGAACAGCTGCAGCATTTACGCAGTGAGGTCTGTGTGCTGCTGTCTCACTCATCACCAAGGAGAATACATTTATGCATTTAAGTTAAATGAAGCTTCTGCAAAGAAACAAGCATTAATGGCATTAAAACAAATATATTACTGAAACCCAATATTAATTTTAATATTTGCCTCTACTTTTCATTGTTTTGAGCAAATGCATCTGCTAAATAAATTTTAAATGTTCTCTTTTTTGAGCTCATTAGATGAAGGGTAGTTTCAGGAATGTTTGAAATGCGACGACTTTATGTAGTGATTCAGTAACTCCGTCCGTACTTAAAAATGGTCCACTGCCTACCTCAGATTTGTGTGTTCAGATCTTATTACAGTTGCTTTCACAAAATGCTAAAACCGTAGAACAGCACCCCAAAACACTGAAATAGGTGCATCTCAGGGATGAGTTTGACAGTCTTCCATGGAAGCTTTTTATGGCTGTAGAAGGATCATAGTCAGTGTTTAGCTCATTAAAATCTTTTGAATTACACCCAAAATAACTAAACATTATGTTACGCATTTTATTATTTATTTAAAATGACTGGACCATAAATAGCTTTTGGTTCAAATTCCATTTTAATAAACAAATAAAATGGCAGTTTGTATGACAAACTTTTACCTTGAAAAAAGAAACTAATATGCAAAAGTTGAATTTGATACCATGAATATGTACTCTTTTGGAGTTTTCCAAAGAGCTATAGTTGAACCATGTAGTAAAAAAGTTACAGCTCATAAGGATTTTTTTGTGCTACATATGACTCTTCATTTTTTGAAGCACACCAATATAGGATGGAAAAGTATAGGGGTAATTGACAAAAATGTTATGCTTCTATAAAAACCACCCCTTCCATCTGCAGCTGGCCAAGCTGAAACACAGCTATGAGAAGCTTCAACGCAAGTATGTAAAGGAGGCCAGAAAAGGAGCCCGGAGCCAAGAGGAGGACCAGAGCGAAATGACTCGGCTTAGCAGCGAGGTCAAGGTAAAGCACAGGCCTGGAATGTGCATAAAAAGTAGGGCTGATTAAAACAAGCACTACCCCTTTCACCTGAAGAGTGACATGGTGCCTCACACTTTCAGGATAGAAGCAGACATTGACGTTCAGGACAGATGTTTCTGCAGTTTTTGTTGTCAACCTATGCAAACCCCACACACACATTGGAACACTGAACACTGAAACTGTGTGTTTCCTCCTTCAGGCCAATGACATACCATTAGGCTAAGATGTCATCCTGTACAGGGAATTACCCCAGCCTGTGATAGGCTTTGAGCCATGGATGGATGGATGGACGGATGCATGTATTGATTGATTGATTGATTGATTAGTTTTGATACAGTAAGGATTGAGCTGGATTTTAACCCTCTGGGGTCTTGGGGTAGGGAACACAGTTTCACTGACTGTGGCATGGCCACACATTTCATTCAATATCATAAACTTAACTCATAGCAAATAAATTATTTCTTATGTATTTGGTTTGGCATTACACTCATCTTCTATTTTTTTTATGTATATTGTAAATATGTCAGATTTATGTTTGTAATCTGACGTAAAAGTATAGACATTGCAAAGTATAGTTTGGAACACTTGCAGAAACATTATGAAAGTATATAGTAAGTAATGGTGCCAGTTTGTTTTGATCCCAGATATCTGATAACCAAAGTCTTGGGTACATGAAGATGACTAAATCGTGTAGTTGCAAAATTCAGTTGGATAAATAAATAAGAAAAACCTAACTCATGTCACTATTTCTGGTGTCCTTCCATTGAATATTTAGGAGCTCTCATGTGTATGCATGAGCCCTTCACACCTGGCCACATCCCCCCCTTTTATGGTGCTGATGGGGATGTATTTCACCACCTATGCATTTCACCAGTGCGTTGTTCATCAAATTACCATGTGAATTCCATTTGAATATGTGGTAATGCAGCTATTTAAAATGCGAATAGCAATCTTCAAGTATTTCAAGTAATCTTCGGTACTACACGCCCCCAATGCAGGTTAAAAAAAGAAAGGTGACATGGTTACATTTTTTGCCGATTAACCTAATTTGAAAAACTTTAATACTTCCGACAATGGACGTTTTGAAAAGCCGACAGATTACGGATTAAGTCAGTATTTTTTTTCATGATTCTACATAAAGATTTAAGTGAGATATAAACTGAAATAGACGCGAAAAAGATGCTGCATTGCAGACGATCTTCCCCAGAGGGTTAAGACCAGATCAATGTCCTGCCTGGTTAAATGCCCCCTGTTACGAGCCCCAGTCTAGGGTTGGGGCTTAACAGAATGAAAGGGAAATGGGAAGTGGAGTAAGGGAAAAACAGGGTGTGATGGACAAGAGAACACAAGTGCACAAAGGGGTATTTTTCTTGTATTTTTCAGTTTTTTTATTGACACGCCACAGACACTGAAGAAATAAACCTGGTGTTAAAGGACTCAGGAGTGACTAAGGCCAAAACAGTAAACAAAACCCAGTTTCTGAACGCAATCCACAGCTAAACTTACCTAAGTGCAAAGAAAACAATACCAAATGACAAATTCTACACCTAACTCCCTATCCAAATAATAGCATATAACACGCATCGGCAAAACAAAAACGACATTCACTCCCTACGCACCTGAAACGCAAACAGAACATACACACAGATAAAAATGTCAAAGTCTGAGGGGCGCACAAAAACCGAGCGAGAGTTCGAAGTCAAATAGCAAAATCAGCCAAAGCGAAGGTACAGAAAACGGAAAAGTGAAAATTAGAAAACCAATAAACCAACCAAATCATACACTGTAATATCTATCTGAGAAAAGCAAACCAAAAACAATAATGAATGAGCGGAGCTCCCGATGTTTATTGCTGGCGGCTTTTCAACTTTTGGCAACGGGAGTGACAAGTGATGCATACGACGAGTCTTGGGCGGGGTTTGGACGTAGAGGCGGAGGAAGCAGCGAATGAAGGGCGAGTTGAGGAGACAAGGGCTGTGGGCAGAGCCGAACCTAAACATGAACTAACAGTGGCACGTAACACCCCCCAGGAGTTTCAACAGCGATCAGTGGAGTGGGAGCAGCAGCGGGTTCAGTACCAGAAGCAGTTGGTAACTCTGGAGGCTCAGAGGAAGGTTCTGGCAGAGCAGTTCAAACATATGCAAGCAGTGGTAAGGAAAATCATACGTGGCTCATCTTGTCCAAGAGCAGAAGGCTTCCATGTCAGCAGATGTAAAGAAAGATATTTGTGCTCTATTGTATTGGCAGTTAATCACTCGTAAATTTACATGTAGTTATGCTTTCCAAGATATTTATGGATGTTATTTTGTCTTCAAGTTAATTTGTGTGATATTAAGTTCTATCCATCCATCCATCCATTCATCCTCTACCCCTTGTCTGGGTTGGGTCGTGGGGCCAGCAGTCTAAGCAGGGAAACCTAGACTTCGTCCAGCTCCTCCAGGGGAATCCCGAGGCGTTTCCAGGCCAGCCGAGAGACATAGTCTCTCCAGCGTGTCCTGGGTCTTCCCTGGGGCCTCCTCCCAGTGGGACATGCCCGGAACACCTCACTAGGGAGGCGTTCAGGAGGTATCCTGAGCAGATGCCCAAGCCACCTCATCTGGTTCCACTAGATGCAGAGGAACAGCGGCTCTACTCTGAGTCTCTCCTAAATGACCGAGCCTCTCACCCTGTCTCTATGGGAGAGCCCAGCCACCCTGCGGAGGAAACTTATTTCGGCCGCTTGTATTCGCGATCTCGTTCTTTCGATCACTACCCACAGCTCATGACCAAAGGTGAGGGTAGGAACGTAGATCGTCTGGTAAATTGAGAGCTTTGCCTTTTGGCTCAGCTCCTTCTTCACCATGACAGACCAATGCAGTGCCCGCATCACTGCTGATGCCGCACCAATTTACCTGTCAATCAATGGAATTACCTGTTCCATCCATCCCTCACTCACGAACAAGACCCCGAGATACTTAAACTACTCCACTTGGGGAAGGACCCCCTCCCCAACCCGGAGAGAGCATTCCACCCTTTTCCGGCCAAGGACCATAGTCTCGGATTTGGAGGTGCTGATTCTCATCCCAGCCGCTTCACACTCGGCTGCAAACTGCTCCAGTGAGAGCTGAAGGTCATGGTCTGATGAAGCCAACAACCACGTCATCTGCAAAAAGCAGAAACCTAATCCTGAGGTCACCAAACCGGACACCCTCAATGCCCTGGCTGTGCCTAGAAATTCTGTCCGTAAAGTTATGAACAGAATTGGTGACAAAGGGCAGCCCTGGCGGAGTCCAACCCTCATCGGAAATGAGTCCGACTTACAGCCGTCAATGCGGACCAAGCTCTGACACCGGTTATACAGGGACCGAACAGCCCTTATAAGAAAGCCCAGCACCCTATACTCCCGGAGCATTCCCCACAGGACTCCCCGAGGGACACGGTCGAATGCCTTCTCCAAGTCCACAAAGCACATGTAGACTGGTTGGGAAAACTCCCATGCACCCTCCCAGACCCTGCGGAGAGTAGAGAGCTGGTCCACTGTTCCATGGCCAGGCCGAAAACCACACTGCTCCTCCTGAATCCAAGGTTCGACAATCCGATGGATCCTCCTCCTCAGGACCCCCGAATAGACCTTACCAGGGAGACTGAGGAGTGTGATCCCCCTATAGTTGGAGCACACCCTCCGGTCTGCCAGTCTAGAGGCACTGCCTCCCATGTCCACGCGATGCCGCAGATGGGTGTCAACCAGGACAACCCCACAGCATCCAGAGCCTTGAGGAACTCTGGGCAGATCTCACCACCCTCGGGCCCGGCCACCGAGGAGCTTTTTACCCACCTCAGCGACCTCTGCCCCAGAGATAGGGGAGTCCACCCCCAAATTCCCATACCCTGCTTCCTCATTGTAAGGCGTGTCGGTGGGATTGAGGAGGTCTTCGAAGTATTCCCTTCACCGACCCAAAACATCCCGAGTTGAGGTCAGCAGTGCCCCATCCCCACCATAAACAGTGTTGAGGCTGCACCGCTTTCCCACCCAGAGCCACCAGATGGTGGACCAGAATCTCTTCAAAGCCATCCAGAAGTCGTTCTCCATGGCCTCGCCAAACTCCTCCCTCACCCGAGTTTTTGCCTCAGCGACCGCCGAAGTCGCATTCTGCTTAGCCCACCGGTATTCGTCAGCTGCCAAAAAGGCCCGATAGGACTCCTTCAGCTTGACGGCATCCTTCACCGCTGGTGTATGCGAATAGCGAACCAGTAGGTTCGGGGGCAACAGGCACCAACCACCTTAAGGCCACAGCTCCAGTCAGTCACCTCCATAATGGAGGCGCGGAACATGGTCCATTTGGATTCAATGTCCCCCACCTCCCCTGGGACATGGGCGAAGTTTTGCCGGAGGTGAGAGTTGAAGCTTCTCCTGACTGGGGATTCTGCCAGACGTTCCCAGCAAACCCTCACTATATGCTTGGGTCTGCCAGGCCTGACCGGCTTCCTCCCCCACCAGTGGAGCCAACCCACCACCAGGTTGTAATCAGTTGACAGCTTTGCCCCTCTTTTCACCCAAGTGTCCAATACATACAGCCGCAAGTCCAATGACACGGCCACAAAATCAATCATCGAACTGCGACCTAGGGTATCCCAGTGCCAAGTGCACATATGGACCCCCTTATGCTTGAACATGGTGTTCATTATGGACAATCCATGATGAGCACAGAAGTCCAATAGCAGAACGCAGCTTGGTTTCAGGTCGGGGGGCCGTTCCTCCCAATCACGCCACTCCAGGTCTCATTGTCATTGCCCACGTGAGCATTGAACAAGCAGAAGAAGAGAGTCCCCAGGAGCATTGCTCTCCAACACCCCTTCCAAGGACTCCAAAAAGGGTGGGTATTCTGAACTGCCGTTTGGCACATAAGCGCAAACAACAGTCAGGACCTGTCCCCCCACCCGAAGGCGAAGGGAGGCTACCCTCTCATCCACCACAGTAAACCTCAATGTACAGGCGCCCAGCCAGGGGGCAATAAGTATGCCCACCCCTGCTTGGTGTCCCTACCCGCGAGCAACTCCAGAGTGGAAGAGGGTCCAACCCCCCTCAAGGAGACTGGTTCCAGAGCCCAAGCCGTGCGTTGAGGTGAGCCCGACTATATCTAGTCGGAACCTCACAACCTCGCGCACCAGTTCAGACTCTTTCCCCACCAGAGAGGTGACATTCCATGTCCCTAGAGCTAGCTTCTGCAGCCGAGGATCGGTCCGCCAAGGTTCCCAACCTTCAGCCACTGCCCAATTCACACAGCACCCGACCCCATTGTCCCCTCCTACAGGTGGTGAGCCCATCGGAGGGGGTGATATTAAATTAATTACCATATTTAGAAGAGAATTATCTTCCAACGCTAATATGTGACATTATACTAATGCAAGCAGTGTGTCTCTTTAGCCTACAGTAGATATACAGTGTGTATATAGTCTGTCAAGGCTATGCAGTATATCAGTGTTGACCTGACCCCTTATGTGGATTTTGTGATGGAGGCAGCAGTTGCAGATGCCCCAACAGCAGCAGGAGCCAACAAATCACTGGTGCCATGCAGAAGTGCAGAAGCTGCGGGGTCAGCTGGAGAGGGCTCAGGATGCACTGCAGGTCCAGGAGCTAGAGCTGGAGCAACTCAGCCTGCTCCAGGGGGAACTGGGAGATGCTCAGAGGGAGCGGCAGGTAAGCACCACAGCTAAAATCTACCCCTCCATCAACATCTGTCCTTCCATCCATTCAGCCAGGTCACACCATCTGGGGAGGAGAGCTTGTTTACTGCTAAGAGGCATGAAAAGTGGCACATTTGTGTAGAAGATCTATTAGCTTGTCCTTAAGGCCTGTAAAAGCTGTGATGCATGGCTGTCAGTAAATATTGAGACTTAACTGCTAACTGGACTATTTAAGAGAAAGTAGTTTGGAATCTGAGTCAGTGGGTACATTAGGGTAAACAGCACATTCGAACCCTGCAGGGCAAAGGTATTATTTTTAACAGTGGGACAGTACTTTAGAAAACATGAATAACAGCAATCAAAGGTAAATGTAACTGATTTGAGTAAGATAATTAATTCTGCTGAGTGCATATACAGTGTTTTATTCTGCCATTTCTGCCCACTTGGGGCCCGGGGACTTGAGTCCTGAAAAGAACATGACTAGTTTAGGATGATGAGTAGATGGCTTTGTTTCCTTCCCACAGGTACTGACTGAGGAGAAGGCGGAGCTACAAGCTACAGTGGATACGCAGGACAAGTTCATGCTCAGTACTGGTGTGAATCAGCTGCACAGCAAGTTGACCTGGCTGACTCAAACCCTACAGGCCAAAGAGCACGTCATTCAGTAGGGGCCAGTGCTGCGTATCTACATTCGTTAGACGCCAATAGAGTAGTAGTCATACTTTATTGGGAAAGTATTGAGTTGCTTAGTGGATAACACTGTTTCTTCACACAACCAGAGTTGGTTTCCTTTGATTTCCTCCCACAGCTTGCATTTAGTGAACTGGTGTTTTTAAATTGCTCATGGTGTGTGTTAGTGTGTGAGTGCGCCCCCCATGACCCAGTACTCAATAAGTGATTGAAATATGGATAGATAGGTTGTAAGTGAACAAACTCTTCTGAAATATGTGTAGCTCTAATAATTTTCTGTATCAAGGTCTTTGGAGGACTGTTTTGTGGACCGGGGTCTGTCTACTGGTCTGGCTCCACTCAGACAGGATCTTGAGAAGACACTGATGCAGCTCCAAAGTTCTCGTGCCTCGGAGGAGCAGCTAAAGGCAGAGGTGGCCCGACTTCAGGACATGTATGTTCAGACAACAGGTAGTCTAGTAATTAAATAATGGTACATGACTTAAACTTTTTTACTTAAACTTACTTTAGTTACAGTGTATCCAGGTAAAAACTGGTAAATCAGCAAGACAAAAGTATGGGCCGTTTCACACCGAATGTAAAATTAAGTATATGAATTTGTGAAATTTTCAGTTGCAAATTTGATGGATCAAAAACATTCACACCAAACATGATGCAAAATTTTCGGGACCTCCTCGGGATCCCAGCTGGTGATCCCCCAGGCAGATACCCAGATACACTAACTACAAGAATAGCAAAATCAGGGCTTATTCTTTATTTTTAGCTGAAAATATTAATAAATAGCCACAGTTTGATATAATCCATAAGGAATATAATAAAGTCTGAAAAAAATAAAGTGAATTCAACACAAGTAACCAGAAGAGCAGCAAACAGTTTAACATGCCTCCTGTCAAATAAGGCTAGTGGGGATGTGCTGCAAATGTTTTCATTTTGAGAATCAATTCTAATGTTAAAATAGTAGCGGGCAAAAAGTTTATTGTAGCCGGTTAGGTGTATCCACAATACGTGTTTCAGAGTTACAGCAAGAATTGCGACAAAGCACTACATTTACATTTACTTAGCGTGAACTTTTAGTAAAAGCGACATACAAGTGCGGTATACATGCTGTTAAAGAGCCGACTTGGCAGAAGTCATCAGCATATAGTTTGGATTTGTGAAATCTAACCAATATTCTGTAATTTGCAAACTTTGCAAAGATACAGGTTTGAACAGATAGCAGTACAACCAATTTCATTTATCTATTATTTCTTTGTAATTGGTGTGTACACAGTTACAGACCAAAGTGTTCTTATTGCAATGCTAAAATGTTATGATTGTGTGCCTAAGCTGCCTAGGGAGTATTACAGTTACGTGTAGCAAAGTAGAAAGAGAACGCTCTAAAATAATGATTAAAAAGTACAGTATAGTAACTATATAAAGTTATCAAGTAGTTGTATGTGCTATAAATTTACAATAGCATCACCACAAACACATCAGAAATGTGTTGGAGTATGATGTCACTAGGCAATAGGAATTATCAATAAATGATAGCCCTTCAAAATGGAGAGGTAGCTCTTTTAGAACAAAAGTTCCACCTTTATTGACAAACTAGCAGCTGTACAGACATGGAGTCAACAATTCAGTGCAGATTCACACTTAGAGTTAGACCATATCAAATGTACACACTCCACGGCAAAACATTACAAACTTACTATTTACAACACACTGCCAAAAATACTCATCAATTTACAAGATATTACAAAGCATATTGGTATGCAGAATAAATACATTTTTATTAGCCAGCCCTGCCACGTCACAGTACATTCCAATTCACTCAAAAAAAAAAAAAAAGTGATCTATCATCGATCACGATCATGGATCGTGATTTTAACCAATATATATGTAATTTTAACCTTATAATTTAAATGTTTATATTGTTATGAGTAGGATTGTGATCCACTATTGGGCAGGACTGCTCATAAGTGGGGAGAAAGAGGAAGTTGCCCCAACACTAAAGGAAAATAAAATGGTTCAGAGATTTATCATTAGGGTTGGGCTGACATTGAATATTGGTATTGGTGATACCAGGCTTAAGTCAAATCAAAATCAGTTGGAAAACAAAATCAATGGTTTTCTTCCTTTTCAACTAAACTGATCATGTGTAAAAACTGACATCATAATGGTTGTTCATTTTTTAATGTATCCAAAAACTACAGAAATCAAGCTCTCTCAAAATAAAAAATGACAGATCACAACAATGCAAATTTGTCAGACTTAGTGTGAAAGCCTTCACAGAAATACATTTGTTCAATAACAAATAATTCGTTAATCTTTTTTGTGCAAAAAAAATCAGACTTGATGTGAAATGGCCTTAACTATGAATTGTTATTCTGGTGGATTTTTTAAAATCCAATCCAAAATGTAAAATGCAGGAGGTCACATTTAATAAATGTGTCTATAAAGTTGTTGTTAATACAATTATGTTCCCAACGTGCTAAAGATTTTTTCATGAGCTGAACAGTAATCCTCTCTTCAGCCTTGAGAATATACAGGGACAGAGCTGCAAAGCTTCATCTGGAAAACATCTAGAACCAAAGCTTTTGGAAGAAGAATGCAGTCGCTCTTTGGGGGAAGTGAAAAAGGTTAGGAGTTGACTGGGTACCTTATCAGTATACAATCCAATTAAACGTAGCCATCAACAAAAATAATTCTGAGATTCTGACAGATGTGGCGATGTAACATCAGAGATATTGGCTGTACTTAATTTGAATTTGTCATGTCATGTCATATGTCAGCTAGCGTTGTGGTCACAGGGCTGACACCATGCTTGCATTGCAGCTAAGAGATGAGCTAGAGCTGACTGAGCAGAGGAGGCTTTGGGAGGTAGAAAGCATGAAGAAAGAAGTGTCCCAGTTGGCCAGTGAGCTGCACCAGCGTGATATCACAATTGCCACGCTCAGCGGGTCTGCCTCCAGCATCGAGCGGCAGCTGCGGGCTGAGATGAAGCAGTCTGAGCATAGGGCAGCTGAACTCAAAGTGGGTGGAGTACACAGGAATTGAGGAAATGCCCTTATTGGATACGAGTGTCCAGTGTTGATATTGGTTGTATGTAGGACTGGGTATCGGCACAGATGTCCCAATTGCATTCGATCCCGATTCAATATCAGTTCCATAAGAATGAGATATGGAAAACTGTAGGAATACTTTCCATATTTGGAGAGATGTTTAAAGAAAAACTCTAAATGGATCACAAACTTAGAAATGCTGAGACACTGGAAACAAATTGTGAAAATCACAGAAGAAAAGCCCAAACACTTGTATACCTAAATCTTATTTGAGGAACAAAGGGGTATGAGGAACAACCTGCCCCTTTCAAAGCACAAAAAAAACAAATATGTGTAGGTGAAACTAAAAAAGGGCATGTTTAAAACTCACATGCCATGTTTCAGAAGGACTTTAACTTAAAGATTTGTGCCATAAATTAGAGTTTGTAATTCTTTTACATGAAGAGAAGGTCCACACGCATGCTCTGGTAGAAGGTTTGGCACTAGCATATTCGTGTGATATCTTGTTATAGTTATGTAGGTTTATCATGTTAAGTATATAACTTAGTTAATTCCTTAACCCCTCTGTACAAGGCTTTGCACATGGTTACCACACCTGCTGACTTTCAGGAAACAGTTGCATACCAAAATAAAATTTACGCCACAAATAACCTTAACTGCAAACTTTTATTGAATGCCTGTTTCTTGAACACATTTTCTAAACAAACGTAGCTTTTTACATTGTTTTAAAGTAATTGTAACATTATAAAAAATATTAGTGCTGTCAAACCTTTTAATCTTTTAATCAGATTAATCACAGGGTTGCTGTGGATTAATTTTAATCTATATTAATTGCATTTCATTTTGCATGAGCAAACAGACTCATGAAAAAGGGAATATATATGCATTTAACATCTTTATTGAACATCTTGAACACGAGTCGGATGCATTCCATCTGCCACTGAAATGCAATACCATGGACCCATATCAAAAAGCAATTTAAATGGTCTTTATCTTCGTTCACTTACAATTAGCCCGAACTACCGTAAATCCAACAAATAATCCGACTAAT
>JAODJU010000033.1:11495285-11527879 GCA_026776725.1 Gnathonemus echidnorhynchus
ACTTCATTCCGGGTTAAAAATGCATTGTAATGCACGTTACTGACATTTATACCAAGTAAAATATTACCAATTTTTTTCTGTAATGCCTTACATTACCGCGTTACAGCAAAAAGCAATGCATTACAGTAATCTGTTACTTTTGTAACGCGTTACTCCCAACACTGCTCAGGTGAAACAAAAAATGTATGTTTTCAGGGTTGCCAAATCACAAGCTTCTGGCATGACACTCACGCTTTCATCCTCATGCTGGAAATCTTATGGCAAATCTATTTTATGCTGGCATAACAGGTGTGGCTTTGAAATGGTTTAGGTCTTTTTGGTTCGTCTAGATAATTGTGAGAACCCTGCGCTCCACTGTCTCATGGAGTCCCACTTCCATCTTGGGGCCAATTTTGTTCTCTCTTTATCTGCTCCCGCTGGGCTCAATTCTCAGGAGACATGGTGTCTCCTTTCACTGTTATGCATATGACTGCCAGATCTATATTCCCCTTAAAAGGAAGGATGGGCTGTCTGTGAACTCTCTGCAAATATATTTGGAGGACATCAAGTCTTGGATGGTATTAAATTTTCTTTGTTTTAATGATTCGAAGACTGAGGTGATGGTGTTTGGACCTGGTTCTGCTGGAGATTCTCTGTCGATTTGAAAACTCTGAAATCATTCTGCAAACCGGAGATTGTAAATTTGGGTTTTAAAATGGATCCTCGAATTCAAGCTTGAAAGCCAGATTCGGTCAGTGGTTAGATCTAGCTTCTTTCACCTGAGGCAGCTGGCTAAATTTAAGCACTTTCTTGCACGACAGCACTTTGAAACAGTAATCCATGCCTTTGTAACCACTCGGCTGGATTACTGCAATGCACTTTATTCTGGGGTGAGTCAGTCCTCTATTTCTCGACTGCAATTTGTTCAAAATGCTGCTGCACGTCTTTTAACAGGCACTCGCAAATATGAGCATGTCATGTTCTAAGTTCTCTTCACTGGCTGCCTGTGCATTTTAGGATCCAATTTAAATTGCTTTTATTTGTTTATAAGTGTCTGTCTGGTGGTGCCCCTCTGTACCTCTCTGAGCTCCTTCATCCATATACACCTTCTTGGTCTCTCAGGTCGGCTGACCAACTCCTCCTGAGTGTACCTAGGACTAGTCGGAAGCTCAGAGGGGATCGGGCTTTTGTGGTGGTAGTACCTAAATTGTGGAATGAGCTGCCTTTATGCGTCAGACAAGCATCCTCTATATCTGTTTTTAAATCACTTCTCAAAACACATTTGTTCACTTTGGCCTTTGGTACAGCATGACATGTTGACATTTTTAATTTGTCTTTAATTTGTTTTTTTATTTTTATTTTAATATATTTTAGATGTGATTTTTAGTTTATTTTTGGCTTTTATTCTTATTCTGATACAGTTGTAGCACTTTGGTCAACTTCGTTGTGTGAAAAATGCGTTATAAATAAAGTTGCCATTGCCATTGCCATTGTTGTGGGTTCAACCATGTAATAAGTAACTTTTTTTTTTCTTGTGTTGTCCGTGTTGGCTGTCTGGTGTATTTCTGTGTGGTTATTGGTTTTGCTCCGTGGTTGTGGTATGTTCAGTTGCTAATAAGGGAACATGTGAATTCTGCCTAAACAGTGGTAGCTCCTACACATGCCCTGCCCCCCTGAATTGACAAATACAGACAGGTTCAACTTGCAGAGAAGCTGAGTTACCTGACCAGAATGGGTTGTGGTAGACCAGGAGGGTGGAAAGGTCCGGTCCCAAAAATTAATAGTGGTGGTCTGCCACCAGATATATTCCTGCTAAAGCATGCGTCCAAATAAGCCCGTTTCAGACGGTCCACCGAAACTCAGTCATATTTGCCACCAACCTCCAATGTGAAAAACTTGTCCCAAGATTATTTCAGAACTGCCCATCATAACAGTTAACAGTTGTAACAGGCCTAAATGGAAAATAAAAACATCCCTTGCCTCTGCCAAGCCCGTCAGAACATGAGTTTGGGGAATGCAATGTTGTTGTTGGTGCCGGGGTGAAGAATGCTGGCGACTACCTGAATCAAGAGGCTTTAGTGTTAGGTAGGAAGTCCCCGGCACGCGCAAAGTCTGTCTAATCTAACTTTAAGTAGACTGCAAGTCTTGCTTGAGAGCAGTCCGCCGGCCTATGGAAGGGAAAGAGGCCTGATTAGATCCACATGGTCAAAACAGCACTCGGGCACCACGAATGGTGCAAACAGCACCTTGTTTTGTTAGTGTACTTTAGTATGTTGTCACTGGATGCAGGAGGCAGCCCAAATGTGAACATCCTTTCTCTACCCATTCCAGACAATCTTGGCGGTCATCATCTGCTGATATGCCCGGGTGCAAAACCCTGTGCGTAACCTTGAAATTATGTCTATGCTAACTGGCTAAGATGATAGGTAATGCCAGTCCAGTTGAGACATTGCATAGGACAGTGGCACCACAGTCGCCGAACGGAACACCTACCAGCTGCAGACTAGTCATTGTGAACCTGTAAGATTGTACTTCCAGGTCTACCTGTTATTCGGCTGCCAACTGAGAATAATCAACCCCCTAGTGCACAATGACCACCACTGAGTGCGGGGAGACAATTGATCAACACCTTATGCTTACTTGCTACTTGCCGAATGTCAGCAGCCAATAAGAATGAAAGCTGTGCTGCTGATGAGCAAACCAAGGCTCAGATCCCTCAGGCATTGCAAATGTCAGGGACTTGTGGTCACCAAACACTCTAACTGGGCAGCTTTCCACAAGGAAATAGAAGTGGTACACAGATGTGGTACACAGCTAACTTTTTGTAGTCGAATGTGCAGTACTTTAGCTCCTGTGACCTGAGTTGCCAGTTGAAAAAGACAAGTGGTTGCCAAGTGCCGTCCAGTAATTGCTTATACATTGTGCCCGAAGAGTAGTCTGAGGCATTAGGCAATGGGTGGACTATGGTGTCACATCAGAGTCAACATTCACATGTGTAAATATGCCACTCACGAGTGCAAAAGTGAAACCCGCGAGCACAGGACGAAGAGCTGCGTGTACGTTCATCATAATATCACCTTCTCTCATGTGTTTTTCTCCTCCGAATGTCATGGTGGTGCTCGCGCGCAAAGTGCATTTCCTTCAGCCGCTGGCTTGATAACTGCCAAAGACAGGCCAAAGAACAGAAGTGGTCATGAGGCAGGTCCAGCCAGGACGAGAATATGGCCAGGTTTGAATTTCTTGAAAATTTAAAGCAATGAAGAAAAATTAATTCTTTCTTATAATTTTGAATAATATCCAAAGTAGGTCTGTTTATCGTTTAACAAGTCATCTTAATAATGATGCTGTCTAAATGATTAAGTTAAACTAAATGGATAAAGTCAGTACTAAAAACATTACACTAAAGTATTTATCTGGAACTAGTTTATAATACCTAACACCATGGAGACAACTCAGTGTGTCCCCATGTGAAGATATTTTTTGTAAATCAATTCCCAAAGGGGCATTACATGGCAGATTTAAGTACAATAGTACAGAATAGTTTAACTAACCCACAATGTACAAATAGCTACTGAAAGCTTCGATACAAAATGCTACATCTATGTTAGTAATACTCATCATAAGTGGTTGCATAACGAAGTGTAGAAATTATGTATGGTCTATGGAAACTCATAACACACGATAATGTTACGTTACAGAATGGAGATGCAGAACCTAATGTCTGGATCAGCATCCCAATGATGTGTGTCGCTGCATTCTGTAAGGCCTCGTTCACACGGACGTCTGTACCGGGCGTTTTTCTGGCGTTCGTGGCGCCAGGTGAGTGCCGACTGAATGCCGACCGTTTTTCTGCTCATTGGAGCAAATCAAAGCGTCCACATGGGCGTTCAGCCGGCTACGCGTTCAGGTGGCGTCAAATAAACGCTGCATGCAATGTTTTCTTGGCGTCAAAATCCCAACGAACATGAGGAAAACGACATTATTGCGTTTACATGGCTCGATTGGCATTCTGGAGGACCAAATATGTCCCATGATTCTGTATGGCAACTGCGAGAAACCACATTTTACGGAAAATGTGATACTCGTCATATCGGCATTGTACCAGCAGTGAGTTAATCAGCTGCTGGTACAATACCGATATTAAGAGTAACCCAAACCAATGGATCAACTGGTGCTAATATTTTCGCTTAAAATCCCAATTTAAAAAGCTCAGTAGGCAACTGGAAATCTGGACATCTATAAAGAAAAACTCATTTGTGCCGTATCTGCTTTCTCTTTTCAACTGGCTTTGCTCATAGGGTTCAACTGTAGTTAATACGAAATTACAAAAGCTGTAGAAATATTTCAGCATAAAATCATGCGATATAAATAATTATAGTCTTACAGCAATTACGGCTGTAATTATCATTAAGCCTTGCAACCCCGATCAGGATAAGCAGTGGGGAGATTGATGGATGGGTGGATGTAAATAAAATTTACATAACTGCATCTTGGACCTCTAGCTTAAAAATTAGTTTACACATTGCAGCTGATCCCCCCCAAATTTAAGCAATTAATATATAAACCCTGCTTCTCTCCAATGCCTCAACTATTACGGATGGATTCGAGAGTACAGCATAACTTTGGCTACTTATTACCCGTGCGACATACTCAGAAAACGGCGGCTGAAACACGCACACCGAACTCGAAAAAAATCACAAAAAAAACTGAAAATGAAAGACGCAAATTAAGCACATTTGAAAATAATTTTTAAATATAAAACTAGAACTTTACAATGTGTATTGTATTTAAATCTCGAAATATACATTAGAATCCTTAAGAGTAATTACTGCCCCACAGGTTAATACACAAAACTACAGACTGGGCGTCAGGCTGGTGTTAAACAGCGTCAAGCGAACACCAGTGAAACACCAATCGAACACGGCTACAAAACACAGGAAAAACATGTATGGCGTTCAGAGGGCGTTCATTTTGAACGTCCGTGTGGACGAGGCCTAACTGTATCTGTTTTATATTGATGGGGAAACAGGCAAGGGGGGCAATGAGAATCGGTGAAATTATACTTATAACATAGATAAAGCATACTTCATCCGGAAATAGCATTCGCTGTCAGAAATGGCATGACTCCGCCCCCAAACTGTCTAAACCTCCCCCGGGTAGAAAGCGAGCACAGAGAGCAGCCAAAGGAAATGCGCTTTGCGCACGAGTGCAACTATGATGTTGGAAGGAGAAAAACACATTAGAGAAGGTGATATTATGATGAACGCACACGCAGCTCTTTGTACTGTGCTTGTGAGTTTCATTTTTGGCATATTTACGCGTGTGAGTCTTGACTTTGATGTGACGCCATAGTGGACCAGCATAGTCACACTCGCCAAAGCAGACTTAGAGGCCACAAAAGCCTGGATTTGCTCACCTAACTACTCAAGGACCTGTGGGCTGTACTATGAAGCAGGGTTACTGGCTTATCGGGGTAACTTGTCGGATTTAAGGTACCACAGTTTAAATGGACTTCATATTCGTTCACTTACATTTTGCCCAGACTACCTTAAATCTGACAAGTCCAATCCAAGGTCAAGATATGTCACTTTCTGATCGCACCATCTGTCACATTTTGAACAATAATGGGCTCCATGGAAGAACACTATTGACAGAAAAACATAATGCACCAAAGTTTCTGGGAGACTGGACTGATGAGACAAAATTGGAGCTTTTTGGCCAGTCACATCAGCTCTATGTTTATATAAGGACAAATGAAGCTTTAAGAAAAGAAAAGAACTATGTACCTAATGTAAAGCATTGAGGGGGCTCGGTTCTGTTTTGGGGCTGCTTTGCTGCATCTGGCATGGGGAACCTTGAAACTGTGCAGGGCATGATGAAGTCTCAAGACTACCAAAGCATCCTGGAGCGAAACATACTGCCTAGTGTCAGAAAGCTCAGCCTCAGTCGCAGGTCATGGGACCTCCAATAGGATAATGGCCCAAAACATACAGCTAAAAGCACTGAATAATGGCTGAGAAAAAACATTGGACTATTCTTAAATGGCCTTCAAGGAGCCCAGATCTTAATCCTATTGAAGATCTATGGAAAGATCTGAAAATTGCAGTGTGGAGACACCGCCCTTGAGTGGGCCAAACTACCTGTTGGCAAATGCATACATCTCATTGTGAAGTACAGAGATCACTTGGCAGTGATTGCTGCAAAAGGTGGTGCCATAAAATATTAAATTAAGTGTACCATCTTTTTTCCCATGTCACTTTCATTTGTCTAATTATATAAAATCAATATCCAAACTAAAGTCTGATTTGTGTTAAATATGGAATAGACAGACCAGGGGTAGCCAATCTTATCCGCAAAGGGCCGGTGTGTATGCAGGTTTTTGGGATAACCTGTAGGTCAGTTGTACAAACCCTGGTGTGAGGACTCTTTCAGCCAATCTATCCTCTAATTAGTAACCTAATTAGGGAATTGCAGCGAAAATCTGCAGACACACCGGCCCTTTGTGGATAAGATTGGCTACCCCTGGAATAGACAATAAGGGATGTCATTAAATGTTTGTCAGTTATTTCAGAGATAGTTCTGTTTTTTTGTTTTTTTCTGGAAGGATACCAAGAAATTTGTCTTTGTATAGTAATTACTACAGCTAGAAAACATCCATCCATCCATGCATCTGTAACCGCTTAATCCCAACTGTGTGCAGCTGGGACAGTTTTCCTTGGTTCTGCAGGAATACCTGTCCATATTTTTCCTGCCAAATATGAAAATTGTGTGGAGGCTTCCAACCGGGCATGAATTGTCACTTCTCTTTTTTTGTTTTTTGTGGAAGGGTACCAACAAATTTGTCCAGGTCTGTATGTTGCTGAATGTCATGTTTTTTTCCTGATGTAAAATTAAGATGCCATAAAGCAAACACATTTTAATATTATATTATATCTATATGAATTTTTTCTGCTAAAACAAATAACTGTGAGCTGATCTATCTATTGTTTGTAATGTGAGTCACCATTTATGACCTCGTAAAGACCACTGTAGCTGGATTGTAGTGCAGAGTCCAGGGGTTGCATATCACATTTATTGCCAGTAGGTATTTAGTGCAAACCAGATTGGCACCATATGATCTTATGTTTCTGGTATACTGTCTATACATTCCACTGTAAATACATTTTTAATAATTACAAAAAATCAATGGGTAGGATGTACATACCTGAGAAATCATGTTAGGTATAAACTTTTAAAAATGAAAGCTGTCAATATGTGTCACAAAAGCTATCAAAGGCAAATATAAAGGAAAGATCAGGAAAAAGGTGGAATCCTGAATATCAGGAAAGTATTCTTACTCCCTATCATTTAGGCCTTAGTTGTTTTGGGTGGGTCATTGTCTGCTAGAGGTCAAAGTCTAAGGGCCATAAAGATGTGTTGTACCATTTGACAATATCCTGGTGCAGGGAAGCATGTCAGAAAGATCAGTACATTTTAACTGGAACCTCAAACCAGAGGGACGTTCAGGATTGGCATCAGGAGCAGCAATCTAAGTTAAGTTCAACTCCTGTCAGCTTCTCTTTCGGTGTTACATTATCTCAAATTCTCTCAAAAGATGGCAGTTTTTACCTTGGTCTGTTGTGAGGTACAATGTACTTTAAATTAAGATGAACATTTTCAAGAGGACCTAAAGGGTTAAATACAAAGAAAGAAATTCTGCATGAACCTTCCATAGTATTGTGAGAAGTTTCCATGTGGGCTTTAATAATGAGTAATAGTTTTGTGTTTATAAACCTTTACAGTTGTCTGGTAAAATATTGCTGGACTGGTGTTATTTTTCTTGTGACATTAGTATAAGGGAACATTTGGTTTATATTATTTATAAATATAATTTATAAATAATATAGTTTCTGTGATCCAGATTTGTGTGATTTGTGCAGGAAATAAAAGTGAACTTAGTTTGCAAATGGCAGGAACCTTAACTTACTTTTCACTGAGGAAAGCAGCGTTTGCTATCCTGGGCTAAATAGGGTGTGGCAATGAAGCCTGGTAGCCATTTTCATGTACTTACAGAACATATGACTTCATAATGACACTGAATACAGAGACTTGGTTTCAGATTAACATGACCACCTTTTAATGTTCAGGCTGGAGGAAAGAAGATTTCCAACATGGTGGTTTTGAGACAGGTATTATCCACTATGTAAATAAAAAAATCATTGAAATATTTAAATTATAATATTAATATAGTATAATTATTCCTGAGAGGTTTATGTTTTCTTTTATGATGTACCATGAAACAAATATTAAACATTTGTATTTCAAATTAAGAAATGAAAGAAATGAACTTTACTGAATGCAGATATGTCATGTACTTTAACACTACTGTATTTCTTGATTTGCAGGGAGATTACGTATGGGTAGATTCCGGTATTGGAGTCCCCATTGGTGCAGAGGTCAAACTGACAGACACTGGCCAGCTCAGTCTAATTGATGATGAAGGAAAGGTAAAACATAAAAACACAGTAAAAGACTGAGGAAGGGCTGAAACCTGAAGCCATTTAGATATTGAGTGCTGTGCAAAAGTCTTAGGCCATCAAATGTTTTGAAAATGTTTAAAGCTATTGATTTGGGAAGTTAGTACATATTTTCCCAGAAAAAAACAATTAAACATCAGAATATATGCAAGTGAACAATAAATAATAAAAAGTAATAAGAATTTCTTTTGTTCACCAAAAAGTTACTGATATCTTGTTGGATGGCTAGAAGAACATCACTTTGGTTCCCAATCCTTTCTTCGAGGGCACCCAGCGAATTCCATGTATTTGTTAAATTATGCCACCTGCTAACTTAATCAGCTTAATTAGTTAAATAATTTGATGAGTTATTGATTATCCAAATATAGTATGGTAGTGAGTCAACAAATCCATAAGTATATTACATGGTTCCTGCATATACTGGGTTTTCTTTAGTTTTTGATTTAAATAATGTACGTACCCCTGTATAATGCATTCATAGAACATTAATAAGCAGCATGTAAGTATGTCTTAACATGTCTTAGAGCAGTGCATAGAACACTTTCAAATGAACATAAAATTATAATATTTGTTATTAATGTATATTAAAGCTGTATATTTAATATATATTAAAGTTCATTGAAAGCATTATGAATGCAATGCTTTAAGACATGTTAAGATATACGGTAACACTTTACTTAAGGCCATGTTTTTAGTAATTTATAAACACATCCATAACAAATAATAATGCATTCATAAAGCATAAACATGGATATAAATATTAATCAAAAGGGACAACACATTATAGCCATGTGTATTATGCATTATGAATGCTTTATGAAGCTCTCACTATAGATACCTTTGTAATGCATTATAATGGTCAGTAAAAGCATAAGGATGCTTTGTACTGCATTATGTATCTATACTGCATTGTAGATGAGAGCTTCATGTACATTCAATGCATTATAAATGTATTATAAAGGATGTACCCACTTAATGTGAATTGTTACCAGTTTTTCAATGGTTAAGCTAACACACCTTGATAGACTAGATGTCATAGTTATATCATATTACAATTATAACATTTTCTAATTTAATTTAAGGAGCTGCAACTCAACAAAGAGAACGAGGATATAATCCGTCCCATGCACCCCACCTCTGTGACTGGAGTGGATGACATGATTCGCTTGGGGGATTTCAATGAAGCAGGGCTCCTCCGTAATCTCCTGAGCAGACACAGAGAAGGCATCATTTATGTAAGTTCCTCATTACTCCATGTTAGTCACTCAAAGTTCTTTCTTATCTTTATTAGCATAAAACTATATAGTTTTTATATGTGTTACAAATTTACAACAGGATGGTCAAAAACAACAGAATAGTTGTTTCTGTAAATGCTGCTATATTTCATTTTTTTACTTTAGAGGTATCACTACATGGAATGATAGGTGCACTTTCACCTGCAGGACTTACCACTGACTATATGTTGTATAACAAATATGTTGATTGAAAATGTATGTTGCACTTCTTTTCGTAGGACATGACTTGATCAATAGAATTCCCCGTTTGAACTGAAACAAAAATTTGTGTCTCCCCAGAGACTACTAAAGTAACCCAAATTAACCCATCCCTTTATCCAGTATACATTCTGAGCAATGTAGACTTATCATCTCAACTAATTTAATGTTTTGGTATTTACTGTGATTACAACAATCAGACTTGGTTACCAGCACTTTGGCAAAACACTGCATACTTGGTAGCACAGAAAGTGAAAATGTGAAAACTGGTTAACCTTAGTACTTTGATTATATGTAGAGTGTCATTCAGTGCTGTAGCTGAGAGACAGTTTCTCTGGGTTTCTACAGACCTACAGCGGTTCCATCTTAGTAGCAGTTAATCCCTACCAGCTGTTGCCCATATACACGGCAGAGCAGGTGGAGCTCTACACCGATCGGCGGCTGGGGGAGCTGCCCCCACACGTCTTTGCCATCGCTGACAATTGCTTCTTCAACATGCGCCGAAACCACAAGGACCAATGCTGTGTCATCAGGTTGGCTGCTCTGAATTGCACCTTGAGTTTCCTCCATTTTATGAGCTGTAATAAACCTTCATGAACACCACATTAAGGACCCCTAGGGACTGTGCGAGTTTTTATTCTGATTAATAATGGCCAAAAGTTTTGAGAATGGCATAAATATTGGTTTTCACAAAGTTTGCAGGTTCAGTGTTTGTAGATCTTTTTATCAGATGTTTATGGTATACTGAAGTATAATTACAAGAATTTCATAAGTGTCAAAGGCTTTTATTGACAATTACATTTAGTTTATGCAAAGTGTTGGCCCTTCTTATTCAAGGTCTCTGCAATTCACCCTGGCAAGCTGTCAATCAACTACTTGACGAAATCCTGACTGATGGCAGCCCATTCTTGCATAATCAATGCTTGAAGTATGTCAGAACTTGTGGGTTTTTGTTTGACTGGGGAGTTTCCTGGCCACGGACCCAAAATGTTGATGTTTTGTTCCCAAAGTCACTTAGTTATCACTTTTACCTTATGGCACAATGCTCCATCATACTGGAAAAGGCATTGTTCATCACCAAACTGTTCTTGGATGGTTGGGAAAAGTTGTCCTTGGAGGATGTTTTAGTACTATTCTTTATTCATGGCTGTATTCTTAGGAAAAATTGTGAGTGAGCCCACTCCCTTGGCTGAGAAGCAACCCCACACATGAAAGGTCTCAGGATGTTTTACTATTGGCATGACACAGCACTGATAGTAGCACTCACCTTTTCTCCTCCGGACAATCTCTTTTCCGGATGCCCTAAACAATTAGAAAGGTGATTCATCAGAGAAAATTACTTTACCCCAGTCCTCAGCAGTCCAATTACTGTACCTTTTGCAGATTATCAGTCTGTCCCTGATGTTTTTCTTGGAGAGAAGTGGCTTCTTTACTGCTCTTCTTAACACCATGCCATCTTCCAAAAGTCTTTACCTCATTGTATGTGCAGATGCACTCACACCTGCCTGCTACCATTCCTGAGCAAGCTCACACTGGTGGTGTCCCAATCCTGCAGCTGAATCAACTTTAGGAGATGGTCCTGGTGCTTGTTGGACTTTCTTGGGTGCCCTGAAACCTTCTTTACAACAATTGAACCTCTTGTCCTTGAAGTTCTTGATGATCTGATAAATGGTTGATTTAGGTACAATCTTACTAGCAGCAATATCCTTGCCTGTGAAGCATACAAAGCAATGATGACTGCATGTGTTTCCTTGCAGGTTAAAAGAGTAAGATCAATGATTTCAAGCACCACCCTCCTTTTAAACCATCCAGTCTTCTATTCTAACTCAATCGGCATTACAGAGTGATCTCTAGCTTTGTCCTCGTCAACACTGTCACCTGTTTTAACTAGAGAATCACTGAAATGATGTCAGCAGTTCCTTTTGTGGCAGGACTATAATGCAGTGGAAATGGGTTTTTTGGGATTATGTTCATTTTCATGGCAAAGAGGGACTTTGCAATTATTTGCAATTCATCTGATCACACTTCATAACATTCTGGAGTATATGCAAATTGCCATCATAAAAACTGAGGCAGGAGACTTTGTGAAATTTAATATTTGTGTCATTCTCAAAACTTTTGGCCACGGCTGGATCAACTCATAATTGAATCAAACAAAATCCTGTTAGTGTTTAGGGTTAGTATTTATGAGCCTTACTATAATTGTTAGTAATTATATGGATCCTCAGAAATGTGCCCCCTTTACAATTTTCTTATATTATGACAAATGCTCCTCTGTTTATTAGTGGGGAGTCAGGGGCAGGAAAGACAGAAAACACCAAACTGATGCTACAATTCCTGGCTGCTGTGAGTGGCCAACATTCCTGGATCGAGCAGCAGATCCTGGAGGCCAACCCCATTTTGGAAGGTGATCTATATGCATTGCTGCAGCACACAGGGCTTATTATGCAATGAAGATGATGGTGGTAATGAAGATGGTGTTTCTACTCCCATAGCTTTCGGAAATGCAAAGACAGTTCGCAATGACAACTCTAGTCGCTTTGGGAAGTACATCGACATTTCATTCACCAAAAGTGGGGCAATCAATGGCGCTCGGGTGGAGCAGTACCTGCTTGAGAAGTCCCGTGTCTGTCGCCAGGTAACAAGCAGTAGAACCATGTGAAGGAATGCATCAAGAGCGCTGACAAAAATGTATTTTTCACCACAGTCATCATACATTTAATTTTTTAAATTGTAATGTAATGTAGTTACATATTTTTTTCTTGTTAGTTTGTTATATTTGCCAGTACACTAGAATATGACAGGAAGTCTAATGGAAGCAATGGGTGTTTAATTATTGTACAAGGTGTGGTAATGAGTATAATGTACTATAGTGGATTACTGGAGAACATTTCATACTTAAGGGTACAAAGACAATTATATCCTACTATTCCAGGCTCCGGAAGAGAGAAACTACCACATCTTTTATTGTATGTTGATGGGGATGCCAGCTGAGCAGAAGAAGATTTTACAATTGGGAAATTCCCCAGAATACAAGTACCTCACTATGGTATTACCAGCTATAATTCTGCATTTGTGAAGAAACAACATCAGTATATGATAAAATCTAATTAATAAGAAAAAGTGTCAATTGAGAGTAATAACTCAGAAATAACAGTGACTAGTGAAGCTAAAGACATCTTTTGGACTAAACCTTTCAGGGTAACTGCACCAGCTGCGAAGGACGTGATGACATCAAAGAGTATGCTAACTTCTGTTCTGCTATGAGGATCCTGATGTTCACAGAAAATAACTCCTGGGAGATTTCCAAGCTACTAGCTGCAATCCTTCATCTGGGAAATGTGGACTTTGAGGGTAAAAATTATGGTTTTCTCCGGGCTAGCGTATGTTATTTTTTTACGTTTATTTTTTATGTGGGTTTGTACTGATTAAAGAGGTAACGCAAGAACTTTTTGCTGTTAAACCAATATGATAGATGTTTCAAAGATATTTAGGAAAATTATACAATGTTGAAACAGTTAAATTTTGTCTGATAGTTGTGTTTTTCCATGTTCTATAGCTACAATTTTGAACAACCTGGAGAGTTGTGACATCCTTAACTCTTCTCATTTCAATATGGCTGCCAAGTTGCTGGAGGTAGTAGCTGTATACTGTCAGTACTGTCTGAATTTTACTTGGTAACTTGGAGGTATTTCACCATACACTTATACAATGTCGAGTATAACATGCATTTTCACTTCACAGGTGGATATTAAGGCACTAGACTGCAGTTTGACGAAGCGTTCTGTCATAACCAACAGGGAGAATGTTTCCAAACCACTGAGTTCAGCACAGGCCATAGATGGCAGGAATGCATTTGTCAAGGTAAACAGTCACATTTGCCAGTGTTACTGTTGTTTCACACTGAACATGACACAAGAAAATGACACATTAAATATTCAAAATTGATGAATCAAACTCTTTCATGCTAAACATGATGCAAAATTTTCACAACTGACTGGGAAAAGTTTGCATACTGAAAGAAATTGTCAAACTGCCGACATGCTGGCAGCACTGACAAAGAGTTTTACTTGTTTCTTTTAAGCCAACAAATGACAAGAAAAGTGACAATACTGGGTACATCCAATTCTAAAACAGCTTAAACTTTACAACTGTTTCAGATGATACTTCAGGATATGAAAAATTAACAATAAAAACATGGCAGCAGCATAATCTATTATCAGTCAATTAATTAAGAATAGAGAAAACAGCTTATTGTTTTTTTAACTGAAAATATTAATAAATAGCCACAATTTAATATAATACACAAGGCATATTATGAGAGCCGTAAAAAACAAGGAGAATCCAACACAGACATAAGTAACCAAAATAGCTGCAGGCAGCTTAACTCACATTGATGGCCAGGACAGAGGTGAAGGTAGGCATGGGGGAAATCAAGGGGGCTTTATTAAAGAAAATCACAACACGGACGGGGCAAATCAAACGGACCACAAGGGATTAAAGCAGGGAGATGACTGCCCATAAGTGGGGAGAAAGGGGAAGTTTGCCCTTAAACGGAAAATGGAACAATTGGTCCACCGGCAACCCCCTTCCCCACATCCATGCTGTTGTAATCCTAGCCCTAGTGTATGTAAACTACCTGGCCAGACTTTGGCAACATCAAATAATTGAATACTTTGTTTCTGATTAGTCATAAAATAGACATAAAAAATAAACAAATAAATAAAATGTTACTATAAATAAAAGAATGAAGTTGGTCCCAATTACATCTTAATTTATAGAGAAACAGAACAACAGCACACTGTATAGGCTAAAATTTTGGATTTCCATTTGACATTCAATTAAATTTTAAACAATCTGGATTTTACTGTGCAAAAAGTGTAAATTGAATTTTACAGTTATCTTAAATGAATTATACTACATCATAAATGGCTGAAACAAGTTATACAAAAAAACGAAATATATAATATACAAAAACAACAAAAAAGAAACACTCAAAATAACTAAACAAAAAAGTACTGAAGTACATGATTTGAAACTCACAGCAAGGCTATATGATGGAAAAGTAAGTAAAGCCTGGGTGAGTAGGGGAGGATGGGATTGTAGTCAAATGTGTAAAAAATAGAAATAGTAATAAATTAATAGAAATTGAGTATTTAATGAATTTTGTCACTGAAATTTTTGTTTCACTGTAGACATCCTCATATGCCAATTAGGTAGACTTCGCACAGCCCTACTTCTCAGGTATCTTGCCATGCAGTGTTTTCAAAACAACACTATTCTTTAGCTGAATGAAAACACCATGGTATACCCAAACTGCCATGGTGTAGCTTATCCAGTGACACTCATTTTAACTTGACTCTGCAAAGGCAGGATATTTTCTCATGCTAGTGTGACGGAACCTTTAGGGTGTTTGGTAATCCAACTATAGGGTGACTGATTTGTCTGAGGCTAAGAGAAAATTGTGTCCTCAACAGAAAATTGTGTATCTCCCTCAATGTACCTTCTTGGAAGTTTTTACTAACTTTGCTCCTTCTCAGGCTATTTATGGAAGGCTCTTTGTGTGGATTGTGGAGAAAATTAACAGTGTCATTTATAAGCCCCCACCCATGGATTCTAAAGTCATCCATCAATCTATTGGCTTACTGGACATTTTTGGCTTTGAAAACTTCAGTACAAATAGGTGTGTATGGATTTATTTTAATTATGTCTATGAAACAGATATTGTATTATCTATGTTAAGGTATAAATATGGCACTTCCCAATCAATAAACCTGTTTTGTGCATGTAATATTACTCCTCATTACCTTTTGCTTACGTTTTAACTATAGGAACAGGACATTTTTGTAAAGGTGTTTTGTATGTGCTAGCATTCCCCTGGGAAATGAAACACTAACATTTGGATTCAGAATTTTCCTTAACCACACAAAACCTGCCCCATAATATTCTTTACACTACTACATGCTGAAATTTTAAAAAATTTGAATAATTTAATTTGAGGATCTTTTGTCGTGCTCAGGTCTATTTGAGACTTTTTATAAATGATGAGTTCAAAATTTTACAATATGTAATATAAATGTTTAGCTTTTATATTTTTACATTTTTTATGAATAGACATATTTTTTGCCATAATATGAAATGTAAAACTGGATATTCTGAATCAATTTTTTCTGTAGCTTCGAGCAGCTCTGTATCAACTTTGCCAATGAACAGTTGCAGCAGTTCTTTGTGAAGCATATCTTCAAGTTAGAGCAGGAGGACTATGCCCGGGAGAACATCATATGGAAGCACATTGACTTCAGTGACAACCAAAACACGCTAAATGTGTTAGCCATCAAGTCCCTCAACATTTTGGCACTCATCGATGAGGAGAGCCACTTTCCCAAGGTTTCTCTTCAATACTTGACAGGTTGTGGGTGAAATGTAAACAAAAGTGAGGCAAACGTTCTGGTGAATGAAAGGGCATTATTACAGAACACAAATGAAATACAGATATGACAGCTTTCCAGATTTATGCATAAGCCACTTGCTCAAAATTCTCAAAATACAAAGAAACTGAGCAAAGGAATTGCTCATGGATTTTGGAATTACATGAGCTGATTGCTGAGGGCATTCCTCTAGCTCCCTCACAATTTTACCAAGCAAACCCTGTGCTCAATTTAATAATGGTCACCTGGTGTCATTACCTGCATTTTTAAAATCAGTTCAGAATTGATCTCTTGAACCATCTCACAATAAACTTTTCATAGAGAAATATAGATATGTCATAGATAAAATTAAATACCCTGAAAATAAATTATTCTTTTTGGCATTTCCACATGTTGATTTTAGGGTACAGATACCACCCTGCTGAACAAAATGAACCAGGTTCATGGGAAAAGCAACATCTACATCCCCCCTAAGAACAACCATGACATGCAGTTTGGCATCCAGCATTTTGCTGGAGTTGTCCACTACAATTCCACAGGTACACCTTTTGCTTCATAGTTAACAATTCTTTATTAAGTGTGCTTCATAGTGTTATACAAGTTGCTGGCATTAATACACCAGGTGGAATGAAAGATAATGTTATAGTTTGAGTATCTGCTATGTATACAATCCGTTAATGAACCACGTGGCTGGGTGAAATGACAATATTGTTAATAATCGATATTATCAGACATGCAACCAGTGTTTAGGAGTTTAGAGTGCAAATAAACTGAGGTGAGAATGCTGGGAGCACAAAATCCAAAACAGGAGCTTTTATTTGCAACTACAGGCAAAAGCAAAAAGCCACTTTTAGATTCACCTGCCAAACAGAGCTTGGGTCCACAACAAGAGCAGGTTATATCTCAGGTCAGGTCTGGTCAGGTTGGGGAGTATGCGTTGTTGCACCCACCTCACAGCGAAACTCCTCAGATTCCTGGCTGGCAGTCCCCCCAGGCAGACACACAGTCCATTCCCACCCTTCGGAAATGGCCATCCGTCTGCTACAGCCAGGTGTTACGTAGGTATGGTCCAGCCGCTTGGGTCCTCAGCAATGAGGATCCTGCGAGTTTGATCACCCTCAGGGAAACATTCCAAATGGCCGTAGTGCTGTAACTGATGCTCCCTCACAATGAAGATAATATGTCTCATTCAGGACACCTCTAGCAACCGCTCATTCAACACAAAGTCAAACCTGCGGTACCCAAGGATTCTCCGAAGAGACACAGTACCGAAGAAGTCCAATCTTCATCTCAGGTCACTGGATAGTGTCCATGCCTGACAGCCATACAACAAAACAGGAAGCACCAGGACTCTAAAGACTTGGACCTTCGTCCTCTTGCAAAGATATCAGGAGTGCCACACAACCCTTTCCAGTGACGTCATGACCCCCTAAGCTCTTCCAATCTGTCTGCTGACTTCATGTGAAGAGTGCCCAATGACATGAATGTCACTGTAGAAGTAGGTAAATCTCTGGACAAGACCAACATTCTCCCCGCAGTCAGACACACTACTGATGGCTGTTATATGGCGCGAGTGACGAGCAGGTAATCAGGCGATTGAGCCGTGAATACAGGTAGAAACGGGGTTTATTAGCACGGAAACGGACGTCAGACAACATCAATGACTGGACTGGGGAATACTGACTCAGACGCGGACTAAGTACACTAGACAGGCTAAACTGAACAAGCAACAGGTGAGTACCATCAGGAATTAACACGAGGTAATGAGGGGGCGTGGCACACAGGAGGATCGGACGGAGCTGGGCGTGACAATGGCTATGCCTAAGAAGACATTAAATGCCTGGATCTTGGTTTTTATCCAGGACACCTGCAATCCCAAACACTGAGACTCCTCGCTCAGTCTCTCTAGAGCCCCGATCTGAGCCTCCATTGACTCCGCTAAGATCACCGCATCATAGGCAAAGTCAAGATCAGTAAATCTTTCTTCAACAACGGATGCCCCACAGCTGCTGGATCCCACGACCCTGCACAACACCCAGTCCATACAAGCATTGAACAGAGTAGGAGCAAGAACACACCCCTGGTGAACCCCAGAATCAACTGGGAAGAATGCAGAGATTCTCCTTCCACTCTGCATAGCACTAACAGTACCAGTGTACAGGCTGGCCATGATGTCCAGCAACTTCTGGGGGATCACCCGAAGTCTCAGGATGTCCCACAATGCAACTCGATCAACTGAGTCAAAAGCTTTACGAAAATTGACAAAGGCTGCAAAGAACCTCAGCCGATATTTGTGCTTGCGGTCAATGAGAACCTTCAGTGCAAGGATACGGTCGATGGTAGACTTCTTAGGTGTAAAACCAGACTGCTCCAGTGGCTGACAGGCAAGCAAGTGATCACGAATCCTGTTAAGGATAAATCTAGCAAGGACCTTACCCAACAATGAAAGCAGTGTTATCCTCCTGTAGTTGCCGCAATCCAAGCGATCACCCTTCCTTTTCCAGATAGGGACTACAAGTCCCATTTTCCAGTCAGTTGGGATGATGTCTGACTCCCAAATGGAAGCAAAAATCACCTACCAGGAGGACAGCCTTATCACCAGCCTGGAGAAGTTCACCCTGTATACCACAGATCCCTGCGGCCTTCCCTACCCCCAGCAGATCCACCACCCATGCAATCTCAGTGAGATTGGGTGGTTCACAGCTGATCGGAGGATCAGCTTCAAGAACTATCGACCCAGAGATCTCCAACATCCTAGTTGGAGAGTCAGCCTCAGTAGTCGGCCCAGCGGGTCTCAACTGCAGTGTCATCCGTAAGGACTGTTCCATCACCTGTCCTGACTGCAAGTCTCTGAGGAACAGATTCAGATGTGCGTAGTGCTTCGATTCCTCTGTAAGCAGGACGTGGTTCACTAGACCACAGATGGTGTGTCACCTGCTCACAGATTCATCTAACAAATGCCTCCTTATCTGCCCTCAGAGCCATCCTTCTCAGTTCCCAGTACAGACTGGAGTTGCCACCAAGTTGTGCATTGCAACTCCTCTCCATAATATCCAGGGTACCCTGCAAGATGAAACAATTCCTTATAGGAACACTGGCAACACCAACACAACCCTCACCAACCTTCAGGGTCACAGAAGGTCTCCCACATCACATTAGATTTAGAACTCACACCCAAGTCTGCAAGTTCCTCACACAAACTGTGTGCTATACATCAGAAACAGTTTTATCTTGAAGTCTGGCTAAGTCCAGTCTCATTCTCCTAGTAGGTGGTAGCCTACTGGATCTAAGCTGAATCTTCAGAGTAGCAACAACAAGTCTGTGGTCAGAATTCACAAACTGGGCACTTCTGTAGACCCTGCAGTTCTGCAGGAGCCTCCAGCGTCTGCCCACGAGGATGTGATCGATCTCCTTTCCTGCACCACCAGTATTGGAGTACCAAGTCCAACGATGTGGCTCAAGGCATTGGAACCAGAACCCAGCGACCCGCAGCCCCTGACCTTTCGCTAAGTCAAGGAACTTGGAGCCACTTTCACCCTGGTCTCCTGACTCATGGGGACCGATACAATCCTCATAGCTAGCCCTGTCAGTCCCAGTGGTCGCACTGAAATCACCCATGACCAGAGGAGTGTCACCTCGTGGGCACCCTTCAACAACCGAGCAAAGTTGCTAGTAAAATTCTTCTTCAATGAGAGATCACTCACCATGGTCAGAGAATACACTGAGACAATAGACAAGACACTCAAGGAATGCCTTAGCCTGAGTTTCATAAAAAGAGTGACATCAGACACCATCGGAAGGAGCCAATCTGCTACAGCAACAGCCACTCCCTGAGTATGGTAGCCATCAAACCTGCCAGATCAAAAGTAGGTATACCCACCTATAGAGATGTGGTCACTTTCCAGTCTGCGTACCTCAGAGAATGCTGCCACTGAAACGCAGAGTTTACGAAGCACACCCAACAATAGAGGAAGATGGTCATCTTGCCGGAGAGACAAGACGTTCCACCCGGATGGGTTGCCACAAACTGGGACCTAAGTGCTGCCATGCAACTGGTGATGCCACAGCAGTTGTGAGTTGTTTTATGGTGGCTGGATTGCCAACCCCCAAAGAAATTGTTTCCCTGCAAGTTGGAGGACCGCTTGCAGGGCCAGAAGCAGTTTAACATCATACCCAGAACTTAAAGAGAGAGAGAAGGCGTTTATCAATACTACCAATGCAAGGAACGTACTTGTGATCTTGGCATGAGCGGTCTTGCTAATTTGCCTCCCAAGAATGATCTTGGGATGTGATGAATCATGGTTTTTACTGTAAAGGGGAGTGGAGTGGATTTAGGGCAGGCAGTGACATTTGGGCACAACGATAAAAAGAACTGCTCTCAAATACCACTCAGTTCCTTTCGTTCATACCAAAGAGCCGTTGAAAAGATTTGGATCATTTGTGAACGTAACATCACTACTTTCCCCCTACTTCATGTCCTGACTGGTGGTAGTACCTGGGGGCAGACGGGGGGGAAAGGTACCCCCCAATATTTAATTTGGATTCATTCACCCCCCACCAATAAATAGACCTTTGTAGTTAAATCATAAAGTTTTGCACACATCCATAATTCATATGCTTATTGTAGCGCGAATACCAGGGAGGTATTCCAGAATGTGGGTTTGGACTTTAAACTCCGACATGGTAAAGAAGCATTAAATTCAGTTTTATATTCAAAATTCAGTTTTCTGACTGTAATATCTTTCAACAAAAGCAGCACCACTTGCTTTCCCAGATTTCTTTACAGGTAAATTTTAATCAATATTTGAATGTTCCCTTGTGCACTTCATGTTCAATAGCTGTTGCTCGGTTACAGTCTCTGGTGCAATTAATAAATATGTATAAAAATTCATAATCTGAAAGTTGAATGGTGAGTATTTTCCCCCATAGTCTTTTTACTTTATAGTATATAGAACACTTTATATTCAATGTTTTTGGCATTCATTTATATAACTATTAGTCCATTAGTTTTGCCCTTTGTACTTTGAACCAACAGTGCACTTATCAATAGTAATGCAAAAGTATTACTAGATCTCACAAGAGGATTCATAACTTTTTTTCTCTGTCCATTATTTTTTTTTCTGTGGAAGCCTGTTTCCAGGAATCATGGTTGGTAACCATAAAGTTTTGCTGATTCCAGGCAGGTTTCATTAAATGTCTCTAAGCATGTATATAAGAGAGTGTTGTGATTGGTCTCAGTTGTCCCATAATTTTGATTTTGTATCTCAACTATTTTTAATGTTATGTGGTGGAAATGGACTGACTCTAAACAGCCCCTGATATTGAGGATGTTGCCTTGATCTTTATAGGTTTCCTTGAAAAGAACAGAGATGCCCTGAGCTTAGATATCCTCCTGCTGTTGGACACCTCCTCCAACAAGCTTCTCAAGCAAATCTTTGCACTTGAGCTTGCAACAAATACAACTACAGGCTCCAATTCCAAGATAATTATTACACCTAAAAACTCCCTGCGGGTAAAAAAAAACATCTGATACTCATTTTTTTCCCAACAGTATATTACGAGGAAATCATTTTTACAGCATAGGTGTGAGTTTGGAGAAATTTGGAAATCTGCAAATGTGGGGTAACTGGTGACACATCCTCCTTCTCCCTCCACAGCAAGCAACCGACACCAAGAAGCGAATCCCCACACTATGCAATCAGTTTCGCCAGTCTCTAGAATCTCTAATGAAAACCCTCACTGCCTGCCAGCCCTTTTTTATTCGCTGTATCAAGCCAAATGACTTCAAGAAGCCTATGGTAAAGTTAATTTACTATACAGAATATACTGATGGGAACACCTCTGTAAAAATATCTGTCCATCTATTATCTAACTGCTTGGTCAGGATCGAAGGAACCCTGAGGTTTATTTGGTAACACTTTACTTTAGGGAGCACAAATAATGTAGTAATACACTCTTACTTAAAGTATTAATTAACCATAAGCTAAGTACCAAGCTATGTTCGTTCATCATCAGTCAATCATAATGGTTCATGTATTTCATGCAGTTACTGTATTTGTTCATGATTTATGCTTGAGTAGTAACTAATATACTATGTTACTTGGGCCCCTTCAAGCGAAGTGTTACAATTTTTTTGTGAAATGCTTTCTTATATAGTGAAATGTTTCCTGAATATGCACAATGAAGAAGAACATTATGTTCTTTATGACCACTGGTAATTGGTTGTAATGTCGTGATGTAATTTGAACAGATACAGCATGACCCCCATATCCACAGTTTCAATAACTGTAGTTTCAGTTATTTGCAGTTTACTGTGGAGCAAAAAAAGAACTGGAAAATTCCATGAAATTAGTAGCTTATAAGTTAACTTCGCCAGCCCACTTGTGCCGAGTACATGACTCGTCTTGCTTTGTCCCCATACCCATGTTTCCCTACAGAACTCTCATCCAGTCTGCCTCTAGCGTTTTTACTGTTCAAATTTGTTGCCACATTATCGCAGTCTGTGTTATAAAAATTTATAAAACCTATGATTTTCATTACTCTGTCATCTGTTGATATGTGATATTTTTCATTGCGCTGTCATTTAGAATTAGGCTAAAACATTCGAATCGTAATAATGTACAATATATTTTATTATTGCTGTATTTATTGTCTGTAATATGTTACGGTGCATAATATCTCAATTAGACTATATATATATATATATATATATATATATATACCATATTCTTACTGCATATTCTTTTATCAGCTATTCAACAGGGAACTGTGCATGCGTCAACTTCGCTACTCTGGCATGATGGAGACCATTCGAATCCGAAAAGCTGGATATCCCATCCGGCACACATTTGTGGAGTTTTTAGACCGATATCGTGTGTTGCTGAGAACAGCTAAGTGTGACCCCAAAACAGTGAGAAGCATTTTCTTCCTACTCTTTAGTTACTCATCAAAAATAAACAAGGTGCAAAGAGGCAGTAATACTCAAAATATGTTGCTTAATTTTTTGCAGATAGTTCAGTTAAAATACCAGACAAAATTCATATTTAGTGCACTCCAGGTAACCTATTGTACATTTTCTCCCCAGGAGTCACCAGAGACCTGTTGTCAGTCCATTTGTCTGTCCATCCTTGGTGATAAAGATCACTGGCAAATTGGGAAAAGAAAGATCTTTCTTAAGGTACCCATATTCCCAGTCACAAAAGTTCAATTTAGGAATAAGGTTTTGCACAAAGTACAAAGCTTTTTCCCATTACAAAAATAACAGTGTCTCTGATCCTATACATAACATTTGCAGAATTGATTAACTGTACCTAATATTCACAGGACTTTCATGATACTGTGTTGGAGCTGGAGAGAGACAAAGCGATGCATGAAAAGGCCATCACCATTCAGAGAGTCTTGAGGGCCTACAAACACAGGTATACGATGCTTGGGATGCACAGCACAGCAATCATAATAATGTGATCAACGACATTCAGTTGGGGCTAGGATTGCCTTAGCACCTGCCCCTTTTGCCCGAATAACTGAAAGTGCCTCATTAATGCCAAATCACTGATGATATGATCACCCTTTTGTTTTGGGGAACCCCCCCCCCCCCAAATTAACTGCGATGAACTGACCCTGGATGGCAAATTTAACCGAAAAGTCACTCCATTTCCCAGAATGGAGTGATGGTGCTACATGGTCCTTCTTTTTCATCCAGACTGATATCTGAATGATCCCTGAATCAAGATGAGTGGTTGGATCAATCGATATCTAGATAATTTTCAAGTGAACCTTTTCTTCTTCATATGGATGACTTCAGTGTCATGATACTTTTCTGCGTTTCACCTACAGGAAGCGATTTGTGAAACAAAGAAAGGCAGCAATAGTACTACAAAAACACTGGCGTGGCTACAATGGCAGGAGACTATACAGAAAGGTAAGCTGTTCTGAATGCTACGTACATCAGTGAACAGGAGCATGATTAGTCATAGAATTACTAATAATAAGTGTTCAATGTGTAATGAAAAACCTGTTCACTTTAGCATTATGGGTTTTGAAATGACCCCATGATTTGTGTTTGTTTGCTCCAGTTTTTCCTCCACATTCTATTGACAGTATGTTCAGGTAGATTGACTCTAAACTTGCATTAGTGTTTGCACAGGAAATAAACATTTGATCGACTGACAACTTTATGTATCTTAACTTGTACCTGGCATTTTCAGGTTAATTTTGTTTGCTATTGTACTACTTCAGAATCGGAATCAGAATTATGGGCTGATATTTGTGCCACTAGAAACTGAATATGAATAGTTTATGTTTGAATCTGCAGTTGTTGCATTAAAAATTTTATATAAAAAAAAAATAGTTTGAATCTGAATTCCAATTAACTTGAAACTGCATTTATCCTACCTGGAAAATGTGACGTTCTATACTTACAAATTCACTTCTCCCAATTCAATTACAGTTCGCAAATTCAATTTCGATTTATTGAGATGCACAATCCGGGTCCTTGAGGAAAAGTTATCGACCGCAGGTTCACAACGCAACTCATTTCCAGGTTTACAACAGTTCTGCAGGTCGGGGTAAAGTGGAAGCATGTGCAGGGGTGTCGCAAGCGCAAATGCGGGATCATGTACGCAGTCATCATATATGTAATAAGAATTAAGCAGTACCGGCACTGCTATATTTTAATCTTTATCGTACCACCGCTTCTCACAAGTTGCCAGTACTCTACTACTCAGAGGCAAGCATCACCGCGCGCAGTACCGACAGTGTTGTTGAGGCGCTTCTGTTGTTCCCAACACCCCCACCGCAGTTCTCACGGTCAATACAATAGTGACACTTTTATTTCTCCACTTCGAGCACTGCTTATGCAGATTACCATATTAAAATCCAGTTCAACTGATGCTCCCGGTAATTAGCACAGTACACAGAGAGCACTGTAGACATGCAGCAGACCAGAAGCATAGCACTTCAAACCTGCTTTAAAACTTACCTTAGCAACTTCAGCTTATTGCACATTGTCAGGCTAGAGGGTTAATATATCTGTCCTTATCACATTGTGATAAGCTGCAGCACTAATAAAGTGCATATTCTTACATCAAAGGCTAACAAAATAGCTAATGATACAGAAACTTCTAAGCCAACACAAGGTGCTAATTCAAACTTGTTTTTCATCACATTGTGCAGAGCAGTAATTGGTCTGCATTCTTTGAAGGTTACAAAGTCACTCTGCACAGTTTACATCAATTTATTATAGAATCCTAATGATTACATACTTTATACATTATGAAGTGTAAATAATATTCCATACTCACATATTAGAAATTAATACTTACTTCCGCCTCATATCGGTGAGATGAATATTTGAAAAGATATTTAGCATAAACACTACTAGAAAGCCACATGAGATGAACAGGTTGTGTTGTAAGGATCTATTTTGTCATGCACTTTTATTCCAAATAAGGATGCGTTAGGATTGGAGGTTGCTGTGGTATGAGTCCGCCAAATACGGTAAAGAGGTAATGGCGTTTCTGACCTGCTGTTAATAATAAACAGTTAGAGTTACATGGCCATGTCTGTTTCCTCAACGATTCATGGTGTCAGAAGTGGGATTATGGCGAAGTTTAATCCCCCAGAAAGTTTTGAGTTTAGTCATCCTGAACGCTGGCCGGAATGGAAACTGCATTTTTCCCGCTATAGGATTGCGACCAAACTAAACAAAGAGGATGACGATGTGCAGGTCTGTACGCTCCTTTATGCACTCGGAAAAGAGGCTGAACAAATATATAAAACATTCACTTTTGAATCGGATGAAGATGAGACTTACGAGTTAGACAGCTATTTTGTGCCGAAAGTAAATGTGATCCATGAGCGAGCACAATTTCATCAACATGCCCAGAAGCACGGAAAGTCTGCGGAAGAGTATATCCATAGCCTTCACAAACTAGCCGACACATGTGACTTTAGAGCGGCAAAAGAAGAGAATATTCGTAACAGATTAGTTATCCGAATTTTAGATCGGAAGTTGTCCGAAAAGCTCCAGCTGATGGCAGATTTAACACTCGGTAAAGCAGTCGAGCTCATTAGGCAATCCGAGCAAGTGAAAGAGCATGTAAAGGAGCAGACAGCATGCAGCACGCAGCTCAATGAAGTAGCCCGAAGCCGACAGCATCATGGTGGTGAGAAGGGTAGATCCAAATGAGGCAGAAACTTGCAAAACTCAAGTTCTAAACAAAATGGAAATTTTAGTAGGTTCCGATGTAAAAGATGCAGAAGAAGCCACAGGAAAGAGGATTGTCCTGCGAAGAATGCAGAATGTCGAAAATGTAAAAAGAGGGGCCATTTCGCAGCAGTTTGTCGCACGGGAGAAGTTAATGATGTATGCACGTCACTAGATGGCACCATTGCAACACATTTCTTAGGATAACTGAGGAAAAGTGTTGAAAGTAATAAGGAATGGACAGTTTCACTCCCTATACATGGAACGGAGGTGGAGTTTAAGATTGATACTAGTGCAGATATCAGTGTAATATCAGAAAAGACCCTTTCAAGCCTAAAGCAACAGTCAAAGTTTGCCAAAGTAAACCTGGAAAGTCCTGGTGGAAAACTACATTGTAAAGGACAGTTCATAGCCACAACTGCCATAAAGAATAAACAGTTCAAGTTCAAAGTGTTTGTAGTTACCGGACCTGCTGTGAACAACCTTCTTGGTTGTGAGGCATCAGTTGAAATGGGTTTGATAAAGAAATTGGAAGACCTTAAGTCAGCTGCTCCTGAAGAGGTCGGACTGTTAAAGATAAAGCCGATAAAGATCCACTTAAAGGACAACGCTATCCCTTACAGTATAGCCACAGCCAGACGTGTGTCTGTGCCCATGCTCCAAAAAGTCAAAAAGGAACTGGAGCGAATGGTTCGGTTGCGGTATCATTGAAGAAATAAAAGAGCCTACGGAGTGGTGTGCTCCAATGGTTGCTGTGCCCAAGAAGAATGGACAGATACGCATCTGTGTAGATCTGACACAGCTTTCCCGTTAAGAGGGAAAGATACATGCTTCCCTCAATTGATGACATCCTTCCCAGATTAGCACATGCCAAAGTTTTTTCACTTCTGGATGCAGCTAGGGGATTTTGGCAGTAGCCATTAGATGAAGACAGTGCTAAACTGACAACCTTCATAACTCTGCTTGGAAGGTATTTTTTTCATAGACTTCCGTTTGGCATTACTAGTGCCCCAGAAATATTTCAGAGGGAAATTTCTGAGCTGTTGAAGCACCAATCAGGAGTAGCCATTTTCATGGATGATATCCTTGTCTATGGAAACTCTAGTGAAGAACATGAGAAAAGACTTCAAAGCACATTGAGGACGATTCATGAAGCAGGCTTGGTGTTGAATACAAAGAAATGTCTACTGAGACAAAACCAACTCCGCTACCTAGGCCACTTTATTGATAAGGAGGGCATACGTCCAGATAAGGCCAAGATTAAGGCCATATCGCTTCTAGAGCCACCTAATAACACCTCAGACCTGAGAAGGATGCTGGGCATGGTTCACTATTTCGGCAGGTATGTTCCACACTTATCAGAGGTAACACAGCCACTCAGTGAGCTGTTGAAGAAAGAGACAGCGTGGACCTGGGGCCCTGCACTGTTCAAAGCCTTCAACTCAGTGAAGCGTTTACTCACAGAGGCGCCTGTGCTTGCATTCTATGACGTTACTAGACCCACTATAGTGAGTGCGGACGCTAGTAGTTATGGCTTAGGTGGAGTCCTCCTACAGGACCACGACGGAGTGCTAAAGCCAGTTGCTTATTGTTCAAGAGTCCTAACTGATGCTGAAAAACGTTATGCCCAAATTGAAAAAGAGTGTCTCGCTGCTGTGTGGGCCTGTGAGAAATTCTCAAGATTCCTTTATGGTCTAGAGAGCTTTACCCTCCAAACTGACCACAAGCCTTTGGTTCCACTAATTAATGCCAAAGATCTTGATTCTGTTCCACTGAGGTGTCAAAGACTGCTCCTGCGAATGATGTGCTACAACCCTGTAGCGGTTTATGTGCCAGGTAAGCAGCTAGTGGTGGCCGACACACTCTCAAGACATCCTCAAGCAGTGGTCACTGCAGAAGTCTGTGAACTGATAAGAGAGGTAGAGGCCCATGAAGTAGCTGTATGCAATACGTGGCCCATTTCATCAACAAAACTAGACATGGTGAAGGCTGAGACAGGAAACGACAGAGTTCCGGAACAGGTAATACGCTATGTGAATGATGGCTGGCCTAAGTATGCTTCCACCATTCCACATACAGTGACACCATACTACAAAGAAAGACAGCACTTGTCTTATTCCCAAGGGTTAGTTTTGTATGGCGACAGAATTGTAATTCCACACAGCATGCGTACTGACATACTTCAGAGGATCCATGGTGGCCACCAGGGCATTGGAAAATGCAGAGCCAGGGCCCAAATGAGCGTTTGGTGGCCAGGATTAGGGAAAGAAATTCAGCAGCTAGTCGAAGGCTGCAAAGACTGTCAAGAATCAAGGGTAACACAAAGGAGAGAACCTTTGATTATTACTCCATTACCTACACGCCCATGGGAGAGAGTAGGAGCTGATATTTGTGAATTGAACAAACAGCACTACCTGGTAGCTGTAGACTATTTTTCACGGTATATAGAAATAGCTCATCTTCCAGACCTGTCCGGAGAGACAACACGCTTGAAACTAAAGAATATGTTTGCAAGGTGGGGCAGTCCAAATGTTCTCGTTACGGATAATAGACCACAATTCTCGGGAAGAGCCTTCCAGGAATTTGCAAAAGACTATGACTTTAAACATGTCACGACCAGTCCCCACCATCCTCAATCAAATGGAGAAGCAAAGAGGGCTGTACAGACTGTAAAGAAAATCTTGAGGCAGTCAGACCCATTCGCTGCCCTGTTGAGTTACTGAGCCCAGCTGATGCTGGGCAGACAGGTAAGAATAGCAATCCCAATGCTGGAGTCTAACCTGCAGCCATCGTGGCCTGACTTCCAGCAGGTGAGAAGAGCTGACGAGAAAGCTAAACGTGGTTACAGGCGCAATTACAATAAGAAATTCGGCGTTAAACAATTACCTGAGCGTAGTCCTGGAACAACAGTTGCGATGAAGCTTGATGGCGAACAAGGATGGAAAAAGTCTGGTCGAGTCCTCAGGATGTGTGACACAACGAGGTCTTACCTCATTCTAACTGAAAAGGGGGTGCTCCGTCGAAATCGACGTCATCTAAGGCCAATAACGGATACAGCAGTAGAAACACCTACGCTGGAACCACAGACTCCCCAGCCAGCTGCACAGCCAGTCTTAGACGTTCCTCCTGAACAGGAATTCACAGAACGGCCACCTGCAGCAGAGGTTTTGTCAACCCAGTTGTCAGACCTCCAGAAAGATATAAAGACTTTGTGTAGAATATTTCTTCTGTTAGTTGAAATAGCTAATTAAACTTAGTGAGCTATGTTGTGAGGAATCTGTGTAGGAACATATCCCTGTGTTGGGGTAGCGTGTGGCTCAGTGGGCTAAGCCGTGTGCCTGTAATCACAAGTTCACTGGTTCAAGCCCAGCCTCAGTATGTTTGCGGGTCCTTGAGCAAGGCCCTTAATCCCCAGCTCCCTGGGCCCCCCAACAGGTGGCTGCCCTTCGCAGACAGCTTGCTCTACAAAGAACAAGTTGAGGGAGGCGTAAAAAGAATTTCCCAACGGGGATTAATAAAGTATCGATTATCAAAGGTAAGAAGGAAAGCAAACTTTGTGCTCATATTGAAAGGAACCCTGGGAGTTCTGATATGCCCCAACAGCTACTTTATTTGTCAGGATGTTTAGTTAACTCAAAGGTAGGGTGATGTGTTGTAAGGATCTATTTTGTCATGCACCTTTATTCCAAATAAGGATGCGTTAGGATTGGAGGTTGCTGTGGTATGAGTCCGCCAAGTACGGTAAAGAGGTAATGGTGTTTCTGACCTGCTGTTAATAATAAACAGTTAGAGTTACGTGGCCGTGTCTGTCTCCTCAACGATTCACAGGTGAGCCATAACTTAAACTTAACTAGAAGTAAAATTCATATCCCTAGCTAGTTTTGCGTTAGTCTACCATATTAACATAAACTAGCAATGCCAGAAATCGTTCATTAAACCACATATACTACCATACTAACCAGACCAATGGTTAATGTTTATGCTATCGCTTGTGTATATAAAGCTTATTCTCATATTTAATAAGGTAATGCTCTTGTGACATCCCAGCACACGCTTCCACTTTACCCCGACTTGCAGAACTGTCATAAACATGGAAATGAGTTGCGTTGTGAACCTGCGGTCGATTACTTTTCCTCCAGGACCCAGACTGTGTGTCTCAATAAATTGAAATTGAATTTGCAAACTGAAATTGAATTGGGAGAAGTGAATTTGTAAGTATAGAGCATCATAAATATCAGGTGGGAAAAATGCAGTTTCAAGTGGAATTCAGATTCAGTATTTTAATGTAACAACCGCAGACTCAAGTATACACTATTCATATTCAGTTTCTAGTGGCACAAATATCAGCCCATACAGAATATTCTTCCCAAAGGGAAATTGCTACTGCTTCAACTGAAGCACCATAGGACATGATGAACATTATATAACAAGATGAAAAAAGTAATATCACAATTGAATAAAATAAAATATAAAAGAAAATCGATATCAAATATACTACAATATATACTCTTTAGGAGAAAAGATACAGTCTGTTTTTTATAAACTACTAGATATAACTATGTAACTAGTTTGTGATGTGACTAGTTCACTGTAAAAGATATATTAGCTAAGATGCTGTACAGCAGAAGTGTTTCATAAGGTGTATTTTGTACTCAAAGTAGCCACTCAGAGACAGTATTTTACGTGATAATATTAATGCTGCACATAGTGTCAAGGTATTCCACATTCAGAAAAACTGAAAAAGTTATTGCACAAATTAGCAGCAGACCTGTTATTACACATCATAGTAGTATGTAAAAGATATACCAAAAGACATAGTAATGGAGGGAGAGAGGAAACAGCTTATTTTGTGGATGATTGATGCTCGGAGGACTTGTAGAGTCGATGGCTGGGGAGGAAGGAGCACATTTTTCTTAGGAAAAATAGCCTACTCTAACCCTTCTTAAATGCTGCCAGTGAGTTCTTTGACCAGTTCAGCTTACTGTCAATGTGCACCCCCAAGTACTTGGACAATCTCCACTTCTTCTCCTCTAATTACCAGGTGGGTAACTGGAGATTGTGGTCTTCTCAGGTATACCACCAGCTCTTTAGTTTTACTGATGTTGAGCTGCATCTGATTCACCTCACACCAGTCAACAAAACTGTTCACTACCCTCCTATTTTCCCTCTTATCCACATTCCTTATAGTTGCCATGATTGCAGAATCATCAGAGAATTTCTGCAGACGACTCCAGTGCCACATAGCACTGTATCAGACACACAGCCCTGCAGCCGCACATACTGAGGCCTTCCAGGCAGATAGTCCAAGATCCATAAAATTGAGGGAGCATCTACCCGCATCACAGAAAGTTTACTTCCCAGCCTGGTTGGCTGAATGGTGTTAAGTGCTTGAAAAATCACAGAACATTAGACCTTAGAATTCCTCCAGGCTTCTCTAGGTGGATACGTGCATGGTGTAGTAGGTAGATAAGGCATCCTCAACCCCAATCCTCTTTTGGTAGGCAAACTGAAGGGGGTCAAGTGCTAATCTTACTAGTTAGACAGCAAAGGATTTCCTGGACCAGTCTCTCAAAAATTTTCATGCAGTGCAAGGTGAGTGCCTCAAGCCTGTATTCAGATGCAGTGCTAGGGAGTGTCTTCTTTGGTACTGGAACCAGACAGTTTTCCATAGCACTGGCACATTTTGCATACTCAAGCTCATGTTGAAGATTCTGAGAAGAACTTTTCTGAGCTGAGAAGTGCATATCTTCAGCATCTGTGGACTGATTTCATCAGAGCCCACCGCCTTGGTAGAATTAACCTTGCATAATTCTTTCTTGACTAGTCGTGCATTCCATTTGCCTCGGGATCCAATTTTCGGAATCCGAGATTATGTCACATCCGGTAAATACTCTGAAAAACCGAGTCGGATGCGTTCCATTTGCCACAGAAGTAGCAATACCATGGATCCATATGGAAAAAGCAAGATTTT
>JAODJU010000033.1:11527979-11550437 GCA_026776725.1 Gnathonemus echidnorhynchus
TGTTGATAAAGGGCGCAGCCATCTTCGATTCTGAACTCGGGATCCTCTGCGTTATCCGAGATATTTCTCGGATCTCCAAGAAACGGGAGCGCGCATGTCATCACTTCTGGCTTCGAAACTCAGAATCCAACTCGGAATCCGAGTTCCCAGGGCAAATGGAACGCACCATAGGTCTTCAGTGATGATGATGGATGGTCTGCAGGTGTCAGAGTTGTGGGCAGAGTAGGGGGTGGGAGTCGGTTTGGCTGTTAAGGTGGGGGGAAATGGTGATTCAACACCGCCATTCACCTGTGACGAGGGGAGGGGATGTCCCCTCCTTTGTCTTCATGGACAACTATTTAATAATAATAATTGATACTTTATTGATCCCTGTGGGGAAATTGTTTTTATGCCTCCCTCAACTTGCTCTTTGTAGAGTAAGTTGTCTGTGAAGGACAGCCACCTGTTGGGGCACCAAGGGAGCTGGGGGTTAAGGGCCTTGCTCAAGGACCCACAGACGTGCTGAGGTTGGGTTTAAACTGGCGACCTTGTGATTACAGGCACACAGGCTTAGCCCACTGAGCCACACACTGCCCCCTTTTTTTTTTTTTTACCATTTTCACTGCTTGTCTGTCTCCAGACCTGAAAGCTCTCTTCTTCTCATTCAGACAGGCTTTGATGACTTTAGAGACTCAAGGCATTTTGTTGGGGGAAGCAGTGTATAGATTTTTGAGACAATGAGATCATTTATGTCCTCTCTGTGAGCCTTACTAAGAATATTCCAATCAGTTGACTCAAAACAGTTTTGCAGAGCTGCACTGGCTTCCTTCGACCACTCTCTCACAGTCCTGACAGTGGCTGACTGCCTCTTAACAAATGGCACATAAAGGGGAAGGAGGTATACTATGATGTGGTCCCATCTACCTAGTAATGAAACGGCCATCCAACTGTAAGCTTCTTTAAAGCACCCCGGGTGTTTTGTCTGAAGTCTCGTGGTGACTGAGTGGGTAGCATCACATAACGCCACTGCATTGACCAATGGAGGAAAGTAGACAATGGTGATTGCATGAGAGAACTCCCTGGGCATATAGCATGGATGTAGCCCCACTACTAACTGCTCTGTGTCCAGGCTGCAGACACATTTCTTAATCACAATGTGGCCTGGGTGGCACCATCTCTGCAATACTGACTTTCAGCCTGTGTTCTGTCTGCTTGCACACATCAAAACCCAGCAATGTCCATGCCAATGTCAGGATTAAGCTCCCGCAGCCATGTCTCAGTAAAGCACATTAAACTGCACTCACAAACTCCCTATTGTTCTTAACCTTCGCCATGAGTACATCCATTTTATTATCCAGAGATCAAACATTGCCCATTCCCTTGTTTCCCCCGATGTTTTGCTCCTCCACGGCACCCTACCTTTTTCTTTCTCCTTCATTCTGGTGGAATACCTGAAAAGATCTTTATGTATTTCATTCTGTCTGGCCTCATCAGGAGTAGCTGGTCGCATGAGTAAACAAAGAACTGATCCGAGATGTTAGCCATGTTAGCATTTGCAGTATTTGAGCACCCCAAACAAACTGCCACAAAGAGTGAGAATATAATAAAAACTCTCTAGCTTCATGGTTAGAGAGGGTGGCACTAATTAGACTAAGCCATATTGTTTACTCTTGCTAAAAAAAAAACACAGTTACAAAACACTAAAGTACATAGACAAGACACAGAGCAATTGTAACAAGCTGCTGCTAGGCTCACACTTGCACACTATAAACTTGTTCTCAGTAACAATAATTAATAGCTGTTAGCCATTATAACAGTTACTAAAAAAAACATCTTAATTGTAGGCTGTTTGTCATTTCTCTCCCAGGTTCAGTTGGGTTTTGCCCGCCTGCAGGCCACAGTCCGTTCTCGAAAGCTTCACCTTCTGCACAAGCAGAAGCGAGCAGCTTCTATCACTCTGCAGAAGCATGTAAGGGGCTATCTTGCAAGGAAACACTGGAAATGCAAGCAGGAGGCTGTGAAAGTGCTGCAGGCCCACACCAGGGGCATGTTGGCTAGAAAGGCCATTAAGAAGATGAAGAAGGACGTGAGTCAGCCACCTTGTACTTTTTTGTTTTCTTGGTTTATTTTTTCATGTCTACCTAAGGACTTTTGTGTAAGTGGATGGCATTGCTTATATTCAGAGGTGGACATTTCAGGAAAGTAAAAATCCAAACCAGGATTTTGTTTCAACCAATTAATTCACTACTCTGTGACTGTGACTCTTTGTGCTCAACTGGTTGGTTGAAACAAAATCCTGGTTTGGATTTTTACTTTCTGGACCTGAAATGTCCACCTCTGCTTATATTACAAGGTTTCTTTCCCCTACTAGGCCTTCCTGTCTGCCCAAGAGCGCAGAGCTGAGGAGCTGGCTGCCATTGAGAGGCAGAAATGGCTTGAGGGGGTGCTCAGACAGAAGAATGAGGCTTCCAAAGCAGAAACTATCACTGATCAGGAGATGGTAGACAATATCTTTGGTTTCTTGCCTAATGTGGTTGGAGGGCAGGAGGGACAAGCACCAGTGGGATTTGAGGTTAGTTTTTTTTCCTGAAGTTCAGAATGACAAACACATCAGAGACAACTAAATTAATAATCTTGTCGTGAGTCAAGAGCAGTCATAATTGGAGGATAGTATCTGTCTGATTCAGGTGTTCATTTTGCTGTCTTGAGGACTTGGAGAGCAGGAGAGCAGTATTAGAGGAGGTGGACCTTGATGATGCCCCTATGATAAAGGACCTTCCAGAAGAAGATTATGATGATCTTGCTGAGTATTCTTTCTCCAAGTTTGCTTCCATGTACTTCCAAGGTTCCAGCACATCCAGCTATGTCCGCCAAAGGCTACGCCAGCCCTTACTGTTTCACGACAATGAAAGTGATATAACGGTATCTCAGCACCATAGCTATCATTTCATTTATACGCTTCTCGTAGCTTCACAATCTGTGTTCATTTGTTAATTTTCAACTGCTTTTAAACTATTTCATTTTCAGGCCATTTTTTTCCTTTAACATATTCTCTTTTAAAGATGATGACCTCATTAATATGTTTTTTCAAAAGCTTTGTTTTGTCCTCTTCCAGGCTTCTCTTACAGTGTGGTGGATCATACTTAGATTTATGGGAGACCTTCCAGAGCCTAAGTTGAAGAGTGCCCTCCCTGTGTCCAGACTCTCTGTAAAACAAAATGTGATTCCTAGAGAAACAAGACGTCTCAGCAGCCTGGTTGGCCTTGATCAGGTAGTTCTAAATTGGAGGTCACATTTTTCATTTCTCTTTCATGTTTCATTTTCTTTTAATATTGAAAATTGACAGGTCCAAATGTGTATATCAAAGGTGTAGTGACAGTGGTATCAACAGGTTAATGCACTCCAAGCCTTGCATTATATGATTTTAAACACACAGCTCGAAAGGCAAAGAAATGTAATTTTATTAGTTTATCTTTATGTACCTCTTTGTATTCAGCTGCATTATGGGTAAAACACAAATATACTGTCTACTGATTATTAATGGCCAAGCATCATAGGCGCATATGCACCTATAGGAATAGGAATGTCAGTAGTTTTCACTGAAGGTACATAGGTACCTATTGTAATTGTTAGTATTTTTCGCTATTATTATTATTATTATTATTACAGGCCAAATACTGAAGGCACATAGGCACCCATTGTAATTGTTAGTAATATTTCATTATTATTATTTATATTATCATTTTGAATATTTTATCTAGAGGGGGTTGGGACAAAAGGTTTTTCAAAGAATTATGCTAAGTAAAATGGTTTGGCCACTGTCGTCCAATGAATTTGATGACAAAGCCACCAAACAGAAAGTGAGGCCATATCTCACCGACGCTTTTATACATCAAAATCAAATTTGGGAGAGGGATTTGGGACCCAGTCCTGAGGAAGGTTAACAAAAATGGTGTCATTCAAATACAAGGGTTCGCTGCAATAGGCAATTAGTTTTAACTAATAACTGTTGGTCATTTGCCTTTAAATCTTGAATTTCCTAATTCTGGGGGCAGGCCTCAGGCTGATTGTTTTGGGAATGTTAATGTTCCGCTAATTCATGCAGCCGCCATATTGGATTTTAGTGAAAATGTAATTTCAAGATATGTTTTTACTTATAACTTTTGAAAGCCACCTGAAATTTTGTGTCATGCAACCACTGGAGGGCGCTGCAATTGGGAACAACATCTTTTTCCAAATATATTTTGATGTATTGGCCTTTCAAAAGTTGTTGTTACGACTGGGGATTGCCCCTAATTGTTAGAGGCCTTCCCATATGCTCCTAATGGTTCCAGAACTTTGGAACTCACCCCTGCAATGTTTCTGGTACCTATCCTACATTTCCCTATTGGGTATATCGTAAAAACATGTCTCATTACTCAGTTTTGAATATTTCCTTCAGTATGTTAGTTTGTAGTATGCCTTCTCTATTCCTAAGTTCTTGAATTTCCCCCTTTTTGAAATTCTTTCCATGCCATCTATGCCCTCGTTGTGTGCCTGGCCCCATTATTGCTGCTTGCAGCAATATTTATAACAAGTCTTGCAAATCATTCTGTTTAGGCAGGTTTCACAGAACGCTAAAGTATGACTGAGCCACAAAATTAGGTTTTTTTTTTTTAAAGATTAAATTCAACTTTGTCATTGTGCAGGTAAAAAACAATTCAGTTTAACATCTAACCAGAAAGTGCAAATAGTAAAGTGCAATAGTAAATAGTACATTAAAGAGCAATAGAGACTAAAGTGCAATAAGACAGCATATAAATGAGAATTAAATATATGGAATTTGAATTTATAGGTAGCATTTACTAATATTTAGTATTTACTGATTTGCATTAGATCAGTAAATCACTTCGGCATATAATCATTGTGTGACATTTTTCCAGTCGGTGAAAGGGACTGTGGGCCAAAGAAATCTTTTGTTATGTTGACATCCCCCCCCAGCATGGTCAGAAAAATTCATTGCCACACCATAGGTCATATTCTGATAATGAAGGAGACAGGAGCAGATATGAGGTAAAACCAATAAGGGGTTTATTAGAAGGAAACAGAAAATGGCATAACTAGTAATAGGGGAAAGCACTGGAGCACACAATAGGGCGACATCAATGACCGAACTAAGGAGCACAGGGATGGGAAGCACTCTTATACTCTTATACAAGGGAGCAGACGAGGGGCAGCTGGAGGCTCATCCAGTAAGCTTCTTAGTACATAAACTGTAGCTGGAACAACCTTCAACCCTTAAGGAGTATGGTGTGGAATGTGTGTGTGGTTTTGTAATAAATACAACAAAGGAAAGACAATGACTAAATGTTACTTAAGCATATACTTACAACAATTACGCCATCAAACTGCCAGATGGCGCCTAAGGATTAGAACTGAGTCTGCATGAAATATGCTGAGGGTGTACCGCTAAGATACGTGAATAACCATGGCAATAAGGTTATAATCTCTCAGTATTGGATGGCAATGTAATATTGACAGATATGCAAACATAACATGGTACAGGAATAGAGGAAACACCCATGTAAATGATATGGCAGAATTACACAAACACTGTGCATCAAGGAATGAAAGTAAATACGTCAAATACAGAACAAATATTACTCACTGGATGGCACGGACACACACACGTAACTGTGGGCAGGCAACACTACTATTAAAAGAGCCTAATGGAGAGGTAATGGTGACATCTTTTCTCTGAAGCGCAGGAGAACTTCTGCCTCTTCTGGGAGCTGGTACCAAGGACGTTGTATGCCGTAGAGCAGTGCTTCCCAAACTTTCTCTGCAGGGCCCTCCTTTTCTAGATAGGAACATTATTGAGCCCCCCCATTCAAACTGCACAGGTTCAGATTCAAACTTTATTTGAGATACAACTCCCTTTTCTAATTCAGCAAAACAAATGCAATTACAAAATACAAATGGTGCAATTTCACCACTGTGGGAGAAAAAAGAGCAATCAATTAAAAATAAAAGTCCAGCATAAGTTTGAAATTATGCAAATGCAGATTTAACATTCCTGTTAATATTCATTGATGTACACAAATTAAAGTTTGTCTTACGATTACCGCATTTTGTTTTTAATGATAACCGCAGGTTTCAGCCTATACTATGGCACAAAACAACACTAAATCATACCCATTAATTGATAGCCTCCCTGCACTTCATGTAGAAAATTTTAAACCTTGTTTTTCATGATATGATTAGATTTTTTTTGTCCGGCACTGCAAAACGTCGTCTCGCGTCACCATGTCACATGGTACAAAAACCTTGCAAGAGCAAGACGACTTAAGACAGATTGTACAGCACCTCTCAGCCGGCTGAACAAACTGGAACAGCCTCCATGGCAACACGACTTTGCCCTTATTGGCTGAAGAACATGACGTTTGTATCCCAGGAAGTTTTATCTGCATTATCTGCTATTTCTCCCAAATATTACGTAAAGCAGTGAGAACTGGTTTTCAGTTAATTTACCTAGTAAAATAAAGTTTAAATAAATTACATAAATGCCCTAATAGTACACGTAAGTTAGTGGTTTATTTATTAGTTACTGTAATGTTGCTGTAAAGTTACTGTTAGTTACTGTAATGTTGCGCTGCTTTATTTGTTTAATCGTCCAGTCTGTGAAGAGATTATTTTAGGGTGGCACATGCCCCTGAGGCTATCCCATTGGTGTGCCCCTCTGCAATACCTCTGCGCCCCCCCAGTTTGGGAACCACTGCTGTAGAGTGTGGCAGCGCTACTGCACAACGACGCAGCTCGAGATTCCACTGCTATCCTAACAATGGAAAATTTTCAAATATCGCAGTGTGATTTTATTTGAGATAAATTTTGTGGTATTGTAAAGTAAAAATGCAGTTGAAAATTTACCAAAAACAAACTTGTTATCTACTAATAGAGTCTGTGAAATATGTTGGTGGTATTGTCATGAGTTGTGCCAAAACAAAACACTTGCTTTTGCTCAACATTGTCTCTTTGGAATCCAAAATATATTCAAATGTCTTTTGATGACCAGTTCTTGTTAATTTTTGTTCACTTTTTTCCTCACAAATTTTGGTTAAATTTGTCACAAGTGCACCACACTGTCTGAGTGAGTCTGGCAGCAAGAATGAAAATGATTGGCTCAGAAGGTGAATGCAGAGCTCATGCAAAACTGCTAAACTTCATACAGATTGTTATTGACTAGATAATCTGGAAACAATCAAAATTCCAAAGCTTGCTAATTTTTGTTTCCTATGATAGGGCAAAAACTTGTTGATGATCTGAAATAGGCTTGGATGGTGTGCATAACATGCAATGTTAATATTAATATTGCACATCATGTAGGTGTAATATCTACAATCTTTCCTTCCATTGATGTTTTAGAAAATATTAAGAAGCAAAAAAAACAGGAAGTCCTCTTCAGTTCCAGAGGAGGTGGTCCTGGGTAGGAAGGCCTCTGCAATTCCAGAAGAGGCTCGGAACAGAAAGCCTTCTTTGCTCTCTGAATTTCTGACAAGAAGCCGAAAACCCTCCACCATTCCTGAGGAAACACCAAAGGGCAGAAAACTGTCCTCAATACCGGAAGCCCAGACACAGTACCAAAAATTTTCCCTTATTCCTGAAGAGGGAATACGGAACAGAAAACCATCTGTGATCCCAGAGGAGGTGAGGGGGAAAATATTACTCAGTAGTAAATGATAAACATAGCTTGGGTTTCAGTGTGATATTGTCCGGGTCAGCTCCTGTCCGATCCCACCCTTTGTGCCTCTACTCTGTTTGGCCAGCAGGTGTCGCTGGCCATCCCACCTTTTCACTCCCCTGTCTAAACCTTGTGTGTTCCCCTGCTCCTTGGACTGCTGCATAGCTTAGGGGGTTGAACATGCAGCATAGAGGCTGTAACTCTGCAGTCTTGGGTTTGAGGGTAGCCTCATCTGTTATGTTTATTTTTGGTTTTTCTGTTTTTTCTAGTGTTTATTTCCTTTTTTATTTTTCTTGTCCTAAGTTTTCCGTGCTTGTGTTCTGGTTCTGTTTAATTATCATTGTGTTCTATTCCTAGTGTTTTATTCCCAATTAATATTTTCCAGTTTTTGGTATTTGTAAAACTTCCTATTTTCTGTTCCCATTAGTTTTTAGTTCCACCTGTTGCCTGTTGTCCTGACTTTTGTTGGAGAAGCAGCACAGACGCCGTTATGTCGGGTGGACGAAAGATTTTAATAATAAAACAATAGGACCATGACACACCATGAATACAAACGTTACTGACCGGACTGGGGAAAACATACCTATCACATACTTAAATACATAAGACTAATGAGAGCAACAAGAAACAGCTGGTAAACACGTGGAATCCACACAGGGTTAAGTGGTAAAGGGAAGGAGTGGATGATCGGGGCAGGACAGGTCCCCCCCCCCCCCAAAGACGTGCACTCTGGGCGCCTACTTGTGAAAACAACGAATGTGCGAAACAACGGATCTCGGAAGGGCTTCCGATACGCCCTCCTGTTTGTGAACCCTCCGCTTCTTTTTCCTGCCTGCCAATGCAGCGGTGGTAGCGGACGGTTCAGGCAGCATCGATGGTAAGGCATGGGGTAGCCCACAGTCCAAATGTACCTACCTGATCAATACACTCTGCCGCTCCATTCCTCAGCTGCCTTATGTTCTCACGCACCTCCTCGGCTAGGTGCGCGTCTCCGGGTAGGGACATCCCCTCGATGATATCCCGGCTTCGGTAGGCTAACACTCGAGCCGTGGGATTCTCCTGGACCTCGGGCTGGGTTAGCCAGTGGATCACCTCAATATCGAGGTACTCCTCCTCAGTTAGCTGCGGTGCTCCTTTGCCGAGTCTGGTCATTCTGTCCTGACTTTCGTCGGAGAAGCAGCACAGACACCGTGATATCTGGTGAACGAAGGATTTTAATAATAAAACAACAAAGACCATGACACACCATGAGAATGAACTTTAATAACTAGACTGGGGAAAACATACCTAACGCAGACTTAAATATATGATACTAATGACAAGAAACAGCTGGTAAACACGGGGAATCCATACGGGGTTAACAAGGGGGCGTGGCACACGGAAGGAGCAGATGATCGGGGCAGGACACCTGTTTTCCTGTGCCAGTATTTGTTGATTAGTTAATTAATTGTCTTATAACTGTTCCTTGTTTTCCCAAGTGTATTTAAGTTTGTTTTCTGTGTATTTAAGTGTCTGCCCTGCTCTGTTCTTGAGTGAGTCATTGTATTATGTGCTGTGCTAATGTTAGTCTGCCTGTTCTCTTAGTTCTGTTCCTGGTGTTGCCCTGCTCCCCACTTTAGCTGCTTGTAGTTATCTCGTTTTCCACATTTGCATTTGACCCCTTGTGGTTCTGTTTCTTTGTGCATTTCCCCAGTGCTCTTTGTTTATTTCAATAAACCATTGTTAATCCCTGAGCCCAAAGTAGATCGTCACCTTTTCACGCCTGCACCATGCTTCGAGTCCATAGCAGATATCCAACCATTTATTCATCATCCAGCCACTTATCCTGGTCCTGGTCCAGGTGGGCCTGGAGTTTGTCAGGGACTACAGGGCACAAGACTAGCATGCCCCCTGGATGGCATGTTGATACAATATACTGTAAATCTGCCTAATCTTTTTGCTCTGAGAAGATGTCTTGTTTTTTTAGCTAGAAGAACAAGAATCTACAAAACCCACAATGCCTGCTGTGAAAGAGGAGGAAGTTGTGCTATCTGAGCATGGCACAATCCTGGATCGACCTCTGACATCCCTGGAAAAAATTCATATCATTGTGGCATATGCTATAGTGAGGCGAGACCTGAGGTACTGAAACTGATAATTGTACCTGATAAAAGTACACAGAATAGTTAATTTTATGACAAAAGAACAAAAAATATTTCCTATCTGATTTTCATAAATAATTGGTTAAAATGTTCTGCTCATGTGAAGTTTTTGACAAGCATTCTTATTTCTTTATTGTTATAATGCCATAGGGATGAGATATATTGCCAGATCTGTAAGCAACTGACAGACAATGGCAACCGCAACAGTTACTTCCGGGGGTGGATTCTTCTGTCAATTTGCCTCGGCATCTTCCTTCCCACTGAATGCTTTATAAAGGTAAAACTGCATGATGCAAGATGCCACACAACTCTAGGAAATTTATTGTTAGTGATTTATCCTTTGTGAGAGTTTCCCCTTTTTTGTTATTTGTTCTTCATAGTACCTCCAAAACTTCATTCGGAATGGCCCTCTTCAATATGGTCAGTATTGTGCTGATCGGCTTCGGCGCACCATGGCTAATGGGCTGCGTGGGGAGCCTCCCAGCTGGTTAGAGCTGCAGGTAGCAACTCAAGAGGTGCAATGGTGTTTTTTTAAAAAAGCAATTCTGCATTTTTAGTAGCATTGCCCTGTGTTTTTTGATTTTTATCTAACAACAGGCTACAAAAACCATGAAGCCAATGGCCATATCTGTGACTCTGATGGATGGGCGCACTGTGAGCCTAGCTGTGGATTCAGCCTCTACTTCAAAAGAAATATGCGGAACCCTTGCACAAAAAGTCAAACTCAAAGACACTTTTGGATTTTCACTCTATGTTGCCTTGTATGATAAAGTGTGTAAAATTAACTTTGTAATCAAATCATATTCAACAAATATAGTTTTACTAAAGGTTCAGAACTGACAGCCATATTTCATGTAAATCAGGATATCCTCTATTGTATTTTTACTTGGGTATACTTAGGTATGGTCACTGGGCAGTGGCAAGGAACATGTGATGGATGCAATTTCACAATGTGAGCAAGAGGTGAGGAGGCAGGGCGGTCAGGAGCAGCACGCACCATGGCGTCTCTACTTCCGCAAGGAGATCTTCACTCCCTGGCATGACTCTAATGAGGACTCAGTCAGCACTGACCTCATCTACAGGCAGATCATCCGTGGCCTGAAGTTTGGGGAGTATCAGTGTGACAAGGTAACACTGCTGATTTTACAATAAATATGCATTAAACATGCATGACATTTGAGGCAACATGTAAGTAATTATTTAGAAAGTCTTCACGCATCTTATTGTTTGAGATTATGAATTATATTTCCAGTTTTCTTTATCTGATGTCAGTAGAGCAAAAGTATATATTAGCATTTAAAGCATGTCACACATTTCAGTTGTAAAAAGTCTGAGCAAATGCACTGAAATTTATACCAATAGAGAAGACATACCTTATTTTCATTTGCCAAATTTTCATATAAATGTAATCATTTTTATGGGAAGTTGTTATGACCATGACTTCTAATATTTGATTATAGACTTTGTAGTTGTTTTTACCAATTTTTTCTATTTTTCAGTAAACACTAGCTGTGAAATCAATATGCAAATAATCCCACTGTTTTTCTTTTAGGAGAATGAATTAGTACAACTAGGAGCCAAACACTTCTATGTACAGTATGGTTCAAGCAGCAGTCAAGATAGTGCAAAGAATGTGGTTCAAGACTGTATCAATAATTCTTTGCTTGCAGCAAAATCTGAAGAGAAATGGTTGCAGATGATTAGCTCTGCACATCATGAGGTAAATCTTCATCTCTTTTTGGTACACATGCCAAATATATTATTATATAATATTTAATATAATATTTTAGTATATTATGTTGGTATATAAAAAATGAAGCAACTGCTTGCTATAATTGAACTGTTTTTAACTTTTAATACTTTTTTTAGGGTCCATACATAAACTCACAGATGAACCCTGCTGTTGCCAAGGCTGAAGTTGTTGATTATGCTCGTTTTAAATGGCCTGTGTTTTTCTCCCGTTTTTTTGAAGTCATCAAATCTTCAGGTGAATAAATATATAGCAAATAATGTGACTTGTAAAAACAGTGCATGTCAAGGTGTGAGGTATATTAGATAGTAAACTATCATTCAGTTCTTGTAGTAGACACGTTAAATGCAGACATGAGACCTTTGGTTGTGATGTTGCACAGAATCCCAGAATTCTCAGCTAAAATCAAAACATTCAGTCTCACAGAGAAGCTGATGGTGGAGAATGGCGAGGAAACCTTGTTACTTGGTTCATTTTGTTATAAAATATTGCCAGAAGGAAGCTTAAATGGGGTAAAAATACTGTAAATTGAACCAATGAAGGCTAATAAATTAAAAGGAGGATCTTTCTAGTTAGTAGTTGCTTTCCTATGAAAGTTCAGCTGGAACTAGTTCCTGGTTCCAAGTTCCTGGGCTGTCTCAACCGGGAACTTTTGTAGCTCTTGACCACTTTTCTGCGTTGTTTTCCCACTGTACAACAGGAACTGTGGCCTTTATCTGTGACCTTTATGCTAAATAAATATGGGAGATGCAATTCCACACGAAACTACACCACCACCCCAAAATAATGGAGGATGAATACATTTTGTTAGTTAATTGTTAGCTAGCAAGGGAACTTATCCTGCAGTCCGAAAATACTGGATAACTCTCATCCTGTATTTGTTTAAAACAGGACACAGCATTTTTTTTATATGGCCCACAACTTGTTCAAAATTAATTATTAAATCTGGCCAGCAGATTAATCTTTCATTTTCCATATATGAAACATGACTTTAATCATCTTACTTAGCTCAAGTCCTAGTCAGTGGTGGCACATGAAAGATCCAGCAGACATTCAGGTGAATCTGATACATTGACACAAGTCATACAAAGTTGGGCTTTTAGTAAGGCTTTTTTTGGAGAGTTGGAGATAGTGTGTAGGGTAGGTTTTTGAGGTAGTATGGTATTATTTACAGTATACTCAAGTATTTTTGTTTGACAAAATTTATTGTGGGCGAACCCCCCTGCTTGGTGACAGGTGACAGGCCAGTCCTTGCAATATGTTGTTGTCATCCTGACAGCATCTAGTTAATTATGAGGTCACATTTCATTACCAGGTCCTGCTTTACCAAAAAACAAATTCATCATTGCCATAAACTGGACTGGGATACTCTTCTTAGATGAAAAGGAGAGGAAACTTCTGCAGCTTTCCTACCCTGAGGTTACAGGAGTCAACACAATGAGGTATATATAACATTACCATATTAAAAACCACAGCTGTGTCATGACAGAAGGGTTGAAAGTGAATGAGACACTAGGGTCAGTGCAGAATGCTCAGGATGGGTAAAAAATGTAAACTCTTCTATCAGTCAATCATGTTTTATTTTTTTTTTTCAGGGATGGGAATGAATTTGGCCAATCTCTATTTCTCTCTACACTTAAGGGAGACTTCACTCTCAATGCTGTCATGGCTGCAGACATAGCAGAGCTCCTGTACATGTTTTTAGGGGGGCTGAGAGAGCGATCTTTGTATGCAGTCACTTTGCAGGAGTCCACCAAACAAGGTATGAGCACCTTTATAGTTTCACTTAGTTGATTTTGAAAAGCAGTTCAGGCAGCATTTTAGTGACACTTGTGGCAGGCAAGGTAGCACACAATATGTGTTTTATGGGGGGAACCCTCAAAGGGACGGTCTTTATTTATGGACAGTGTGGGCAGAGCTAGAAAGGTCAGGTGATGGGGTGACTGGGGAGCTCCCTGAGTGGCTGGGACCAGCTCTAAAGTGCTGGCAATACAGACAGGAGGTGAGTACCTATTGGTGGATCATGGTCAGGGAAAGAGAGAGAGAAGCACAAGTAGGCTTCCCGCCAGTCACCATCACGCTTCTCCTGCCCACAATGTGGCTTTTGGGTTATGCCAGGTGAGGTGATCCCTCCCCTGTTTTGCAGTGATTAGGACATGCCAGATATATTCTAAAGACATTCCTCACAGGCAGCTCCACGGCCACCAATGGGCATGCTGCAGTTGCTGTTCTGCATTGTGGTGCTAATTGTCCTCCCCTGGGAACTAGAGGACCCTGTACTCCTGTGGTGTCACACATTTCCTTTAAAGGAAGACTCAAATGGCTATCAAGGCTATAAAAGTCATCCTGGATTCAGCAGAAAGTCTTGAAAAATGCATTGTGATTCTTTTTAAAAATTTAGATTTTACATAGCTGATATATCCTTTATAATAATTTTCATTTCTATAGATGACTCGACATTTCTCAACTACAAAAAAGGAGACCTTATCTTAATTATCAAAGATGAAGAATATTCCTCAAATCATGGCTGGATAAAGGGCAAAAATGAGCGAACAGGTCAAACTGGAGCTGTATCCACTGATGCTGTACTGGTCTTACCCACCCTGAAAAAACCAACGAATGAAGTGCTGGTACGAGTCCATTTAAATGCAGCTCACTTTCATGTAGTGACATGAAGGCAAGTTATGAAGTATAGTTTGGATGGGCTTATACTTTCAGAGCCTGCTGAACCTGTCCCCAGATCAGAGAAAGACAATTATTCAAACTGCACAGAAGGATGTTGGAACAGTGGAGAGAGCTGCCCTCTACTCACTCAAGGACTATGCATTCCAGTATTTCAGGTAACGTTCGCTACTGCAGTCAAAAAAGAGCAAGTACGTTAGTGACCAACCATTCTTTTCTTTGTCGACTCCAGGCAGCCTAACAAGGATGTAAACCAGCACGTGCTCTCCAAGGGAGCTGCTCCTGAGAGGCTGTGGGTTAACTCCAGAGAACCAATCAAGCAGCCGCTGCTGAAGAGACTTGCTGGCAGCCCCGAGCTTAGTCACCAGGCCTGCATGGCCTTCACTGATATCCTGCCATGAGCATGTGTCAGAAAGGACACAGCAGAGTAAAGTTACATACCTTAATCCGTTTTGCTCAATGCATTATACTGAGAAGTAAATGAAATAATATAGCAAAAGGAAAATACTATATACAGTGCCCTCCTCAATTATTGACACAACTTGTAATGATTTGTAAAAAGGGTTAGAAAAAACCATCCTTTTGGTAAAGTAGCTTCATGTCATACTGAAAAAATGAGAAAAATCCAACCTTTCATTGAAGTAAATTTAATCACAGAAAAACAAGTCCTTCATGAAGAAATTTTCAACACATCTCATTCTTTGTGTTTTAACCACTGCAGAAATGTCTTTCCTTAATGTAACTTGTACCCATTTTAAAATACATGGGAGATTACCCTACCAAACAAACACAGAATCCCTTGGAACTCACTGACCAAATCTTCGGGCCTGCCACGAAGAATGAAGCCCTGAGAGATGAGATATACTGCCAGATCATGAAACAGATGACTAGCAACAGCAATAGGTTTATTTTTCAATAAGTTGCATGTCCAAGCGCTGGTTTCCTGGTAGATGGTGTATAATTATCTGAAAACCAAAATCACTGTGGTTTTTCTCATTCTTTTTGGAAGCGTGACATCCTGCTGTGGACCTATTTCACTCAGGTTCAGCCTGGAACGAGGCTGGCAGCTGCTGTGGCTCTGTTGTGGCCTTTTCCCTCCAAGCCAGTCTCTCCTGAAACATGCCCAGCGCTTCATAGAATCTCGGCACCGGGAAGCTTTAGCTCAAGACTGCCTGCAGAGGGTGCAGGCGGCTCTCAGGTGAGCCTGTCCCGCACAATGCAAAACACCTCCAGTTCAAGACATCAGAGTTGTCAAAACAAGGGTTAGGCTTTAGTATGTTACAAGGTTGAAATTCATATAATGTGTCAGCAGGGCATTCGGCATGTGCCTATCTGACAGAACCCCGTGTGGCTCGCTGCCAGGGGTGCCCATTGCCAGGGGACGTGGCATGGGCTCTTGATTGATGGCACGGCTGTTTCTGCATTTAGTACTGCACACTTGGTGCAACTGTTATAGCGAGAGCCCCATCTGGAAGGAAGGGCAGTGCTGGGCCTGAATGGAGGTGTTGTCTTTCAGATGTCCTTGTGTGCTGTCTGTCAGAGCCAGCTACTGCTGAATTAGAGCCTTTGCTTATGACACCCTTCTGCAGAAGATTAGTTATACATGTTTTAGTTATACAATAGTCCCCCCTTATCTGTGTGTGACATGTTCCAAGATCTACCGCAGATTATAGTGAACCATCCATGCACACCATATATATCATGATTTTTGCATACATACATACTGTGTAACTCTCAAATTTACCTGATAAATTACACATAGTAAGACATTACCAACATTACATACAGTAACAATAAAGTACATTGTACATTATTACACAGTATTGCACTCTCTCTCGAATGAAAGGGATTCCGACGTTTTATCCTAATTCTCATATATATAATATAATTATATTTAATATAATTTTTATAACACCATCATGTATCGGTACAGAACAGGGCGCAGGAGGGAAATAAGGTGACTAGCTACTGCTCTGCAACAAAGGGTAAATTGTACAACACTAGAAATGATACATAATAAAAGACCACAAGGGGTCAGGAAAACAAGCTACAAAAAAAAACCATAAGGGAACACAGTCAGAGAACAGGGCAACAGAGAGGGCAGCGTCCTGTACTATGAAGCGGGGTTACTGGCTTATCGGGGTAACTTGTCGAATTTAAGGTAGTCTGGGCAAAATGTAAGTGAACGAATATGAAGTCCATTTAATCTGTGGTACCTTAAATCCGACAAGTTACCCCGATAAACCAGTAACCCCACTTCGTACTACAGGCCACAGGAATAACGTGAACACAGGAACATGCCCAAGCTTTCTGGCGGCATTGGCCCTCGTCTTGTGGGTTCACAGCACTGCAAAGTGCTTCTTATCTTCCTTGGTTCGAGCACTGAGCCAGAGGTTTTCTATAAATACAAAGCTTTTCATTTGCATTTGCGACTAAATGAAGCTCACCAATCAGTGCAAACAGGAAGTGTGCTGAGTGGTGTTTGTGTTTGTAAGCTCCTCCTCTTTGCTCTCTCCAGCACGCCTGTGCCTTCGTAGCAGGGCTCCTCCACCTCTTCTTCCTGTCTGCCTTCTGCTGGATGTGTCTGGAGGGCGTTCAGTTATACCGGATGGTGGTGCTGGTCTTCAACACCACCCTGAGATTTGGCTACATGCTGACAGTCGGCTATGGGCTGCCGCTGCTCATTGTGGCCATTTCGGCCATTGCCTACCCAGGGGGATATGGGACACAACACTAGTGAGTAACAATAAGAAAGGCCTGCATAGAGACAATGTCTTAAGAGTGTAAACATAATACCGGCCTAAAGATGATGTTCTAACAGTATCACATAGGACAGGCCTAAAGATGATGTCCTAACAGTATCCACATGGGACAGGCCTAATGATGATGTCCTCACAGTATTCAGACAGGACTGGCCCACATAAAAACAGAACAGCTATATCCATATGAGAATATGGTGTTCTACCAGCAGAACAGTCATCATGGTATTTCTGTCTTCAGCTGCTGGCTGAGCCTTGAACGGGGATTCATCTGGAGCTTCCTGGGTCCTGTGTGTGTCATCATCATTGTCAATGTCATCTTCTTCATCATCACTCTGTTCAAGCTCGCACAGAAGTTCTCCAGTCTGAACCCGGACCTGTCCAAACTACGCAAGATCAAGTGCGTGTGCTTGTGTGTTGCGTGGATATTAGTATTACTGTGTCTGTAGGCCCCGCGTGGATATTAGTATTACTGTGTGTTTGCATGTGTCAGCCTTTTCATTGATGGGGTAGGTTCCAGACTTACTGTGACTGCACTGCCATGCCAAGCATGGACCCATTCAGTGGACCATCAGATGTTAAGGTCCTACTGCTTATCCATGAGTTCACTGTTCCTTTTCTGCACGCATGATGTGTTGGAGGCAGACTGCTGAGAGCTGCCTTGATGGTCCATGTGGCTTGAATAGTCCCCTTTGCTGGCACCCTGCTTCTAATGTAGTTCACAGATGAATTGCTAATTTTATGCGAATAGAAGTTATAAAAAGCTGGGTGAAAGTCCCAGATGATTCCATCTGAATGCCAAGCTCATCCAGCTTGCCTGTCTTGCCAGGCCTGTAGTGCTGCCTCTGATGAGCTCGTCTCACTCCCTGCAGGACATTCACCATCACTGCCATTGCCCAGCTATGTGTCCTGGGCACCATGTGGATCTTCGGCTATTTCCAGTTTGAGGAGAGCACACTGGTCATGTCCTACCTCTTCACCATGCTCAACAGCCTGCAGGGTGTGCTGATCTTTATCATGCACTGCCTGCTTTCCAAACAGGTGTGTCTGTCCATCAGAGAGATCTTACCACAGAAGAAACAGGCCTAATTGATTATCATACAGTACCTGCTGTTTCTTTCAGAGATTTTGCTTTATTTTGTTTAGTATATACTTTATTATATGTTACTTCATCCATCAATGCATATTTTAATAACTTATTCAGTGTCATAAACATATTACTAAATGTATGAATGTATTCTATGTATCAGAAAGTTTTTTTTATTATGATCAAATGAATATTGAAGTCTTTTAATGGGGCTGGTGTTTCAGTAGGCAGCATTGATGCCTCATGCCTCTGTAGCTGGGGGGTTGAATGCCACCCCTGCCATGTGTATTTCGAGGTTACATGTTCTCCTCATGTTGTGTGGACTTTGCATGTCTTCACCATGTTGTGTGGAGGTTGCATGTTCTCCTGGTGCTGTGTGGAGGTTGCATGTTCTCCTTGTGCTGTGTGGAGGTTGCATGTTCTCCCCGTGTTGTGTGGACTTTGCATGTCTTCACCATGTTGTATGAAAGTTGCATGTTCTCCTTGTGCTGTGTGGAGGTAACATGTCCTCCCCGTGTTCTCTGAAGTTTGCATGTTCTTCCTGTGGACTTCCCGCAGTCCAGGTTTTAGCTGCCTGTAAGGTTTAAATATCAATGTATCTTGCTGTGATTCTGGTAGGATCACTGCACTGACGCACAATAATGCATATATACAGAAGCACAATGCTCAAAAGAGTGACATGGGCTGAACTGAGCTCTCCACTGCCTCCTGCAGGTGAGGGAGGAGTATGCCCGCTTCCTGTCCTGCATCCCCATGAAGAAGAAGAGGAAAGACAAGTACTCAGAGAGTAGCAGCTCTCAGGTGAGTCAAATTCTGAATCAGTAAAACACCATCTGAATTTTTACACTGATTAACCTTTGACTTTTACCACAGGCCTTACGGATGACACAGAGCACAGGGGAGTCGCAGGCCTGAAATCGCAACACCTCACACCAGAAAGTACTTTTATTTGTGCTGGACACTGTGACCTTGTATCATTCCCATTTGGACCTCCAAAGGAACCTTCATGTACCTCCCAATGTGGATCACGCCTGCCCTGCCTTTAACCACACCCCTTTATCTGGCCACGGACAGTCAACCACGCCTGCCCTGCCTTTAACCACACCCCTTTATCTGGCCACGGACAGTCAACCACCCCTGCCCTGCCTTTAACCACACCCCTTTATCTGGCCACGGACTGTCAGCCCATAAGACTGTTTCAGTATGGTCAGTATAAGAAGTCTATTTATAAATGAAGATAAAGCTCCATAAATATCCATTCACTCATCCACCTTCCCACCCCTTCTGGCCAAGGTCATGGGGGAGCAGCAACCTGGCCCTGGCAGTGCATGCCGGAAGGCTGCGGACGGGATGTAAGATGTGTGTGATTGTCTCTCTCTCTTAATTCTGACACAAAGCTACCATTTTCTTATACTTACCCAGAGAGGCGAATGGGCCGGGCTTTCATCATGAAGACTGTCGCTTTGCATGGGAGGAGTGCTGTTCTGACACACCACCAAAACATTAGCTACCAAAGGCCGTACTATATATCAAGTTTATTTATTGTACTTTTCTGTAAACATTATTCTTTTACATAAACAATCTATGAAAAGGTTTTACATGACCACTGCCCCAGTGTTCCACAGAGTGTAGCCCTAAATAAAAAGACAGATTCAGGTTTAAATAGAGCAATTCGATATAATGAATAACTGCTTGTTTAGTTATGGGCATGATATTCTGGAAGCCACCCCAGGAAACACAGGAGAGGGGACAGTTTTTATTTGTATATATGAATATATTGCAGATTATATATGTTGCGACAGTTTCAGAGGAAGAATATTAAATCAGATTTTTTTGTGGTTCTTGATTTGTCGTGCATAAGAATCAGTTGAATTTTCAATTTATTGAAAAATAAATTAACTCTGCATCTATTTTCTGTTATCTATATTTTATATTTCCTCAAAAAATGTGAAGATGTATAGTACTTTAGGTTTATTTTTGCAAAATTTTATAAAATATTTCTGTCTTAAATGCAGACCCTTTATTTCAGTGTGTCATTGATTCCCTTGGTATGAGAGTGTTTGGTAGTAAAGCTGTGTGATTGATTCCCTTGGTGTGAAAAAAAAAAATGCAGTTGCTGATGCCCGCTTGGCTTGGAGGAGGACTCTGAAGGTCCCCAAATGGAAGGTCCACAGATGGGAATGCTAGGGTCAACAGAGGGTAGTAGGGTAGCAGGCAGACAGCAGGGAGCACAGGGCAGACAGCACAGGGCAGCGGCAGACAGCACAGGCAGCACAGGGCAGCGGCAGGCAGCACAGGGCAGTGGGCAACAGCACAGGGTTACGAGCAGACAGCACAGGGCAAGGGAAAGCACAGGGCAGCGGGCAGACAGCACAGAGCAGCGGGCAAACAGCACAGGGCTGCAAGTAGACAGCACAGGGCAGGGGAAAGCATAGGGCAAAGGGCAGACAGCACAGGGCAGAGGGCAGACAGCAAAGGGAAGCGGGCAGACAGCACAAGGTAGTGGGCAGGGAGCACAGATCAATGGACAGGCGGCACAGGGCAGAGCAGCAGCCAGGCAGCATAGGGAAGTGGGCAGGTAGCACCAGAGAGGAGCACAGAGCAGTGAGAAGTGGGATCTTCATAGCACAGCCTGTCAGCCATGTTTTCCTGAAACTTTACTCAAGATTTTCTTGAACCCATATCACATCACAATATCTGAACCCATATGAAGCTGCACTTATATACCCTATACCCTATATATAAACACAGATATGTGGCTTACAGTTTGACATGTTTATTTGGTCATTGATAGTTTCATACAAACAGCTGTTTGGCTCCAGGTTTTAAAAGCAACTTGCCCGCAGGACTGAGACAGAGAGGCCTATTAAACATGCACTCCTTCGATCTGCAGACCAATGAAAAGTCAGAACTGCCCTACTGCTGAAGACCTCTGATTGGCTGCTGTTGGCTGTCCATCAAGCCTGATCCAACACAGCCAATCCTGAAGACTACTGAGCCCATTGTCAGTGCCTGGAGTTCCTAACAAGTACTGTAATATCAGAAATATAAAAGAATATGTGGTAGCAGTTCACTCCTCGTTTCAGCTGAAGTGATGGAAGTTTACTCCTTTTTTCAGCAGTGGTGGTGAACTCCTTTCAACTGAAGCAGTTCACTCCTCCTTTCAGCTGAAGCAGTAGCAGTTTAGTCCTCCTTTCAGTTGAAGAGGTCACAGTTTACTCCTTCTTTCAGCTGAAGCGGTGGCAGTTCACTTCTCCTTTCAGCTGAAGTGGTAGTAGTCCACTCCTTCTTTCAAATGGAGAGAGAGTAAGTTTGCCTCTAACTCTCCTCCTGTCATGTCCTGTGGAATGGGAGGACAGAATGAGGAAAAAGAGGAGGTGAGGGATTAGTAAAGAAAGAAAAAACAAGGAAAATTCATGGCTACTCCAGGAGGAGAAAGGGGGAGGGAGAGGCTGTGCGGGGCCCAGGAAGAGAGTGGGAGTAGGAGAGGTTGTGCAGGTGGCAGGAGGAGAGAGGCAGAGGCTGTTTGGAGGGCAGGAGGAGAGAGGCAGAGGCTTACGTACAACCAATATTACATACAACCTGTATTTTCAGTGACCTCAAATTATGTATGTTCATGTCAGCATGTCAATATTCTGGACCATAAGGTGAGAACCTAAAGTAAAGGAGGAGGTGCTGGATCCATGCATCGATGTTTATCAACCAAGGCTGCGGGAGCAAGAACAGGCTCCGAGCTGGGAAACATACTTACCAGCTTCACACACACGATGTACGGGGAACTGGTGGCTCTGAAGTGCAGGATGGGAATGCAGGGCTTCGGCATCTCCTAGGAGCCAAATAAACACAAGAGCGCTCTCATCTCATGAGGGGCATAAAATCATCACTGACCAAGGCCACAATCACACAAGAGCGTTCTCACCTCACAGGTAGCACAAGATCATCACTGACCAAGGCCACAATCACACAAGAGCGTTCTCACCTCACAGATAGCACAAGATCATCACTGACCAAGGCCACAATCACACAAGAGCGTTCTCACCTCACAGGTAGCACAAGATCATCACTGACCATGGGCACAATTACACAAGAGCGCTCTCACCTCATCAGGGGCACAAGATCATCACTGACCATGGCCACAATTACACAAGAGCGCTCTCACCTCACAGGTAGCACAAGATCATCACTGACCATGGCCACAATCACATAAGAGCGCTCTCACCTCACAGGTAGCACAAGATCATCACTGACCATGGCCACAATCACACAAGAGCGTTATCACCTCATGAGGGGCACAAGATCATCACTGACCATGGCCACAATCACACAAGAGCGCTATCACCTCA
>JAODJU010000033.1:11556712-11570304 GCA_026776725.1 Gnathonemus echidnorhynchus
TTTGGGTGGGGATGCTGTAAAGCGCTTTGAGACGATGTAATGTTGTGATAATGCGCTATACAAAAATAAATTTGTTGCTGTTGTTGTTGTCGTTCGATCCTCCTGTGTGCCACGCCCCCCTCGTTGCCTCGTGTTAATTCCCGATTGTAATCACCTGTTGCCTGTTCTGTTCAGCCTATCCTGTGTATTTAGTTCACGTCTGAGTCAGTATTCCCCAGATCAGTCAATGATGTGCGTCGCTGTCTGCCCTGTTCATGGTAATAAACCCGTTTACCTTCCGAAAAATTTTCGCCTTCCTGCCTCGTCCTTCCCCGCTTCCTGCTTGTCCGTTTACCGCGATCGTGACAGAATAACTGATCTCAGGAAGAAGGCACTTCAGCTCTCCGGAGCTGAATACAGCGCTTTAATAGCTGAGGCTGGATACTGGATCCAGCAGCCCAAGATTCGGGAGGACCCCGCAGCATGTGCACTCGCTGCTCATACAGGGGAAATCCTGATGAGGATATCCCCGATGAAGAACGCCTTCCTGGCGGAGGAAGTTCGTTTAAACCTGCGGCAGCTCAGAAGCATGGTGGCAGAGGCAAACCGGTGGCAGGTAGCCGTAGACAGTGGTTTGTCTTTAGATCCGCCGACTGAACTGCCCGAGGGAATCCCAGTTTCGGGAAAAAAGAAGAGGCGGAAAAGCCAGAGAAGAACGGAGACATCCACGATTTTCCTGGGGGCTGCCTCCCTCTCTCCAGCTTACCCTGCGGCTGTTCCAGAGGAGCACCTACCGACTCGGTACCCGGAGGTGTATCCGACAGATGTGGCTGTCATGACCATGGAGTGGCCGCCTAAGGTCTGTTCCAGTGCACCTCAGATAATCAAGCTGGTAACGTACCCCTTTGCTGGGACTCGCCAGTCTCTTACAGGGGCCAGGGCCATGTGGGACGCCATCCCGTGAGTCCTGCGGACTTTTAAAGGGGTAACGCCCGCTTTACCGTCACCTGTCCTGCCCGTCCCACCTGACTCGCTGGCACCACCTGTCCTGCCCGTCTTGCTTGTTCCAGTGGCCGCCGTACTGCCCAGTGAGGCTCCGGCTGCTGCGGTGCCCCCTGCTGGTCACGAGTCGACGGTGCCTGCTGCGGTGCCCCCTGCTGGCCACGCGTTTCTGGACGCTGCTGCAGTGCCCCCTGTTGGCCACGAGTCGGCGGTGCCTGCTGCCGCCGTTATGCCCACAGCCTGCCTATTGGCGCCCGCCGCTACGCCCGAAGTTCCTGCTGTGTCGCCCGAGGTCCTGCCTCTGGCCGCTGCCCCGGCTCCGTCTGCAGCTGCTCCGGCCCCTGCTCTGGCTCTGCTCATGGCTCCACTTGCCCCTCTGCCTGAGGTCCCGGCACCGCCTGCAGCTCTGCCCATGCCGGAGGTCTCTGCTACGCCCGCAGCCCCTGCCACGGCTCCGTCCAAGGCCCTGGCTCCTGCTCTGGCTCCGCCAGCGCCTGATGTCCAGGCTCCGCCCTCACCTGATGGCCCGGCCCAGGCTCTGCCAGTCCCGGTCCCTGCTCCAGTCCCCCCAGCACCGGTCCCAGTCCCCGAGGAGGTCTCAGACAGTCTGACCACCGCTCCTTCCTCGGTCCCTCGGGGACCTCCCTAATGACTCCTTTGCCCTTGCCCTAGTGAGGCCGACACCCACCAAGACCCCGTCTTTCTGTGTCCCTGAAGGGGAGAGGACACAAGCGCGGGGCGCCGGCCCTGCCCCCTCACTTGCCTTGGCTGGGACTCGGGGGGGTACCTGCGGGTCCTGCTGCGGGTCCCCCTCTGACGCCTCGTTGCCTGGCCTTGGTCCCACCTCCGACTCCTCGTCGGTCGCCTGTGGGTCCCCCTGCTCCGGCGCGTTGCTGGACGGCGTCTTTGCCAGCTCTGGCTGCGCCGTCGCTTGCTGCAGCTTCACCCCCCTCTTTGTCTTCGCTGGTGCCCCCTCCGACTCCCTTCTCGTCCCCTTCGCCTATCCCTCGCCCTGTCTTCTCGATCCCTTCAGGGTCCGCGCCTGCTCCAGCCTCCCGGTCGCCTGCGGCCCCTCCGGCTGCCACCCATCGCCCGCTGTGGCTCCCTCGGGCTCCCCTTTGTCCCCCGTCCTTTCTGGTTTGGCCTCCTGTCTCTGCTCCTCATCCCTGTGTCCCTCCTGTCTCTGCTCCTCGTCCCCCTGTGGTCCCTCCGTTCACTCCTGGCCCCTTTGTTTCTCCGCTTTGTGTTCCCTCTGTGTCTCCTTTCCTTGTCTGCCTGTCTGCGTTTCCTGTTCTGTGTCAGGTCCTGTCTTGGCTTTTGCCTCTGTGCTTGTTCTGTGTTCCTGTTCTGTTTCCTGCTCCCCGTTGATGTCTTTGCTCTTCTTTTTCAGGTCCTGTGTCCCCGGTTTCGTCACCACCGTTGCCTCCCCTGAGGCGCGCCCATAGTGCGCACCTTTGGGGGTGGTGGTTCTGTCATGATCTGCTCGTTCGATCCTCCTGTGTGCCACGCCCCCCTCGTTGCCTCGTGTTAATTCCTGATTGTAATCACCTGTTGCCTGTTCTGTTCAGCCTATCCTGTGTATTTAGTCCACGTATGAGTCAGTATTCCCCAGATCAGTCAATAATGTGCGTCGCTGTCTGCCCTGTTTATGGTAATAAACCCGTTTACCTTTGGATTTTCACCTTCCTTCATCATCCTTCTCCGCTTCCTGCCTGTCCGTTTACCACGATCATGACAGTAGCAGCTCCTTGTTGCTGTGGCATTGCCACATGTAATTCATTGCAACTCAGGGTATTCTTCACTCTAATATGAGACCATACTCTTGACTTAGGCCATTGTCAAGAACACGTGATCCTCAGAGAAAAATGATGGTGAACAGTTGGGGTCAAGGTTCAAATAAAAGCACCCAATTGGATCATTGTAATTAAATTTGTGACGACAGAAAAGTTTCATAGAGCAAGTTAAATTTAAAAAAATATTTATTTTTGCTGTGGTGTTAGTATGAAGAGAGCAGGTTTCCCAACACTATCATACTTTGCTGCTGTATCTTCAGTCCACTCATGCAAACTGCACGCTACTTTGTAACCTTCTGCCCTAGCACCAGCTGTTGTTGGTCTTTCACCAGCAGCTGAAGAATATTCTCTGTCTGGATGCCTTTCATGAACACAGCATACTGAAGAGGGCTACTGATTGGTAAGCTTCCCTTTAGTTTGGATAAAAATGAAATGTTTTATGCTTTGCTGCTATGTAAAAACTATGACAGAAATTTTCATTGTTTGTAATCCATAGATCTTTTATTTCAGCGATTTTGTCTTAGAAATTTGGACATTATATTTTATCTAAATAGTGATTCTGAGAAATGTATCTTTTGTTAAATATTTCAATTTACTTATCCGCATGATTTTGATATTAAAGTGTATATTTTTTTAAAATAGGATCACAGGCAGGTTATTCAGAGTATTTTGCCACACTCTGTGCTGATTGTCAAAGAATGCAGTTTCATAATGCACATTTATAATCATAGTATTGCAGCAAAGATAAAATGTTTTGATTTCCAGAATGTGGAAATCCAGAGATTCTAGGAAATGAGTATAAACATGAGTGATGGCTGAATTTTACTTCACCTATTTTAGTCTGAAGTAAGGGATTGCTGAATTTTCATCATTTCAGTTGTGTCCGCTTGCTAAGATGTGGTAGAAAGATGCTCTTCCTCTGAATTTCTCCTTAAGTTTCTGAAGGCTTGTAGTGGCAAATAACAGATAGCCATTGTGTTAGGCAGGCAGAAATATTTGGTACTGTATGATACATGTTGTCTTAGTAAATTCTAAATTTACTGTATGTACATGTAAGGTCAATTATATGCATATATGAAAATTAAATTTGAATCTGAATTTTACTTAGGTTAAACATCCTGTGGTTTTATTTGAAATACAGTTAGGAAATTTCTAGTGGAATTGTGAAATTTACTTAATTGGTTTCAGCTGGGTGGCGCATGAAATTTATGGGTGTGTTTCACAAAAAAGGAAAAAGTCCGTTGGATTGAGGCAAAACATCTCTTTTTTTAAAACATATTTTTGTGATTTGTTAGTATTGGTATACAGCAAGTCCTTTCAGACAGAATATAATAGGGTGTGGTGCTCGGGCATGGTGCTGCATCTGACGAATTTGGGGACATCTGCAAATTCCCCAGGAACACTGATATCTTCCATTACACAGCCCCACTGACGCTGCCAAACCTCCCCCCCCCGCGCCTAGAGTGAGTGCAATGTTTACTACTATGAAACCTTCATTACAAATTTAGATGGTAATGTTACTACATTTCATTACATACCTAGATGCATAATTTTTTTAACATGTTTTACACCTCAGATACAAATTTTCATGTGCAAACAAATGTCTCTATAAAATATTTAAGTATTAAAACCAGTTGCTGTGGAATGTGCAGCTGACACCTCAGTGGAGGAACAGATAAGTAACTTTTGTTTTTGTACAGACTATCAAAAAGCTCTTGGGTGCAAGTTATACCCTTCCTCCTGAGATGGATGAATTACTGCTTTGTTTGTTGAGGAATGCCACTCCCATTTTAGGGTCCAGCCTCATCTGTAAGAAACTCACCATGACATCCAAATTACAATGCAGAACACTGAGGGGAAATAATGATTGCATTGACTACTTTCTTAACTACTGTATATGTATGCTATGTAACACCTTTGTATAGCCTCTGACTTCATGGAAAATTGAATTTGCATCCTTGATGTTCATGGGTGGCATCTTAATTTTTTTTTATTGTTTTTGTCTTCACAATGGTAAAGATGGACACTCCAACAATGGAAGGATTTTCACAGTTTTACAACCAGTCATCTGAAGATTGTGGAGGTGCAACAGATTGGGAGAACATGATTTTTGGGAGTTACTACATCCTAATCTTTTTCTTGGCTTTGAATGGGAACAGCTTGGCCCTCTGGATTTTCTCTTGCCAGCGTGGAGTTTCTTCCCCAGCCAATGCCTTTCTGCTACATCTTGCCATTGCTGACCTTTCCTATGTCATCATTTTGCCCCTTCGAGCCACTTACCATCTGACAGGGGGGCACTGGCCATTTGGTGAAATTCCTTGCAGAGTCGTGGGCTTCCTGTTCTACATTAACATGTACGCTAGTATATACTTCCTGGCTTGCGTAGCTGGTGATCGATACCTTGCTGTGGTCCATGCTGTGAGATCTTTAAAGATCCGTCGACCTTTGTATGCTCACATTGCTAGTGTTTCCCTCTGGTTCCTGGTCATCGTGTCCATGGTGCCCCTACTGGCCAGCCAGCAGACATCTGAGATGGAGGGGGTAACTGTGTGCTTGCAACTGTATCGTGAGAAAGCTTCCCGTCATGCTCTCATCTCTCTGGCAATAGCTTTCATTCCCCCATTCATAGCCACTCTGTCCTTCTACCTTCTTATCATTCGTAGCCTGTGCAGGGGTTCTAGGTTAGAGTCAGCTCTCAAGCTCAAGATCCTGGGCACCATTGGACTGGTCCTGCTCATCTACGTGGTGTGCTTCCTGCCGTATCATGCCAGTCGAACAATTTATATCCTGAGCTATGGTCACCCCAGTACATCCTGTGAGGCTAAGAGGCGCCTGATGCTAGCCAATCGTCTCACTTCTTCCCTAAGCTGCATGAATGGTGCCCTGGATCCCTTAGTCTATCTTTTTGGGGCAGAAAAATTCCAGGGAAGTCTGCGGAGACTTCTTTGTAGGGGTAAGGCAAGGGGTTCTGGTGCTACCAGTGGGGACCTGAAGGGAACGCATGACAGCTCTCTAAGTGCCAAATCTGAGCTCTGAAGATCCACACTAAGCCTAGAGTTTGAAATAAATATCAGTGATAATCTTATTTTTTGTGAATAGTTTGTTAGTCTCCCCAAAACACAAGTGCTGAAATGACCTGAAATGTTTTTCTTTTCACTTAACATTTTTCTAAAACAAAATTTTGCTCATTTGACCTTCTGTATTGTGTTCAGGGTTTTGGACAGATGAAAATGCAAACTCAGCATTAACATTTGTTTCAAGTCGCTAGTGGGATTTATATGTACCCCACTCTATATAAATATTTAATCAAGCTTCAGCCATAATATATTTAACCTATAAAATCTCAGCTATTCTTTTTTGGCTTTAAGTAGTTCCCTTTCTTTATTTTGCCATATGATTTTGTAATAGTTTATTTAAAATACTTTAAATAACATTCCATGATTCTTATGGGTAGCAGTGTTGCCTTACACCTCCAGGTTTGGGAGGTGGACTCCTGCATTTTGTGTGTGTGTGTGTGTACGCGCGCAGTTTGTATGTTCTCCCTGTGTCATGTGGGTGTCCTCCTGCAGTCCAAGGGCATTCAGTTAGGTTTCTGTACCGGCTTTTGTAGATTAGCTATAGTGTATGAATGTGTGCATGTATGTTTCCTACAACAGGCTGGCACCCCATCCAGGGAGTAGCCCAGCATTGTCCCCTGTGCTGCCTGGGACAGGCTCTAGGCCCCCTGCGACCCTCATCAGGATACATGTTTGGAAGAGCGATGGACATTATGCATCATCTGCAAGTGGTTACTCAAAAAAAGGAAACAATAGTGAGGACTGTTATCAGCTATCAGTATACACATCACAATAGCATCCTTTAACCATGCTTTGTCAGTGTCATCTCGAACACAGCTAGTTTGCATTCTTTCCATTATTTATTCTAGCACTTTTTACATGTATGTCAATAAAATGCTAAAGTCATGTGTCTGCATGTGTTTTTATTAAAGTGCTATTAAAGTTAAAAAATTAAAGTTGGTGGTGGTTTGGAGGATGGGGTCACCACCTAAATGAGATAAAGAATGATTTGATTAACTAAATAATAAAGCTAATAAAGTTGTTTTTCGTTCTCAGCTGACTATCTTGAAATGAGGTTCTCTATATATTGTTGTCTTATACTAATACTAGTGTCATCTAAACTGATTTTAGCAAAGAGCTGGAACAATGAAATGAATCACACCAGTTTGCACTTGTCTAATTACAATGATGAAGTCTCTGGTAAGTTTGAGATGGGTGGCCGAGAATGGAAATCCCCAGGTTGCTCACAGAGCGAAGCTTTTCGTTTCAGATCATGTGACCCACCCTGTGGTTTGTCAGCATCTATTTCTTTGTGCTTTCTGTAAGACTTCCCATCTACTTTGTCAACTGTCGGGCATGCTCCTCTGCTGAACCCTTGCTTCAAGGTGGGAGTGGTAGACTCCAGCTACATAGAAAATGTATTCATTTGCATTTGTTCTTGTGTTTAATTAATTGCATTTATTATTGTATTTAATATCATATATTGATAAATTCTAAATCTATATATTTAAAATATATTTTTTCAATAAGAACTCTTTGGAATGCCCAAAATACAAGAAAAATGTGTTACTTGAATGTGACTCATGACATTTTCTATGGGAATTCAAGGCCTGAATAAAACAACAATTTGCATAGGCATGATTTAGAACCACAATATACCACCCACTATATACTGCCATGCTTATATTATACTCATTTCATTTCAGGGCACCTGTAAGTTCACAAACTGCTTAAAATCTGATAGCATCACTGTCAATTTTCTACATGCACAGTGTGATCACAAAGTACAAGGCATGACATATTGAAATCTTCAGCATGTTCGCATGTCACTTCCTTTTGAGCTCAAACTGAGAGATGGAAAGATAAACAAGCTGCAAATACAATTCAGTTTTGTTAATATCATTTATGAATGTTCAACAAGAGTTTTACATAAGACAACCAAGGCCTGCCTTATATTATAACAATTAGTGGTCAATTTGTTTATTCTCCAGAAAGAGCAGTGCTGGGGCTGCATGCACACTGGTATTGATTTCTGAGTAGCTTTCTAACTTGTAACTCTCAAGTACGAATGAGGAAGTGTAGCATGCTGTATGTAGCTGCTTCCTCCTCTACAGCTTTCGTCTCTGTAACAGGAAGAGAGAGAAAGAGTGAGTGATAGGAAGAGGCAGAAGCAGCACCAAGATGATTTTAACCAGAAAGCTAACTTAAATTTCCACTGACGAGTTTCTGTGTATTTTGAAATCAAATTTAAAAAACGAACAGAGTTTGAAAATAGAAACATAGTCAGTAGCCAGAATGGCAAAGCCTTGGTACCATGGGAATATTACACGTTCCAAAGCTGAGGACCTGCTTTCAAAGGCTGCAAAGGATGGAAGTTTCCTTATCCGTGACAGCGAGTCAATTCAAGGAGCCTTTGCCCTCTGTGTGCTGTAAGTAACTTTGAATGGCATTTCTGTTTCCCCTGGTGCAGTCATTTGAATGGGCTGCGTAAAGCAGCAAAGTGAATTTTAAGCTGACAGGCTCAGTGTCGAGCTTTTCGTTACAAATAATGACATGGTGTAGGACCACCTGTTGCAGCCAATGGGGCACCTCTACCCTCACTGACAGGGGCTCCTGCATAAATATTAGGACAGTCATGTTTAAAAAGAGCAGGAGCAGTTTGTGGGTCAGTGTTTACAGAGGCTACAAATGCCTGGCCTCCAAAGAAGCCATGACTTACATATTTTGATTATGCAGATTATAGGCAAAGATGGCTGCTAGCATTGCATTCATATTCAAATGTAGGCCAGTTACTGTTAAACCAGACCTCTCAGATGGTGTGGATTTATGTCAAATATTACCCAGGTTCTTGCTATTCCTTGGGTGATAAATCCAGTATGATGTACTGTGGCTTTATCCTTAATATAGTTAAAATTGAATTGTAATATCAAAATATGTCACCATATTGGAACTACATGCTTCTATATGTGCAAGTATGGTAACAATAAAAATGACTATGCCTTCCCTGTTCAGTCACCAAATGACATCATGTCATTTTATGGCAGAGAAAAAAAGATACCTTCATCAAATAGTATTTAGCACAAAATGTATATAACTTGAGATGATGTGCATGGGAAGTGCATGATAAGTGCATGAGTGTTTCTGAAAGTTGCAGCACATGTTGAAGAACAGACTTGCTTTGTGTTTAATGTCTTGCCCTATCAATTGACTCCAGAAACTATTCTCCAAATGCTATCATCTGTTTGCTGTTTGGTTTGAAAATTAATGTGAGTGGTATACATAGCTTATGTATAATACTGAATAGTGTTACATTTCATTTTGCAGCTTTCCAGAAGCTATTTTTCATTTTATTCTTATTTTTCTGTAGGTATCAGAACTGTGTGTACACTTACCGGATTTTGCCAAATGAAGAGAGAAAACTTTCTGTTCAGGTATAATTATGATACTTTTAGTGTTCGATAAAACACCACCAGATTATCATTTCAGGATTTGTTTTCCTGATAGGTATTAACTATAACAATGTTAGTACATTCAGAAGTGGCTGCACATAAGTTAAACAGTTCTGCTTTTGTGTTCAGTCATGAAAAAATGTTTACTGCTAAGGCATTATTGTCCCATTCTACATGGTTATTAAAATGCCAGTAATGGCATTGAAATGTAAACGATTCAGTTTGCAGCATTTTTCATGTTCACACTTCATTGGGTAAGAATAAGAGAGACATGATCATGTCGTCCTATCTGAGGTTTCCAATGAATGTGCTGTTCTCATGGATGTCTTATTGCCAGCCCATGTTCACACTGCGTGGACTAGGACTTAGTGTGGGAGACTGTGTCGTCTTATCTGGAGCTTCACATGACTGTGCTCTTCTCTGGCCGCTCCTATTGCTAGCCCTCCACTTTTTGTCCAGTGCAAAAAGGGGGCTCCTACTGGTGGCCTTTGGTTGTGAAATGCTATTTACCCAGCCTACTGATGTGTTGTTTGGTGACCCATTCCTTGCGAATTTATGGTGAGAATGCAGAAGGGCTGTGCCATAATTAGCACCAGTTTTGTTATGCTGTTTTAATTCTACTGAAAACGGTACAGGCTCCATGAAATGTATTGCTGTCAAGCACTGGACATATGTTTCTCTGAGAAAGTGGAAGAATAGACATTTACCTTACATAAGTAGCATTTATCTTCAATGCTTGCATAATATTTCAAGTGATCTGCACTTATGAATGGCATTGTGAAAGTTTATGCACAGCATTTAGAACATGATCATAGAATGAGTGGAGTAATATAGTAATTCCAAAAATTAAAATTGTTATTAGTTAACTAGTACCACGGTTACTGTGAAACAAAGTTTATATCTTATATTTTACAAATATTAAAACTGCTAAATTGTATGTATTGTGTTAAGGCACATTTCTCCATACTTCCTCTTCTAACTGTAGCAGGTCTGCAGTTTTAATTTATCCTTTTTGTGTGGGCGTTGAGAGAGCCACGCAGTTCCTCTTGTGCACAGCTTAAATGGAAAGTAGCTAATTTCTGCACTTTCATCTGTCAGTGGTAATCGACAGCAAATATTTACTAATATTGCTAGTATTGTCACTACACTGAATTATATGTATAAAGAATTCATAAGCTGACAACTGGTCTACTGCAAAAAAGTAATAATGCTGTGTGAATGATTATTAGTTTTATTTGGTGAACAAAGTACTGCATCTCCAAAGAATCAGAATACTGGTTACAGGAATGATCCCTATCTTGTTAATGTCAATAATCTTTCAGTAATGCAGTGAGAGTATTGGTGACACAAGAAGTTTGAACCTCAAATAAGCTTAGAACCATTATATGTAACACATTACAGCATTTTATTTGTCTACCCACCAACTATCTTCTTTACTGGTTATTCAGTACAGGATCATGACAGTACAGGAGGTTTTTCATCTCTGTTGGTAGCAAGAATAGCTACTAGAAAGTAAAATAAAATGCATTTAAAAGTTCTGTCAAATAAATGGAAAGATCACACTTACTTCAATTCATGTGGGTAAAGTGAAGAAACGGGTGTGGTTCCTTAGCCAAAGTTCATTGTGTGCCTAATGTCAGACCTCTTGACAATGCCAGTGGGCAGCTAGTTTTAATTCTATTTTAGGGTGAATTCTTTCCATGTGTTGTAGGTATTCTGTGGATTTTGAATCTAAAGTTCATTTGTTGTTGAAATCTAGTGCTAATATACCTGCTAAAAATGGCATATCCTGATCTTTTATGGCCTTGACTTTAGCAGTGGAATTCTATATAGCTTGAAATTTAAAGTCTTCAAGAAATTACCTTGCATTTTAACATAAAGACAAAGGGCACATCTTGCACTTGAAGATGTGCTGTGGTAGGGTTATTTTTTGTTTTATTTATTTGGAAAAAGTAGTGAGGTTGGTCAGTACATTATTGTGCATATTGGTTTCCTCTACAGCTTTCTATTTTGATACATCTACAGATAGAAAATGATATTCTGTCCTCATACCCTTACAAAATTCATTGTATCGCATGTAGAATTTAATAGCTGTATGTGGAAAGATGCTGCTTCAGTATGCCGTGAACCCGTTTTCCTGCATTCAAGAAAAATTACATACTACTAATAAAAAAAATTCAAAAGTCTTTGGATAATATTGCTTTGTATTAAAAAAGAAGATGAGTTTCAACAAATCTAGAGCAGTCTTTGTCATATTTGACAGACATATTTGAGTCTGAGGACATTTGTTCTTGTCATGCTCCATGTCAAGGCCTCCGCGGGTGTCCCAATCCGCTTTTTCTCTGTGCTGAATGACTTGGTGGAGGAGTACTACAAGGAGAACATGGGGCTGGTGACACACCTGCAGTTCCCAGTTCAGAAGGAAGAGGAACCAGAGGAGGAGTCAGGTACTGAACTCTAGCAGTCGCTCACTGCTGTATCGGCCAATCATCTGAAAGCCATCCAAACATATCTACTGACCTATTTTGTATAATGACTGGCAACAGATTTTGTTTGCAAAAGCAGCATGTTAAAAATAGTTTTGCATAGTTGCCAAATGCTTCTAAATAGAAAGTCCTTGTAAATAGGCCTAAGCATTGAATCTGTTTGTATAACACCAATGATTCAGATGATGAATAGTCTGGAAATTGTCAGGCTGCTGTTACATGAAAACCATGCAAATATAGTATAGCAGGTTAACGTGTTGCTGTACACTTACATATACTGAGTGCCTCTGTCAGCTATAGCACGAGTGAGGTGTAGTTCTACTGAGCAGAAAGCACCATTAGGATAAAGAAGCAGAAATGGATTCATAACATAATGGCTGCTTTCTGTTTGATATTAATATTAAAAGATTCATAAATAAATGATTAATAGGCTCCTGCACATCTGGAATTCCAGGCATTTACGCAGTGGGCTGATTGTTTTGGGCCAGATGAATTTAGTGTGTAGATCCCCCGATCAACAAAATTTATCACAGGGAACCACCACCCCCAACCCCTGGCATGGAAAAATATATTCTTGGGGACTCCAAAGTCCAGCCCCGCCTCAACCCCAACTAGAATAAGCAGTTGAAGATGGATGGATGGATGAGTGACAATCATTCTCAAATGCCTGCAGTGTGAAAATCATTTTATACATGAAAATCTATCAAATTCATCAGAGGTCTGAGCATGCACCAGGGATGTAGCTATAGTGAAGTTAGTCATATTTACCCCAAAATATAGTAATCGACACTGAACTCTAATGCTTAGTCATTTATAATATAATTGTGAGTATCTCAGAAGGGACTGGGGACACCTTTCCATTACAGGGGACATACTGACATTTAATTTGGGTAATTTCAAAGCCTAAGGGGCTAAACATTGAGCCACTATGCCACCCTGTTTCAAAAATAACTGTTCAAAATGGAACTGCTCACAGAAATCAGTCAGTTTTACTTTTTACGGCTCATCTTTCCACACACTTAGTAAAGTACAGGCAGTGGCCAGGTTACAAATGAGATTTGTTCCCTAAGTCTAATAATAATAATAATAATAATAATAGTAGTAGTACTGGGGTAGTGCAGTAGTTAGAACTGTTGCCTCACACCTCTGGAACCACAGAGGTGGGACCACCTCTGCCTGGGTTCCATGTGTATGGAGTTTGCAAGTTCTCCCCGTGTCGTCGTAGGGTTTTCTCCGGGTACTCCGGTTTCCCCCCACAGTCCAAAAGACATGCTGAAGCTAGTTGGAGTTGCTAAATTTCCCATAGGTGTGCATGTGTAAGTGAATGGTGTGTGAGTGTGTACTGTGATGGGCTGGCCCCCCATACTGGGTTGTTCCTTGCCTTGTGCCTGTAGCTTCTGGGTTAGGCTCCTGTGACCCAGAAGGATAAGCAGTTTGGAAAATGGATGGAATAATAATACTGTAATAATAAAAGCAAAACTACGTACGATACTGTACCTCGACCTGATGAACCACAGAAATTGTGGAATATTTTCATAAGCTTCATAAAGTAATGTGTGCATTCGTTATAATGAAACATTGTGTTTGCATTTAATATGAATTTTTAATATAACAGGTTTTATGGTAGTCTGTTCATAAGTACAAGTGACATTCTTTACCCGGGGACTGCCTATATAATCTATATTACCTATATAAAAATGTAGATTTCCAAAGATGTAGTTGAAGAAACCATTTTATTCTAGTCTAAAATGCAGAGTTGGAAAGAGTACTAAAATATTCTACTCAAGTAAAAGTACTATTACATAAATGAAATTTTACTTAAGTACA
>JAODJU010000033.1:11586671-11605231 GCA_026776725.1 Gnathonemus echidnorhynchus
TAAATGTATTTGAGTGAACCTAAGTGTGCCTGTTTGTTCCTTCGAGAGCCCTATATCCCCCTCATATCATTTTAACATATCCATGATGGTCAGAAGTTTGTTTAGGGTCCTTCTCTCTGCCACTAATGTGACAGAGTCCAGGTCTGTGCTAACCACAGCGCCAGCTCTCCTCACCAGCCTGTCCAGTGGCTTGCTGTCTCTCTTCCTGATACTGTGTCCCTAGCAGAGAAGAGGATGCTGGCGATAGCTGACTGGTAGAACACCAGCAGCAGTTTCCTGCAGATGTTGAAATAGAGCCGGCCTTGGCCATTCTTGTAGAGTGCCTTGGTACTTGCTGACCAGTCCAGTTTGTTGTCCACCTGTAGCCCCAGGGAGTTGTAGGTCCTGACTACTTCCATGTTGATCCTCTCAATAAAGACTAGTGACAGAGGGGGCGTGGACCTCCAGAAGTCCACCACCATCTCTTTTCTTTTGGAGGTATTCAACTGCAGATGGTTTGACCTGTACCTTTTCATGAAGTTCACCACCAGGCTCCTGTACTCCCCCTCTTCACCATCTTTAATGCACCCCACAACTGATATGTTATATGAGGACTTCTGTATGTGGCATGATATCAGGTTTTAAGTGATGTCAGATTTGTATAGGGTGAACAGTACATGGGACAGCACAGTCACCTGGGGTGCACACATGCTGCTGACTACAGTCTCAGAGAAGCAGTCTCTAAACTTGACACTAATCCAGGACACTAGACGAGAGACACTAGGTGATGTTTGTTCATAAGTTTTAATTACACAAAAATGTTCTGAGGGTAGAAGGAAAAATGATTGGTTCAGAGAGATAAAAAATCAGATTGTAGAGGAGGTGAGTCCAAGCAACTAGTGGAGGTGGGACCAACCAATCAGATGTCTTGGTCCTACCTCCTCTTGTTGCTTGGGATGAGCATGATGTTCCACAGACTCCCAGAATCCACAGCCAAAGCTAATTCGGTAAAAATGGGCAAAATTACACTTTTTTTGGATACATGTCATTTGATTCAGTTGATTCATTCTGATTTGTTCACCAACTGGTTCAATGGCACTTCCTGTTTGCCTTCAGTCACTCACACACTCACCAACTCATTCACTCCTTCGGGACTCTCGTGCAGAATGTGAACAAGAGATTCGAAGGAATGACAGAGAGACTCTCATTCACTGACTCACTCACTGACTCACTCATTCACTCACCAACTCGTTCACTCCTTCAGGTCTCTCATTCAGAACTAGAACCAGAGACCTGAAGGTATAACTGAGAGACTCTCTCATTCACTCAATTCATTCACGTCTTTGGGTCTCTCTGTCAGAACACAAACAAGAGACCCAAAGGAGTGACTAAGAGACTCCCTCTTTCCCTCACTCACTCACCAACTTGTTCACTCCTTCGGGTCTCTCTTTCAGAGCATGAAGAAGAGACCCGAAGGAGTGACTTAGAGACTCTCTCATTCACTCACTCACTCACCAACTCATTCAATCCTTTGGGTCTCTCTGTCATAATGTGAACAAGAGACCTGAAGGAGTGACTGATAGACTCACTCACTTCCTTTGGGTCTTTCTTTCAGAACACAAACAAGAGACCCAAAGGAGTGACTGACAGATTCACTCAGTCACTTACAGACTTGTTCACTCCTTCAGGTCTCTCATTCAGAACGAGAACAAGAGACCGAATATCGTGACAGAGAGACTCTCTCCGTCACCAACTCTTTTACTCTCATTCGGACATGATTAAGAGGCAGATTATCAGAGTCTTCTTCACCCGCTCACTTACTTACTTACTTGAGTGATGAATATGAGGGTGTCCTACCTTTTTCCTCAGTGGAAATTTGCATTTTTGTTCATTTCCTTTGTTAAATAAGTGAATTTGTTTCTTGTTTTTGCATAGGTGACGCAATTTCATCACCTTTACCCACAGATATAATCTGAAAGAATATTTAATATTGATATTTTAATATTTCTTAATAAAGAATTAAATATTTAATGGGGTATCCTAATTTTTTCACATGACTGGAAATGTAACCTCAAGCCTTGTCAGATTCGTTCATTTATATTTGTGTTGGAAGGTCTGTTATCTTCGTTCATGATGGACTGCTAACCGTGTGTGTGTGTGTCTGTGTCTGTCTGTCTGTCTGTGTGTGTTTGGGTTTGTATAGATCACATTTGGGGACCAAAATGTGCCTAAAGTGTAGTAAAACCTGAAACTTCCTTACTTTTGAGGACATTTTTCAGGTTGCCAGGTTATATATATAATTCATTAATTAAAAATCTGTGAATACAATCAAAAAAGTAAAAATGCCAAAAGTCTTAAATTTTGTTTGTTAAATTAAGGGTATTGTTACTGGGATAGAAATGAATGGTAGGTCCCCTTTTACATAGGTACAGCAACATGTATGTGTGTGTGTGTGTATATATGTCGTCCATCTGGCATCCCGCCCAGGGTTCACCCCAACCTTATGCTCCTTGGGATAGAATTCACTCTCAAATCAACATCACTGTAACCAGGATAAGCAACTGCTGAATTAGCTGCCCTCTACAATGTCACATTGTCACATATGGGTTACTGTAAATGCAACATTTTGTTGTTGTGCTGTGGTGTTTCAAGATTGACCACTGATCACCGAATTCCAAATTCAAATTCTAAACATAAGGACATGATCGAAATGCATGTTGTCTTTTAGAAATGACACAATGTTATGAAGAAATTATGTAATACACTGAAGTATTTGAATGTAATCATTTAAATAAGTAATTTTTATAACTTTATAATAATTTAGAAATAATTTAATTATTTAAATTTTAGTAGTGCATTATTAAAAATGTTTTCATGTGTATTTTAATTCTTAGTATATTCTGCCATCTGCTGGCAGTTTTATAACATGTTCAGTTTAGAACAGACAGACACACACACACACAATTAGCTCAAAGCCCAGGAACTGCTCCACCACATTGCTGCTGTTGTTAATAAACTAAAATATGAATGCTACTTTTCACATGTAGCAGATTTCGGGGGGAGTCAAAAATTATTGAAAAGTATTTGGCTTCCCGAATCACATCTGCTATTGTTTGCCAAGTTTTCTCACCCATTAGCTCAATGAGTTCTTGGTATATTGTTGATGGCAAGTAAGACACTCTGCCTGATCCTTTTACACCAAATTTCTTAATATGTTCTGCTATGAATGTATCGAATTCTGCTGATAATTCTATGATGCCCAGAAAATGACCATTATGGGCTCAACCAAACCATTCGTCACCTCCCCTAAACACAAGTATTCTTTCACCAAGAACTTAATCACTGCTACAACTCTTGAAAATGTCCCTCCAGGAATTACACTATATTGCCAAAAGTATTGGAACACCCCTCCAAATCATTGAATTCAGGTGTTCCAATCACTTCCATAGCCGCATCTGTATAAAATCAAGCACCTAGGCAGGCAGAGTACTTCTACAAACGTATGATATAATGGGTCGTTCTCAGAAGCTCAGTGAATTCAAGCATGGTCCCATAATAGGATGCCACCTGTGTAATAAGTCCAGTCATGAAATTTCCTTGCTACTAAATATTCCATGGTCAACTGTTAGTGGTATTATAAGAAAATGAAAGCAATTGGGAACAACAGCAACTCAGCCACAAAGTGGTAGGCCACCTAAAATCCCAGAGCAGGGACAACACATGTGCAGAAGTCGCCTACTGTCTACAGAGTCAATAACTAAAGATCTCCAAACTTTGTGTGGCCTTCAGATTAGCTAAAGAATAGTGCATAGAGGACTTCATGGAATGGCTTTCCATAGCCAAGCATCTGCATCCAAGCCTTACGTCTCCAAGTGCAATACAAAGCATCGGATTCTGTGGTGCAAAACACGCCACCACTGGACTCTAGAGCAGTGGAGACATGTTCTTTGGAGTGACAAATCATGCTTCTCTGTCTGGCAATCCAATGGACAAGTCTGGGTTTGGTGGTTGCCAGGAGAACGGTACTTGCCTGACTGCATTGTGCCAAGCATAAAGTTTGGTGGAGGAGGAATTATAGTTTTGGGCTTGGCCCCTTTGTTCCAGTGAAAGAAACTCTTAATGCTGCAGCATTTGAAGCCATTTTGGACAAATTCAGGCTCCCAACTTTGTGATAACAGTTTGGGGATTGCCCCTTCCTGTTCTAACATGACTGCACACCAGTGCACAAAGCATGAATGAGTCTGGTGTGGAGGAAGGTAGGTGTCCCAATACTTTTGGCAGTATAGTGTATGTTCCCCATTAAGCTGGTGCATTAGATCTGTATCTACAGCACTGCCCTTCCTCCTGTGGTGCAACGTAAGCATGCAAAAGTGTTCTACACTCTTTTCATGGTCCAAAATTTTTTCAGAGTGCTTCCAGTCACAAAACTCCTTAGTGAAGCTACCAGCCTTCCTGGAGAATAGCTTACATGCAAAACAGTACACACATTCTCTTAATGGTGAGTAAAGCGGCCACTGTCTAGAAACTTTTAACCCATTTGGCAGTACAGTGTGTACAAATTCATTATAGAAACTTCTAGTCTTTCCACTAAGACCTCTTTCTCGAACTGAAGCAAAGTATTTTTCACTGTGATTTTGGAAGGTGATTACCTCCTTTCAATAAGCCTCCTTTCAATTAATTTAAGAATGTCACTGGAAGTGCTTTGCCACAATGTAGGGTCAGTGACTTCATAGCACTAGGAATGACTTGGTTTCTGATTTGATTCATACCCCTGAGATGGAGCACCATCTCCAAAGGTGAGGGGGGAGCCAGCCACTTGTGAGCGAAGGTGAGTCTACCGGACGCTGGGCTGCTGGCAGGTGCTGGCATTGCAGGTTCCCCACAGCCCCTGACCCTTTCCTCCACATGGCTTAGAGGAGATTTGCAGCCCCTTCTACTCCATGAAACGGGTGACCTCGTAATCCACCTCCGCTGCCTTGGACAGGCATTTCTATTTATTGTGCTCTTGCTCCCAGCTGGCCAGCTCACTGCGCAGCTGCTTTGGGTCTTGTCAATCCTGCTCTGTGGACTCCCGCAACTGATTCTGGTCCTGCTGGTCCCCCTCCCACTTCTCTGCCAGCTTGTGGCGATCCCAGGCTAGCTGAAGCTCCCAGCTCTGACAAACCTCCTTGTGCTCGAGCAGAGCAACTTCCGCCTGCTGCCTCTGCTGCTTGCATTCACAGCTGGGGTCACACCAGGGCTTCTCGCAGCTGATGAGTGGGGAGCCCTCTGACAAAGGTTCAGCAGGCTAGCAGGAGTGGCTTCAGGGCACACCTCATGGGTCAAGGGCTTCATGGCAGGATGGGACAGCACCTCTCTCTCTCTGCCGTCCCCTGCTTGTCCGCTGGCAGCTCTGGCACAGGCAGTAGTGTGCCTGGTGCCCGGTCCTCCTGCAGCACCAACATACAAGCTTTGTGTCTCATGCAGCTTTCTCCCCAGAACAGCAACCTCTATTTGTTCGCCACTTTACTGCTGCTGGTGATCTACCAGGCAGGAGCAAACTTGCTTGAGGATGGTAAGGAGTACCTACTACAGCAGCACCAATGGGGCCACTTCTGGAATCCCACTGTTGACACCAATGTAGTGCCAGACAGACTGAGGCATCTGGATAGCGGCGGCAAAAACGAGGAGAGACAGATTGACATGAAGTTGCTCTTTATACCAGCCCTGAAAATTACCACTAGCTAAAGACAGGTCAGGATCAGGCATGGACTGAGTACAAACGCCAGTAAGGGCACAGTCAATAATGGCACAAGTTTTTAGACAAACACAGCATGACTATTTACAACACTGACGATACACAGGGCTACTTACATGGCTTGCATGCCACAATATGCTAATCCCACTGGTGCTACAATACATTTGTATAGAGAGAGAGAAGAGAAAGAAAGAGAGAGAAATAAGATATTATAAATGTAGTATAATATTTATAGTATTTATAGTATAGCAGTTTATATTTATACTCAAAGGCAGCTTTAAATAAATAAAAAATACAGATAAAAAATAAGGCTTTAAAAAGGCAGGGAAAATGTTTTAGAGAAAAAAAGGCTTTCAAAAAGTGTGTGAAATGAAGTGAGATCTGTCTGTGGTTTTTCCTAACAGGTTTTATACCTGTCATTGCTCACATTCAAAAAGTAACTTCTCGTTTTCATTGACTGATCAATCAGCACAGATTTCTAAATGAGAAATGGCTTGGTTGATCAAACTGCTATTGATGGGGAGGGAGAAAGGACCTTGTAAAAAGGTTGTTAGCAGTTTTTGTGGAGAGTTAGCATGTTAGCAGTTTACGTTGTTAGCAGGTCTACATCAAAGGATATATATAAATGGTCAATGGAAAAAATTAATAGGATAGGATTGGGTCCTCTATATAGGCATTAACATGTGAAAAAATACAGCATAGACATGAATTTAATGTTTCACAAAACTGCAGTGCAGTTTGTCAACAGCATACTACTCTCCCAAGAAACAAATAGCTCTTGACTGGTTGATGTATTATTTTCAGGTACTCCCAATGCAACAACAAAAAAAAATATGTACCAGAATTAAACAAAATGGTATTAACCAGTCAGGTTTAACAGTCTCTCCTGTGTTTTTAGCAATGTCAGGTCTTTAACAGTAAAAATACATTTTATTTAATAAATAATTATTTAAACAAAATAATTTTCTCAGATCACATCTATTTATTTTCACTATATTTCATGCATGTTTAGTATATACAATGCAGTGTCTATGCCATTTCATCAGAGCTGAATGGTTGGTTTCAAAAGCTATGCCAAATCGCTTGCTTGCTTATCACAGTAGCTTGCCTAGCAAGCTGGAAATTTATGATAGTTTACTAGCTAGCTAGTTGGTCATCCCATCACAATCAGTTTTTGCAACCATGTCCCTCAAGCAAAAATTTGCCAGGCAAAATTTGTTTGGTGTTTCACCATGTAGGCACGCGTTATAATGACTGACACTCACATCTTTAACTCATTGTTAGCACACCCACCTCCCAGTCCAAGGTGCTGCGAGTTTGAGCCTGGGGGCCAGGGCTGAACCACACTGTTGTTACAATGCAGGTTACATAAGCTTTGTACTTTATAAAAATCTTGTTTTAGCATGTACTGTACTGTATCTACCACTAGGCCCAGTTGTATGATCAAAGTATGCACTCGGACCTAAGAGGCCTAGGGAGCCCAGGAAAATTCACAGTCTAGGTGCCAAGAAGCCCTAGTGAGTTGATCACGCTTTAAGCACCAGGAGCCTAGGGGCCCAAGTGGTCAACTCAATTTTAAAATGCCAATGGGCCTGAGGGCGCTCACACTGTTAGTGCTGAGGGGTCCAGGGAGCCAAGTGGTTAACATATGTTTAAATATCAAGGGATAAGGGGGCCCTCACATTGTAAGTATGGTACAGTCCCAGGGGCCCTAGCAGTGAGCTCACCACCCAGTGGCATAGTGGTCAATATCTGCTGTGCGTAGTGATTTTGATTGTGTTCAACTTTCTTCTGATGTCTTGGGCCACACAACAAGCGCAGCCTGTGGCTTAGAGGCCCCCCGGCACTTTGAGGCCTTGGGGCACTGGTCCCACTGGCCCGGTGCTTAATCCAGCATTGATTTTATTATTATATGTTCCTATTTTATAATATATTATTATTGTAAACATACCTCTATTGAGAGAATTGGGCTACAATACTACATTAAAGCAATTTCGAGACACCAGTTAACAAAATTGCATGTGTCTGAACTGCTGGAGGAAACCTACATGACACAGGAGGACATGCAAACTACACACGCAGAGTACACAAGCAATATTCAAATCCCCATGTGAGGCTGGACTGTGGTCCCTCACTGTAGCCATGCTCCTCCCCCAGTCTCTTTCACCAGGATACTGTCAGATATGCCTAATTCTGCTTTCGGTTTTGTCTAATTGTCTAGCTTATTTAACTGGTCTAGCTGGTTCCCTCCGTGGGAGGAATTGTTTACCGATCTCCAAGTGTCTGATCTCCAAGTGCCCCCCTGTGCCTGATTCTCCTCTTGTGTGGTTTTGTGTGAGTGATCACCCCGATCCCCAGCCCAGTGAGCATACTGTATGTCCTGATCCCTCTCTTGGTGTGAGTGTGTGTCTCTCTTCTCCCATGTCTGCACATGTTTGCCTGTCTTACCCGGCTTTATGCCCCTGATTACAAAAGTCTCTTTGCAATTGTTACCTGTATATGGTATATTTTACTGTAAACAGTTTAATGTTCCTCCTAAGCACCTGAATCCCGATCTAGACAAAACAGATAGAATGTTTTCCTTACATGGGAGGGAAAGGGCTAAAATCTTACAAAGGGTGGCAGTCCATTCAGGATTGTCGTCTCCCAGAGCATGCACGTGTGTCGGTTTTGGCCTGTTTTCTCCTCTGTGCATGACTGAGCCAACATTCAATTGCCATATGCATTTACTGTTTTTTTAGATTGTCTTAGGTCGTCAGTTTATTGTGAGTAGATTGTTAACATTTTAGTGTGTAGATGAAATTTTTGTGCACTTTATTGCTTACCTGCTTACCTGTTGACTTTTATTGTGAAATAGTTGTGATACTCCTATCAAATTCCTTCAAGTGCTGGTAATGATGTCTAATGTGTCTAAGAGGCATCCTCTGTGTCTGGTGACTAGACATGCCAGCTCCTGGTCTGGTCTGCACTGGTCTGCACATGTACCAAATTACAACCAAAGCGGAGCATTACTTCTGAGTGCTTAACTTTTTTTGTCACTGAGTATATATGTATTTGTTTCATTAGTTATAACAAATTATTGAAGCTAGGTGCAACTAAACAAGCTGTGCCTGGTTAAAAGTGGTGTATGTAGAAGTCATGTCAGCACTGCAAAATTATTAATAGTTATCCTGCTGTCAGTTACAATTCATCAGTTTATATTCATCAAGCAGACCTCCATTTTCAGCAATTATAGCTTTGAAATCCTAGCTGTCAGTTTTTGACGATATTCAGGGAAAATTTAAGCTCATACCTTTTGTAGCTCTTCAGAGAGGTATGACCAGCTTGTAGGGATTTTTTTCTCTGACTATTCTTACAACAGCTTGATAGGGTTGACATTTGGCAATTGTTTTTGTATCTTGTGCTTCAGATCGTTGTCATGTGGCATAATGATGTTTGCACCAATCAAGTGCTGACTACAGGGAATGACATAAAGTTGTAAAACAGAGTAGTAACCTTTCTGGTTCATTATATAATGCATGCCAACTACCAGTGTCATCGGCAACAATGAAAAGTCTACTCTGGGATGCTGGGTTTACAAACAGATTTTCAAAGAAAAAGACAGATCTGAAACTGGCAAATAAGAAAAGGTTAAAATGAGCAAAAGAAACCAGACACTGGCGGGTGGATGACTAAGAAAAGAGTATTTTGCATGGATGGAGTCCAAGGCTGAGGTGTTTGGATATAGATGGAGAACATATATGAGACCGAACAATGAATGTATGCTGGAGGACTACATGATGCCTTCTGTAAAGTATGTCAGAGGAAGCATAATGGTAATCAATTTAAGAAACTTTACAAAGAAAAAATTATAAGATCTTATGAACTTATGAGTTAATAATGAAGATGGAGTGATAATGTTTGCAATTTATTTTGTAGGTTAGTTTATGTATATGGCCATATGTAATTTACTGTATAATCATTGAGAAAGGGGCAGGACATACAAGATTTATCTTCCTATTCCCCTTTTCACTTATGGATTGTTTGTAATGAACAGTATGTGTTTGTAGTTTAATGGCGTTATTAGAAAAATTGACTAAGTGGAATAAATTGATATTGATATTGTATGAGGCAGCTTTGTTACTGGTAAGGTAGGAGACTGACACACTGTGCAAGTGTTAAGGAAGTAGCCAACTATGGACCTGTAAGGTGTCCACGTCTCAAGTTGCAAACTCTACCATACATGTCCTCTTGTGCTGCCATGCATATGGGCCTTATGCTTCTTTTCTCTATCCTGGTTAGATCCAATTTGCCCTGTTCTCTCAAGACAGCACTGGACATGTTAGTATTGAACCTTTACTTTCATGGCAGTCTGATGGAATAACCTTCATTTCACAGAAAAACAATAGACTGACATGTGTCTTGAGATTGCGGTTTTGTTTTGGCCATTTTCCAGTTGCATTTTAGGAATGCAATCCAAGGAAAGACAATTTAAATGCTTTATTGAACGGAACAAAACGGTTCAGATGTGCTTACACAATTTAAAAGGTTTCTCTTATAACCAATTATCATTTTATAAACATGATTGATTAAGGATGAGCTAAGAGAGTTTGCCATTAGGACATGTCTACTGAAGATGGGGTTTGCAGTAATAGGTGTATAATAAACAATATATTAGTCATGCAGTAATTTGACATTAATTATATTTTGTCAATCAGTATATACAAATTAATATTATTCATCTGTGCACATGATATTGTAAATTGCTGCTCATATTCTATGCAAAAGGTACAGTAATTCATTAAAAAAAGTAATCCTAATCTGCTGGGAATTTGTTAGGCTAATGAATTTTTCATTACATGCGGCTGTATGGGATTATAAAATCTTCAGTAAAACTGTCATACTTTGAACTTATCACATTGAGCATAGAACCATTTTTTACAACAAAGTCAAGTGACAGTTTTGAACTTTATGCCTTTTGTATAAAAAGGAATCAACTTCTATTCAGATCTGTTTAATTACTGTTTTATTACACTACTCTGTTGAAATCGATAAGAAAAAAAGGAAATGAAATTGGGATCAAAGCTCTTGTTCTTGGGGAGCTTGAACAATTACAAAAAACTGGACTAAATATTAACTGCAATTTCGCTTTGACTGTGATGATTTTAATGTGAATTAAGGTTCTATGATCCCTCCATTTTTTTGCATAATTAATGGTACTTAGTTAAGCACAATCAACTCACTTTAAACCATTCACACAGAAGCAAGTAATTTTGAAATTGATTTAAAATGTCTTCATTCGGATTCCTAGCTGCTTTTTAAATCAAAGTTTACATACAGTAAATAACGGATTGAAATACACCAGCGTGTGGCTAAGTGGGCTAAGCCTTGGCACATCTATGGGTCCTTGAGCAAGGCCCTTAGCCCCCGGCTCCCTGGGTGCCCCAACAGGTGGCTGCCCTTTGTGGACAGCTTACTCTACAATGAGCAAGTTGAGGGAGGCATAAAAAAGACAATTTCCCCATGGGGATCAATAAAAGTATCAGTCAATAACTTTACCATAATCTAATTGAAGTTTTGTAAACCCCTTATAATGTTCTCTTTTTCTGCATAAATATGACCTTCATGTAAGTCCGAAAACTACAAATAGAGAGCTGCTGAAGAAATAACACACAAATTAACTTTTTCGTTTATTGAGAAAAATGATCCAAAATGTATTTGTTGGGAAAATTTATTTGAATCATTGCTTTCAGTAACTGGTGTGACCCTCATGTGTCACAGTAATGTTTCAATTAACTATTGATGATCCATCCTGAGTTTTAAATGTAAACATCCATTGGATATTCTGCACAATATCAGAAATTACATCTGATGAAATGGATGCTTGACAACACAACATGTTGTGCGTTCAAAATGGCAAGGATGGCTTTGACATTTTTAAATGGATGTTATGTACAAAAACAATTATATGCTTAATTAGCCTATAGCAAAGGCAGAAATTAAGGGCTTCCAAAAAACTTTTTAAACTCATGTATAACTCTGTTATCACAAATTCTCGACTTGTATATTCTGACTAATATGATACAGGCCTAATTCTTCATTTCAATAGATTTTGTAAGCCAAACTAGGCCAATAGAAAGTGTAATAATACCACTTTATTTATAAAGCACTTATAATATGGTATGGCATGGTAATAATGAATAATACTTTTGTAAATAGGCTATGAACTAGGAAACACAATGTGCTTCACACTGAACATTTTATGAATGATGTGATTAAATATTAATATGAAAATCAATTTGAAAAACTTGATCTGTGAGGCAGTTAATCACTTCAGAAAATAACATATCAGAAGGTTACATTAATTAAATGCGTTTAAAGGACTGAAAGTTTAACTACAAAAGGCAGAATTTACACGTGTCCCTGTAAAATACATCTAAAGTAAAAAAAAAAAAAAAAAAAATTCAATGAATGTCTTTTTCTAGATAAAGCAAGTCAAGTACTGTAGATTTGGATCAAAAGCCCTTAGGTATAAATTACAAAATTGGACTTACACAGGTAACAATTACAAATAGGGTTTTGTACCTACACCAATGAATTTTTATACTATCACAACTGAACATGTCTCAGGGGAACAAAAACATATTCTTGAAATTATATACTTTGGGATTGCTTTTAATGAGTATATTTTTAATCCTTTTTTTTTTTTTTTTTTAAATAGTACACATGCACTGACTGCTACCACTTTTGGCAGTAAAACTGCATGCTTGTCTACCACCTCAGCTCAACAAAATTGACCTACACAAAGATAACCTGATTCCCAGAAAATTTTCCCCCATCATATGCTGTGGTTTTCTACAGTATGTGCTGAAGACAAATTCAGAAAAAATAAAATCCTCTTTAATAATAATAATAATAATAATAATAATAATAAATTTGATTTATATTGCACTTTATATTTAAGCAATCTCAAAGTGCTACAGAATAAAAATAAAGATCGTTTCATTAATAACAGGGGGAAACTAATTTAAATGTATCTACATGGATACTTGTCAATTTGCATTTGAGACCGAGACCCCCTTACACAAGTCAGTTTGTGCATATTTTGATATTGAAGCTGTCCATTGCATATGCATTACTGTGCACATACAGTATTACAAGTTAGATATGGAAAGTGTACATTATATGGCTGGCAGAGCTGCCCATATTCTCCCAGACCTGTTACACTAAGTGAAAGTCTTGCTAACTTCTCACTATGTCCGCTTTGAGACATCTCTCAATTAGTGTATATTATGGACCTCATCCATAAAACTTTCTAAAATTTCCTTAACCAGAGAATTAACTTGGAGAATTTGCCGTTACGTATTTGTGCTTACTGTAGCCAGTACAAGTGAAATTAACTTACGAGCTTACAGTTTTGGGTCTAGCGTCTCATTTTCAAGTATCAGTCTTTGTGTGAACAAGTCCACCTTCCCCTTAGATGTCATTGACAAACTCTCAATATGAAATGAGTCAAAGTACATACAAATACATCTTTATTTTATATTCACACAACTATTTTAAATTATACTGTCAATGAAATTTACAAAAAAAAAAAAAAAAAAGTCACAGCACAAGCAATGATGAAAGTTGTGATGAAATTAATGTTGGTGATGGTGGTGGGGGAAATCAAAAACAGCCACAAACAGGACAAATGCTGTTCTGGATTTACACCTTGATAGAACTGGGCTGAATGGGAAAAGTAGGAAAAGGCACCTTGGGAACACAGTGCACATATGAACAAAATATAAACAATGTTACAGCCTAACAGAGCAGTTACAAGGACAATACCGTAAATATCCATTTGCCAGAAACAAATCAAACACTGAAATATTCTATTGGTTAAACAAGAGCAGTACCTTAAAATACATAATTTTCAATTTCAGATTGGCTCTGCCTGCAGAGTTCAGTCTGATGCAATTTATATTTTTTAATCTGTCCATTTATTTATTAACACTCAAGTTTTTGCCTTATTCATAAATGGTTAGTTGGCAACAGATATTACCTGCCTCAAGAATCAAATCAACAGTAAAGATTCTTTCATTATCAGCTTAATTGCCAAAGAGAGATTACTGGGTCCTGCAACATTTTTCCACCTAATGAAAAAGGCCATTATACATGATGTATATTTATATAGAAAATGTACACATGTATTTTACAGCTTTAAAAAGAATACTATTATCTTAAAATAATCATTCGATCAAAGCATAAATAGATTCAGAAATGTATTTTCTCTGATATAAAACACTCAAGAACTTAATTTACATTCCTTCTTTTCTCCTCAGTAAAATAAAGCTTTGCATACTCCAAAGCTTATACATACTCAAAACACAATATAGGTAATAAAGTGACTAATTGACCATATGTGGCTCTATTCGCATGTAAAGTAAACCCGTTTCAGATGGTGGCAACTGCCCTGGTTTCTGTCAGTGTGGCACTACAGTTCTGGATTGGCTCAGCAAATCTTGGTCACTTCAGTTGGCAGCTCTGTAGTGGAAATGCGGTACTGGACCTTGGTGTTGGTGATGGCTCCATGCTTCTGCCGGAGATGCAGTCTCAACTGACTCTTGTGGCGAAAGTGCAAATTGCATTTCTCACACTAGAATCGAATAAACAGTTCCTCTTCAGATACTGATCAATAAACAGTTTACAGACACCCTCAATTACATTTACATGACACTTCTGTCCAAGGTTACAATTTATAAGTTCTCCCTGGGATTTGAACCCAGAACTGTTGCATTGTTAGCATACAACTCTACTTGTTCAGCTATAGATCTTCTAACACCATGTGTTTATGGCATGTTCTGTTTAACGTTATTTCAGCTGAAGATTCAAACTCTCCTTCAGCCACTAGCAAGCACTTTAAAGTTATATTTGGCATGCCTAACAGGCACCTTTTCATAGTCTGAGTGGCAACAGATTAGAGATTCATATGTACCAAATTAACAGCATTACTTACATGATAGGGCTTTTCTCCAGTGTGTATACGCAAGTGGCTCTTGAGGGTCTGTAAGTGACGAAAGCGCGTACCACAGATCTCACAGGGGTACGGTTTTTCTCCCGTATGGATGAGCACATGGGCACGAAGGTGAGCCACCTGGAAAGCCAGTTACACTTTAACACTTACTGCCAAGTTCACAAAGTTCTTCATTTCACTGAAATCATGAACCTCAGGAACAGTGGGAGACAGCCAAATTGAGAATGAGGGGGTTCCTCACCTGTACAAAGCGAGCACCACATGTCTCACACTTATATGGCTTTTCTCCTGAGTGAATGCGCGTGTGAGTCTTCAGGTTGGCAGGTCTGTTGAACTGAGCACCACAAATATTACAACGATAGGGCTTCTCTCCTGAAGGAAAAAAAAAAAAACAGTAAGGAATGTCAGCCAAGAGACAGCATTAACATATGACCAATACAAGGAGGTAAATCTGATCCAGGCAGTTAGCAGGGCTTGCCTGTGTGCACCGTTTTATGGCTGGCGAGGTTCCCTTTGTAGCGGAAAGCCGCCTGGCAGTGGTCACACTTGTATGGCTTGTCGCCGTCAACTTGAAGCATGTACTGTTTCAGAGAATCGTCTTCAGCAGACTTGGAGTCACATTTGTTACAGCCTGTACCATTTTCTGCAAACAAGCACGTTTTATTCAGTGACATTTAGGACTTAACCAACATAAGCTGTAAAATGAATATATAAATGCATTGTAAATAGTATGCACAAAGTATGACAAATGTCTGTGCCCTAGCATATCCTAACGACCACAGAATGAATCTATTTGGCTCCATCAACTGAATGTTAACTCCTGTCAACCATACTGACTGTTATGGAAGAATACTTCAGTCCATGTCTTCACATTTCAAAAATGCATTTTTGCAGGTAGCTTTCTGGCTACTTTTAGTTCCATATTTAAAAAAATTCCATACAACTAGTATCTTGATAGTCTGTAGTCTCAAGCTATCTGCACAACTGATGTAAATGACGCGTACACGAGGAATTAAACAGACCTGGCTTTTGACTGGGCTGCTGTACCTGATATTGATCGATTTAAAAAAAAATAAGAAGAAATGCCTGAAATGGCAATAAAGGGTCATGGAAAATACTGTATTCCAAATAATAATCTTAGAAATAAGTAGTTTCTTTCCCCCTAGGTTCCCATCTGTAACATATTTCCTAGTTGCTGGATCCTTTGTTGTTGCTGATTATTCCAAAGATACAGAACTTTTTCCACCAGTCTTCACCAGCACTAAAACTAGTCTTGTCGTCATCATCTTTGTATTCTTCTCTTTGATCAGTAGCCCAGTCTTTTCACCCTAACCTTCATTATAAAATGTCTTCAGGTTTTCATTTTCTGCTATAAGTGTGGTGTCATTGTATTTACTTTTCTTGATGTTTCTTCCACAAGTCTTAATTAGAGCAAAAAAGAATGAGATGATCTTATGCACCTTTCCTGACAAAATCCTATAGTTTGACTGGGTCAATACAACTGTAGGTGCATGAAGCACATGTTGACCTTTTGGTATTGTTTTTTTTTCCCCTGAATAACCATAACAGGTTAGCAATAATCTTGCTCCTTCCTTGAATTCTGTAGGGCTCTAATCTGTGATCCTCAACATCATCATGACATATTTCTAACAGTTTTAACCATGTAAAATGATTTCTCCTTACCAAAACTAGAGCCTGAATACTCTGCATGCAATTCTGAAATGTTCACATGTAGGGGAGGACTTGGAGTATTGGAGCAAACTGGGCGCTTTGGAGAGTGTGTGCCACAGGAGGAGCACTTCATATTGTTAATGTAGGAGGAGTTATGACCACCGCTGTTCCTTGGTGATCCTTCCAGGGCACTGCAGAGATAATACACCACCTCTGAATTCCTTCTTCACTGTGGATTAATTTTAAAACACTACAAGCAGTAAATCCATAGATCATTAATAGGTTTCCATGCATAAAGAAATTTAGCTAAGACTAGAGATTAGCATTAATATAATACTTAAGGCTAGCAATTAATATTCAGTTCATGCCTGCATACATACAAAACCAGCTTCTATGTACCTCAGCTTACCTGTTGATGATTGTATTTAGAAGGCTAACCTGGGAAACCGGGAGATCCTCCCCACATTCACTAAGTTTAGGGGCAGTTTGCATATCTGGTTGCTCCAACTCATTGGACTGGAAGTATGTGGGACAGCCAATGCTCGCCGGGGACCGAGTGTCATGAGAGCCTCCATTTTCTTTAGTTGTCTGGCTGGCAGAATTGAGCACGATGAATTTGTACTTCTTCCAGTTTCGGGCCTTGGGATCCTGTGTCCCTGGGGATGACAGAGAGCAAGTGGCCTGGGAGAGAGCAGCGTTCTTGCTACTGCTTGACTCCGTGGGAGAGTTGGGTTGGCAATCAGATTTGTGAGGACTCTGTGGGCTGCTCAGAAGCCCCTTGCAGCCACTGGAGGAAATGCTCAGCGAACAATGCTGGTGGGGCAGGTCTTCAACCACCAAAGGAGTGTGCCGTTTACTCTCCTCCTGCTGCTCTGAGGCTAGGCTTAACATGTTACATTTCCTGAAGCCTGGTCCTACAGATGGATGAACACCCCGTAAGTTATCCTTCCCTATTCCCTCTTCTCCGTCCATTTCTCTGAGAGGGAAGGGGGACATACAGCAAATGTTGTTGGAAGCCCTGGGGCTAGACCTTATGTGCTCTGTCAGAACAGTCTCATCAGGTATGAAACAGAGCTTTTGGTGGATGGCACTTCCTTTAGCGGAAAAGTCTATTAAAGAGTTTTTGGCATCAGTAATCTTTCCAAGGGGAAAAGAAAATCCTTGGACTGGGAACTCACCGTAAATATAAGAGTTATTGGGAGGATTAACGCCATTGAACATGGTGGAACTATAAACCCTACCATCCCTGACAGAGGCTGCTCGTGGCAGTAAATTCTCCATTTCATGAAACCTGTAAGCTAGGGTATCCTGAGTTAATAGCAGAGGGCTAACCAAAAACTCTTCCCTGGTGAGCTTGGCTGAAGAATCACTGCGGGAAGGGAAGAGGGGAGCTGTTAGGTTTTTAAAGATACCTACACTTTTAGGATATGGCAATATGGCTATATGGCAATTCTGTGTTTTTAAACCTGACTTACCTGGACTTGATGAACCTGTTACACGTGTCAACAACATGATCCATCTGCAGATAGATGGCTGTATTCATGATGGCCATAATGAGACTCTCTTTCAAAGTCAGTCGAGAAGTGTACATGAATTCCAGCAGAATGCGAAAGCCTTCAGGATCCATTTTTGGGTCTAGGCTAATGGCATTCAGGTTGCATTTGAGGGAGTCTGTAAATATGGTGTAAAAAAGCCCACTGGGTTTGTGGGGGGGGGACGAAATTGTAAGTTTTTTTTTATATTTACGGCAGTATCAATCCAGATTACTTAATTAAAATCCTACTTACCTGCAAGCCATAAGAACTGTTTTGTGAGCTCGAAACTGCTGTCGATTTACCAGAATAGTGACATCTGTCAAGATATCCCTACTGCGCAGCCGGTTCAGGTTGAGCAGCACATCACTTGCGTGGCATGTGAACTGAACGCAGCTGGCGGCCGCACATGACATCATGTCAAAACCTTCAAAGTAAATTTAAGAAATATCAGTAAGGAATTAGAACATTTTTAAAAACACACATTAAACTGAATCCAACAAAATGAAACACTCCTACTGGGAAAGTTACTTGAGCTAAATCTGTTCAGCCTCAAGCAAAGGAGACTAAGGGGGGACATGATCCAGGTCTATAAGATTCTAACAGGTTTGGATGCTGTTCAACCAAATAGTTACTTCAGCATTAG
>JAODJU010000033.1:11655245-11671043 GCA_026776725.1 Gnathonemus echidnorhynchus
CGACTTCTGATATTCAGATCGAGTTCTAGGTCAAACTGGTTTGTTCGACTTTCAAGAAATTCGAGTTCTAGTGAGTTAGAGAACCGAGGTACCACTGTAATTGATTTCTCAAGATGTGCAAGAGAAGACAAGTAAAGAGAGGGGGAACTAATGGTGCTGCTAGGTTTGAATTGCTCTTGAAGCAAAGGTCCAGAAGATCATAATGTCTAACTATTTAGTGTGATATATATTTAAGTAGCCTATTAATTATATCAACATCTACTAAATAAAGGTAGGGCTGCATTTCAAAATAAGAGAAAATAAATAAAATGTGAAAATTGTGCATGTTTAACTAAAGTGCTTAACTTAAGCCGTAAAACCCTAATACAGTCTTGTCTATGTCATATATTTTAGTGTTCATGGATTTAAGTATTGGTTTTCTATAATCCCACACAGGTAATAAAATTAAAGTCTTATTTTAATATAAATACATACATACTTATCACTTTAATTGCTGTTGGAGTACGATATGGACGGTCTTATTATTTCGAAAAGATATAAAACGTGACATGTTGTTCTCATATTCATTTTATATTTATCGGAGTAAAAATGGAATGACAAGCCGTTTAAGGCGAAAACAGTATATTTTACTTTCATTTCAAATAAAACGTGGGGTTGCCAACTTCGGCCAGCTGGCTGGAGTGAGATTTTCAATTCAAAATGTCTGCACATATATGTAACAGTTCTTACCTTGTAAATAGTCTGCTTTTGTAGTTAACCATGCAAATTCACTTTTGACATAGCTAATTTTAGGTTTATAGTGGTATAATATAGATTTTCCATAATATTTCCTGCGTGAGTCTGAAAGTGTGAGTGTCATGCCAGATGCTTGAGATTTGGCAACCCTGAAAATGTACATTTTCTGTTTCACCTGAATTGATTTATATAACAAATAACATTACTTTATACCGTTGTTAAAAAGCGGAAACTTCAACAACCATGTAATCACCAATAAACTACATCTACAAATATTTATTTTAATATTTCTATTTTAATATTCAGAGAGAGAGCAGGCCTGGTAGCATTATAACCTATGTACTTTGAAGTGATTTTATTTTTGCACTAATGGCACTACTGATTTTACAGAACTCAGTTTCCGGGTAAATAAACACAAGTTTGTGTTTCAAATTAGAGTGAAATCTGTGTCTTTGTGTACTGCACAGTCAGACCTTAATACCATCCCTTAACATTGGTTTTATTTAATCTTGGTGAACATAATGACTTTCTGACATCAAAGGGGAACTTTAAATATTACACTTTGCACTTTTAATTTTAGTCGGTTAAATCAACTGTAGTTTTAGTCGACTGTAATCTTATGATATTTAGTTGACTAAAACTAGACTGAAACTAAATTACATTTTAGTCAAAAGACTATGACTAAAACTAAATTAAAATTTGCTGTCAAAATTAACACTGCTGTCCAAAAACATGACTCCTCCAATTGCAGTAACACTGCTGTACTCAGCATCCTGTCAACTTTAAAAGCCAATACAGCAGCTGTGAGCTCAAGATGAGGGACTGTTGTCTGTTTCAATGGCGCAACCCTGGCTTTGCCTAACATAAATACAACATGCACCTTCTCATCTTGATTCATCAGCCTTAAATGGGACACTGTGTCATAACCATAGCTGCTGGCATCTGCAAAATTATGCAGCTGTGCACAAGCAGGTCTTCTGAACCCCTTTGGCTTTATACAATGGCTCACCTTAAGCTTTGCCACCTTCTCCAAATCCAACGGCCATCCAGTCCATTGTTGTAAGAGTGTCTGAGGTATAGGCTCATCCCAAGACATGTTTCTTCTGCACATTTCTTGCAGCAGCAACTTTGGTAGCAAGGTGAACGGCGATAAGAACGGGTCATAGACAGAACCAACAATTGATAGAATGCCACGTCTAGTGCGTGGGCGCTTTTCCACTGCAGGTTTAAATGCAAAGCTATAACTTTCAGCACACCAATTCAATCCAAGTGCCATCTCCATGGGTAGGTTGTCTTGTTCCAAATGCAGTTGCGTAGTTGTTTTAGATTGCTTTGCTTTATGGATGGATGACAATACAGCTCAACAGTTGCTTGTCCATTTGAGCAGCTGAAATCCTCCCTTTGAGCATACCTTAGTATGCTCTGTAACAACTTTATAGCTTCCTCCTCTGAAGACACAGACCTTCGGCAATCATCCACATAAAAGTTGTTATAGACAGTTTCAATCACTTCAGCTTGAAAATCATCCTTGTTATCTGCTGCAGTCCTTCTTAAAGCATAATTTGCACAACTCAGAGACGAAACAGCTCCAAAGATGTGTACCTTCATTCTATGTTCCACCAGGCTTTGTGTCGTATCTCCTTCGGGCCACCACAAAAAGCGAAGGGAATCCACATGTCTTTCTGACGCCTTCCCTTGATGAAACATAGCCTGGACATTGGCCATCAAAGCAATGTTCTCTTTTGTAAATCTTGTTAAGATATATACAAAAAGTGAATTGGTGAGGTTAGGACCTTGCAACAACTGACAATTCAGGGATGTTCCTTTAAATCCAGCTCCACAGTCAAAAACCACCCTTAAAGATTTCTTTCTTGGGTGGTACACCCCATGATGAGGGAGATACCACACATGGCCTTCTTCACAGTCCAAATGGTCTTTAGGCATTACTTCAGCATATCCACTGTCAATCATCTGTGAGAGAAATGCTGTATACTCCTTCTGGACTTATTCCTTTCAAACTTTCTTTTCCAACAGTTAATACACTGTTCAACTATGCACCTGTTATTTGGCATAGTGATGGCATCAGTTTTGAAGGGTAAAGCCATACAATAATGACTTCCTTGCAGGTGCGTGGACTTCTCAAGAATCTCCATGAACCTCAAGTCATCCTTTGACATCTCTGGCTTCTCCTCCAATAACTTCTCATTTAAATCTTGATTATATTGATAAACCAACAGCTCCTCCAACCTGGCGATGGATATCCTATTGGCATAGACGGTTCAGCAGCTTCTCTGGCAACACTCGCTATTGCCCCTTAATGGACCGTTAATGACCTACCCCAATAGGGTCCTCACGGCACAGGATCCACCGCCTTCACTGTTGATAATCTCCCAGGGCTCCATTAAATTTGATGCATTAGTCCCAATCAAGATTTCAACATATGCGTCCAAATCTGGGATCTTAATGTCTCTTAGATATTCACATTGTTCAAGGTCTTGCTGGGTAAGAATGTTGCTCTTTGATACAGGAATTGCTTCCTGTATATACACGTCTGGGAGCTCCAAGAACTGGCTGCCACCGAATCTGGACATCTCCAATCCTGAAATAACTTGGCTTTGAAATGAAACCTTTTCTTGACCCATGGTGCATAATAAAATATTTGTCTTCTTACCCTGCAACTTCAAGAAACTGTTAGTACAAAATGTTGCTGTACTTCTGTGGGGTCCAAGAAGACATATGTCTTAAGCACCTTCTCTCCTTTCTTAGATTTCACCTGTACAGGTATAATGGAAAAGGTACAATGTTGATATCCGGCCCCAGTACAACCACAAGCCTGCAGAGAAACCAATGCATCATTAACTTCCACTTCCTGTGGTTTGGCTGTCTTATCTTTGCTGAGAACATGCAAAATAGTTGGATGTTTCAAATTGCATTCATCACAGGTCAGACGACCTTTACATTCTTGGCTCATATGGCCCACCTTCAAGCATCCAAAGCAAACTCCCTTTCCTTTCAAAAATTCAATCTTCTCCCTTTGAGTAATTTTACTCAGCCCTGGACACTTGAGCACCAGATGAGACTCTTTACAATAAAGGCAGAATTCTAAGTCTGACTCCTTCAAAGCACTAGATTGCCTTGGTATCTTGCACACTGTAGACTTTGAAGCTACATTAGGGGCAGTAGCAGAGATGTTGGTCGCAAAACTGCTTCCTTTGATATTACTCCTGGACCGTGGTCTGCTCTCATTTCTAGCCTTTAAAATGCTAGGTTGTGTGCCTGCAATATCACCAAAAAGTGGATGGGACAAGATTTTTACTTGAGTCTCCAGAAAGTTCACCATATCTGGAAAGGTAGCTCTGCAGCCTTATCACTCCTGTAGCTCATAAGCCGTTGACCTCCATCTCTCCCGCAGCTTGTATGGCCATCTCATTACCACATGCTTCATATTTGATGAAATGTTCAATTCCTCCATACACTGTATCTCAGCCATAACATTGCAGAATCCTCTTAGGAACAGTGGAAATTCTTGCAATACTCAAACATCCTCAGTTTTAATGACGGGCCATTCAAACACCTTGTCCATATAGGCTGTTGCTATCTTCTGTTCACTGCCAAAGTGGAGAAGACATTTTGCTCTTTGATATCCTTGTTGTGGTGCCATATGTAGGCAACTTCGTACCAATTCTCTAGGCTCTTCCCTAGTATATTGCACTAAGAAGTACAAACAATCTTGATAGCTGCTTGACAGAAAGGTGGCTGATAGAAGCTCTTCAATGGTTATTCGCTATGGTTGTCAACTGGGACAATAGTTATATTATGAATTATATTTTCAGTTCTACTAGTATCGTTAGCTCCCTTGATTACATCATCCAAAATATTATTGAAATTATGGCATATTCACTACACAAGAACTTGCTGTTATTTTATTCATTTTCAATGGTGTGTAGCACAAAACTGTTTTATAAAATATAAAATAAGGGAGGGATATAGAGGAATAAAATTGTGCCACTTTAAGCTACACAAGTGTACTGTCAAAGTATGTCAACAGAGAACACTGCTATAAGACTGCTTACTATGCTGTATGCATGTGAAGCATGCTGCAACTCTATATATTGACAAAATGCCATCATTTAGTTAGTCAGTGGAAGCCACACATCACATGAGTCAAAGTAACTACCTTACTAGCTTTGAACTATCCAGACTGGCCAGCATGGATCTTGTAGTATTAAATACCTTGATTGCAAATCCCATGGAAGCTGGGATTGTTTTTCACGATTTGAAGTTTCTTCAGAGGAGAGCGCTTTTCCATGATATTACCAAAACAGTAGCATGTGCTGTGCTGTTCTAACTCAGTCTTCCTTGCTGTGGATTTGTTGGTTATAGACTGTTTTTACAAGACTACCATATGATTGGTTGGAATTGCATTACTTTCTGTGATAGGCTTAATGCCTGCCATCAAGCAATGATTCTTAACGGTTTATTGAAGTTTCTCATGTTCTTTTTAAATTTCTGATCTATTCTTGTGTTCCAGTGTTTTCTTTTTTCTCTTTCTTAATGATTTAACGAACTTGCATAAAAACAGTAGGCGCATCATCTCATAACCATATTTGATTTAGAAAAACTTACAGTTTTTTACATAATAATTACATGTGAATTTGATCCTAGATAATGTTATGTAAAAGGATATATGGAAGCTTTGTCTGAAATCTAGTCCAGATATAAACCCCCATGATCTATGTCTTACAATTGCTGAAAGGACTGCAAATGAATCCCTGGAGCATATTAATTGGGCACAAAGGATCTAGTGACGCTCTAGACCCCTTAAAGTCTTTCATTCCTGAAGAGATGATGTGCTCATTGTTACTCTACATCAGGGGTGGCCAATCTTATCTGCAAAGGGCCGGTGTGTATGCAGGTTTTTGGGATAACCTTTAGGTCAGCTGTTCAAACCCAGGTGTGAGGACTCTTCAGTCAATCAGTCATCTAATTAGTAATCTATTTAGTGAATTGCAGCGAAAGCCTGCATACACAACGACCCTTTGTGGATAAGATTGGCCACCCCTGCTTTACACGACAGTTCCTTAGGGCAATCAAGGTTGATTTCTCCAGGTTCAGTTCGATTTGCACACTCATAAGTAAAAACTGTAATTAAACGCAGAATTCCCTGCATTCCACCATCTTGTCCACAGCTCAAGGACTTCCAAGAGCATGTGATCCTGGCAGCCAAGCTGGCACATTTGAAGAACCCTATCCCAGGAAAGGCAAATGAGGTCCTTGTTTTGAATGAGCCCATTCTCATTGAGGCCTATGTGGGCCTTATGTCCTTCATCGGGAATCAGAACAAGCTGGGTTACTGTCTCGCACGAGGCAATATTGGTTTTTAGATTTATATTTTTATCTTACCTATTTTTGGTCATTTTATTTGTCATGTGTTTTCCTTCCAGTAATTGAAGTATACTAGGCTTGATGATAAGTGATTGAATTTACAATATATACAAAATTACTTGCAGCCTTGTTCATTTGTTGTATAAATCTGTAACCTTAGACTAAATTTATTTTGTGAATTTATATTCATTTTAAATTTAAAATCATGCTTTTAAAACAAATGTAACATTTTCCAAATCTTTGAAAAAATATTTTGAAGGCTGCAGTGCTTTCTTAGAAAAAGCTTGCTTTCCTGCTTTTTGTATTTGATCAAGTGTCAAGGAATGTACATCCATGCCATGCATTTTAATAAAGCCCTTTCTGAGAAGATATGTTTGAGAGAATTTTTAAAATAGGGTTCTGAACAGCCAGTTTTTTTTTTTTTAATCACAAAATGATCTATTCTTGTGTTCCAGTGTTTTCTTTTTTCTCTTTCTTAATTATTTAACGAACTGACAGAAAAACTGTAGCATTATACAGGTTGTTTTTTTTTGTTTTTTTTATTTTATTATTATTGTCAAGAGAGACACAGAGCATTTCCAGTTCTTATAGACTGATACAGAATTGTTCCTATGGGGCACTGCACTTAAGCCAAAAAAGGTGTGGTCAGATCACTCAATATTTTTTCCAACTTTATTCACCATTTATTAGTTGTCATCATACTGAAGCTATTTAACTGCATATGGAAGCTAAACTTTGATTGATTAAGATTTGTATGTTGTAGTATTAAAACGAAAGTGTTATAAAGTAGATATTTCTCAATCATAACATCATATATCACTTAGATATATAGCACTTATAGCACTTAGAAATTTGTGAAAAAAGTTCTGTGGTAAAATAATCTCATGTAACCTATTACTGAAAAGTTGTTTAATGTAGCTACATGACTGATATTTGTATTCGCCAGTCTTTGGGGAATACATATGGTTTTACAATTATTCCACTGCCTCTGCCACCACAGACACTTTTGTATGTGAGCGAATAACTTAAAAACCTTTTAAAGGATAAAGGATGTCTTATTGTCATTCATAAACATGTTGTACATCAAAGGAACAAAATAAGGTACTCAGGTGCGATAAAATAGAATTATTTAATATCTATTATTTACATATTTACATGATATAATACAATTATTTAATGAATAAAATAAGGTTAAAATAAAGATTTAAATGATAACATTGGGATAAATAACATTAGGAGAATATAACTATGAATATATACGAACAAGTGAGCATCGTAAGTGTAGAAAACCAGCAAGGTCTGGGTGCAAACACCTGTAGAATAATGTGAGGACTGAGGTGCCAAAGGCCAGTGTGCCTCAGCCACCTCAAGAAATAGAGGCATTGGTGGGTCTTCTAAACAAGGCATGCTGTGTTGATGACCTAGGTGGGGTTCTCAAAGATATTTACCCCCAGACATTTAAAGGAGGAGACCACCTCAACAGTCCAATGTGAAGGAGTGGGGGAGTGGTGCCAATCTTCCTGAAGTCCACAATCATCTCCTTTGTTTTCTTTACATTGATGGAGAGGTAGTTTACTTTGCACCAGACATACAATTACTCAACTCCCTGCCTGTACTCAGACTCATCGTTGTAAGAGATGAGTCTCACCACTACCATGTCATCTGCAAAATTCACTATATAATTGATAGATACTTAGCTGAGCAGTCATAGGTGTACAGTAGAAGGCTCTGGACACATCCCTGGGGAGAACTAGTATTGAGGATGATGGGGGATCATAAAAAGTTCAGCACCCAGTTACATAAAGATGAGCTTAGTCCAAGTACTGTAATTTCAGTTTGTGGGATGATATTAAAGGCAGAACTGAAATCCAGAAAGAGCAGCCTAACATGTGAGTCCTTGTTTTCCAAGTTTCCAGGTCAATTGCATATGAGATGGCATCTGCAGTAGAGCGATTTTGTCTGTATGCATACTGGTGGGAGTACAGTGGAGTCAATGAATGTCCTCATGTGTGATCAACCTTTCAAATCTCCTAATGATTATTGGGGTGAGTGCTACCATAGTAGCATTCAAACATGGTACTGTTGAGCTCTTTGGGACAGGAATGACAGTAGTGGTCTTCAGACATGTAGGGACAATTGCCTGGGAGAGTGAGATGGTGTCCATTAGCACCTATGAGAGCTGGTGTGCACAGTCCCTAAGAATGTGGCCTGGAATATTGTCAGGGCCTGCAGCCTTTCTGCAGGGACCTCCTTACCTCTGCTGTAGTCACACTGGGAGGTAGCTCACGTGGAGGTGGGGTAAGCCTGAAGCCAAGATAGGTGTTGGACTCCTCAAAACAAGCAGAAAATCTTTTAAGGGCATCAGGCTGAGATGGGTCTCTGGGGCAATTTTCATCTCTTCTGCTGTGATGCTCTTCACTCCTCTCCACATGCTCCAGGGGTCATTGGTGGAAAAGTGACCCTGGATCTTGTGAAAATAGTTAGCTTTAGCTATCTTTATGCCTGCAGTGAGGTTCCTGCAGCTGCATCACCAAACCTGAACTTAGAGTCACATGCTTTTAGTAGAGCGCAGACCTCCATATTCAGCCAGGGTTTATGCACATCAGTACCCCATGACCGATGATGCACACTCGTCCAAGTCCACCTCCACAGTGCATGCTGCTACCTCTCTAAGGATCAGCCATTCTATATATACAAAATAGTCCTGGAGCATTAAGGCATCGTAACTAGGCCAAACTGTGACAGTCTTTCTTGTTGGTTTCCTAAATTTCAGCAGAGGGCGGTGTAGGAAAAATTAGCTCAAGTATATTTTAATTTCTCCAGGGAAATTAATTAAATTTTATTTAATTATTATTTAATAACAATTATTTAACTAATTGTTATGCCAAATTGTTGGTTCCTGCAAACTCAATGTGAGTCTGTTAATGTGAGACTTAATGGGATTCACTATCGCTTAGTAACCTGGGTTAGAATGCTCATCCACCGAGCTACATCACCAGGTAATGTAAACAATTGTTAACGAAGCTCTTCTCATGGCCGTTGAGAGTGTCTCGTGGAGCCTGAAGTTGTATAAAGGGCATGCATACATCCATTTTCTAAACCACTTATCCTACTGGGTCGTGGGGAGTCCAGAGCCTATCCCGGAAGCTATGGGCACAAGGTGGGGAACAACCCAGGATGGGGGGCCAGCCCAACACAGGACACACTCACATACACCTATGGGCAATTTCAGTAACCCCAATTAGCCTCAGCATGTCTTTGGACTGTGGGGGGAAACCAGAGTACCCAGAAGAAATCCCACGACGACATGGGGAGAACATGCAAACTCCACACACATGGAACCCAGGTGGAGACTTGAACCCTAGTCCCAGAGGTATGAGGCAACAGTGCTAACCACTGCACCACCATGCCGCCCCAAAAAGAGTACATTTATTTCTAAATAACACTATACTAACATAAGACAGACATTACACTTAACATAAAAAAATAACACAAAATAATGGAATAGAACCAAACAGAATGTAAAATGAAAATGCAGTGACTACATTTAAATGGGTAACCTTAAAAGGGAAATACTGTTCTGCAAAGCAAGCACTGTTTATAGAAACATGACCTTAAAGTTATAGAGCAGATTAAACAGAACAGTTTAGGTTGTTAGAATGAATAGAAGTTGGTTTACTTGGTGGCAGAATCGAGGGTGTCTTGGCAGTAGGTTGCAGAGGTGATGAGCTGAGGGAATGGCGGCACTCAAGAAGGCGTGGCGTTTGGAGCGGTTGTCAGAGTGGAGCCCCCTGGACTTTCTCTCCTTTTGAAGCTTTAAGATGAAAGGCTTTGTCTTGGCGTTGCAGTTCTCTGTTGGGTAGCAGATCTTCACCAGCAGTCTTCAGGGCGGGCTTCTTTACTGGGTGGTCTGGCGATTTCTTTTTTTCTGAAGGGCTTCTCCAGAGGGCTTCTTGCGTGCTCAATCTGAGGAGCCAGGTTTTATGGTCTAGAGCAGAGGTCACTAACAGGCAGACCACGTTCCGGGTCCAGACCCAGAAGCTGTCTCATATGGACCCGGACCGATAGCCAAAAGTTATTATTTAAAACCTGACAGGATGCTTCTATTTTAACTCCGCCAGTTGGGGATCAGGGCTGGTGGTGGTGCTGAGGCATCGCCTGCTGCATGGGGGCACTTCGGTCCTAATTTCAGACAGCTCACCTTGGTAGATGTGTGGAACATCTGGTTTCTCCAGCAAGATGAACATCTTCCTCTGCTGTTGGGGGAGCTTCATAAAGTTTGCGTTTCAGTGGCAACACTTTGAAGTACGCAGACCAGGGAGTGGCCAGATCTCTGTAGGTGGGTATACCTACTTTAGGTATGGTCAGTCTGATGGCTGCCATACTCAGGGAGTAGCTGTTGCTATAGCAGATTGGCTCCTCCTGATGGTGACTCAGACTAAGGCAGTCCTTGTGTCTCTTGTCTGTTGTCTTATATATATGCTCCGACCGCGATGAGTGATTGTTGAGGGAGATATTTTACTCGCAACTGCAGTGGTTGAAGGGCGCCCATGAGGTAACATTCCTCTGGTCATGGGTGACTTCAGTGTGACCACTGTCACTGAAAGGGCTGGCTATGAGGACTGTGTCGGTCCCCTTGGGTCTGGAGACAAGGGTGAGAATGACTCCATGTTCCACTTTGAGGAAAGTCAAAGGCTGCACGTCACTGGCTCCTGGTTCCAACACACTGAGACCTATTGTGGGACTTGGTACTCCAATAGTGTTGGTGTGGCAAAGGAGATCGATCACAACCTCATGGGCAGATGCTGGAGGCTCCTGCAGAACTGCAGGGTTTACATAAGTGCCCAGTTTTTGAATTTTGACCACAGATTTGTTGTTGCTACTCTGAAGATTCAGCTTAGATCCAGTAGGCTACCACCTACTAGGAGAAAGAGGCTGGACTTAGCCAGACTCCAAGATCAAGTTATTTCTGATGTTTGCATGCAGTTTGTGTGAGGAACTTGCAGACTTGGGTGTGACTGCTGACAGAGAAACGGTGGAATCCTGCTACAGCAACTCCAACATCAGGAACATGTGGAGTGGACTGAAGACCATCATAGACTACAAGCTGCAGAGTGGGGGAGGTAACTGCTTCTCTACCTGATGAGCTGAACACCTTCTATGCACACTTTGATAAACATCTATCTCAGGAGCTTTTGCTGGAAGAGGACAGCTGCCTTCCTCAGATATCTCAGGCAGATGTGTGTAAATACTTCAAACAAGTAAACACACGGAAAGCTCCTGGACCGGACAATATTCCAGGTCGTGTTTTCAAAGCATGCACTCACAAGCTGGCAGATATCTTCACAGACATTTTTAACCTTTCCTTGCTCCAGTCTGCTGTCCAAACATGTTTTAAGAGGACCACCATTACCCCTGTCCCAAAGAAAACTAATGTGAGCTGCCTAAATGACTATCGATCAGTAGCACTCACCTCCATTGCCAGAAGTGCTTTGACTGTATAGTCAAAGCTCACATCACATCTTTACTTCCTTCACTTGATCCACTCCAGTTTGCCTACAGGTCTAACAGATCTACAGACGATGCAATAGCAACTGCATTTCACATTGCTCTCTCTCTCACCAGGACCAGAAAAACACATATGTGTGGGTGCAGTTCATCGACTATAGCTCCACTTTCAACACCATCATACCATCCAGACTTATCATGAAACTTTGTGACTTGAACATCAGTTCCTCCCTGTGCAGCTGGATCCTGGATTTCCTGACAGTCAGACCTCAGGTGGTTTGGATCGGCAACATCACCTCATCCACACTGACATTTAGCACTGGTGCCCCCCAGGGATGTGTGCTCAGTCCCCTGCTGTACACCATGTTCACCCACAACTGTACAGCAACACACAACTCCTACACCATCGTCAAATTTGCAGACGACACCTTCATCATCGGCTGTATTTCTGATGGAGATGAGTCGGCATACAGGACAGAGGTGAGAGCCCTGACATCACGGTGCTGCGAGAACAACCCGCTGCTCAATGTCAGCAAAACCAAGGAGCTCATCGTGGACTACAGGAGACTGCAGGGAGGAGGCCACATCCCCATCCACATTGAGGGAGTAGAGGTGGAGAGAGTCAGCTGCTTCAGATTCCTGGGTATCAGCATCAGTAAGGATCTGAGTTGGTCACACCACATTGGTGTGATCACAAAAGCAGCAAGACAGCAGCTCTTCTTTCTATGGCGCCTGAGAACATTCGGCATGGACTCCAGAATACTCACAAACTTCTACCATTGCAACATCGAGAGTATTCTGTCTGGCTGTATCACCACCTGGTATGGCAGCTGTATCACTCTGGACTGCAAAGCTCTGCAGAGGGTGGTGAGATCAGCACAGTGTATCACCAGGACTGAACTGTCAGCCATGCAGGACTTCTACAGACAGCGTTGCAGGAGGAAGATGCAGCTCCTTACTCTCTGATCCCAGCCACCCCAGCCACAGACTCTTCACGCTCCTGCCGTCAGGCAGACGGTACAGAAGCATCCAGACCCGCACCAGCCAACACAGAGACAGTTTCTATCCACAGGCTATCAGGCTTCTGAGATGCTGACATTCTGCACACACCAATACTGTATACACTCACCGCAACTACTGGACTCTTCACAATGTCACTTTAAATAATGCCACTTTAAATCCTCACTGCATAATTTTGCACCCCACATTCTAAATATCTCACTGCATTATTTTGCACTATTAATACTTGTAAATACTAACAATTTCTAATAATGCTATTTTCTTATTATTATACCTAAATTTTTTTAATCTGTATACTTTTCTATATGTTTATGTGAAGTTTGGGGGAACACGAGTCTAAGAATTGCATTACAGGTAATGATGCTACATTGTTATCTTTATATGACAATAAAACTTGAAACTTGACTCTAATGTGATGTGGGAGACCTTCTGTGATAAGGCCCTCAAGGTTGCTGAGGGTTGTGGTGCTGTTGCCAGTGTTCCCAGAAGGAGCTGCTTAATCTAGCAGGGCACCCTGAATATTATCAACAGGAGCTGCAGTGCACAACTTAGTGGCAACTCCTGTTTGTACCGCTAACTGGGAAGGATGGCTGTGAGGGCTCTGAGGGCAGATAAGGAGCCGTTTGTTAGATGAATCTGTGAGCAGGTGACACACAGTGACCCACATCCTGCTTACAGAGGAATCGAAGCATTACGCATATCTGAGTCTGTTCCTTCGAGACTTGCTGTCAAGACGGGTGATGGAACAGTCCTTACAGATAATACTGTTGTGACCCATTGGACCAGCTTCTTTGAGAAGTTGTTTAAAGCTCACCATCCAGCTAGGATGGTGGACATCTCTGAGTCCACGGTTCTCAAAGCTGATCCTCCAATCTGCTGTGAACCACTCAGTCTTAGATAGTGAATCAGCTGGGGGTAGGGAAGGCCAAAAGGGATCTGTGGTATCCGGGGTGAACTTCTCCAGGCTGGTGGTAAGGCTGTCCTCCTGGCATTGCATGTAGTCTTTGCTTACATTTGGGAGTCAGGCATCTTCCCAACTGACTGGAAAATAGGACTTGTAGTCCCTATCTGGAAAAGGAAGGGTGATCGTGGATTGTGGCAACTACAGGGGAATAACACTGCTTTCAGTGCCAGGTAAGGTCCTTGCTAGGGTCATCCTTAACAGGATCTGTGATCACAATTGCTTGCCTCTCAGCGACCGGAGCAGTCTGGTTTTATGCCTAAGATGTCTACCATCGACTGTAAAAAATGTGGTACAATGGGAGGAGCTTAATGGTCCCCCCATCAATTAAACCATAAGTGGGAGGGGGGTGTATCCCTTATTCTGATTGGTCGAGGGGTTATGTTCATATATGGTATCATAAATACTTATGCCACGGTTGCAGATATAGGAATTATGTCCATATATGGTATCATACATGCTTATGCTATGTGATAAGGGGGCGCCACATAGTTTGGGTTGCCGTTAAACTTTAATAGAATAAAAATACATGTTATTTTTAATTATGTTTTAAGGAATAGTAAAACATATAGCAGGATAAATGTAAGTTAGCGCATACGCGGCCAGCGGGGGTTCCGTCCGCAGTAGATACAAGTGCCCCGGTGTATTTTATAAAGAAGAAAGCACTTTATAAACTCATTATACTTAGCCAGCATGTTTAAAGAAGAAAAACTTTAGCATTATTTTCTATATAAAGAAAAGCCAGAGCAGGCAGAATTTAAACAAGTGCAAACATGACCGAACGAAACACTGTCAGAAGAGCAAATGCTGAGCTTAAACAAGCACAAGTCCCGAGCAGAACCAATTAACATACAGCACGTCATTTTACAAGAAACAAAGCACTTAAATATTTTAACACAAGTTTTTAAAAACGGTGCAAAAGCCATTATCAGTTTAACAGTTTATTTCAATGTAAATATAAAAAGTATTTCACCAAACGCGAAGATCCAGCAATAGCCGTTCAGGGTTCCCACAACACCGCACAAACAGCGGGGTCAAGACAGCCATTATCCCGCAACGGAGTAAACCCAACATGCGCTCTCCCAGTTTGAACAATGCGGGCTAAATGACGCCCTAGGCGGCATGCACTTGCCGCATGCGCACTTACACAGACATCCCTTTTCAAAATGGTGGCACCTGTTATTTCAAATAAAAAACGTTATGGTTAAAGGGGTTTAAGTAATAAAGCACTTTTCTGCCAATGTGAATAATAAAATAAAACATCCTAAGAATTTTGACAAGAAGAATCAAGGAATAACGCGGCCAATCCTTGTTAAAATGACTCTCGTTCTCTCTCTCTACATGTTGCGCTTGTGTGTACAGCCACAATCCCCACATACCACTATCATTTATTGAAAACAGCTGAGGCAACTAGTTTTCTGAATTTTAAAGTGTGTAAAAAATAAGTAAATGTGTGTAAAATAAGTATAAGATGTGTCAGAATGCATATAGCTAACGATAATTAATAAAGAATTTAAGCATACTTGCACACACCCCAGCCTACAGCTGGTAGAAATGGCGCTATCCTGCGGCCTACGAGATAAAAGCATATGGCACCAAAACGGGTTCAATAGTCTTTAAAAGAATAAAATACATTACATGAATTTATTAATTTACTGGTTTAAATGCGTTTTGAGGATAATAAAACTTTTAACAGTGTCATTTTAACGGGGTCACCAGATGCATTGTGCTTTTCAAGCTAGAGAGGAAAGAGGGTCTTAAATGGTAAAAGCAGTAGCTGTGTATTGTTAACGGGGTATTTTTAAACAAAATACACTATTTCACATCAGAAAAAACATGACTATCCTGTTTTTAGGGGGATTTATGCGCATTGCATGTCTAGACATGTCGGTCAGCTAATGGTCACAGTGGGGGAACGGGGCATCGGCGCAAGAGCTTTTGGAGTCATGAGCGATAAGCCCATGAGAAGGAAGCATACTCAGCATCGCCGACGATGCCGTTGACTCCAGGGGGTTAATGAACAGATGATGCTCACAAAGCCGCTGCGAGACCTGACGAATATGGTGGACATGTTACTCTAGGGAATTAGAATAGACAAGAATATAATCGATACATACCTGGCTTCTGATGAGCCACACCTGTTCTCAGGTAAATACCAGGAACAGGTGTGGCTCATCAGAAGCCAAGTG
>JAODJU010000033.1:11671143-11682452 GCA_026776725.1 Gnathonemus echidnorhynchus
TGATTCTACATTAAGATTTCAGCGAGATATAAACTGAAATAGACGCGAAAACTACGCTGCATCGCCGACGATGCACTGGACCCCTAAGAGATAATAGAGACTCAGAAACCCAAATGCAATGAGCCGAGGTTCTAGGAAATGGACAGTGAAATGGCAGGCAAGAATTAGAGTCAGTGTCACATTGGCAAGGAAGTCAATCCTATGATGACACAATGGATTGGAGGTAAGGACCCCAGGGAAATTTGAGGGAGAACTGGGTTCAGGCAATTGGGAACTAGGGAAGACAGCAGGAAAACAGGACACAAGACAGAGAATAACTACTCACTATGTCACATTCCAAAGATAATACCTCAAACTGATTGCTCAGGCAGGAATATATAAAAAGGACTGCGATCAGTTGATAACAATCAGTTAGCTGCTTGTTATCTCGTGGGTGCACGTGGTGCATGACGGTCATTTGCAGGTAGGTCATGTACTATAAAAATATTGTCTGTAAAATGAAGCACACAAAGCAGCATTTTTGTCTTTATTAATTTTATTAGTTTGCTATACCCTCCTTTGATTGGGGAATAAACCACGTTTCGTCCTATTTACGGCTCTCTCACCTGCTTCACCGCTTGCCCGCACTCGGTCATTAGAGAATGACAGACCTCCAGAAGAAGACGCATCAGCTTACCCCAGCTGAATATAGTGCACTTATTACTGAGGCAGGGTACTGGATTCAGCAACCCAAGATCCGGGAGGACCTGATCTGCCCGTCCCGCCTGTCTTGCCGGCGCCTGACCTGCCCGTCGTTCCTGACCTGCCCGTCCCGCCTGTCCAGCCTGATCTGCCTATCCCGGTGGCTACTGTGCCGCCCAGCGAGGCTGCGGCATCCCCTGCTCGCCTGGAGTCGGCAGCTGCTGCTACGGCACCCCCTTCTGGCCTGGAGTCGGCGGTCCCTGCTGCAGCTCCCCGCCCGAGGTCCCCGCGTCGCCCACTGCTCTGCCTGAGCCTCCTCCGCACTGCCGAAGCTCCCTGTGGCTCCGCCCACGCCCGAGATCCCGGTGCCACCTGTTGCTCCGCCCGCTGCTGCACCCGAGGCTCCTGCTGCAGCTCCGCCTCCATCTGCAGCTATCCCCGGGGCTCCTGCGCCGGTCCCTCCGGCTGCGCCCGAAGCGCCTGCTATGGCCCCGCCTCCGCTCGCGCCTGAGGTCCCGGCACTTCCGCCTGAGGTCCCGCCTCTGGCTGCTGCTCTGCCCCCTGCAGCGCCCGAAACCCCTGTGACTCCTGCCCTGGTGCCCGTGACCCCAGTCCATGTCCCCGAGGAGGTCCCGGACTTCTCGACCACCGCTCCTTTCCCCTTGGTGGATGAGGAGCTCGAGTAGGACCCCTTGGGGACCTCCCTCATGACTCCTCTGCCCTCACCCCGGTGAGGTCGATCCTGGAAAGAGCCCCGCCTGTCAATGTCCCGAGCCAGCCCTGCCCCCTGGCTCGCCCTCTCTTGCCTTGGCTAGGGCTTGGGAGGTGCCTGTGGGTCCTTTGGCTCCGGCTGGGCGGTCGCCTGCGGGTCCCCCTCCGTGTTCCGTGTTCCAGGTCCCGTATCCCTGGTCTTGTCTCGTCCCTTGCCTCCCCTGAGGCACGCCCGGAGTACGTGCCTTTGGGGCACGTAATGACCTGCTCGTCCGATCCTCGTATGTGCCACGCCCCCTCATTACCTACGTGTACTACCCCGATTGTGATCACCTGTTGCCTGTTATTTTCTGCTTGTCTTGTGTATTTAGTGTCCCAGGTCTGTCATTGACGTAGTTTGCCGTGTGCTCCCCAGTAGTCCGGTCAGCCCTAAATAAACCCTGTTTTGTCCTATTTACGGCTCTCTCGCCTGCTTCCCCGCTCGCCTGCACACAGTCATTACACACAATGGATGGGAGACAAAGCCTTAATCAGTGTAGTCCAGTGAGTACAGGACTGATGGATGGATAAAATGAATGAACCCATTTTCTGTAACTGCTTGTCCTATTCAGGGTCATGGGGGGGGGGGGGGGTTCCAGAGACTATGAGTGCAACCCAAGACGGGGCACCTACTGATCACAGGGCACACTCACACACCTACATGCAATTTGGCATCTCTAACCTCAGTATATTTTTGGACTGTGGGGAGAGACTGGATACTGGGAGGAAACACCCAAAACAACTTAGGGAGAACAGGCAAACTCCACATACAGAACCAAGCTAGATTTGAACCCTGGTCCCAGGGGTGTGAGGCAACAGTGCTGTCCTCATCTATTTTAATTCTATTAAAAAAAAATCCAAATTGATATTTCGTACCAATTGCATGAATGTCACAAGAGCTTAGCTGTGTCAAAGTTATAATTCCATATTTTTTGTGGTTTTTATGCTTACTATGGATGAATTTGTTTTTCATATACGGTGATGGGTTATATTTTTAATTTCATTGCTAAAATTTCTCCTGTTTTGTCCAAATTAAGATATTGGATAATATTGGATTCAATTTCCATAATTCTTTGATAAAAAAAAAAGAATTACCTCATACTATGGAATTTGAAGATGTGTATATCTTTGTGCTAGAATTTTTCATGTTGAATTTCATCGTATTATGTATAGTACTTAAATATGTGTAACTATTAAGTGATGTATTGTCTTGCGTCAGTGGCACAGAGCGAGGAAGCAGGCACAGGAGTCCAGGGATTCGGGGGAACGAGGGATTTATTTTGGGGAGAACACATTCAGGAACACGGAGCAACCTGAAGGACTGTCATCAATGACCGGACTAGGGAAGCATACTCTGAAGCAGACTTAAATATGCACCACAGTAATCATCATGACTTGAAACAGCTGGGAACATGGGGATTCCACACAAGGTAGAGAGGGGGGGCATGGCACACGGGAGGATCAGGATGATCGGGGCATGACAGGACTCCCCCCCCCACAAAGGTGTGCACTCCGGGTGCACCTAAAGGGACCGAAGGGGCAACACAGGGGACACAACGGGACTCAGGGCATGATGGGACAGCACCTAGGGAAACAAAAGCAGAACATTAACGAACTAAAGGGAACAGCAAAGGTATAAGGGACAAGCAGGACAAGAACCAGTAGAACAGCTGACAAAATGCAGACATGAACTGGGACACCAAAGTCAGAAATACAAGACCCAAAGACACCAAGGAAAGGGACAGCAAAGGAACAATGACAGAGGACAAAGTGACAAAAGGGACCGAACCACCAGGGGGCACAAAACCGGCAGGGGGAACACTGACAGAAGGAGGGAAGGGGCCAGGCGAAAACACAGAGGAGCCAGACAAACGGGGAAGAGAACCAAGGGGAGGACAGCCAAACGGGGGCAAAACCAAGGGGCAAAGAGGCAAAGGGCAGGGGGAACCAGGGAGCCAAAGGGAACCTCGACAGGCAGGAGCAGCAAGGGTCACAGGCAATGGCGAGGCCGGAGCTGGAGGGACCCTAGGCAGCTGTGAAGCAGGAGGCGGAGGGACCACTGGAGGAGATGAGGAGGAAGGCGAAGGCGACAACAGAGGAGGTGAGGATGGAGTTCAAGCAGCTGCAGGAGACAGTGTAGCGACAGCCAGCGAAGGCACAGGCGACTGATGAGGCGGAGCTGGGTGAACCGCAGGCGACCGACGAGTTGTAGGAGGTGGGACTGCAGATGACCGATGCACCACCACAGGGGGGACCGCAGACGACTGTTGAGTAGGCGCCAGGGGGACCGCAGGTGACAACTGAACAGGAGCCATATGCGACCGCCAGGCGGAAGCAAGGGGGGCCGAAGGCGTACCCAGGGGCAGGGTGCACGGCACCCGACCCTAGCGTAAGTGTCCTCACCCTCGGTGAGAGACCGAGAGACAGGGTCCTGGTCGGGGTCTGCCATGACAGGGTGGTGGTCGGGGCATCACTCTGGAAGAGTTCACTGGGGCAGGAGTCAAAGTAATTCCCGAGGAGTCCCACTCAAGTTCCTCCTCCACCTCTAATGAGGGGGGAGGAGTGGTGTTCAGGTGATTAGGGACCTCCTCGGGAACAAGAACTGCAGGAACTGGAGCTGGGATGGGAATTGGAGCAGGAACCACAGGAACTGGAGCAGGAACCACGGGAAAAGGAGCAGGAATAGGGACTGGAGGGTACGTCTGCACCTTGGGTGCGCCTTACAGTATCTCCTTCAACAGGAAAGCAATGGCTCGAGCTGCAGGGTCCTCCTTTACCTAGGGCTGTTTAAGACTGAGGTACTCCTCCTCAGTAAGGCGAGGCTTCTTTTCATTGAGTCCGGTCATTCTGTCTTGCGTCGGTGACACGGCACAGGGAAGCAGCCACAGCAGTCCAGGGATTCAGGGGAATGAGGAATTTATTTAGGGAGAACACATTTGGGAACACGGAGCAACACCACAGTAATCAACATAACTTGAAACAACTGGGAACACGGGGATTCCACATGAGATAGAGAGGGGGTGTGGCACACAGGAGGATCAGGACGATTGAGGCATGACATGTATGTTGTAATTGTAATTGTCTTAGTGATATTGATTGAAGTAACCAAGTTACAACAGGTTGTGCTTATGTAAGTCTATATAAAACATATTTAACATATGTGTTGTTATATGGAAATTATAACAAATCACTTAAGTTATTTTAATGGTAAAAAAAAATGGTGCCACTAAATAGTCATTTTGCTCATTTGGGATTTAACATGAAACTCCAACTTCTGGACAGAGATGCCTGGGTAATGCACCTGATAGCTTTTCACACCCAGCGGTGGCTGTATGAGGAGTAGCATATACTGTAGCACGACAGAGGTGCATGGATGTCATCTGCATCTGGCCAGGGCTGCAGAAAAGCAGAAAAGAGAGATAAGCAATTAGGCAAAGATAAAGACAGTGTGATATCTGGGTACCTTGTCAAAAATGTCAGAAACACTTTAATATACCATTTATTAATAATCAATTTCCCCCCCAAATCCATCCATTAATTTTCCATAGCTTCTTATCCTATGCCAAGTCACCATACACCTGAAGCTCAGAAAGCACGAGGCAATGGATACTCTGAATGGCATGCCAGCCCAGTCCATAAAAGAAAGTGCTCAGCATGAGGAAACGTGTAGCCAGATGAAACCCAAGTAAACTTCACTTACACACATACGTGGAGGCCACGGTCCCAAGAATATGAGGCCACAGTGCTGTTCACTGAATTGATTTGAATGGAAATGTTCATTATAATTTAAAAATATTCAGCACAATCTAATAAATGAAAAGTTCTATAGCCACATTAATCTCATTACATAGAGTATCTTTTCCTACAGGACTGTCGGTTGTCTGTGTTTATGAACTGTTCAGTAAGCAATTATCATTTCTATTTATGTAGTAAATAGTCAATGCATGAATAATCATCTAAATATACTGTACTATAGACAAGACCATATATTCTACTGATATGAAAGCCTTTGAATGTTAACTAAATTGATTACTAAATAATGTCTAATTAAATCTACAACTTGTCAGCAAAAACAAGAATATCTGAAAGTCTGAAGATTGTTAAGTGATCATTTACATTAGCTCACTCTCTGGTACATTTTTATGTTTACTTGTGTTTTCACGGGTAACCATATATTTACCCATACTTGACTGTAACTTACACCTATGAGTGACATCATTCTGTTTGCATGTAACTGTACATGGCAACCACTGGGTCAGTCAGAAAGTGAACAAATAAAAATACTTCTGTCTGCTCATGGGATCATAATCAGCAGCAGTGGAATTAGTTTTAAGCTGTGATTCAACTGTATTTCTATCATCAGCATGTTTGCAAAGGTGTTACACATATCCTGCATTGCTCTGTGATAAAACAGCTAACATCATGAGCCCAGCTGCTATCCTTGCACCCATATGAATGTAATAATGAATTGAAAGAGGTCAGAGATGAAAGCTCCACTGAGTTAGGGTTAAGGGTGTTCCAAACTGCTGCTGTAAGGTTTCCCACACTTCCAAGTGCAACAGTTCAGACAATGAGCACAGCCTGGGAGACTGAACAGCCCCTCAGGCTTCAATAGATCAGCCCTGCATCTTGGTGAAACACCCTGCTTTGCTCCCTGCATCTCATATCCATGTTACTGTATCTAAACGTAAACCTGTAAATAGCAAATCCTATCAAAAGAGTAAAAGATGAGCCTTTTGATGCCCATGAATCCAGGAAAGTAAATTACTAACAATTAAGTAAAATGAGCAGGTTTTCTGATAACTAGAATGACAGAATAACTAAATTATTCCTATGTTTGTTTCTACACTATAAATCAAGACCAGTTGAAGCCGATGTGGCACCCCAGGCAAGCGTCAAAACAAATGTTTTGAAAACAAATGTTGTGTTTGGAAACGAAAATTTAACCCCCAAAAAAAGAACTGTACATGGCCACATGGACATTTAGATCAAGCTCGCTGAAAAAGAACTCACCAGGCAGGTTTTCATGGTAATGTGATCCTTTCCTACTATGAAAGACATGCAGGACTATTACTCTTTATGTATATATGAATAATTTTTTTGTTATCCGGCATTAAAAACCATAGTTGTAATCATTATTTCACACTCAAACCCTTGTCCTTTGTTAGAATCATCCAACTCAGTGGAAAATGGTGAGTTTTCAGTGGTGCTCAAAAAGTTTCCCCTATTATGTTTTGCAAAATGATGGAAAACATAAGGCAACAGGCCCAGACTCCATCCCAGGGCGCACGCTCAAGGCCTGCTCATCTGAGTTAAATGGGGTTTTCACTGACATATTCAACCTGTCCCTGGCACAGGCATTTGTGCCTTCTTGCTTTAAGGCTACCACCACTGTGCCCCTTCCAAAGAAATCACAGGTGAGCTGTCTAAATGACTATCGTCCCATTGCACTCACTCCTATTGTGATAAAATGGTTTGAGAGACTAGTCATGGCACACATTCAGAAATCAATCTCAGCGACCCTCGACTGCCTACAGTATGCTTATCTCCAGAATCAGTCCACTAATGACGCAGTCAATGCTGCTATTCATATGATCCTCACACGCCTGGAGGGAAGAGACACATATGTGAGGATGCTGTTTATTGATTATAGCTCAGCATTCAATACCGTTATCTCACAGAAACTGTGCAACAAGCTGGTCTCACTTGGACTGACATCCTCCCTCTGCAGCTGGGTGCTGAATTTCCTCACAGACAGACCCTAGTCAGTGAGAATTGGTAACCAGACATCAGGCACAAGAAGAATCAGCACAGGTTGCCCCCAAGGCTGTGTGCTGAGTCCGCTGCTTTACATCCTGTTCACCCATGACTGTGTGGCCTCTCAGAACAACACGAGCATCATTAAATTTGCTGATGATACCACAGTCATAGGGCTGATCACCAGGGGGGGTAGAGACAGACCATAGGACCGAGGTGGCGGGACTTGTGGCCTGGTGTCAGAAAAACAACCTCACTTTGAACACAGATACAACCAAGGAGATGATCATCGACCCAAGGAAAAAGAAGTCACAGCACACTCCTATTCATATCTATGAGGCCGAAGTGGAGAGAGTGGAAATCTTCAAATTCCTTGGAACTAACATCAGTGAGGATCTGACTTGGACTCATAATACACAACTCATCAACCAGATGCACAAAAGACTGTACTTCCTGAGGAAGCTGAGGAAATTTGGTATGCCAACCAAAATCCTAACCAATTTCTACAGGGGTACAGTAGAGAGTGTCATCACCAGTTCTATCACTGTATGGTATGGCAACTGTTCTGTGCAGGAGAGGAAGATTCTCCAGTGTGTAATTAAAACTGCACAGTACATTACTGAACTCATCTCCTCTCTGCAGGACATCTATAACAGTAGGGTCATCAGAGAGCCCACAACATAATTAAAGACAATACACAACCCCAACACATCGTGTTCATACTGTACCGTTCCCCTAAATAAGACGCTACAGAAGCATAAAGTCATGCACCACAAGACTGACGAAAAGCTTTTTCGCTCAGGCAATCAGACACTTGAACAATGCTAAAAGTTAATCTGACCCCATATTCATATCCAACTCTCACTGTATGTCATTTAGCACTGTGCACTTTATTGAGTGATTTATTCTATTGTATATCTTTTTCAAAGGGTGAGCAAGCAAAGTAAGAATTTCATTACATGGTTCTAACGTGTACATGTTTTGTACTGTGTATATGACAATAAACTTCTTGAAACTTGTGCACTGGGCTTAATCTTGTCATTAAAATGGCATCACCCTCCAGTCAATGCAGACATGCCACCCTCATTCAAGTCTTCCATATAATAAAGGTTTTCTCATATATACAGTATATTGCTGGCTTGGTTGTAACACTGTTGCCTCATGCCAGTAGGAGTTTGAGTGCCACTCCTACTCTGTATATGTGGAGTTTACATTTTCTCCCCGTGTTGTGTGGGTTTTCCCCCGTAGCGCAAATATATGCAGTTAGGCTAATTGGTGTTTCTTCATTTGTAAGCCCTATAACAGAATTACATCCTATCCAAAGTGTACACCCTACCAGGGATAGGTTTCAGGTTCCCCTGTGACCCTGACCAGGAAAGGTGCTGTATTTCAAAAATGAGTATCTCTTAACAATGTACATTTCTATAAATTATTTATGGAATCTTCTCATTAGTTTTTTAATTACAATGGAACAGTCGATTGTGATCTATGTTTTTAAATTTTGTATAAGGCTTTTTTTGCATGTCTCTTCCTGCATTCGGCAATAATCATTCAAGAACAGAAATGAATGTAGTGTTTTTATAGGTCAACTCAAATAGACTGAGGAATCCCTTTAGGCATCCGCTTGGATCTGTTCCAGTGGCCTTTGGGTTAATGTATGAAAATAATCCTTAAGTTATTTTACATTTTCTAAGAAGCCACTATATCCTCTATGTCAAATTAGGAATTTATTGAAGCACAGCAAAGACGAACCCTTGACTCTGGTCCTACCTCATTGTCCCAAATGACAGCTCTGTCAATTGGTGCAGTAAGGACCAGCTCAGCAGTTGTTCAAGTGAGGTCCTCTTGGCTCAGGGATGAAAATTGGGTTATATGAGAAGGTACCACAATACATGGCTCATGATTCCTCATGTCAGGAATGTGTCGAAAGCAGAAAAGAATGAATTGCTTGCATGACCCCAATCCTGCACTTGCCCACCCTTGGCAGCCGGCCAGGCTGATTGACAAGTGACGCTATCCCTGGGTCCACCTAACACCAAGACTCCTGCCCCCCTGAGCCCTCCTGCACACACTGGCTCAGCTTTCATGTGAAGCTTTAGCTATGTAAATTCCTTGAGCTAGCTCAATTAGAAAAACAGATTATGCTGCCATCGTACCTAACTGACCAAAGCTCTCTGTGACAGATAAAAACATGTACGAGTGAATACTGGAGAACTCGGTGAAAATATAGATAATGCTAAAAGCAAAGTGCCACTCTCTACAATTGATGGTGACTTGGACTATAAATTTAACAAAGTGAAATCATCACTTTCTAAAGTGATGTTCTTTGACCGATACCGGGGGACTTCACTTCTAATTAACAATCTGCTTGTATTCAAATGTCCCTCTGTATCTACTGCTTGTTTTATTTTTAAAGTGTATCCTATGACAAAAGACACTTTAAACCCTTTCTTGGATTACATAGGGATGAGTGTTAGCTCATAGATACAGGATAAAATGTCTTTGGGCAGCCTCTAACCATCATTATGTGCTGCACATACATATATTTTAATAGGTTTAGAGGCAGACCAATCACGCTTGACTCTCTGTTGCCTGGTTACCACTATCTTGGTAGCTAAACACAAGGCCATAAGTTTTACATCATGGACTCTATTTCAGAAAGTTATAGAACATGAAAGATAGTATTACTTCACAGAATTGCTGAAGCGAGCTTCTCAAAGTCATGGACACCTGCTCTTTCAGGGTGTGATACAAAATTACCTAGTGGCTTAAAAGAAATATCGTAGTGATCACATAATGTCATTTTGCATTTGTATATAAAAAATATTGCCTTCCCCTTACCTACAGCTTGTCAGTTAATGGACCAATAACCAATTTTCCTTGCTGTATTGTATATATTTCCTCAATATAAATATTGTCTTCAGTGTAAATGTATAACAACATTCTCTCACTTTCCCTCAAAATCAAAATATACATATATAAAATTGAAACATATGCACTCATTCATTCTGCACCTGCTATTTTTTTGCTGCAGTATATACACACGCCTACAGTACCAACTCTCCTGCATTGATCGTAGGCCTCCTACAATTGGGTCCAATATCAGGCTCTCATTAAGCTTATACTGTAATTTCTCCCAAACATTTTATAGTATCTACCCCTAATTAGGGGTGAGCCAAATATCTGGTATGAATAATGTGTCCTTTTCAAAGGTGATTCTCATCTGATTATTATTAATGAATATTATTGTCTGTCTTAGGTGTTCTTTTCATTTTATTATTGGATTTTATGGATATGGTAGCTAGTTTAAATCAACGAACTACAAATTCTTAAAACACTTAAATAGATAATGCCCATGCTATATTTTCAAAATTCTGTAAACTGACATATAGTATACGATGCAATCCTGAAAACGCACGCAAAACGAAAAACGCAGCAAATACATTCACAACACATGGAGTTAAGGCTGGGAAGAATATTGAATTTTTATGGTATATCTGTCACGTCCGGTGCACGAGCAGGGAATGGGGAAGCAGATCCAGGAGACGAGAATCGAAAACGGGGTTTTATTAACAGAACGAGGAGCAGCACAAGACACGTTAATGACGGATCTGGGGATACAAACTCTGACGTGGACTTAAATTCACATGACTAAGGGATGGAAATGCAGAACAGCTGAGAATAATCAAGAATTCACATGAGGTAACGAGGGGGACATGGCACACGGAAGGATCATATGAGCAGGTCATAACAATATTGATGTATTTTCAAAAATATTCCTTTATTCATCTTTCTAAACTGTGCAAAACATGTCTTCTTAACAGTGCAACTGAAATTGAATAAAATACTGTTTTAAAAAAAACCCAAATCAAAATAAGTAAATAAAAAAAATCTTCAAATAAATAAACTAAGTGTCACGGGTTGTGCGGAAAGGCGAGCGGGTAAGCAAGCGACGGAAGCCGGACTGACAGGGAGACGGGGTTTTTTCTGAGTAGACAGGCGGACATCCACAAACAGAACATAACCAAACGACGTCAATGACAAGTCTGGGGGAAACTAACAGAGACGCGGACTAAATACAAAAGACAGAGCAAACGGAACAAGGCACAGGTGAGAACAAT
>JAODJU010000033.1:11703035-11719540 GCA_026776725.1 Gnathonemus echidnorhynchus
GTACTCAACTGGTTGGTTGAAACAAAATCCTGGTTTGGATTTTTACTTTCTGGACCTGAAATGTCCACCTCTGGTGGCCATATATGCAGGGTTGCCATAAAGGGAGGGAGGAATATAAGACCATTCCAAGGGCCCCTGAGTGCCAAGGACCTTGAAAGATTTGGAATATTTGGAGCATAATATCATAAACTAATTGAACAGACATTGAAATTACACAGTAGAAACATGCAGAATATGTTACTATTTTCAAATAAAAATAAATATTTTACTTTGTTTTCTTTTTTTGGCACAAAGAAGCAAATCATAAATCCTATGTTTCCCTTCATTGTTTTAGCTGGAATGATTCAGCCCTGTCATCCCCCTCATGACTCCCTGGTTAGCCAATATCAGCTGGCCAGCCTATATTTGAATAAGTCAGTGTGAATTCCAGGGCATGTGTAAAGTGCCAAAATTAAAATCTGGTTATTAGAAAAACATTTAAGGCTTCAAAAATTTGAAAGAAAAGGGAGTGACAATTGATGTTTTTCTCAGTGAAAGGTCCATTTATATTAACATTAGTGTTTGTCCATACTCAATTTCCATGTGATACAAAGAATCGTTTTTTTATAATTCCATAGCTAATGTTAATGGCAGTGAAATTAGCTTGCTGCTACAACAGATAATTATATATTAAAATGTTCATGCTAATTAATCATTACCTCTTCATTAAAAATTAGTTACAATTTATTTCTTGAACTTGGAGAAACCTGACCTTGGTGAAGTTAATGCAATTCATGTATTAGGTCAGTTCTGCCCTAATGTTTTAATATATGCTCTGCCAGATATATTCTGCCGTGCCAAATACCTCCCCCAACTGGTAATTTCTACAATGGGACCCACCTCCCATGGTGACATTTAATCAGAGGGCCCAGAATTAAAAGCTGTGCCCCTAGGTATATGTCTCACTTCAGACCAAGGAGGATGAGCAGTTTTGACCTAAAGGTATCTGTACTGTATTTACTTAATGGTGTATTGTTAGTACTGGTGACTGTCCTGGCCACAGGCTGTACAGATTATCAGCCTTTGTTGTTTTATTGAACTCATTATTTAGTGCAGGAAGTCACTTCACTTGTTGCTGTAGATTTTACTTATGCTACTTTAAATGAACCAGCAAAATGTGCTCAGGTGTGCCCCTTGTTTCAGCACAAAGCAAGTCTGCAGTGCTGTGCCTTTAGACAACCTCCACCAGACTTTGGAGTACCTTTCAGAATATAAGAATCCCTTTTGTTATGTTTCATCATAGTTTGGGCTGGTTATTAAAAGTGTTAAAGTACTTCTTACTATTGAGTACAAGCTTTAGATGGATTTAGTTCTGGACATTGAGGTTTATGTTGCACTGCACAGTGGCTCGACTGGGATTTGCTGTGCTCCATTAGAGTTGTTTGGGTTTGGGGGGGAGGGTACTGACATCTCTCTGCTCAGAATTCAGGGGAATTTCCGCTGCCTTGAGTGCCAATTTCTATTTTCGAGTTTTTGCTTTTAGACATACCAGGAACTGCGAACCGAAGGAGTGTGATCATTTATACCAAAGGGGAATTCCACTTTGTGCTGGCTGCAGTGAGCAAAGCTGCATTGGGAACAATGGGCTGATGGATCAGTTACGACCTTATCTCTTTCTTCGGTATACTGGGCAAAATGTCAGTTTCATTTTTTTAACAAAGAATTTGTTTTAAAATGGCTACACATATTTTTAAATCATTTGCTTGTTTAACATATTTAAATTGAATTAAGAGTGTCTCTTGGTTTACATGGAGAGTGAGCTGAAGCTTGCAGTCATATTTTCAGAGCTGTCTAATTAGGCAATTCACATGTGCCTCTCTGCAGGCTAAGAGACCCTTCTGCTCGCCTGTCGTGGACAGAGAGCTCATTCCTCGCTGCCATGTCACAGTCACAATCATCACAAGCATCAACAGTGAGTGACATCGTCAGCCAGGATGTCTTTAACCAGCTCCTGGAAATGCTGGACCAGTGAGTATAATGCCTACAGGGGAAAAAAGATGACATATGTCTCCATACACCTTTGAGGAATGAGAGTAATATTTGGCCTAGACTGGATTGTTGATTAGCTTACTTTCATTAAGTCAGGATAATTTGTACATGTTTTACGTTTACTGTAATATACCTAATTCCATACATATTACACCAATATTTTGCAAACAAATTTACTGCTTTATATGATTAAAAATTACATTTTTTTCTCATATGAATAGTGTGGTTGTGACCAGTCTGTCTCATTTTTAAATAATATTTATTCTGGACAATTTATTATTTTCTTTACATGGTCTCCTTTCCCATTAATGGAAATTGTTATAGATATTAACAGCAATTTCCACTGGCAGAAGCTGAAAGGTGGCAATCTTGCAAACGCATTTTGTTATTCAGTGATACCTTGGTTTGCAAGCATAATTCGTTCCGGAAACATGCTTGTAATCCAAAGCACTCATATATCAAAGTGAATTTTACCATTAGAAATAATGGAAACCCAGATGATTCGTTCCTCAACCCAAAAATATTCATATAAAAATGATTAATGCAAAATATAACGTAAAAATACATAAAGAAATTAAACTGCACTTTACCTTTGAAAAGAATCGTGGATGGTGTAAGGGAGATGAGAGAGAGGAGAAGAGGAGGGTTATTTTTAGGACAATTTTCACTATAACGGAATCACTGCTATCTGTTGGCTCGCTGAAATCTTTTTCTTTTTGTGCGACTTTAACAAGGAACCTATCCAATGGCAGCTGCTTTTGCCTCCTTTTCGATTTTGTGGAAATGTGGACATTGCATTGCCGCTAAACAGATTCATCGCTCGCACTGCCACGCCCTTATTCAGGTGGTGCTTTTCTACTAAATTTTACTATACAAGTGAGGCACGTTGACTGAGACCAAGCATAGGAAACGATTATCCACAATCCCGCAGCGAGAGAGAGAGAGAGAGAAGAACCATCAGCTCAGTTGTGGTTACGTGATGCTAGGCAGACAAAGTGTATACGTAATACTCGTATTGCAAGACCTCGCTCGTTCATCAACTTAAAATTTATTTTTAAATTTTGCTTGTCTTGCAAAACACTCGCAGACTAAGTTACTTGCAATCCAAGGTTTTAGTATATATCAGTGTATCTACATTTTATATATATGTTGAATATTTTTTCTGGCAAATTGTGTCAGCAGCATGAATATTTATTATACATACCTTATCAATTGTTTTAACACTTGAGAAGTACTGGTTTGTTTATTAAACACTCCAAAAGGTCATTGCAACATATTTGTATTCACTGTGCGATGATGTTGGTTTACTTAATGTAATATTTTGCCATAGGTCAGCTTTTCATTCAGTTCAGCCCATAGAACTCAACTTCTCAGAGCAACCGGTGGATCTGTCCCCTGGCAATACTATTGAAATCAGCATGGATTGCATCACCATGCACAGCCCCGATGAGCACCTTACTGTGAGTACTCTTACACACTGAAGAAAAATGTCATTGCTTGTAATTGTGAATCCCTTCTCAGGTCTGCTAAAGGCAATACAGGATGCTTAAATGTCAGGGGAATTATTCAACATGAAAAATGAAATTTGTATGTTTTGGCAAGTTTGTTTTAAATGAAGTATGTATTAGATGGGAGGCAACCCTGTATTAGAAGGACACATATTTTTTTTTATTCTGAGAATAAATAGAATGAGAATTTCAACATATGATACATTATTTCACTAATCATGTAAACTGTGTGGATGACACAGTGGTGCAGTGGTTAGCACTGTCACCTCACACCTCTGGGAGTTTGCATGTTCTTCCTGTGTTCTCGTGGGGTTTCCTTTGGGTACTCTGGTTTCCCCCCACAGTCCAAAAAAATCATGCTGAGGCTAATTGGAGTTTCCAAATTGCCCCATAGGTGTTTTTATGTATGTTTGTGTGGGTAAGTGAATAGTGTGTGTGAGTGTGCCCTGCAATGGGTTGGTGCCCAATCCTGGGTTGTTCTCTGCCTTATGGATGTAGCTTCCAGGATTAGGCTCCAGATCCCCCATGACCCTTAACAGGATAAGTGGTTTCAGCAAATGGATGGATGTAAAATATACCTTTGGGATCATAGGATATTACATTCAGACAATTTCAGTGGACCATTAATCTAGAGAAAAAACAGTTACAGTGGATAAATGGGCAGAAGTAATAAGAAGATTTCACTGGTTATTTAAAAACGGGATATAATCTTCCTCTTAAAATCTGAATAATCCATTATGTGGGTATTATTTTTATCTTCTACCAAGTGTAACAAATTGAGGAATGATTCAAGCTCCTTTTAATTACTGCTAGCTCACAGAGAAAATAAACCAAAGAAAATGTCACAAAGCATTTCTTTGGCCACCACCAAATTGCAAAGAAGTGGTTGTTTTGTGCATTTAGTGTTTTATATCAATGAATATAACATTATTTGAGAGCGTTATCCAGGCTGCATATACACTATGACTATTCCTCAGTGTCAAAGAGTGCTACGAGTTGCTTGAATGCATTTTCTTAAAAGAGTTTGGTTCATGCAGGATTCCTGCATAGTTTCCAATTTAAAATTCCATACTTTTCCAGACTGTAGAGAGGGTGAAGATGGAAAAAGTTGGCAACCGAGGGGCTGGTGGTTTGCTAGGTCAGCGTCCCTCCGAAGATGTCACTCTGGGCAGTTACCCATCATGGCCATGACTGAATCCACCACTGGTTATGACTAGACAGCAATGCTTCATCCCTGCCATGTGGCTCACAACTCATGTTCGAAATCTTAAGCAACTTCACACATACTTCGTATTTTGCTTTCTGCTCACATTTGAGATACTTAACCAACCAGTCACAATATTTAGGACTGACAAGCCAAGTTGATGAAATTACATTTCCCCATTGTGAGCATTGTAAATTGGAAGGTAGTTTACATTAATACTTCTTGCTGGAGATTAATGAAGCGCACATCCCACAGACACACACTCACTTCTTGGTTTGCGATTTTGCTCTTCAATGTGCACTGTGCACGCATTATGGTGCTGACAACCAGCTCACATCAGTGATTTCATCAAAAACATTAATGGGTAAACTCAGATGTGTTTTTTTATTAGATAGTATGCCAGTTTGTTGCAACTGAAATATTTTGATTTTTATATATTTATCCAGACTTGGAAATCACCAAAATCAAATTCCATACTTTTCCATACTGCCTAGGAACGCTATTTTGTCTAACATTGTGAGATACATTATCAGAACTTATAAGGACATCCATCAGTACTTTTGACACTAACACAGTGGATCTTTTAGATAACACGTTCATGTCATTAAAGAACACTGTCAAATCTTGTTTAACACTATGATAAACTTAAAATAAATCTATTTTATTATTTTTGAATTACAGGCTTTTCCCTGGGCACTTCCTGTTTGACAGGTTTAGGCTAACAGATGTATGTATTGCTGTGTTCTCTAAAATATGATGATTAGCTGTACTGATTTGCTGAGAACCATTACCATAGATTTTAAATCTGGCACTTTTGCCTGGATGTAATTATTTAAGCTGGATCCATTATCTACTGCTTAAACACAATGGACAGAGTGTCTTAAAAGTGCAGTAAGGAGTTTAAATATTTTACATCAGATATCTTTTTAATACAATGTTTAAATAATCACAAGTATAACACCCAATGCAAAATGTGTGTTTTATTTTAACTGGGGGAACTGGTTAGGTGGCTGAATGGAATGTGATTGTGTTTCTCCAGCAAGAAGTGAGTTACAGGGGCATGTCACTGATGAACAGACAACCCTCTATGTCCCCTCTGCCTGTGGTCTTATTCTTATTTCTACCTGTGTGTTAAAGAGCAAACAAGGTAAGACTTCCTCAGTACAGGTGTGGCAATGCCCTTGAATGTCAATGCACTTCCTGTGTAGTAATATATAGAATGAAAAGGATGTTAAAATCCTTACACATCAGCACTGGGCATTCACTCCTTTACCCTGTCTGGCAGTGAAAACAGATCGGAGCTCCCCTCCCACTGAAGGAATGCTGCTCTCTCTCTTCCTTGGGTGCTGTCTGGTACTGGGTGGGGGGCTAAAAAAAGAGTAGCAAAACAGAGCGTTGCTTTCTGTATCTGCAAGATCCATTCCTCTGCCTGAGTGGTTAGCACACCTCTGTAACCTTTAGCAACAGGAGACCACAGAGTACAGGCCGTGACACTTGGGGAGGCCCGGGACTATCCAGCAATTACACACTTAGCAGCACCCTTTGATGAAGGGCCAGATTTGGCACTGCCTTTCCCTCTTTTACGTCTCATTAGTATACATCTTGCAGTCAACCCCCACAGGGGGCATGTTTGTATTGTCTAGCGCTTGCGCTTAGTAAGGCATTTTTCTTACTTCTTGTTTTCTTTAGCTGCAGGGCGGCAATTTAGTAAAGAAGCTGCAGCCATGTCTCGGGTCCTTGTTTGATAAATACGTCTCTCTTTGCAACAAGGGGGGAAGAGCATTTGGGTTAAAATCACAAAGGAATGTGCTGGAAACAGTGGTAGCAGGAACACAATACTTTCCTCAAAACAACTGATTTTATGCCAAGGTTTAAATCAGCTGAGAATGGTGGAGTAGGGAGTCGTCTAGAAAGATGCCAGTTCCCTTAAACTGTCAACACAGGCGTATTCCTCTTGCTTAGCTCCCGGCTGACACCGAGTCATGACCTCTGATTATGTATTTGGAATCTCACCTGTATATGTCATAATGTCACTTCCCTACAACTGTAACTGTGTCAATATGCATGATTTCCTCCTTATAAAATAGTGTTTAAAAAAATCCTTGATAAAATTCTGTATATTTATGATATGTGGTCATTTATAGAAAACATAAGCATTAAAAAATCCCTCTATCTCTGATCAGGTTCAATAAACTTAGATATACCATGTTTGAAATTCGAAGCATCATTTCAGTATTGTTTACTTTTACAATAATAAAAATGTAATAAAAAAAAATAAGAAAAATTTCTTGAATTTGTAGGTACAGATTTGTGGCTGCAGCTAATGAGACTGTGAGACACCTCCCCAGCACTCAGAAGCTCCACCATTTGCCCTTCAGCAAATTCAGAAGTATTGTGTGGAATGATAGGCCTAGGAATTGAATCAAATGCCCATTAGACTATAAGGCTTTTTCTTTGATTTGAATATAGTTCATGTTGTTGAATATGATTCAGTACTCATAGTATCAAGAGTAATGATCTGCATGAGCTGTCTGTAGGACCGATCCCTTATAAGGATTAACCTGAACCATAATGTACATGGTGAGAATTCATAAATCACAAAGAATTCATAATTAGTGGTGTATATAAATCACAAAGAATGCACAATGAGTGGTGTGTGTTAGGGATAAAACACAACAAAGTGTGCTGTTATACGAAAATAATCCATGACTACTTGTTGTAATGTACCCTGAAGTGAAGGACCGCTAACCAAGTTGTAGTTCATTATTTTCATATAATCACACAAAATGGATTATCCTGCTTGTACCATGGCTAACAAGCAAAAAATAAAATAAACTAGTCACAGTTAATTTTTCAAAAGAAAATTATTTCAGTTACCTGTTCCAATGTGCCCTTAAAGATATAGTCCATATAAGGATAGAACATTATTTTTTGAGTCCAGGCACTAATAAGCAGGTGATACATATATATTTTTTTACTTCAGTTATTTTTAGTTTTGTGCCTGTGTTTGGCTTTGTAATATTCATGTTTCGTCTTGTCCTAAACTATATAATATATATTAATGAAGATATAATAGTTATACTTTTAAATATAAATAAATGGTATGGTCTGTTCCTTGCTGTGTTCCCTTATCTGGTGGCCCTTTCCCAGCTCCCCGTGTTCGTTCTATCTGTTAGTTCTGTCTGGATTCCTGGTTTTCATTGGTGGTTCTGTGTCTAGCATTTTGCTGTCTGGTCTTGTCTTCTCTGTCTCTGTGGCCGTGGCATTATCCTCACTGCCCGGTGTTCACACATTTGGTTGGTGGTAATGTCCAGGTCAGCGCCTGTCCAACCCTGCACTTCGTGTCCCCTTCCTGTTTGGCCAGCAGGTGTTGCTGACCATCCTGTCCTCTTCCCTGCTTCTTGCCCTTCAGCCCCAGTGTGCCTAGCCTCTAGTGTGTTTTCCCTGTTCCCCAGACTGCTGCATAGGTCAGTAGGATGAGTGTGTAGCCTAGATTGTGTTCCCCTGTGTCATGGGTTTGAGGCTGGCTTGAGACCAGTCTCGCCTGTTTTGTTTTCTGGATATTTGTTCTCTAGTGTTTATTTTGTGTTTTCTTATTCTAGAGTTTCCCCAGGTTTATTGTGATTACTTCTGTACGAGTATATTCTTATTTCTAGGTTCCTGGTGGTGTTTCCCCTAGTCTTTGCAGTAGATTCTTAGTTTTTAGTGTTTGTTAATTCTCTTAGTTCTGTGTGTTCTTACAGTTATTGTGTTCACCATGTTTCTCATTGCTCCTGTGTCTCCCTTGATTGGTTCATTGGTTAAGTTATACCTGTTCCTTGTAGCTCACATTGCAGTATAAATTAAAGGGTCACGTTTTAGGGTACCAACTTGGATATAGCTGCCCTGAATGCTTATTGTATTATTTCAGTATTGTAAAGTCCTCAGGATACTTTTTTTTTTTTATAAAATCGACAGATATCAGAGTACCTTAAATAACTATGGAAATGTAAATTTACAAATTTTATACACTGAGATCACCGTAAACTAAATAATATGAAAAGATGAAGAAGAGTGAGATCTTTTAGTGAACGTCAATCCTAAAAACATACTATTAGTTTGTTTGCATTTTGGGGAATTAGATTGTTTTAAAACTGTGAATCATACTTGCAGTATGTTGGGGTCATTAAAATGAGAAGACATTGGGTTTTCACAAAGTGATGAGAGTTTAAAGATAAGTGAGCTATATTGGGATGAATAATGTTCATCTTCCAAATGTCGCTCCCACATACATTTTTCAACATGTTTCAAGACTTAATTTTATTGACACTGTAAGACCTGTTTTTTTTGATTATCTGAAAGAGATTTGCACTTTTCATTATGTATAGAGAGAGGCAATGTACAGGAGTCACACTGTTAAGGACTGTCTGGACTGCATTAAAAGCTCCTTAGAAGAGTTTGAGGGAGGTATATATTCTCATGCAAATGAGTTCATGTTTATACTGCGTTGCTTTTCTGTGCTTCTACTTTTTGCCACCTTTGGACAGAAGTGTTCAGATGAGCTGTTCATTGGGATCCACTCTCCAAATAATATACCTAATGTTTAGATAATATGCAAATTATTTACCAGGCATAGACATCTGGGTCATTTTGTCTCAGCTTTTTTCTTGCTAATTCTTAAAATATAAGTTTCTTCACTTCAGGCTGCAGGTGAAATTAGATGGTTTTATTTAGTTTAATTAAATAAATCCTTGTGGCTGTAATATTGCATTACTGTTTGGCTTAGATATCACTTCTGTTTCAAATTTATTTTATCTGCGCTTGATGAAACATACAGTCTTTTGGGTAATAGAGGTTTTGTTGAAGTAAGATATTTTTTCATGCTCGTCAAAGTATTACATATATGTTCCGTTACCTTTAATGTCTTTGACTGGTGCAGTACTGAATTAAAACTGAAAAATGAAATGTACATCAGGACAGGATCTGGTGAATTTTGAAAACCTACATCTTACTATTTAAAATTGAGAAATCTGTGTGCTTAATGACAACGTATGTGTTTAATAGTCCCTTAACAGTTGAAATTGAATAAATGAAGCATGCACAACTACAACCAGCAGCATTTTAGAGTTGTACCTGAGTAGGTGAAGATAGGTGTGGAATCTAGCATTGGGCGGCTAGGTGTCAGACTCCTCCCCTTGGCAGTATATATGGCAATCCCCGTAGAATCCTATAGAGACTCTGATTATCCTGTTGACATCCATAGACCCCCAACAAATCCTAAAAGCAGGGGAAACAAGGTAGAGAACCCTGGAGCCAGAGGAGCAAACGGCGGCTGCACTGCTCAACCTCAGCGCCAACATGTTGTATTTGGAGACGGCAGCCCCAACACAGTATAGTGAGGTAAGAGGCTCGGAGATCTCTCTGTCCCACCTCAGTGTCCCACTTAGAAAGTTACTTCTTTCGGTGGAAGTGGTAATAATGGCTGAAAATGGAAGCAGCCTCAGAGATGCCATTCCATCGATTCTGACCTTGACAATTTTGGTGTCTTTCAGAATTCTTTTAAAATAAATTGTTATGTATACAAAACATAATTATATAATACAGCTATCTTTATAACAGGCTGATTAGTATTGTGAAACTTTATATGGGTCATGCCATGAATCTCTCATAAATCAGAGGGTGCAAATAATTTGTCTTCTGTTTAGCACTTGGAACAAGAATTATCCATCTCTATTTACAAAGTGTATTTTAGTTTTCTATAAATCAGGTACCAGTTAATACAGTATAAGTAAGTGATTACATCTTGATGTTTGGACAGTGGCAGATGCTATGGTCACCTCTGTTTCAGTAAGTCTATTTGTTAAAGTCAACAGAGTAGGAGAATCACCACCAATTCACCACCACTAGGCAAGCATAGTCTAGATGTAATATCAAACCCACGTCTATGGGAATAACTTCGGTTAAAACTCTTGGATATCTGCTTGTCTTTTATTTGCTCAGTTTACTAGATTATGCATTAAAGTTTATGCCAGTGGCACTAATATTTGACCTGGCTTTTGTTTGTGGATAAGTTGTACTAACATTCACAATTTTATCTGCCTTGTCGGCTATCACACTACTTGTAAACCGGACAAGAATTTAGACGGGAAACTATATAGAATCAGCTGTAATCATTTTGCTATGAGTGACAACAGGCAACAGTAAATTTTGTATCTTGGTCTGTGCTATAGTTGATGGGGACCTTTCCACATGTTTAACATAGTCATCAAAAAAAATTGTCGAAAATGTGTGTGGTGTATTCCATTTGTTAATTCTTTTCCCATTGTGAAGCAATTTTCCCCAGTAGAACGTAAATTCCTAATGTGTTGCCCAAGATAAAAATGGCTTCCACACCATCTGAGCAGATTTGGTGGAATGAGTTTGGTACTGGGTAGCACACCTAGAACAGATCGAAAGGCTTGCGTTCATTCTATCACAATTGCCATCACTTCAGCAGAGGAAAGAGAAAATGGGTAAAAAGGGGGTAAACAAATAAGCCATGCAAAAAATGCAAAAAGTTCCCCAAACAGAGAGGAAACATAATAGTCACAGCTACTCGATGTTCTCTTCATTATTCAATACGGCACAGTAATCAACATTTCATCTGGTGCTGTTCATTAAATTACTGAATTTGCTGGGTCAAATGAACATTTCAGTGGCTTGCTGGAATACATAGTGACTTCATGACATCATGCATTTGTAACTGTTATATAACTTTGTAATGATTCTTGGATAAAGTGATATTTTCCAGAAATGTTTTTGTGTTTAATACTGAAATCTAAAATTGAGCTTAAAATCATGCATGCTAATTATTTAACCACCTGATGACCTTTTATGATGGTAATTTTTTTTTTTAAGTGCATTATAATACAAATTTCCTTTTCTTTTTTTCAGTAGTTATTTTTTAATGACATCACTAATGGTCTTTTTTAGTTGTTTGCTTTAATAGTCTTAGTGTTTCTATTCAGATTATTTCTTGAAAACAGATATGCTATAAATGGGAAATGGGAAAACATTTCATGTAAGTTTTAGTAGTGATGCTCTAATAGCTAAAACAAATCTGATTTGTCTCATAATATGGAGTACAGTGGGGGCCTTACTGATGTTGAGGAGACACAAAGTCTCTTTATTTCCAAATCATGAAACAGAAAAGCCTTGATTGTTTGAATCTTAAAATCTCTTTTATTATGACATTGCTTTGCATTATTTGTCCAGTGTATATTTAATGATCTCTGCGTATTTCATACTTTCACATGAAAATAGGTTCCTTTTGCAGTGTGGCCAGTTGAGCTGTGTCTTTCATGGTCTTTACCTGCACCATGTAGGCTGTTATGTCAGTTTGCTCCCTTTCAAGCCTGGCATTCTTCATAACAGGTGTCTGTGTTGTCTTCTTGGTCAGACACCTTGGCTTCACATAGCAGTGCTGTCAACAACAAGTCACTGTGACCAGAGTGAAAAAAGCCTCCCTTTGGTCTTCTTTCATGAGTTGTCATAGTTGTTCTTGTTTTTACAGAAGTCTGAAATTGCCTTGTTTTAGGTTTTTCTTGTTACCCCAGAAAAATCTTAGTATTTTTAACAGTTATATTCGCATAGCCTTTATTGAGTGACCCTGGAACATTTTTTAAATAATCAAAAAATTAATGACGTAAAACATGTATTTTTTTCAAATGCAAAAATGTTTTGAAAGGTCCTCCAGTTGCCTTCCTTGTAGCTGGTTTGTTTTTTATCTTAATGCAGGTGAATTATATTTTATCCCCCAACCTGCCCACCCACCCCCATCCGGGATCAGGTTCTGCAGCCAGCAGTCCCCTGGGAGCCATCGGCACCATAAGAATGTGCTCACCCAGGCAATGCTGTTTAGTCTCCTGCTGTAATTGCTTTAATGGTGTGTTGGTGTAGAGATATAATCACATGCTCCACCTATCCCAGAAGGTAGCAGTCCACAAGACCCCCGTGCCTTAGTCAGCACCTTTCCCCTCCATTCAATCACCGGAGCAAACAGACGCACATGCTGCTTTGTCTAAAGAAATTAAAGTGGGCCCCAGGAATGACAAAAATTTCACCCCTCAGATGAAAATATCTAATTTTGAGTCTCTGCATTATATAGTTTGCATCTTGACTTTTGCAAATATGTATTGTCTGGAGTATTGTTAAGTCAATAATCAAGAAACATTTACTGCATTTGACAGACACACTTAGCCAGAGTGATTTACGTAAGTGCTCATCAGTGAATACATTCTGATACTGGTTCAATAGAACCTGGCTAAGAATACTATCACTCAAAAAAAAACTCTGTTGGCAAGTAATACAATTATTTTCTCTATTGCCCATATATGATGACAAAGAAGTCATGCCCTGTGAACTGTCAGTTTGGAAAATATGGTTGGATTGAAGGGAATGTTTCAGATATTCTCGTTATGCAGAATGTTACTCTGAACATTTATATGCTCACACTCTGGATTTCAGATTCCATTTAAATAATAATCAAAGAAAAATATTAATAGAAATAAACAATTTATCAGGTATATATTTCAGCTTAATCATTTGCTGGTATACATAATTTTTCATAATTCTTGCGAAAAAGAAACAATTTCTTTTTTTAAAAAAGTATTCCAGTGGCTATAGTTAATAATGACATTAATTTTGACCTCCAGTTGGGAATATCATTTGTGTTTGTAAAATTCCAGCTATGGTGTCTAGTGTCTGGTGATTTAGATTTTTCAAACCAAATCAAACCAAGTATCTTTTGACTGTGAAGGTTATCAGTCCACCACACCCCACCTCACCTCACCTCACCCCACCCCCCAACAGAATGTCCCTGACAGTGAACTGTCTGAAACAGACTGCATAACCATGCATCCAAAAATTGTAGGTTTTTAAAGACATGAAGGCTGTTAATTTACAACATTTCTGCTTAGCATTATGCCACTCCAGGGGCATATTTTTCAGGGCAGTTATAAAAGTAAGGTATTTTTAAGAGAAGCTGAGGTTCTTAATACATGCATACTGCATTGCAGTGGAATAAGATATGAAAGAAGGTATTAAAAGAAAGTATAGAATGTCCCCCCCAACAGATTTTTTTATGGCCTTCTTCAAGTTATTTAAAATTTTTTTATTTGGATTAGTGTAAGGTTTTAGTCAAATAATAGCTTAATCATGAAACACCAAGTTTCAGCCTTCATTTTTTTAATTGATTTTTTAAAGAATTGTTACACTAAAATCCATCTATTCCAGTATAACCTTACATCACTCAATACAGTCATGTTGATGGTTTACATTTTTTTTCATATTAACATTACCATACCTATTAAGATTTCAGTCATTTTATGTTTATATTGTCTTTCTTCTTCCAAGACCTACTTTTATAGTAGCAGATGATCTGAATGTGTTGGACAGATTTTAATTAGTTAGAAAAGTCACTGTGCTGCTCCACTGTAATGGCGCACTTTAGAAACTCTTAGATTAGTTACTTTGACATAAGGAATTAACAATCATTGCTGCAGAGAATTATGGAGAACTTGATTTAATGTTGATTTAATGCCATGCTAGTGTGTAATGCATTTCTCTAAACTTTTATGGCAAGTTACAGAGAATAAAATAAAAATTATGATTGTATAAATAAAATACTAGTTCTCTGTTTCTCCAGCAGATCTTCTCTTGTACATGCCTGTAATACCTAATTTAACTGTGTTAGGTGTTTTATATATTCTGCAACTGTGATTTAAAGTTATGTGAAATCCTTTGATACTCACTTCCTATTCTCATAAATGCATGACATTTACTCCTTAGGTGAGCTGATATACAGTATAATTTGAAACAGATCTACAATGAACATTCATTACATTAACTGTTTTTAAATTTGGTCCAAATATAAATCTTATTGATAACCCTAGCTAATTTGTTCCCTTGTGCCTTTGCAGCCAAATCAGATGCTAAACATGTCTGTTGAACCCTCGTGGTCTGAAGGGCCCTATTGTCCTCTGATTGTAAAGGGATTGTGTTCTCTCTATTGTAACGACACACGTGTCCTTAAAAAAATGCATCCTGCTGGAGACTGGAGGCTTTAGTTATAGCAAGGTTTTCTTTTCTTTCTGTGTATGTCTCTCATTGACAGGACAATATACACTTTTTTCACATGCCCCCTTCCATCTGCTCTGGTACATTGTTCTCAGGAATCACCTGAAAACCCCATTGCTATTGTTTTGGGCTCTGCCTGACTCGTGGCACACACAAACACTGACCCTTATCTGCAACCAGGTCACCCCCCGGCTTAACAGCATAGACTAGCCTCCCTCAGATGCTAGACTGTGTGTGTGTGTGTGGATTATGTTTATATTACATTGTGAAAAAATGTGATAAAAACTTGTTATTTTGACGCTGTGGAGATCATTTTTCAGGTCCCCACAAAGATCTGTGAATGCAATCAAAAAACTAAAAATGCCAAAAGTCTCATATTTTGTTTGCGTACTTATGGGTAAGGTTAGGGGTAGGTAGGGGTTAAGGTCATCATGTTATTAGAGTTGTCGAAAATGTGTGTGGTGTATTCCATTTGATAATTCTTTTCCCATTGTGAAGCAATTTCCCCCAGTAGAACGTAAATTCCTAATCTCCGATTAGAGTTTTCTCCGTAGAAATGAATGGCGAGTCCTCAGAAAGATATAATTACAAAACTGTGCACGTACATGTGCGTGTGTGTGTGTGTGAGTGTGTGTGAAAGAAGCCAAGTCACCTGGCAGAGACTGCACCTGCCAGAGGGTGTGAGAGCAAGACAGCTGTAACCTGCTGTGCCTGAAATAAAAGCAGTCATCCTGCAGAGATTAATAGCTGTCTAAAGAGCCACAGAAGACATGGCACCTAGTCCGGGAATGTACGGGTATAAATGGAATGGAATGGCGTGAATGGTTACCAGAGTGGGCAAGATGGGGCTGGCAGGGGTCATTCCTTCTCTCCTCAAGTGACCATTTCAGTCCTCAGTTGCTCCGCCCACATTGCCAGGGGCAGTAATGTTGTGGGCCCTAGACTACCCAGCAACAGAGGTGCCTCATAATTGCCTCCATATTACTGCCTGTCTAAGGTGTCACAATAAATCCTGACATTCCCTTCTCCTTTGCAGTTCTTTTCTTCCCAAATTGCATGTTAAGTTGGGGTAGCAGCCAGTAATGGCATACTTAAACTGTAGTTGGCCTGCTTATGTAAATGACATTACTCTGTTTACCAGTTCATGGTGAATGGACTATCCATTTTATTTATTTATTTATTTTTATTGTATTAATTTATTTATCTTGTGGTCATGTGGTGATCACTCATTCACTCAACTAAAAAAATGTATAGTAGATTTGAAATGCACGTGGGTATATATGTGTGTGTGTGTGTGTGTGCACGAGTGGGATATATTTTGTTTAAGGCTGTTTAATAAGAACGTGTATATTTACTCATAACAGAATTTAACATTAGAACATTTGCAAATTCACAGTAACAGTCAGTAACACAATAAAAAGAAAAGGAATTTCTTCAGTTCTCCAAAAGAGTGAGCTGATATTTTGTTGGATGGCTAAATGAGCACCACTTTGGTTCCTAACCCACTTCTCAGGGGCCCAACAGCCATTACATGTATTCATTAAATTTCACCACAAGCCCAAATTAATTAATTAATTAACTAATATAGTGGTGCCTCAGAACTCGAATTTAATCCGTTCAGAACTCCGGATCGAATCCTAAAAAGTTCGAGTTGTGATCGAATTTTCCCC
>JAODJU010000033.1:11719640-11742952 GCA_026776725.1 Gnathonemus echidnorhynchus
GTATTCAGCTAGTATAAACATGCAGGATGCTATCACAGCGAATGCGAGGCTGAGACTGAAGCGTTACCCTTTGTTTCAGCTGAGAGACATGCAGAGTGACTCATTTCCCCGCGTGTACAAGTTATCTTAGGTCAGTGTTCACGGTTTGACTTCTGAGATTCAGATCGAGTTCTAGGTAGTTCTGGCTGGTTCGATTTTTAAGAAATTCGAGTTCTAATGAGTTCGAGAACTGAGGTACCGCTGTATTTCTATAAAGTATTGCTTAGCCAAACAAAGTGTGCTAGTGGTTGAGTAAAAAAAATACATTAGTGTATTGGACGGTTGCTACAAATACTGGGGTGATTTTGGAAGAGGATTTGTAATGGCTAAGCTGCCACACATAAAAATCTTTGACTGCAATCAAAAAAACAAAAATACCCAAAAGTCTTGTATTTAGTTTGGTTACTTATGCTTAAGGGTAGGGGTTACGGTTGTCATAGTTGGAATTAGAAATGATAAAAATTTAAAAATTATGATAAAGATATGAATATATGGACTGTGTGTGTGCGTGTGTGTCCACACACACGCACACACATGTCTGTTAGAAAACTACATCCACGATGCAAGCTTTGTCACAGTAAAATAATACTGTTGTAATACCATGATGAGACGTTCTCTAGAGGGAGCAGAATTACTCATTACAGAACATTTGATGTCTAGAATAAGAGGATAGAGAAGCCATCTTCTGTGAGCTTCTTTGAGCAGTTTTCATTGAAACATCAGAACCCGTCTCACCCATCATAATAGTAACTGATAAGTATTGCAGTGCATGGTTGAAGTCCTTCTGTCCTTGTGTGATCTTGAGATTATGAACCCTTCTTCTTCATGGTGTTGCTATGGATGGTCTGTGCCAGATAAGCCACAAACCTCTTTTTGTGGTGTCGATATTGATGGTATCCTTCAGATATATTGAGAGCCACTTTTCATTGCGTTAGCATGGATAGTATGTGCCAGATAGATTTGGAACCCCTTTTCATTGTCACTGTGGTTAGTATGGTGCAGATAGATTGAGAACCCCTTTTCATTGCGTCAGTGGTGGGTAGTATGAGCCAGTTATATCAATAACTCCTTTTCGTTGTGTTAGTGTAGATAGTGTGTGCCAGATAGATTGAGAATCCATTTTTATTGTCATTGTGAATAATATCTGCCGAATAGATCAAGAACTCCTTTTCATTGCATCAATGTGGATATTGTGTACCTGATCGTCACGTCCCAGTCGTGCCACTCCTCCTGTGTGCCATGCCCCCTCGTTAACCTCATGTGGAATCCTCTTGATTGCCAGCTGGTCCTAGTCTTGTCCAATCGAGTCTGTGTATTTAAGTGCTTCCCAGTTAGTCTTTCCCCAGTCTTGTCAGTAAAGTCTTGTGATCGCTGATGTTTCTCTGTGCTCCCGATCGTGTCATCCTTCTAATAAACCCTGAGTTTACCCCTTATTCCTGGACTCCCATGCTTCCCTTCCCGTCATGCTTCCAGCGTGTCCTGATACTGATAGATTGAGAACTCTTTTTCATTGTATCAGCATGGATGAGTTGCAGGTCCTTTTATGACTTACAGTTCACTGCTGTTGTACAAGCAGCGGTCTGAGCACAGTCTAAACAAAAATATAAGCAAAAAATAAATCTGTAGCCACACTGTAGATTATATTTTTATAGATTATAAACAATCCTCAAGAAAGTTTACAAAAAAAATTAAATAAAAGCAGCTAACCCTTTAAATCTCAAAAATATATTAAGAGAACAGCACCAGGTATAAGCTTTTGAATACATACATAATATAACACATCTTGGTTTTCAGACAGTAGCAACAAACTTTTCATAATAGTGTGGCATTGCTAAAATAAAATGTACTTATCCTTTGCTTGTTGAATATATTTTACGTTTACCACTAATTTAATCTTTTAGAAATTCCTTTTTATAACATGAGGGCTGCAGTAATGTTGGAACCAACAGCTAATCCTGCATATATAAATATTATTCCTTCCACAAGTGCTGCTTACTGTGCCTGCAATAACCCATAAGAAAATATACTTTAGGCATACCAGTTGTATATTAACTGATTAATTCAGACTCTAAAGAATTACTTTTTTTTTCATTGGATTTGTTGTGTATTTATTATAGCTAGGAGCAAAAAGTATAATTTTACAATGCCACATTAAATCAGACTAAACAGCATATGCTATATGTTAAGGCTACAGTTACATTATTCTTTCAGTTCAAGTGAACTATCAAAATTCAATGAAAAACATTTTTTTTGTTTGATAAAAGCATTGTATGCTATGTAAAGTCTTTGAGTTTATGGGTATTTTGATTAAGCTTTTAATCTTGTGGCAGTATATTCATGTATTTGAATACCTTGTTTACTTGTTAATTTATTGCTATTTTATGGTTGTCTTGCTGGTCATCTAATAACCTTTCTTATTTCATTCTGTTGACAAATTTGATTATTTTACTTTATTTGTATGCAGTAACGCAGTGTGATTTTTTTCCCCCTGCTTTGTCTCTGTAGTCTCAGTACACAAATCTGGGGCTCCTAAACGGCATGGACCAGCAGATACAAAATGGAGGCTCTTCTTCAACGAGCCCCTACAACAATGAGCATGCTCAGAGCAGCGTGACAGCACCATCACCCTACGCACAGCCGAGCTCCACGTTTGAGGCCCTCTCACCATCGCCTGCCATCCCATCTAACACTGACTATGCCGGTCCCCACACATTTGACGTTTCCTTCCAGCAGTCCAGTACAGCCAAGTCTGCCACCTGGACAGTGAGTATCTCACCATACATCTCACTTTCTTTCTGTGAACTGTGTTTTGTGTATATAATGCATGGTAAGGATGACCCTCAGATGCAGTCACTTGTAATGGCTTTTGTCTTTTACAAAGAAATTCAGGAAATAGCTTTTAACCGCTCCTCACACATTTACAGTAAGGATAATTATTTAACTGGCAAAGCATGAATATTGTGGCTTCCTAATTTCTGCTCCAAGAGATTTTCATAAACCCGATTGAAGTCTTCAAATATAGAAGCAGCACTGGATCCAATAACAGCACCATCCCTTACTCTTTAGCCCTGATTCGTTTTTTCAGTTAGCATGCTAAGTATAACAATAATTTTTTTGTTAGCAACCTTCTTGTTGTGAAAGAAAAGGATTTCATTCGCCTCAGGTGGTATTTATCTGTGTTTCTGAGCCAGATAAAATATGTTGTCCCACCCTTCTAGGTGTCAGAGGACTCCTAATAACTCTTAGTCTCTTGAATTATCTCAAAGTTAGAGTTTTTCCCCTCCTAGATTAAAATATTTTACAGTCACGTTGTCTTATTTGTGCATTCATGTATTTAGTTATTTTTTTATCTATCATTTAAGGCTCATTTTGAAGTTAGAAATAGAAAGAAAATGTTTTATAGAGTTTAGTAGTAGTTGCCTTGGGTATGTAGATGTCATTCTTTGTATCTGGGTGACTAAAGCTGTTTTCTATTTGAACTCGTAACTTGTAAATTCCGAGTTCCTAGTCGGAAATTTCAACTGGAATGCCCCCTGAAGTCGGAATTCCTACTCCTGAACTCAGAGGAATCAACACAACCCGATCTCAGAATTCAAGATGGCTGCACCCCTTATCAACAGAAGTTAAAACTGTATTTTTAAACTGTTCAATAGCACATACATCTTTTTTGTAGCTTACTAAATCGGTTGTACACACAGTACTGTCCAACCGCTATCTCTGGCATTTTGCTATGTAAAATACTGCGTAATGTGTTGTTATCCACTGATTTTGCTAAGAACAGCCAACAATTAACTGGACTAGAACTGGGGTCTGTTTCATTAAGCAGGAGTTCTTGCTTAAGCAGACAGCTTGTCAGATTTAAGGTAGTCTGTGTTAAATGTAAGTGAACAAAGATAAAGGCCATTTAAACTGGGGGTCAATAAAATTAATAAAAATAAAAGTTATCCAGAAAAGCAAGAAATCTTGCTTTTTAAATGGGTTCCTCGTACTGCTAAATGGCTTTTGGACTTTTTGTACTGGAACACTATTAACTTGTTTGTGACGTCATTCCCAGTTCCAAGTTCTGACCTCCGAGGTAAATGGAATGCAGCATAAGTCAATGTTGAAAAGTGAACCAGATTCCCAAGCATATTAGATGTGATTGAGGGTGTGGGGACAATTATTGTATTAGTGCTCAGCTTATACAACTGATTTTCGCGTCCTTTGCTCACTGCAGAGATGGCTAGGTGAGATAGTAGCTTCATAGCAGTTTTTATTCTGCACTCTCTACTGATCCCGTAGCTACTTCTCCTGCAGATGGTGTCATTGTCTCGCATGAAATAAGTGCTGGCCTTGCAGATGACAGAAAGATTTGTCACAGTCAATTTTGTAATTCTTGAAGATACCTACTAAATATTGCTAATAGGTGTAAATACTGCAGAATTTTGACATTATTGTTTAGCAGGTAAGATAAATAGAACAAATGAAAGCTATTTTATAGCTTGTAACTAAACTTTGTATAGTAAAGAAAGACATCAATTTACAACTGACATCTTTTCATCTTTTATGTAGTTACACCCATTTTTGCCTTTGGCATCCAGTATACCATGACGTATATCTAGTCAAGTGATGTCGTAGCCTTGCAAAATGGTATTCCTAGTGTTCATTTTAAAGATCAATTTCTGCTGCATTTGCATGAAACATTTTGTTTCCCAGCTTCTCTCATTGTTCTGTTAAGTCGTTCATCATGGTATAACATATTATTTGCATTCATATTTAGCTAACACTGATATGAGAAAGTAGTTCAGAAAATCTGTGTTTAATTGAAAGTTTTTCATCCAAAGCATCTTGGAGATTTTCAGTAATGTTGGTTTGGTTGTCTCAGTGTAGCTGAGCACAGGTTTGCTGTGAGATTTTTTCATGGTTTTTGTCTATGGGCATCGTTTGTTTTACTGTTAATCCAGGGAGCCCTTAATTGTTATTAAGCATGGATTCACAGAGTGTCAAAAGACTTAACAGCTTATTTGGTGGAAATAAATGGTAAAGTGTGCCTTCAGGTAAATAGGCAGATTAGAGGAAGTTTTGGAGCTGCTTTGCTTCCATGGCTTATTGAGAGTGTGGGATAGTGACATTTAGCCGATTCCCACAGTGTGCATTTTACCCTCTCATTTTGACATCCAGAAAGCAGTATGTCTGTCAGAATAGCAATTGTTTACAGAGAATTGTGTGGGGGGTGAGTGACACGCCTCAAAGACTCTTCTCAGCTCTGCTACGGGTGTATCTTCTCATAAACTGCCTTGATGGCTCATGCAGGTCTGTTAGTGATGTATTTTGGGTATGCCTGTGAATGCATTAGTGAATTACAGTGTGACTATGGATGAAGTGAGTACGACATGTCACTGCATTGTCTTTTAATGAGGGGTAGGTATCTGGTACAAATAGCAATGTTATATACGGTCAAGTCCAAAGGTTTAACCTAAGGTGAGTCTTAGGTTATTTTTTTCTATTTCTTCCAATGAGAATGGCAAAAAATGTTAAATATCACATGTGACCACCTCAGTGAATAGGCTTGGCAATATATTTGACCAACTCATTAATTTAGCAAAATATGATACGTCTCATACTTAAAACTCTGTGAAATTCTGAGTAAAAATCAACAATCCCCTGAAGGAGTTAGTCCCTGCCGTTTTGCTTGATGACTGCTTTCTGGAGACAAAACATAATTCCATACCTGGGCCTTAACCATTTCCTGCCTATGTCCAAGACACTTGTGGAAAGTATAACACACGTCGTTCCCACAAGTTCTGGAATAGAGTGGACAGAGTTGGGCACATGTACATGTCCTTTGTCACTTTTGTATGTCTTCTACCCAATGCTCTTCCTTGTAAGTTTCCTGAACTTTATTCTTTTACTATTTTATAGTAGGCAAACCTGGGCTGTAAAACATCATTTTGTCTTGCAGTGGGTCTTTCTAAAGTTTATCTCCTTTTTTTATATACTTAGATTGTCATTTGGAGTTCAGGAGTTCAACCAAGGCTTACTCTAATGGGTTAAGAGTCCATAGACAAAAGTTTGGTAAACATGGTATGTCTTTGCTGTGAACCCTCTGTTCTGGGCCTGATCTTGGGAGCTTTGAATGGGTTAAGTTCAATGATTATGTCTCATATTGTGCCGTGGGCAAAGAGGTTAGGTAAGTGTGCTAAGAGACGTGTTGTTTCTCCAAAACGGCAAGATATAGCTTGCTTCAGAACATCTGCAAACCCATCCCATTCCGCATGAGATGGAGCCGAGACTTGTTTGTGTCAGGAAGCCTGCCTTGACTTGTCTGTCACAGTGGACTGAGCCCCAAACTTTCAAAGAAGAAAAAAACTGGAGTGAAAAGATTTGCTGATAGGGAATTGCTTTCTGGGTAATGCTTTTGAGAAAGCTCTATTTTAAACATGATCATAATGCCTTTGAATACAACAAGGGATAGATTTGACAAGTCAAAGGAAAGTCATTTGTCTTTCTTCAGATGTAGTAAAGCCTTGACTAAATCCAACAAACTTTAATCACTGCAAATTGTGAGTGTGACTCCATACTAATCTTGGCATTGCATTAGTCTGCTTGCACTGGATGTTGTACAACACTTCTTTTCTCTTTTCTTGTATATTTACTTGAATAATAGAAATAACTGTGCATAGAGCTATGAAGGGGTCATGCACATGCAATTTTCTACAAAACAAACTGTTACAAGGAACTGTAAAGCAGGAAACATAATAGCATATTACGTCTGGACAACTCTTTAAGAAATAAGGGAAAATCCACCATAATTACACAAAGCCTTATCGTCTTACAATGCAGTTTTCTCACTGAGATCACATTCTGAAATTGATATTTAAGCCCAACTAATAAAACTGGACTACGTTAATTTAAAATTACTCTTGAAGGAAACATTCAGTTGATAGCCTTGTGATTTCAGGTTGTGCTTTGCATTTGGAGTGATTTTACTCTGTTAAAAGTAATGGATTCTGCACAGTATTGTTATTGACTGTTTTATGCAGGGTTTTAAAAATAGGATTTAGAATGTTCACTTTGAAAAGCTGTATTTCTTTGTTTACCATATGCTTACATTAACCGTGTTGGGCAAATGTGCAGACGTCACGAGAGTCGCGGGGGTCCAACACACACACCATTTACACACACATTTACACCTATGTACAAATTGGCAACTACATTTAAGTTTAGCATGTTATTGGACTGTGGGGGGTAACCCCAGAGAAACCCACACAATGTCACAGGGAAAACATGCAAACTCCACACAGAGAGCCATGGCGGAGACTTGATCCCAGAGGTGTGAGGTGACCTATTAACCACTGTGCCACCATGCCACCATGCCACCATTCAGCTTTACATGATGCATCCAATTAGCAACCAGTCCCTGTGCATCTGTCCTCTTCCTGACTTAATTTAGCATCTTAACATGTAAATTAAACTTTCACTAAATACAAGCATTCATCAACTAATTATCTACCCTTCACAATGCCCCAGGGTCTAATTAACCAATTATGTTGAGTAATCGCTACCAGTTTTGATAGCATGGCTACTATAATGCTAGAAGCTTATTTGATATCCCATGTCAATTCTTTCCATTATTCATGACATTCTTCCTTGTATTTTTCCAGTTGCCTTTATAACTGCACATAATTATCTTGATATGTTTGATTAAGCCATTCTTTGAAAAGGTCTATGGAAATACTTGCGTAATGATGGTGATTAAGTGCTCCCACAGCCAAATGTTAAAATGGAGTTTTTTTCATTTTTGAAGCAGGTGTGTTTTCATCCTATAGAAAGAAAAAAAACACTTTGCATTTTTGTATGATTAAGCAGGTTAGGGGAGGGGGTACTGTAGACGTGACACTACTTGTAAGGTACCTAAGAAGACAAGACTAGAGGCGCCTAACGTGCTTGCTAGAAGCCCAGAGACTGTCATAACTTGTTTCAGTGTGCCCGCAGCATCGGTCTGCAGGAAGGGAACAGTGCACAGCTAGATCTGTCCCAGCTTGTGTTGCCAGGGACTTGTGCTGCTGTGTTTTGTGTGTGCGCACTTTCAATTCATTCATTAAAACTGTGCAACTATAATTAAATTACCGGTCAATGTGATCCAATTTAGAGATGAAGAAGAAAAAGAGGAGGTCTATAATCTGGACAAATTCCCATTCTTTGTGTTCAAATCTCTTATTGCAAAATTGAATTGAGGTGTTAACAGTTTTGTGATGAAAATCTAACAAACTTTGGTTTATTATGCTATATCCTGCATGGTCTGCGGACAGTAGTCCTGTACTCAATATAAATATGAATTAGATTTTCTAGTTTCAAACTTAAACATACTGGATTCTTCTTCATTTGTTAAAGCACCCCTTTTGAAATAACTTTATGTAGGTATTTTTATCATGTATCATTATTAAGAAGTGATAATTGCAAAATAATACGGATTTTCCACTGTATTCACTTTACTCTGTGGTCAAGATCTCTGTGAATAATTTATTGTCCATACTTATCCAGTCAGAAATATAAAAATATTTGTAATAAAACTGTAAAGTGTGTAGATATGAATGTATTACATTTTTTCATTAGGAAGCGGTAGGGGCAGGGCTTGACCATTGTTCAAACGCCATTCACAGTGCACTGCTGTTGTACATACATGATTATTTCCCATTCACATTTTATACTTTTTAAAATTATTGTTGAAATGCTTGCGGACCACAAACAATTTTACAGATATGAAGAAAGGAATTTAAAATGTAGCCCTAAAATATTGGGTTCTATTTTGTCCCTGAGGTATGTAGACAGACTCAACAATAACAAATTAATCACAACCCCTAACAGACAGAAACACGCGTGCCTAACGATCAAGTGCCTAAACAGACATGGAGGATGTTTAGAGTGTGTCTGACCATAAACGATTCATTTAGATGCAGCGTCATGTTTTTCTCTGGACCGTAGAAAGTGCCTTAATGCATTTGATTTGGCATTCCATTGGACTTTGCTCTACAGTCTAAGAAATATATATGTAGCTATTTCTATCTTGGACTGTACAGAAAAGTCCAACGGAATGTCAAATCAAATGCAAATATAACTCAAATGCACACCTTCATCTTCTTCATAGCTTTGGAGAGGCAAAACCTGGTGAATTCTTCAAACATTTGTTCATCTTTTTTTTTGAGAGGACCTAATTTACAGCCAAATTTTCAATTAATTTCAATATAAAATTATTTTGATTCAGATGTGGAAAACCTTTTTGGAATCCTGTGATTCATCAAACAACCTTTTTGTAATATAAACATATAAAATAAAAACAGGATGACCAAATTTTTGTTCTTAGAATTTTTAAAATTTAATTTGTTCCACCACCCTTACGTCCCATTTTTCAAATTATATGCAGATGAATGAATGAATGCTAAAGCATAGCTCCTCTGAAATGCTTAGGCTATTTAATTCTGACCTGACTAATTTTTATTATTAATTAACTGGTGTAACTGATAAATTCATTTTTAAGCATCAGCCTTTATAACTAATAAGTGCATTTATCAACCTTGTTGCCCTGTTAAGACTCTGACTTGGGCTTCCTTCCAAAACGAGCTCCCACCTTCCTGTAAATGGAGCTGCTCAGAGGTATATTTGCATCCCCTAACACTGTGGCTTCAGGGCAAGGATGGTGTCATGGCCGGGAGAGTGGTGTATATGTTTCTGTTTTATTTGACCATACCACATTTAACTAGAGCTGGCATTCTTCAGAAGCTCGTACCACGTGGCTGAAATCTGCCCCTACCTCAAAACCAGCTAGCATAGGCAAAAACAAAATGGCATTGAGCTATGGGTGCTCATCACTGGTTACTGCCACTGTCGTCTATTTTTTTCACATCTGAGGTAGTTTTTGTAACTGGTCTTAGTCCAGGGTGGATGGAAAGCATTGGCCACAAAGCAGGAGGAGACCCTGAATGGAATGCCTGTCCATCACAGAATGTAGCTGCGAGAAACAAAGGAGAGCATACAGCAGCAATTGGGAGTCAGACTCAAAGTCTGGGGATTTGAGGCTACCAACTGAAATGCTGCCTGATCTCAGATATTTTCTGCCTCAAATAAGAAACCTCAGAAAAAAGATTAAGTTAATGTTTTAAAATCCCATAATGTTACTAAATACTGTATATATTTAAGTATATCTACTCATAAGTGCCTCAGAGGCAGGAATATTTTCTATTGCTTTACATTGTTGGTATTTTTAGGTGTGACTGTCCAAAGTATTTGGAGGTCAAATGTTTAAGGATGTCAAACCCTCAGGGTGTGGACCATTTCCTCTGTGACTCTGTGTGACTTGCCTTCCTTTCCTTTTGCTCTCCAATCAGAATGTGTGAAGTCATGTGGAATGTAAGAGTCTCGCCATGTCTTTGCACCGTACTCAATCAATCCGAAGTGGACATAGCTCACCAATTTAGAAAGTGTTACTGAAAATGATTTATGACAAAGTCACCGTAACTGGGGTATTTGATCAGGGATAAATGGAGTATTGTTACTCTATTACTGTTTTTATAAAACAACTTAAACAGGTGCTGTGTGAAACAGGTACTCTGTGAAGTTACTCTACAAAAATGAACATCACCTATACATTAAGCAAAGATGAAGAGAGGCTTCATTGCTGAGGCAGAGTGTGGCATCAGCAGATGCACTGAGACCCGTATCCTCCCTTAAAGTGGCGGTGTATGTAGACCATTGAGGTGACATCAAAGTGGGCGTATTTCTTCTGGGTTTGGCAGAAGCCAATTCACTATAGTAATGTGCCCCATCCACACCCTGCTGCAGAGGCCAACTCACAGGGATGTCAGAGGGTGGTGGTTAAGAGGGGAAAATTCCTGTTCTAGCTGCAGAGGTGTGTACTGCTTTAATTAGAGGCCTCAGTGCTGCATGCAATCTGTAAATCCAAACAGCCAAGCAGGTTGCCATGGAGCGTTCAACCTTTGTATTAGCAGCGCTTATTCTTGAAAGGGACAACTGTTGCAGGGAGTCTCTTTGAGAGCTGAACAGTGTGGTTTCATTTAGCTTGTTTACTTTTGGTTGTTTTTGACAGCATTTAGCAGTAGCCTCATTGCTTCTGTTATTTAAAGAAACTGTCTTCCAGTTGTTGATAATAAATGTAATTTAGATAAGCTGTGCAAAAGCCAATAAAATGTCTGTGGCAGTATGCTTTGTGGGTGTGTGTGTGCTCTTTTAGAGTGTGTAAGAGTGTAAGAAGGAAAAAAGAAGCATTGCGGGTGCTGACGTGCAACCAATGTCAATGCCAGACTTGTGTAATATTATAACTCAGCCCAGACAGGTGCTGGGATGGGCCCCTTTCATCGGAACATTTCATATCAAAAGTTCATGGAAATGGAATTCTGTGTATCATTGTTCTTGAGAACAGCCTTCAGCGCTCTTCAGCACAATTTTTTTTCCTTTGAAATTAGCATGAACTGGAACATGCTCCGTTTCGATGCTCACCCAATGAGTAAGACTTTGAGAGGTGTTGAAGCACAGTATCAAATAGTGATGGCAGCTGAATTATCAAGAAAGTCATAATTTTAAAAGCAGAGTGTAACCCACTGTAGGCAGGGCTGCTGTGGGCTTGTTTAAAGTGGTATAAGGAAAACTACAAAAGCACGACACACAGTGTAACACTGAAGTAAGGCTCTTGACTTGAGTGATTATTGTATGTGCAGTGAAGGCAGCTGTAATTACTGCAGGGAACAATCCAAACCTAAGTGTTTTAAATGATCTGGTTTTCTCTTTGTGGTGTTTCTGATTGGTCATTAAAAGTACAATGAATGTTTCATTGCCATCCTTTGTGAATGAGAGTCCAGGCAACTTTAGAATCTGAGGGGAATGTTTGACTCTTGGCTTAAGAAATTACCCTTAGCCAGTTTTCAGGAGTCCCGGGGGGCTGAGCTGGAAGACATCAGAGCCTCCTAGGTGCGTCCTTAAAATTCTCAGTGTGAATACAGGTGGGAGTGAGTGGGTTAAGATTAACTGTTTTTATGAAGACTATAATCACAGGGTAAGCTTTAACCCTTTCTGCTCAAAAGCTGAAGTGTGACAAGTATGTACCTTGTGTAGTAGCAAATAAAGCAGAAGTGCGTCAAGCTTATAATTGCTTTCCTGTTGTGCTTTTTAATTACAAGTCACATTAAAAATTTTTTTATGTACCTTCTGTTCTGTGCCAACCATTAACTTTAGCAAAACAGATCAGCCTTATTACATGTCATGTCATTTATGAATATTTTTCTCCAGAAAGTGATATGCACACTGTATCTACACATGATGAGGCCTCCATAGTGGACGTGATATTTTAATGCATAACTTTGAAAGCAGACTCCAAAGCACTGCCATTACGCTCTGGAGGTCATTTTCAGCAGCAGACAGGACAGCTGAAATACAGTGGTACCTCAGTTCTCAAACTCATTAGAACTCAAATTTCTTAAAAGTCGAATCAACCAGTTCGGAAAAAAATTACCTAGAACTCGATCTGAATCTCAGAAGTCAAACCGCGAACGCCGACCTAAGATAACTTGTACGCTTGGGGAAATGAGTCACGCGGCACATCTCTCACTGGAAACAAAGGGTAAAGCTTCAGTCACAGCCTCGCATTCGCTGTGATAGTATTGTGTATGTTTACACTAGCTGAATACATATATTTAGACAGTAAAAATAAATTTACACAATGATAGACAGTAACAGTAATTATTATTATATAATAAAATGCATTAAAAATAAAGATTTCTTATTAATTATTTTAATATTAATAATAAACCATTAACACATTTAATTATAATAATATTGTCGTGCCGAGCGGGGACTGAACGGAGACAAAGGCGCACACGTCAGGGTATTGGGGAATACGGGGTTTAATTACAGGTAAGGCAGCGGACGATCAGGGCAGGACACATTGTTTGGATACATCTATTTTCTTACTTTAAAAATTACTGTTTTTTTTGGGGAAAATTCGATCAGAACTCGAACATTTTAGGATTCGATCTGGAGTTCTGAACGGATTAAGTTCTAGAACTGAGGTACCACTGTAGTTGGAATCTTGATGGAGGTTGTTCCTCAGTGTTATGCAAGTGTAGCATGTGTTCCAGAGAACTACAAAATGTGTGTAAGAATATGACATAGTACTGTATATCATCATGAACAAGTCAAGCTGAGTCAAGTGACTCAGATGTCTTTTTTTTGTTTTTGCTTTCCTTAGTATTCTACTGAACTGAAGAAGCTTTACTGTCAGATCGCCAAGACTTGTCCCATTCAGATAAAGGTTATGACCAGTCCACCCCAAGGTGCAGTGATCCGGGCCATGCCTGTGTACAAGAAGGCAGAGCATGTGACTGAGGTGGTCAAGCGCTGCCCCAACCATGAGCTCAGCCGTGAATTTAATGATGGTGAGTTCCTTGCCATTTAAGGTCAAAGATAAATAGCTTAAACGATGTGAGTTCAAGTGCCATGTGGGGATCTGCTGATCTGCCTTTGAGCATAGTGCAGTATATTATCTTAATGGCTTTGATAACATAGAAGTTATTATGTTAAGTTATTTTCTATAAAGATCAATATGATAATAATGGTAACTCATTTTCAGAGCTCATAAGTCAGTTTACACTATGTTTACTTTGCACTATATGTACGGTCTTTGTACCTTGCCTGTTTGGCACTATGTGTATGTATGTCTGTGCAGTATTTTCATGCTGCTGTACACACCAGAATTTCCCCTGTGATCAATGAAATTATTCATACTCTTACTCTCAATCTTAATCATATAATTCATACTGCCTTATAATATGATATGTTTATAACATACCTTATTCATTTACCCACCCACACATGCCTTCATCATTACTAACATATGAATATTGGTTAAGTGCTAAATGCAGGTTCTAGTCCTCCTCTGCAATAACTGCAGAGAACTTGGCTACAATTTGTGACATCTGTGTTTCGGTCATTTAATTGGTCACCTGTTATAAATTAGCTATTATGTTTAATTAAATCTTATTTGAAGTTTTACTCACAATAGAAGAATGTAGGGTACCCCAGAACCATTTAAAAAGATACTAAAAATATATAAACAACAATTCCAATCCTATTTTCTGTTTGTACGTCACACATAAGATAACTGTATGCAGAAAACAAGCTCATTTGGCTTTTGAAAAGATTTCGGATGTAATTATTTGATTCGTACAGGCCAAATAGCTCCTCCCAGTCACCTGATCAGAGTGGAGGGAAACAGCCATGCTCAGTATGTGGAGGACTCAATAACAGGCCGGCAGAGCGTGCTGGTACCGTATGAGCCCCCCCAGGTAAGTCGCAATCTCCACCTGTCATGTGACCTTAGTTATCATGAGGCACTTCAGATTTTGCAGGTGTTGCAGATGTGGATGTGCACACAGACACACACACACACACACACACAGTCGTGTAATCATATCTTTTTGGGGACCGCTCATTCATTTCTATGGGCAAAATGCTAATGCTAACCTTGACAACCTTAACCCCTACCCAGCCTTAACTTTAACCAAAAGTAACCAAACAAAATAGAAGACTTCTGGCATTTTGAGTTTTTTGATTGCAGTCACAGATTTTTATAAAAATAAATTTCCTGTTGTTGAGAGGTAAGGAGCATGCACTGATTACAGTGTGTTGCCGCACCCACCACATGACAAACCACCTCAGGGATGAGAACCTGAGTGCAGCCATGTGGCGGGTGATACCTCAGCACCACACTAGTCCGAATGGACCAGTGTGAGATTTTTTTCCGGTGGCTGGAGTGCCAATTCTGCCACCTACCCCGAAGTTATTCCCTGTAAGTTGGAGGACCTCCTTATAGTGCTGGATGTAGACTAACGTCATATCCAGGATGAAGCAATTGCAGGTTAAAGGGCTTTGCTTAAGGGCCCAGTGGACTAGAATCACTCTGGGCATTTATGGGATTAGAACCAGCAACCTTCCAGTTGCTCGTATAGATCCCTAGCCTCAGAGCCATCACTGTTTGGCCCCTGTTGTCGGGACCAAAAAAAATATTCCCTAAATATTGTTAAAATAACAGTTATTTTATCACATTGTAATGTATACGTGAACCATTCACACACACACACACACACACACACACACACACACACACAGGCCAACCCCCCTCCCCCCTCCCGGCAGCGTTAATCAGTTAAAAATGGCAGTTTCATGAGGGATGTCCCTCTGAGCTCTTATGGATTTTGATTTTAATGAGTACCCCTAAAATCAAATGGCCTAGCTCCCATTCAGCTTCAATAACACATTCCTGAATGTTGACATTACCCTGTGGGCATCTCAGCAGTGGCCTGACAGCAGAAAAGTGCCTGACAGTTGTTTAGGTGTTTGTAGCAACGTTTGCCATAAAAGCAGGCATTTAGTAGCCACTAATGTTGCCTGACAGCAAATGGTGAAAATTAGATATTCATTTGGATGTACAGTAACTGAAAACTCCGAAGTCTCCCACAGAAATGACTCCGTGTTAATTCATTCTGCATGTGCTAGTCTCAAGTTTCTTGTAGCATTATAGTAATGTTGTGTTTTTTTCTGAACAGGTGGGCACAGAGTTCACTACTATTCTGTATAATTTTATGTGCAACTCCAGTTGCGTTGGAGGAATGAACAGGCGTCCTATTCTCATTATCGTCACTCTGGAAACCAGAGAGTAAGTCCCCTGTCTTTTGACCATATGATCTCTGGAAGACGTGAACGCCATGCAGCCCCTTAATATGAGAACTCTGGTTTCCAGTGGCCAGGTACTAGGACGGCGCTGCTTTGAGGCCCGGATCTGTGCCTGTCCTGGTAGGGACCGCAAGGCAGACGAGGACAGCATCCGCAAGCAGCATGTGACAGACGGCACAAAGAGCAGTGAGGGTACGAAACGCCGTAAGTAGTGGCTGGGGCTGGTGCAGGGCTTTTTGCATGCAACATGACCATGAAGCTGCATGATGCAAGCTGCATATGGCCAAACCCTGCATGACTCATACACTCCATGCCTCCGTGTCCTACACACACTCCCCTTTTCTACTTCCTGCTTGCATTTACATTTTCCTCTGCTTTTTCTTCAAAGCCCTTCCACATCCTGAGCCTGCTTGTCTTCCTTCCCTGTAGCATTTCGGCAGGCCTCGCATGGGATCCAGGTGTCTTCCATCAAGAAGAGAAGATCCACAGATGAGGAAGTGTTCTGTCTCCCAGTAAGTTTTCTCTCAAGCTCCCACTGTCATCCATGGCTTGATACTTTTCCTGGAGATGTTTGGCATTAACTGTGCAGCCTATTGCTTACAGCTCCCTCCTCTCTCCCCAGATTAAAGGGCGTGAAATCTATGAGATACTGGTGAAAATTAAAGAGTCTCTGGAGCTCATGCAGTTTCTGCCTCAGCACACAATTGAGTCATACAGACAGCAGCAGCAGAATCTTATCCAGAAACAGTGAGTATCTTAAACAATGAAGTGTGTGGACAGTGATCAAAATGGCTTAGGCAATAGCTTTCAAGATACTAGACAAAAGTCCAACCTGAACACAATCACTGTTTCTGTGTTTGTGCTGTTTTTCTTGGTTTTTCTGGTTGCTCTTGTCTGTTGTTCATCAGTTTGACTTAACAGAGTAGATTGCATTGATCTTTTTGACATCAAGGGTGTTTAGTTGGTATGAATCAGACAGTGAGAGAGTCACTTGGTTTGGATTTGTAACCCAAACTGAGCATGTGGTGTTGCAGTGGTGTTTTAAGATCATAGAATGATTTAGAGCATGCATTTTTGTAGTATCTTGGCTGAAGTTCAAACTAATGTTACTTACTGTGGAATAAGTGTGTGGAAACAACGAAGATATAAAGACATTTTCTCATTTCAGCATGAAGTACTCATAATTGACATTATTAACAGCATAGCTGTTCCTGACAAGTTCATTTATTCATCCATCCATCTATTAATCTAAAAACTGCTTGTCCTCGCCACGGAAATGTAGGAGCCTACCCCAAACAGTTACTGGCCATACGGCAGGGGGACGCTCAAGATAGGATACCAGTCCATCACAGGGTGCCCTCATGAACACATTCACAAAATATGAGATATTTAGAGATGCCATTTATGTTAACTGCCTGTCTTTGCACTATGGGAGGAAACTAGAATACCAAGAGGAAACCTTGCACATTAGTAGATCCTACTAAATTCACTCACAAAGTGGAGGTTGGTTCAAATCCCCAAACCTGGAGGAATGAGGCAACAGTGCTACTGACAGAGCCTGCAAGCTACCACAGTAATAAGATTGACTTTATGTAATTGAATTGAATGGAAGAATTTTACACTTTTGCTTTGACTCAATTGGTGTCAGTTTAGTGGCAGGGATGCAGTTGGGTTTCTACTGGTTGATGAAATATTTTGCTCAGACAAGTGGAGCTCTGATCTTGACAGAGCTGACAGTGTCAATAATTGGCATCTCCTCTACGTCCATTGCAGAATTCACATGGCGATCCTGGTTACCCAATCTGCCTCTGATTACTAAAACAAGTGGCCTGTGGCGTGTGTTATTAGATGCCCAAGGGCGTCATCCCTCTCATCCGTGCAATACGTTGTGATTTTAGCACGACATTTAATATGCATGCACCTATAATTTCTTTTACTATCATTTTTCACAAAGAAGAAGCTAAGCCATAAGGTTATGTTTGTAGTTTGCCAGCTTGCGTTTGGAGTCAGTGAACTGTTCACATTTCTTTCTTTTTTGTGATTGCTTTAGCACCCTGACATACATCCATGTTGTTTAAACCATGTTGGAAATGCCCATTCAGAAGCTCTGTGTCTATTGATTTACAGTTCAATTATTGCATCAGTCTCTAGGCCTTTCTAAATATTTAGGTGAAGATAAGGTGACACTTAATTAAAATGTGTTCCTGCATTCCTTTTGTCATGCTCACCGTAATTTCTTCCACATGCAGTAGTAACAGAGAATTAATGCATATTCATTTTGAAAAAAAGAGCACCAAGTTTATGTGATCGTTCACCCAAAATATGCCAGGGACAAGATAAAAAAAAAAGATTGAATCATTGAATCATTCAATGTTCTTAGACACTGAGCTTATGTGTTGAGGCCCCCTGGTCTCTGCGTACTCTAGGTTTCACTTGCATGCCACCCCTGTTCCTTCTTTCTTCCTACACTGTGTCCTGTGAGCTGTTTTTCCACAGCACATCTTCATGATCATAGTCACTCTGTACCTTTCACCTTAAAAACGGTGCTTTTACACTGTGAAATAAAGGCCCTTATTACCTTGGAGGTGAGAAAAAAAAGTGTCAGCCTTTTTATTTTTGCCCTGAAGAGTTCTGAAACAGGTCATAATTATCTCCTCATAACCAGATGTTTTAAATGCCATCTGGTTTGGATGCATAGAAGTGTGTTGATTGTTTCACTCAGTAAAATGCTTAGGGCTACAGCACCACCCTCTGGATGCTAGTAAAATTACACCCTCTCATAGTATGCTGTACATGCATATCAATAAAATACCTATGCCTGCATATATGTGAATGAAGCATTTTGTTCAGTTCAACAGTAAAACAGGAACATTTCCAGTTTTTTGCCAAAACAAATGTTTTACATTTATGTAAAATGCGTATTATATTTAAACCACAATTGACATTTTGGCCCAAAAAAAGCTCTATTTAGTGTTTTTCCCCTTAGATTTCTTAAATCCTAAGTGTTGGGGTTTGGTTTTACAGAACATGCATTAGTCAAAGCAGTGACACCCATCCTAATCTCTTGAGTGCTCATGGTCATGAAGATGCCTTCTCCCCTTTGGACCACACCCTCATTTTCCCTTTTCTCTCTTTTTTCTCTCTTCTTTCGGTTCCTCTCTGCAGTCTCCTTAAAGCCAGTCTCCACAATGAGCTTTTGGAGCCAGTCAGTGACCAGAAGACACAGTTCAGCGCTGCCTGAACTACAGCCAAACATTCCTGCGAGAGCCCGCCTCCTGCGGCTGCTTACACTGACGCTGCCCCCACCCCCATTCCCTTCTGTTGCACCTCATCAAAGAGACTGCACTTGATTAGCAGGAAATGGGCAATGATAGATTGCTCATACTATGAAAATCACACACAGCCATGAACCCACACTCCAGGATCAACTGTAATCTAACGATGGCACCTAATATGCCTTTGGCGCCAGCTGCTTCTGTGGTGAGATCATTTCAGATCCTTTGGTTCATTTTGTGCATGTCTTATTTTCATTATAGCTCACCTCAACATCTCACCACAGCTACAGCTGAAAGATTATGTTCAATTAGAAAAATCTCACGTTGTGATTTTTCTTTTAATGACTTCTGAAAATTTATCATCTCACCCCCTTGCATGAATGATGCTTTTACTGTAGTTTTTGTGTAAAACATAAAGGACAAAGAAGAATCTATATTGTGAGACTGGCTTGTATGTGGTATTGCACAAATATGTTGCACATCTATAGTGATGCCCTCTCAGCTGACCTCCTCACTTTCCTCAGACTAAGGGAAGTGCTTTCTAAAGACTGAACCGCCAGAGTTGGTCAGGAACCAAACGCTAGTATTTTTCTATTAGATCCATTATTGTTTTTGAGCTGCATCATGTAATGCGTGGCTGCTTTTGTGTAAATGTTGTGTTACTGATGGAGCTGGACTCGGGTGCAGTCATCCCTGGGAAGGAGGCAGGAAAAATTTACAATAAAAAAGACAAAAATAACTTTGATAATGCTGGACATGTTTTTTTAACCACTGCAGGACAGTTTTCTTCCTTTTGCCTTTTCTAATGAAGATGTATTTACTGTCAAGACATGATGAAACAGTTGCTGAATGTACAGTGATATTTAAATGGTTTAGCAGAAAGTGTTGTCCAATTCTGTTTGAAACAGATTGTAGTGATACATGCATTTTGCACTTTTTTGTCATTACTCAATAAATGTCTGTTTTTTGCTGCTGATCTTTATTTTCCTATTTTATTAAATCTCAGTTATTACTTTTAGCTCTATTTTTAATGTCTATATACTGCGTGTGTTGAGTCATATGGACTGCAATAGATACAAAAATGGTCATTGAAAAGATTTTTTTTATTGTATAATTGTGATTGTATCATTTGGTATTTATATTATCTTTTGTCTGTTTACTGGTGCTTATTAGGGGAAAGATGTATGTGAATTTGCAATGCTATTATTGCCATATAATAGCTGATGGTATTACAACCATGGAAGTTAACGAAGAAGACCTGTGTTAAAATGTAATGTAAAAAATGTAAGAAAATTAAAATTAAAAAATATCTGAGGGGAATACAGTGGGCCTCAGTGATTCCCAGTAGTTTAGCTGGAAAGTTTTTTTATAGAAAAAAATAACATTTGGGTTTTTTGTGCAAATGGATATCAGAGGATAAAACACCTCTTGGATAAGTAGATCATTTTTATAGTTTATTTTGTATAGGTCCTATATTCTGTTGATTACGATCCTCGTGAAGAACCATGTGTCAAATGACGATAATTCTGATTATAACGAGACATGTTTTTGGTACTGTGGGAATGTTTGACGAATTACTTTTGTGTTGGTTGAGATAGGATGTGGCCTTGGGGTAATGAACTTTTTTCCATTCACCTCAGGAATTCCATCCAATCCCAGGCACCCTTTGGTTCCAGTTCCCCTCCCCATGGCAAGGTGAACAAGCTTCCCTCTGTCAGCCAGATCATCAACACTCAGCAGCGGAACTCACTAACCCCAGCCAGTATGTCCGGGGGCCTGAGTGACAGTAAGTGGGTGCCTCCCCAGCCAGAGCACTGTACACATTTATCTCCAGGGCACTCATGTCACATGTCAGTGCTGCTTGATTGGACTTGCGTGCCTTACAATTTCACTGCTGCATATTAAAGCAGATAAATATGATCCCCATGAGATGAACCTGTAGAAAACGTCATCTTGTGATGTATGCTACTGAAGAAGCCAGAATCTCATACCATGTTTGATCATCTCTTCTGTTAATGTTATGTTCTGTAAAAATTGTTTCAGCCAACTCAGTCCTGAGAGCTTGTTGTCTTTTGCAGTGGCTCCCATGATGAGCGCGCATATTCCCATGGGTACTGACATGACCACACTGAGTCCAACACATACCTTACAATCTCAGTTACCCATGGTACCTTCTTCCCACTGCACCCCTCCTCCACCCTACCCAATGGACTGCACCATATCCAGGTAGCTTTATTAACAAAAGTCCCATTACTGTAGTTCATTTGTCATGCTTGTAATCCCATGGATTCTGTTTTTTATGTTCCAGTTACCTCTCTAGATTTGCAATTATTATGCCTTGGAGGGCCATAAACCAAAAAGTGCAGTAACTTATATAAAAGTCCAGTGCTATAAGTGTGTCCTTTGGAATCCAGGAGGCCAGTTTGACCTAGTCCTTACACTAGAGGCATAAGACTCACTGATGGCTATCTTTCAGATACCTGAACAGATGTTGACATCTCAGTTAAAAATTAATTTATAAATATATTGCTGGGCTAGAGCTGGTATTGAACATAATATCTTCTAATAATAATCATCATATAATAATGGTGTCATGTTTAGGTTAATTCAGGCAGAAGAAGAAGCTGTTTGAGGTATTGAGTGAATGAAAGTTTTCAGACTATATTTATAAACCCCTTATTATTATTTTTATTTTATTAGGTTATTAATGTTAATATTAAAAGTAAAATATATTTTCTAACATAACTGGAGATACTACTCCAGTACACAAAATCAATAACAGAATTTGTAGAACTGTCACTTTCATTCTGTAGTCTAATCTGTCTTCTTGAGGAGATGACTGTCTGCTTTTTTTCTCTCATTGCATTTCCTGTTGTACTTCTTGCAAAGCTTCCTGTTGCGGCTGGGCTGCTCAGCCTGCCTCGATTACTTCACTGCTCAGGGTCTGACCAATATTTACCAGATTGAGAACTACAACATAGAGGTGAGTCTGCATCCCGGATGACAGTATGGTGTTATAGGGAAGGTGACCATCGCAGCTGAACATCCTGCTCTTCCCTCACAGGACCTGTCCCGGCTCAAGATCCCCGCTGAGTTCCAGCATGTCATCTGGAAGGGGATCCTTGAGCACCGGCAGACAATGGAGTTCTCACCACCACCCCATATCCTCCGAACCACGAGTGGCTCCTCCACGGTGAGTGTAGGCTCCACGGAGGCTCGTAGTGAGCGTGTCATCGATGCTGTGCGTTTCACACTACGCCAGACCATCTCCTTCCCCCCGCGTGATGACTGGAGTGACTTCTCTTTCGACATGGACTCTCGCCGCAAGCAGCAGCGTATCAAAGAAGAGGGGGAATGAGTAGCCTGTGTTCTTGTGTTCTTCATAGATGGAAAAACCCCCCACTGTTGTATAATGTTTGTCTCCACAGCCCAAATAAATAGCTTGACACTAAATGCCCTCATGAATACAGTCTACTTTCCATTTAGGGTAAAAATATGCACTTATTTCTTTTCAGGAGCTTAGCAGTGGTGGATCAGTTATTTCAATATCTTGAGCACTTACCAAATGCCAATTAATGATTTTCATCCATGGTTTAGTTATTGAATGATAAATTCCAGTTGGATGTTTCAGTAGCTGGAATTATGGCTGAAGTTTTTAAGAAAAATAAGATGGACACTGCTTATTTCTCACTGCCTTGTCAGTTTTATGATGGTCTAGTTAACCTCTTTCAAGACAGCATGTTGTCCACACTGACATTGACCTGTTACGATTGTATATATCTGAAGTGTTTCACTACTATGTTAGTGTTTGTTCCATATTGTCAGAGGAAAGTATTATTCTATCTTTATATGTGAGGTTTTCTGACTGTAGTTTCACTTTGCAAAAGTGTTGCTCTAAATCCATCGTATTACCATTTGTTGCACTTAAAGTATTGTCTTATGGCTATATAGTTGGTTTTTAGCCATCCCCTGTCTTGAAAAATGCATTCAATGATAGATGTTCTGTTTTTTATTATCTGGCTGCTTTTTTGGTGACCAGTCTCTAGGGATACTGAACTGAGAAATAAATGTGTTTTACAGGAGTATGTCCAGCAAACCACAATAAGAAATATTTTGGTAGCTTTAAAGCATTTCATTCTTAATTTTACATTTATCTTGATTTTTCTTGGATCTGTTGTGTAGCAACTTCTCACAGTTTCCTGAGGCCCAGAGTTGATGTATACCTGTTTTAACAGGGGGGAACCGCAAATATCCTGGATGTCAGGAAATAATGTTTCT
>JAODJU010000033.1:11806675-11822171 GCA_026776725.1 Gnathonemus echidnorhynchus
TTTGGGTAAAAGCGTCCCCCCCACTTTGGGTAAAATACTGTCCCCCCCACTTTTAAATTGGCTGCTACGCCCCTGGCAGTGCCCTAGGTTGTTTTTACAGTTGACATGATTGAAAACGTTCCTGTTCTCTATCCATGAATGTAATGACTTCCTGCTTGGTGACACAGGAGAAGACTGAAAGGGAAGCTAGGAGAAGGAGGGTGTGTGGGGTGTTGCTCTGTTAAGATCTACGAGGTCTTTGCTCCAGGAGGCCTGGACATTGCAGGCAGGTAGCTATGTACCTTTAATCAGCTGTGCCAATTATGCAGAATCAATGACTTCTTGTGGTGTCCTTTGTTCCCCTTGATATGGCCTTCAGGATGCTGCAGGCAAGGTTCTGGACCACTGGACTATCATGTCCCGGGAGGAGGAGATCATTACCTTGCAGCAGTTCCTGCGTTTCGGGGAGACCAAATCCATCATGGAGCTCATGGCCATCCAGGAGAAGGAAGGCCAGGCCATCACAGTGCCCTCACCCAAGACTGACTCTGACATCAGGACTTTCATTGAGAGCAACAACCGCTCTCGTAGCCCCAGCCTGCTGACACACCTCGAGAACAGCAGTCCCTCCACTATACACCACTCTGAGAACATCCCCAACAGCCTGCCCCCAAATGGGCTCATGCTGGAGCAGCCAGGTCACAGGCCATGGGAGTCCAGTCTGCCAAACTCGAGTGACCCCAACGAGAGCAGTGAGTCGGAGGTGTCTCTCTCGCCGTTCCGCAATGGGCAAAGCCCAAGCCTGGGGGACACCAGTGTCACCGTGGCGATCGAGCCTAAGCCTGAGCCTGCTAGCGTAACAACCATCTCCCCGACCCCCACCTCCCAGCAGCCTCAACAGCAGCAAGCACCAATGCAGCAGCAGCAGCCGGCTATACTGAGTGAGCAACATGCATTTGTCAAGAGTGAGCAAGCCAAGAGCATCGTTACCTCGTCCTTCTCCTCCAAGATGCACCACATGCAGCGCATGGGTTCTACCTCCCGCATGCGGCAAGACCTTCTATGACAAGGGCACCCTGAAGATCCACTACAATGCTGTGCACCTGAAGATCAAGCACCGCTGCACTATCGAGGGCTGCAACATGGTGTTCAGCTCCCTGCGCAGCCACAACCAGCACAGCGCCAACCCTAACCCCCGACTACACATGCCCATGCTGAGGAACAACCGTGACAAGGACCTCATCCGGTCCAGCGTTGGCTCTGGCACATCTGTCATCTCCAGCACCAAATGCAGTTTGACTCAGCCCCGGACGGCCACCTCTTGGCTTCACTACTCCACCGCTCGAGCTCATGCTGCAGTCTCCCCTGCAAAGTTCTCTGATCTTCCCATCCTTGAAATCAGTCCAGCCAGTACAACTGGTACCCCCATTCTATCGTGCGCTGTTGTCCCCTAGGAATCTTGTCAGTTCACCGGTCTCCCTGCCCACCAGCCCCATGCCATTCCCAGAGCTGCCGGGCCAGGGGGTCGACCCGAGTGCTGTCCTGTGCATGCTGTGCCACAAACCATATAGCTGCAAGGGCACTCGCTTCAAGACGGTACATCTGCGCCAGTTCCGCCATCCCCGCAGCACTGGCGACATTGGGGCAGGTGGGGCAAGCCGTGGCCGCCGTCCCCCCGGCGCAGACAAGTCCCAGTGCTATCAAGGTAACATGTAGTGAGAGCTCGGTTCTTGTGGAGATGCAGAGAGACCTGCTAGGCATTGGCCAACTGATCCAGCCTGCTGATATAACGTTGGGAGTCTGTGCACCAGTGGTACAGGATGCTTCTGCTCAGGTTCTGAGGTTTGAGTCTGAGCTGCAGGATTGTGGGAGCCAACTGATGGTATGAAGCCTGTGCCCCTTTGGATGTTAGACAGGCCACACATTGTTACTAATGATGCATTTTCTTTCAGATGACTGACAACTCCCTTGTGTACAGCTTTACCCTTATCGATATTCCTACTGGAATTGGTGGCACACCTATTGTGTGGACTAATGGTGCTGTGATCAGTATTGAGTGCCACTATTTGAGGTCAGGATGGGAAGCTTGTAGCTGTGGTGGTGACTGGTTACTTTGACTTATCTGGCTTCTGATTTTGGTCCTTAATTTGTAGGAAGCACAATGTGAGCAGTGATGCATTGGTGCCAACCTGGGTTCCCTTCTCTACTATCAAGGCTGTTGAGGACATCCTGGTCTTCTCACTTAAGCTCATGACTGGGAGTCATTTTGCCTTGTGACTATGGCTTACTGTTTTCTGTACTTAATGCATGACTGCTTCTGTAGATGACTGGCAGCTTGACAGAACCTCAAATGACTTCTCCCTGGAGGATCTCCTCAACATTGAAGCCTCTGTGACTGTGGCAAACCACAATCCCCTTCATGTGTTTGTGGACAGCTGTGTGGCCACCTCAACCTCTGATGTGACTTCTGTCCCTAGATATGACTTGGTGATAAACCATGGGTGAGTAGTAGACTGCTGTAGTTCCATGTGAATGGCAGTCTTTAATGCTTCCTGAATGTGTCCTTCAGCTTCCTGAATGATTGCAAGCTGCCTGCCTCCAATTCCCACTTCCTACCCCAAAAGCAGGATGACAAGCTGCAGATGCAGTTGGATGCCTTCAGGTTCTTGCAGGCCACTACCAATTTGAGTCATGGACACAAGCCCACAAGTGCTGTATGAGCTGACACTAACTGCTTTGTGCTGCTTGTAGATCTACATTACCTGTCATCTGAAAGCAACTGTAGCATCTGGGCCTTTAGATGAGAAGCACAAGGCCTGTTCGTTCTCTGCTACCAGGTGTGTGTAAATGGCATTGAGGCCTAGTGTCTGGCTCAGTGTGGTTTGAGCTCTCATTCATTGCTAGGTGGACAGCTGCAGATGGTAATGACCAGGTGTGTGGCTGCTGTGACAGACTGCAGTCCCAGGAAAGCAAGAGATCTGAGTATGGGTGTCCCCATGTGATACTCGTGACTCTTTATGATGGTGCTGTGATTGACTATCCTGGCTTGCAGCTCTGTGGTGGGAAAGTACAGCTATTGTGGGCCCATTTTCTGTGGCTGAGAAGCCTCTGCTGCATGGTGGTCATCACCCCCCAGGAGCTGAGATATCTAAGGCAGAGGATCGAACTGCTCACTCGTACGTAGCTGAAAGCTGTTTCTGGCCCTTTGGAAATGTAGTGATACTTGGGTGAAGGTCCTTGGATATATTGACACTGGCTTGCTTCTTTGCTCAGGTGTTTCCCTGGAGGTCATAGCTTTGGCTGCAGTGCTTGCTGCAGTTGCACTGGTGGTCATTGGTGTTCTGGGGATTGTGCTACGTTGGAAATGAGTGTCTAACTGTCCTCAAGAATAAAGCTCATTAACTAATGGCTATTTGTCCCCAATAACAATACCCTTTACACTCATGAACTATGAGTAGGGTTAGTCAGTGGTATGTCACTTCAAATTGTGACTTCATGTCCCTGGACTGAAGAGCCTAGTGAGCTACTTACTGGGTAAACTGTATGACCAGCTCTCACCAAGGTCTCCCTATGATACCGGATTCTGTGTCCAATACTCAGGTAAACCTGACATGCTTATGTAGTGGTCAGTTTCTTTGCTTGACCTGGTACAAGACCAACATGATCTTGAGCTGGTTACCCCATCACAGGGTGTCTTTGACTCCTGCTTTGCTAGACAGCCCTAAGTGCATGTTTCCAATAGACATGTTCTTTAGTGTAAGCCTTCACTGACTGAACTGATAAGGCGCCTGACAATTTCACTTGGGGGAAGGAAAAAGCAGTAAAGGTTGTATTGGGTTGACTAGTTATGGGACTCTTGCTGCAGGAAGTACAATCAAAAACATCCATTTTCATAAGGGCCATAAGTGGCAGTGTGTACTAAGTGAGACTATACAAGTTTGTCTTGAATGAGGCTTGATTAGTTAAAACTGAACTGCATTCGTGGAACGACCTGAGGCTAAGTTTAGAGATGGAGCTAGGTTGAGTCTGACTTTTTCAGTAAAGTCTGCCTTTCTTTAGCTACTTTCATGGAATACCCCCAGGGTTCTTTCAAACTGGATCTTAATTCTAAATCCATGCCTTGTTTTCAGTTCTCCCAGGTAGTTTAATAACTGCTGATTCTGATTGGCCACAGAGGCTTTGCACCTGGTTCATGGGAAAAGGAAGGCTGGAAAATCAGCAGGACTTGGGCCTTAAAAAGCCCTGGCTTACCTGTTGGCCATTTAAGAAGTCCGAGCCATTCAAATGTTTAGATTGTAGGATTGGCATGTGTTCCCTTGTATAATTAATGCTTCAAAATGCAGGTGGAACAGTGTCACAATCACCTGCAGCTCAGGACTTTCACGCCGGAATTCCACTGAGAGCGGTTGTACCACGTTCTGGCTGGCTGATCGGCTCCACTCTAGTCAAAGCTCATGATTCCACCCAAAGTGCCACGGCGTGGTTCAGAACTGTCCCAGAAGCAGCTCTCCATTCTGCTTCACTTAAGAAACACGCTGAGTTTATTTTGTGGATACAGCTTCTGGGACTCTTCTGACAGCAGTTCGACCTGCCAATCCAATCAGGTAGCACTTCATGAATATTCCCCCAGCCCCCCTCCAGAGAACGGAGCAAAACTGTGTCGTGCCAGCACACGGTGCAACCATTCTTGGAATTCCGGCGTTAAGACTAGTTTGCCTCTCATCCCTCACACGGCAGACGTCTGGACCTCAGTTCATGATCCTGGCAGTGTTACCTCTGTTAGCTAAACTGAAATAAAGGTCGTCATTCCATCAGTGTCAAGTGGCCGTGTGCCTCATCCCGCATGAGATTGGATTATTCTCTGTCAAAAATGGCGATCACTTCTGACAAGTATATAGCAGCACACATACATTTTCAATGTCCTTTAACGTTGTTTAATAATCACATCACTAATAACAATTAATCACAAACACGTTGTTCCAAAAAAGAAAAAAGAAAAACCACAAACAACCCCTGCACACGCAAATGGCAAACATTTATGTAGCTGAACCATCTTCAGCATGCTTTTGCTATCGTTAAATATATCCACGTTTGGCGTGGACTATCAGCAGAGGCAGGGTCGGGGGGGTTTCTAACCGCTAAGTCAGTACAAAGACCCTTAGTACGTGGAGAACTCGTCAGTCATTCAGGGAGAGCTGCTGACTTTCTCTATGGTGCTCCTGAGCCATGCCTATATTGGGGTGTAGCTCATGGAAAGAATATCAACCTGCCTATCAAAATACTTCCCATACATCATTCCTCTTATATCAGGTGACATGCCTCTTATTGATGACTTGCATAAATTGCATTTCCTTTTTATTTTGGATCCAAAGAACATCGAAGAGGCCGCTGTTTCCTGCTGTGGCACCCAGAGAGGCCCTTCCTGTTGGTTGATGATGTTTCATGATGGGGTCATGGGGCAGGTATGTGCAACATATTGAAGGAAACACTAAAAAAACAGTGTCTCTTTATAGCCAATTAATCGCTAAATTCTTCTAAATTCTAATTAAAAATTCTAGTTTTGGCTTAACAGACTTGGATTCTCTGCTTCTTTCCTTATACAAACAAGCACACCATTACCTATCAACAGGTCCGCTGGATTACATGAGGACTGAGTGAGTTTTGGTTCCCGATATTGTAACATTTGATGACGAAGTCTGACTTTAGGTCATTAGAGGTCTTATCTAAAAAACAACAAAAATATGGACTGAGTTTTGGAAATTTGCTTTTCAATTGGTGCTTTTTTGCTTTTCAATTGGTGGTCTTTGGAAACAGTCCCATTACTTTCGTGGTAATTGTATTTTCTACAGGACGACTCAAAATTGAGGATGTGTTGATGTGAATATAAATACATATACATGTGTGGTGTCTCAGACATGGTATTTTAAAACATTCTCATATTTCAGCTGCCAAACAGAAGGCATTGAAAGTGGCACACTATCGAAATAGCCCAAACCTACTTAACCGTTCAGGTGTACGATTTCTCCTATGGGCCAATAAGCCCAATGTAACAACAAATAACTATACATCTACGCTACAACCAAGACATTCTCGAAGGAGAGTGATGTGTAGGCTGGGTAGTCTGCAGGGAGGATGCAACATGATTGGCTGGAGAACCAGAGGCAAAACATCGAGGATCGACAGGAAAACCTCAGCAAAACTGCTCTTTTAAAAAGCTCCACAGTACAAATTTCTCATACTGAAAAAAAACATTTCTGATATTAAAAAAGCATAGCATTTTTCCCAGAGTACATTTGTTCTTCCAGCTCAACATATTAGTTTCTCTCAAACCTTTAATTTTAAATATTTGTTTTTAATGCAACAAAGTATAACAATGTATACCCTCAAAGCAGGAACAGCCTGCCAGACTGAATGGCCACATACTAATACTTAATATTACAGTGCTGTACTAGCACATGTACACACTTTTACTTTATTGCGATCAAATTTCCTTCATATTGTACATGCAGGGTTTTCTGTATTATACAGACTCTCCCTGCCGTAAAGCATTAAAACCTCATTTTGACACTATACTACTGATGATCACATGATATCCCGCTGTTTTTGTTCATTAGCTCAGTGCTGATTGTTCCTACCGTCGCATTTCACCACACCACCCTTCACTCACATTGAACGCAAATAAAGCTGCGTGTTCTGACAGAGGGGCCATAATGTTTGTTATTTCTCATTCGGCGTCAGGTTTCTGAGGGGGAATGGGACAGGGGAGCAGGGGGACAGATGACAGATACATGCGAACACACAAGCAACCAGTCTTATGGCCATATTCCCTCTCGCACAGACAGACAACCTCAAAAGAACATGGTATTAGAATTTTAAGTGTATCATTATAAGTGTATGTAATAAGTAAGGTGAATGATGTAAGGTATGAGGTTTTAAGAAACAGTACTTACTAGTAGATAGAGCACAGAGGTCCCAATGTCACTGCATTAATACAGGTCAAAGCAATCCTGATTAACACCAATTAATCAACTGACCTGGCCTACTGCCCACTGTCATAATTAGAGTTGTATCAGTTTCAGTCTGACTGCCCCCCCTTGCTGCTATATAACTTCCGCTCTACCTGCCCCCCCGACTACCTCTCAAAGATGACATCACTGTGACTCTTACATGTGATCTCACACCATCCTTTTCTCCTTCCCTAACCCATCTCCAACTGCCACGGTCGCCTAGCTGATGGTATCCCACAGAGGGTGTCCGCAAATGACAAGTGCTTTTCTGAAGTATGACATCACCTAATGCCAGTGCACAGCTGCACTCTTTTCTCCACTGCGGGTAACACTGGAGGCACCAGTTTTCATCGCCCATGGCCAGTCGGCTAACAACGCGGAACCATTTGGACCCAGCAGCGCCAGGCAGCTTTCTACTTGGCCGAGAGAAGCACTACAGTGTAACGGAACACCCAAAGTAGGGGTTCCCGTTAAGTCAATGTACTGAAATGGATTCACTAAACAAAATGTGCAATACAGACAAGCACTCGTGATATAATCGCTAACCACTATGGCTACCAAAACGAGGCCTTCGCGGACATTCTCTGGAAAGTAAATGCGAACCACTGGGAACTTTAGAAAATAAATAAATAAATAGAAAGCCTTACAACAGCAATAATAATAATAATACGAGAAACAGACTGGAACGAGACGACTCTCTGTCACGGGGAATACTAAAACACGCTATTACGAAAACTGGACGAGTGTTAAGGTACTAAGATTATGCTGAATGCTCAGTCTAGCTTGATGCACTGCACTGGTGCTAACAGTTCAGCAGTGGGGGCAGATGGGGGGCTGGGGTGGTGCCCGTCTGCAGGTGGGGCTGGGGGCTAAAATGACAATGGCTGCTGGGACCACACAACTGTTGTGCATGCTCGCTAAAAGGGGTTACTGGAGTTACTTCTACCAGACTACTCTTTATGCTCTACACCAGTGGTTCTCAAATGATGGCGTGCCCTCTTATAGGTATGTGGAGGTATTTCCATGTATGATGTCGGTCATAATGATGGTATGAGGGCAGCCTAGTGTTTTCTAAGGTAGTAAGCGGTGTAAAAAGTTTGAGAACCATTGCTCTACACACTATAGCCATGGAAGGCTGGGATGGTCAATAACTGCATTAACAGGACACTGTTACCCAAGAGGTTACTCTGTCACTAAGACACAAAGCTAAAGTGCTACAGGGGAAAGAACTGTGCTCTTCTCTAGGGGCGACACCGTGAGGGCGAGGGGTCTCGGGAAGTAGCGGGAAGTAGAAGGACCCCTTCAACAACCTTATTGACCTGACCCTGCCTCACTGAAAGGTTCCAAGGATTGGGGCAGGGTATGGGTCACCCAGCTGAAAGAGGAGGGGCATCTTAAATCCCATGTGACCCACCAGGAGAGACCCCTACCCCTGGCTACCTAGCTTAGCCAATGAGGGAATGCGGAAGGAGGGTGGGATTAAAATGGGGTGGGTGATGACCAAAAATGGCAGGAAGGTGATGGGATGAGGTGTGAATACAATGTTTTGCTGCCTGCCTGTCTGCCCTACTGGGCAGTGGGAGAGGGGCAGGGGACCCGAGGAAGCCAGTGGGGGAGAGGAGGTTGTAGCGGGCGTGTCGCGTTCTGGGCGCCAGGTCCAGTGAGGGAGGGCGGGGGAGGGAGATGCCGACGCCATGGTCCGAGCGAGCCGGGGCATCCCCAAGGGGGGGTCTGAGCCAGCAGGACTCAATCTGTAGCAGGAAGGTCGGGAAAACCAGAAGAGAGAAAGAGAGAAGGAGGAGGTGAGAAACCAGAGGAGGAGGAAGCACTGGGGGGAGGGGGTGTAGATGAGGAGGGGATCCAGCAGCAACACAGGGGGGGCTACACGCCTGAAAAAAAGAAAAGTCATACACAAGGGTCACAGATCAGCGCATTCAGAGACAAGGCAAAAACCCTAACAGCGACATAACAGGGTGAGAGTACTGGTGTAAAGTTTGCAGATAGGGGGCGCTGAAACTCAGGGGTCACTGAGAGGTCACTGAGCATGGGGGAGCGTCCATGATGAAACCAGTGCTGGTGGTGCTCCAAATTACTGGGTGGGCAGGGTAGCGGCGTTGCACTCACTTGTCTCTGGGATGCGCGAGTCCAGTCCCAGTGGGCCCCGGGACCCCTCGCCCCCACTGGGCGTCTCCTTTTTCAAACCGCTCTCCTGAGCCCTGTCTACCGCAGCCAGGGCTCCACTAGAGGGAGCCACGTCCTGCTTGGCAGCTTCCGACATCCCCTCAGCCTAACACCACACGGCAGGACAGAAAAGTCTCAGGGTGGGGACAGGTGTGGGACAAACACAGCGCAGCACATCAAATAAAGCACACCCCTGATAAACGGATGCAGACTTGCACTATGTTATGACAGAACCTGTAGTACATAACCATTAAAATAGATGGATCATTTTGGCAGAAGAAATTATGCAATCTAAAATTCAAATAGTTGAACGTGTACAAAATGACTGTGTATACATATATCTATTCATCTTCCATATCTGCTTATCCAGTTCAGCGTCATGCTCTATATATAGATAGGAAGCACAGACAGGGCCAAACCAACTCTTTTTGTCGTCTCTCTTCCCATTCTGACTAGCTGATCAGATGGGGGTGTCCTGGTGACCGTTGAGCCATAGCCGGCAGCTTACTTTGCTTATGCCTTGGGCCAGACCCAGGGGACAGATGCCAGTCCATCATGGCACAAACTACAGTCACACATTACTACAGACAAACCAAACCCACGCTTCTTTACTGTTGGAAACTGGGGTTGGAATTGAACCCACAACCCTGAAGGTGTATTTGCTGAAAAATGGACCTTTGACCTATGACCTAACCATCATGTTCAATACACCTGTCCATGACTTACATTGTCTGTTGATCCCACTTTGGCCTGAGCCTTATCTTTGACTTTAAGGGCCTCTAGCTTCACATCACCGCCCCCTAGAGGAAGAACAGAAGAAGCGCAGAAATGTGCTTCGGTGAATTCAGGTAATTGCTTGAAGACTGCTTGGAGAGGGTTACACTCGGCAGCCCATGGTATATACATGAAGGAAAGCAGTCAGTCTTACCTGGCTTGTGTTTAATATTGGTTTTGGAGCCACACTTTGATGTCACCTTACTTAGGTCAGGTTTCTTGTTGAGTATCGTTACCTGTCATTCAGATACAAAATGATTTAGTGGAACAAGTGAATAAAACTAAAAGACTTAAAGAACTGCACTCAAAGGTCTAAAAGTAATCATGTACAGAAACTATTAAACAAGTTATTCTTAGTTTTTCATCCATCCATTCATCCGACTATCTATCAATTGCTTATCCTGGACCGGGTCACAGAGTTATTCTTAGTTTAGTGAAATTCATTAAAAATTGAATCAAAAAAATGTAATTAAAGGTATATCTAAATTAAGCTGCTATTTATTACACCTGAAGGTGTATGCTCATTTGTGCAGCAAATAGTACAACTAAACCCTTGGGTTGCTGTCGTGATGTTCCATTTGCATCAAGCACCAAAACATAAGCCCCTGTACAGCCCAGTCTGAAATGATCACAACACACCCTCTGTTACAGCTTAACGTCTGATCCTGTCAGGATTAACTACTCTCCTCTGTTAGGAGAGATTGGGGCATTGTAGTCCAGAACATGGGATCACAAACGTTTCAGCCCATGACCCTTGAAATAACTGTCATGTCCTACAGTTTACTGAATCGGGGGGGTACTGGAAGGTAGAAGACCTGGTGCTCAAGTTGATACTTTTGTAGTACTTGAAAGTAGATCGGTACTGGAACTTGGTGCACTGGACTCAGATTTTCAAGTATCTTTACTTCTATGGCTTCGTCCCTTTTCTGAAAAAAACTACATAAACCAAATACACCGAGCCACTAAAGTTTGACCTCTCCAGCTACAAGGGTCAGTGCTTGGGTGAACTGTGGGGCTGCAGGTTCATACATGCCAGTACCTTCATGCCCACTGACGTACACGTCTTTTTGCACAATAGGTTATAGACTTCAGCTGGGTGGTTAGCCTTAGAATAGTGCCATTCGGCTAGTGGTACCATGGACAGGAGTGCCTAACAGGGGCTCACAACGCCAGAAATGCGGTTGGGGTAGTGTACTTCTTGTGTGTTATCGCGCCCGGCAGGGAAATAAGCCCTAGACTTTAGCAGAACTGCCACCCTGATGATACCAAGCAGCACAGAAAGTGCACAGAAGAGAGCAGTACATATCATTAAACAAAGCTATTTTTTTATCGTAATACCTTTCTCCCTTGTTGGCCCTTCATTGCTAATGCAAGTTTATATATTGGAAATGTATGTATGTTGATTCACGAATGAACAAAGTCATTAATAACACACATACACACACACACACACACACACACACACAAAACTACAAGCATATTCAGGTAAGATAAAATACACTGCAGACTCCCAGAAACATGCGGATGGCAACTGTGAATGACCGCATCCAGCGTAGGGAGAACGGGCAAATGTTGGGAAGAGGCGTGAGAGAGCTGGGACTGAGGCAGAGGTGTTAAAAAAAGCGGGTTAGACTCACAGAGAGGAAAGATTTCAGGCATTAAAGGGGAACAACCAATCAGGTGACAGAAAATGGTCCCAGATCAACCAATCAAATACATTAAGACTTCATACCAGAACTCTTCTAAGAAACACAGCCTTTTGGCGCCACTGACAGATAGATGGTGCCGACACAATGCCAGAGAGCCATCAATGGGGAGCAAGAACATCAAAGGGCTGCTTAAGACATCTAAGTATCTTTTACCATGGTTTCATTGAGAACTGGCTTGTTTTTCAGTGGAGGTGTTCATTTGGAGGTATCCCCGGTTACAAATGAGGAAGGCCATCCATGTTGGAGGGAGTCAGCGCCCCCACTTCTGGAACACCCCCGTACTTACGTTGCCTCCGCCGGGCACATGCTTGATATTGTCCTTGGAGCCGCAGCGCGACGTCACGTGGCTGAAGTCCAGCTTTTTGTTGACTATCTGAACCTACAACACAGCACAGCAGCAGAAAGGATAGAGGTCACCCCTGCGAGGGCAGCCGGTGGTCCCGGGGTAGTAGAGGGGGGCGGGGTTGAAAACGAGGGGCAAAATTACCTGTACTCCATTCCTGCCACATTAAACTCACATTCCTCTAGCACGCTGTCATACAGGGGGGTCAATCATAGCTAGAATCATCCAGGCACTCATGGGTGGGGGGGGGGGGGGGGGATTAAGCTTTAAAAAAAATCTTTGAATGAAGTACCCTTTGTCACAATGCTATATAAACCATTTTTTGTGTACAATTTTGATTCACTGTAACACTGCCATGACTCATTGCTGTGACTCACTGATACGGCATGGGACAGTAAGCACATTTTCCGAAAGTACACTGTCACGGCTACTTGTGTGTTATCGCGCCAGCAGGGAAATACGCCCTAGACTTTAGCAGCACTGCCACCCTGATGATACCAAGCAGCACCCAGGGCCTGCAGAACCAAAAGTGCACAGAAGAGGGCAGTATATATCATTAAACAAAGCTATTTTTTATCGGAATACCTTCCTCCCTTGTTGGACCTTCATTGCTAATGCAAGTTTATATATTGGAAATGTATGTATGTTGATTCACAAAAGAACAAAGTCATTAATAACACACACACAAACACAAAACTACAAGCATATTCAGGTAAGATGAAATCCACTGCCGACTCCCAGAAATACCTGCAGCACCCAGCATTTCCAGCAGAGGGCAGAATGTGCAACAAGTGAGCTGCAAACCAACCACCGACCAACCTCAGGGGAACATGATGCTGGCTTCCTATTCTACAGCGATCATGCCTGTTTATTTACAGATCAAACTCCTTCGGACCTCATTTGAGAACCACTATTTTGAGAGACACTCAAAGCTGCACAGACACCAGCCAGGAAGGACAGCTTTAAATAAAAACTAGGGTTACGGGTGGCTGCAGATTAATTCAGTGGCTGTTTTGTAGCTAGAGATGCCACAGCTGGATTCTGGCCGGGCTGCACACAGGGCTGGCTCCTCTGGGAGTCTCCTCCTTTTCCCTTTCTTCCATCATTATGGAGGGAAAAAAAAAGTTTTAGCATTAACACCATTAAATCTATTAAGGGCTGTCCATTGGGGGTTCACATTGTGCAATTATAACAAAGTGAGGCATCCCAGGACAGGACAGGATATGACTGGGAGCTGTTCTGTCCTTAGAAATTGCTTGAGGTGACATTGCGGCACCCTCTGCTGACTAAATCATGTACTACACAGCCTGGGATGGAATACTGCAACACATTACGAAGTGCCTAACAGACTTTAAGGCTGTAGGTTAAGGCACCTGGAAACTGCAGTGCTGTCACTGCTGGCATCCTTTAACATTAAAAATGAGGTGGGCACAAAATTTAGAAACCGGCATTCATAGGGACAAAAATAAGTGTTAAACCTAAATAAAAATGGAGCTAAAAAACTAAAATAAAACCCATTAAAACTGAACTAGAACTGAAAATAAACAATGATGAAGACTAAAACTGTTGCAGAGCTGTTTGGTACTCAGGGTGAATGGAAGGTGGTTATTTTAGGAGAAACCACACAATCAGGGGAGCCTGGGGGAGGCCACACCCAAAAAGAATGGGCTTTACTGTCCCCAAGGAAGAAGAAAAAGGAAGATGGTGGGGGGGGGCAGAGGAAGCCTACTCACCCCCCCAATGCCAGGAGAAGGAATAGATGAGGCCATTCTATCCATTCAACGTCAGAGTGATGGAGATGGTAAGAAGGCCAATCCATGCAGCATTAGATAGGCGGGCACCATTAGTGTGTGCAGGCCTCGGGTTAGGACTCTGCCCATGATCGGAAGGTCGCTGGTTCAAATTCCATGGTCAGCAGACTGACTTCACCATCGAGCCCTTGAACAAGGCTTGGCTCTGACACCCGGGACCAGCAGCAGGCCCACCAGTAGGTGGCGGAATTGAGAAAAGGTAACCCTATATTACCCCTGGGACCCTGACGCTGCTTCCTCAATCGTATGTCACTTTGGATGAAACGAACTGTGAAATAAATGCAAATGTGATGCTAAAGCTCATTTTGTTTTGCATGAGCACAATAACAATAAAGTTGACTTTGACTGTGGGGCAGATGGGTTATATTAGAGCTACGGTGAGATTATGGAGAGGTTTTTGTAGGGTGGGGCTTTTGTGGGGCAGGAAGCAGGACGAGCTGGAAAGCAGGACATACAGTCGAAGCCAGAGTGTGACCATCCTCCGATAATGAAGGTGTACTTCCTCCTGTCTGCCACCAGGGTGTCACAAACTGATCTGTGAGCAGAAAATACTCACAGTTCAGCTCTCAGATATATGCTCTCCACAAGCCACATGTGCTACAGGACATCATAATCCCCACAGCTCTCGGCCGGCATGCCAAGATTATATAGCGCCTTTATTTAGCGGTTAAATGTTAGTCACCAAATGCCCATGATTATAGACAGGAAATGTTCCCAGAAAGACACACACCTGCTGAAGGGAACTCGCCCAGAAATGTGGGATAAACATGACAGGGCTGCAGTGCTGGGGGCGGAGAAGGTGACAGGGATGCTGGGATGCAGGTTGCCCCCCCCTCCCCCCCACAGCATACCTTTCCCCCGCTGGGCTGGTGCTTGGCATTCTCCGTGGAGCCGACCTTAGGACGGACGTTGCGGATATCAGGGGTGGGCACAGCCCCGGGGGCGGGGCTGAGGCGAGGGGCAGCCTTGGTGGTGGTGGAGGCTGCGGAGGACCGGGGGGCACGTGGCACCGGTGGCTTCCTCTCAGGCAGGGCGGGGGCGGGTGCAGCCGTCGGGGACCTGATGGGACGGCCACTGGTGGAGGTCCGATTGGGGGCGCTCTTGGGTCGACCGAAGTCAGCTGTGTGCGGGGGCAAATCATCCCAAAATCTCGAGGGGATTCAGCAGACACCCCCCCCCCCCCCACATCATGTCCTATAATCTCCCCACCCTGATGTCACCTCTGCAGATGGGGGAATTTAAGGGACGAGGATCAGGGTGGACAAGCTGGGAATTTATGGGGGGGGGGGGGGGGTTCTCCCCTGGCGAGCTCTTCACGATGCTAGGCTTTCCCACCTTCCCTGTTTCGTTCTCGGCTTTGGTGGCTGTGGAGCACACAGAGACATGTTTGCCATTGAGGCACTGGCCCCTGCTCAAAACTGATAGGCTCTTCATGTGCCCACTCCCCTGTCAGTCACTGATTCAAAGCATATTATTGGCTAATGAAAAGGCTGGCCCCTCTCCGTACTAGGTGCCCTTAACAACTACTTCACCTACTTGCCAGTACTATACATCTGAAACTAGCTCATTTCATTCAGCATGTTGATGATGGTTACTCTGTAATTTCTCTTAACCTTCTGGGGTCTAGGGGTAGGAAACACACTTTCACTGACTGGGGCATGATCACACATTTCTTCAAATATCATAAACTTA
>JAODJU010000033.1:11838781-11848852 GCA_026776725.1 Gnathonemus echidnorhynchus
GTGGCTGGAGGGGGGGGTCTACCTGGCCTTTTCTCTTGATTCCCCCCCCCCCCCCCCCAAGTACTACTTTGGGTGACATGGCCCACCCCCATGCACACTGAGACACCCTAAATTACAGAGCAGAGCGGCCCTCAAGGGTAACTGCCTCACCCCTGCCAGTGAGCCCAGCTGCGCCATAAGCAATAACGCATCCATTCATTTAGCAGTCACTGCGGTCCCAGATTAAATGCGAGGTGCCTGCTCACTTTGCTATTTGCAGAGGCACGGAGACGCATCCAAAACGGCAGCCTCATCCTCATCGAGAAAGCACTCCATGACGTCAGCGGAACGTGCACGTCTGTGCGAAGCTCCACGCCGCTGTCGGAATGCCGCTGACACGCTATAGACGTGATCATGTTAACGAGGAGTGGCGAGAAAACATTCACCTGCCACGTTACCCTGCTTTCATAAACAAAAACAGATGGAAATTCGGCAATCGATATCTATTCCGGACATTGGATGAGACACTAGGTTCCATTTTGCGGCCGATCATGTTGCCATGGCAACTAATCACCTGTCCCTGCCAACTGCCGTTTGAGTTAATGAAGTCCAGCTGGCCCTGATATGACTGATTTAAATTTCATGGACAAGCATGGGTAACTGGACAGAGGGGAGCCAGATCACCCACAATGTCCAATTTTGTTTGAGTCTTTGCGTTATTCTGTAAAACCTGTTTAGCAATTTCCAGAGCCTTAGTGTTTTGCGTCACTATCCTGACTGCTTGAATTCAGCCAATGAAACAATACTGTCCCAATTAATGTGTCATTTGTTGAATTAAATCTTTCGTTCTTTGTAATGTTTCCAGCATTTCCAACCAGTAGCTTCTGACCTACAATCATTATTCAAGCAAACATATTTTTAAAGAATACACAAATAGATAGTGGAACTAAAGCACTTTCGTGAATAAACAGCAGACTGGATCTGGTTGAGGGAGTGACCCAGATGGACACTTCAGTGATATATCAATTGCAAATATGGTAAGACAAAAAATATTAGATAACTTCACATCAAACACCAGTAGCAACGAGACCATGAACAATCTTCCAAACCTGAGCCCATATATAAAAACAAGAATGAATCAGCTCAATTTGATGCACAACAGCTGAATCATTTTGCATGTTGATGAATGACACTTGATAATAATGACAAATAAAGCCTATTTCAAAATAAATATATCAATATTTATAAGAGTCCTGGTGCATTGCTGTAACCTTTATATCACAAGTTTTATATATGTTGCACAAACATTCAGCAGTTATTTGAGAAATACATTCCGTATTTGCATAAAAACATACCAACACATTAGAAATCTCCTGGTTGCTCTGGGCTGACTCAGTACATCCCAGCTTTCTGACAGGAAGCTATTAAGATCTTGGCAATCGTTACGGATTTACTCTGGCTGAGCGAAAAAAAAGACTGAAATGACAAAGAGGCACATAAAAGTGTGTTTTGTTAGACTGGTTTAATGGCTATAATAAGAAAATGACGCTCTTCTAGAAACAGTATTATGACGGATGAATCTAATCGGAAATTCACAGTAAAATTTTATTTATCAAGTATGGGCTGCATCTTAATAACCCTTCTGTAAATATCAATTAAGATGGAAGTCATTCAGTGCACCTTCAATTCCTATAAAAAATTTAAGAAGACAGTATCATGGCACCATAATTTGCCTCGCTGATCTTGTTGTCAGAGTTTGTTGCTGATAGGAAGATTTACAGTATGTCCGCTTGTTTACATTTTGCACAATAGAAACGTAACTGGCTTGGATTTATTTAACAAAACAGGTTCTTGGGCAGCGTTTGGCCAATGCTATTCTGTGCACCAATTCTTAAAGCATCCATATCTGAATTCCCTGAATATCTGAATTCCGAAAGCAATTTTCATGAGGAACACTGTGAAATTGCACAACACAGCAGAATCTTACGTAAAACTCTAAAGGTGAGTCCTAGGATGGTTACAAATTGTTCATCTAAACACATGCATGGAAAATACAACCTTTTTTCCCCTTTTGTTCATTAAAGATTCCACAAAGATACCACACTTTTACATTTATCTGCAGGTGGTGCTGCCCTGGGGCCTGACCGCAAATGTGCAATGAGAGATCAGAGTTTCCATTTGATGAGTTATACACCAGCCTCACAGCCCTCAGCCCGAGAACGGGAGCTTATTTATAGGGACTGGAGGAGCAGGCACCCGGAAGCATTTCACTCAATGCCTGCGCTTCTATGAACTTAAAGCAAAAGGGAAAAAAATGATGAAAAAGCATCATCTGAAGATAAGCTGGAGAAGTACAGCTTGAAGGAGGAGCAGTGAAAGTAAGACGAAGGTCCCTGTCTGCGGTAAGATGGGCCACCACAATGAAGGCAAGAACCAGGAACCTGCCTGCAAGAAATGACACGCTTTCCGCTGGCTTCCAATCGCACTATTACCACATGTACTGTACTTATTTACTCACTGTTAACAGCAAAAAACCCTCTGGTGGATCAGTAAAGGTCTGTTTCATCTCATTTTACCTCACAGCCTTATAATTATATGCATTTTTAAACTCCAAAAGGTCTTTCTAAGGCACCGATTCCCACATGGAGTCAGGAGAAAAGGAACAGAAATTTGCCATGTGATTCTGCCTTTCCTGTCAAATGCCTTGTGTCTCTGTAAAAGAAGAGAGACAGAGCTGCCAGTGTCCTACATCAGAGGTGAATCAGCTGCCAAAGCAGGGAAAAGCTGTGATAAAAGAAGGTACTGCGATACTGAAGTTATACTACAGGTATATGACCAAGTATAAGGTTTGTGAATTAATTTGATGGCAGGGCCTCTGGGGACGGATAAACCAGCGTCAATGTGTAGTAGACAAGTAAGATAACTCCACAATTATGGTGATGCCCTCTGCTATGACACTGACAGGACAATCCAATCAGTTGCAGGACCTTGCCTGCACCTCCCTACCACAGGTTACCTCCCCAGTTACAAATGGTCTAACTTGCTCCCTACTAAGCTTATTATTTCAGCCTGCAAGACTCATCTCCGCTGGGATTATTTTATTACTCATCACCGATGATGTTCCACAGGAATCTTCTGAGCCTAATATCTGCATGAGGTTTCCAGGCCTCTCCTCACCCTACCATCGCCATCGCTAACAGTTCCCACAATCCATCACACCATGGAAACCACATCAGCAGAACAAAGGCAAATTCGGGCTTACCTGTACAGCATCCACGATCAAGGTGAACACCAGCCGGGAGGACATAAACAAAACAAAACAGAGAGACATTTCCATTAATTTTTGTTCACTCAGTGGGATTTATAGTATAAGCATATCAGGTATTAGTGAAAAATCCACATGCTCGCCGGAGAGAGTAACAGTTAAACGTGTTCAGCGATCACTTTGTGCACTCGATTGTTTGTGATGAACAGGAAACAGTGAGCAAGGTGCCTTGCTGAGACACAAACCCAAGCAGGAAAAGGGCAGAGCCTGCAAACGTGCAGCATGACTACAGCGTAGGTACCACGTTGGGAACACATTGCGCCCTTGGGCCACACCTGAGTCAGAAAGCTGCCAATTAGCACGCTTCGCATCATAAACGGTTAAGGACAGTGTTCCAGCAGACAGAGGCAGCGGCACACCAAAGTTGGACCGCGCCACGCACAGTGCCCAGTCAAGGGCGCTGTCTTCCAGTGTGTTAGTGAGCCAGGCACAGTGCCACACCCTGGCGGGGCCCCCAACACAGCCATGCACTGAGCGAGGTGCTCGGCCCCCTCACCAACCTTCCTGCTTGGAATGCTCTATGCATTTCGTGATTTCCTTCCCCGAGATCACTGGGGGCACAGGGGCGTCTGGGAGGCGGGGGATGAAGGGAGGGGCCGCAGGGTTCAACCCGGAGCGGGGGGAGGAGGGGGTGAAGGCTGGAGGGCTATGGGGAGGGGATCGCTTAAACCTAGGGGGGGACGAGGTGTCCTTGGTAGGCCGGATCTTCTTGGGCGGTTTCTGCCCTGGGGATCGAGGTTCTCCTCGTTCATTCGGAGATGCCAGAGGTATTTGTCCAGGGGAAGATGAGGGAATCAGGTCCGGGGAGGAGGTACGAGGCCTGAGGGGACCTGGGATGGGGACAGGTTCTCCTCTGAGAGGGGAGGGCTTGTGATCTAGTTCCTCAGGGGTTGTGAAGGAGAGGTCTTTAGTGGCATCAGGAAGGGGGGCTACTTTATCCATGGGGGCATCTGAGTCAGAGGCTGGGGTCTCTTGAGGGAGAGCGGGGGCCTCCATCTCCAACCACTCTGCGACGGAGATGGTGTTCAAGGGCCCCTGATCAGCCAGATCATTTTGGCTATCTTCACTGGAGGCCGGTTTGCTGTCAGGGGTCTGAGGAGCCACCACAGGAAGAGATGATGCAAACGTGCCTCCGGTAAGTAGATCTAAGTCAAGGGAGAGACTGTCTCTAGCTGTACCCAGGCTGAAACTATCAGACACTTCCAGAGGAACCAGGGCAGTCTCTCGGTCAGGACTGGCATTCGCAGGTGGTGAGCACTGGTCTTCCTGAAAAGGGGACATCGGCAGGGGGGTGGCCTTGGGGTGCAGTGCGAATGGAGGGGGCAATGAAACGCCTTCCGTGAGACACAGCAGGTCCTCAGCCAGGGAGGGAGGCAAGCTGGGAGGGGGGTACTCGTCCAGGCCGTGCGTGAAGGACGAGGCTTCTGTAGAGGAGAGGAGCTGTTCCTTCAGGCTTGGGAGATCTTCAGGAGCCAGAGGGAAGGCAGCGGGTTCTGCCGCCAACTCCTGCAGCTGAGACTCGAGGGGAAGGGGCCATTCCTCTGGGATCTTCTTCCTGTTTTTGCCCTTCTTGACTCGGGCTGCACTCCTGCCTCCCTCTTCACGTTCCCAGCCGCCATCTCTTCGCAGAGGGTTCCTGCGAGCGTTGTCCACCGGGGCGGTGCCCTCAGGCTGAGCTTCCAGTGACGTACGACCGTCACCCGTGTCATTCATGTCGTCCCTGATCCTCCTTTTCTTCTTCTTCTTCTGCTGCTGCCTGCGTTCTGAGACCTCCCCCTCCCTCTCCTCTAAGGCCCCTGGCCCCTGGAGACACTGGGGGTCCCTTGGCTCCTGGGGACCCTCAACCATCTGGCTGGCATGCCGGCTGATCACCGTGGAGACGCTGGGGGTGAAGGGGAGTTCTGCCCGTAAGCCCACGTCGCCTCCCCAGGGCTCACCCCAGACTGCTCACATGCAGAAAAGGAAGGAAGAGTTATACTCACACAACAACACCCCCATTCCGCCCCTCCCCCCTCAGGTGATGGCCCACACGCCATCAGACCCATATTCTCACCACGTACCACTTTCTGGAACTACATTACAGGTAGAAATGCACCCCCTATGGCAGGAAGCCATGTTTACACTTCCTGCTTTAAACTCAATGCTACACGGTCTTCCCTTACGAAGTGCTGTCATTGTTCACGAGAACTGGAAATAGTTACAATTTGTGTAGTAGACCTTTTTAAACTATCATGTTTAATTATGCTTCTATTATGCAAAAAAAGTTGCGATATGTACATTATATACCTCCCATTTAGCAAGCATGTCCACTCTTTTCTGTTTTCGGTAATGTTAGCATGCCCGGGGGGGGGGGGGCAGCCAGCTGACCTTGGACCCCCAGAGGTTCTTTTTCTCCCTACTTGGGAGTTTTTGGTTCCTCTCCTCCGTTGTCTTCTGGCTTTCGTTATTCAATTTCTTTCCTTCCTTTTTTCCCCATTCTGTATCTCCCTCTACTTCTGTTTCATGTATCATAACTCTGTTGTGAAAGGCGCTATATAAAAATAAATTGAACTGAATTGAATTGAATGTACTTAATTCTAGGTACATTTGGCAGAGAGAGCATGTCTTGTGTGGAGAATGGTTTGGACTTGGAAAGCTACGTGGGGTAAGCAAACGGTGTATTGTATACAGTCGGGAGAATTTAAATGAAAATAAATGTCAGGAATTGGACGAGTGATAGGAAACAGATAACAGTGACAACAGGAAATGGGTGACAATAACAAAAGAATAGGGACAGAATCTATAAACCAGCCTGTGAAAAACATCTGATGTGCAGGTATTACTACCCCCACTCAGAGAAAGAGCTCCGATCTTCATCGTGAAGACTATCAGTTAAGACAGCAGCGTTAACGGACAGTAACTACGGAACTCCACTCACTGAGAGCTGACAGGTGGGGCTTTGATAGAAACATTCCGGCCAGATGTTACCGGGAGAAAGGCATGACTGAATAGAGGCATGGAATAAAACGGCGCGGGGAAGGAGGCTGTTAGTGAGGGCCAGCGGAAAACAAAAGCCCGGACAGACGAGACGGGGAGGTCATGTGATGCGGGCCACCCAGCACCAACGCCCTCTCAGGAAGCACAGAGCAGCACAGTGTCCAGATCCACAAATGCTGCCATTGTCCCGGCACGCATCTCGCATAATCACAGCGCGTCACAGCGACCAATCCCAGCACTATTAACGCTAAAAGACAACATAAACACATACAAATACTCCAATAAGACTAATAAAGCATACAGTCTTAGCATGTTCAGCAAATGCTGCATGATATACTCCTCTCTGGCAGCTTATTCTAGATACACATTAGGAAGATTAACAGATTGACACCAGTAACTGACACATGCAACTTAACAATGACTTGTTTTTGTGCTAAAAATCCTAAATACGCCTCTAAACAGGTAAATGCCCAATAAAGGCAAATTTGCGGAACTAAAGGAAAAATAGCATCATAGCATCATCTACTGTAGTGCTTCCTATTCTGAGGGGTAACTGCCAACAGAGCACTGGGGGAGTGTCATCTGCCTGGGGAACTAGCTGGCCTTGAACACGGGACTCTGCAGAGCTGTGCTAGTCTTTGTCCTGGACAAAGTCCCCTGTGCCGAGCCACAACCCAAACTACACAGCTAACATCCATTTTGGCTAATTGATAATGCTGGCCTTGCATACAGTGCCACCTGGTGGAGGAGGTCTTACATTACAATGCAATGACCGTGAGAGTACGGCTTGTATGTTAGAAGATAATAAATGCCTGAATACAAAAAAGCCAAAAACTAGCCCTCATCACAGCAGGAGACAGCTACAATTCAGACAAACTATTCAGAGTTTTCGTGCCTGGTTGCGTTCTTCAAAGGTTCAGGACTTCAGGTAAAACATGTGCCAGTCACAACAAGAGAAGTTTCGAAGCTCTGATTTACCTGATGAGGGGTCCACAGTGGGTCCAAAGATTCCTGCCTCACCCCTGTCCTTCGGTGATTCAGCCGCCTTGTCCTGGTCGGCGAGTGACGGGGTGGGTCTCTGGGGGTCCGCGAGTGTGGGGGGGCTCTCTGTTGAGAGCAGAGCCACCCCCACATCCAAGTTCATTGCTGGCCCCGGTTGAGAAAAGTCTGTGAAACAGAGATATGCGGAGAATGCAGTTACCGTGCCAGTGAAGGGAGGGCGTGAGGTCCTACAGGACACGAGCAGGCAGAATGGAGCGGAATGCACCAATCAGAGAGGGCAATCAGGGGCGATTCCGGAGGAGGCCTTACCGATCTCTAACATGCGACATTCATATAAGCAGCCTCATAGAGGCAATGTTACATGCGGTACTGAGCTTTTTTTAACAACTACATCACATTCCTAACAACATTAATGGCAAAAACAAGCTGACAATATACCTGTCAGGCCAGCGTCCATCTGCAGAGTGGTGGCGTGGGTGAGCCACTGTTCAGGAAAGCCCCCTGCTGGCCAGTCAAGTGAATGACAAGGAGAAAGAGAGGGGGGCAGGAGAGAGAGGGAAAGAAAGAGAAAGAGAAATGGTGTGTGAGTGAACGAGAGAATAATGGAGAGAGGGGGACAGAGGGAAAAGAAGGAGGAGACAGAGAAAGGGGGGGAGAGAGAAAAAAAGCAGAAACAGAAAGGAAGGCAGAATGAGAGAAAGGCAGAGAGAAAGTGAAAGGAAGAAGAGCAGAAGTTCAAGTTACATGAGTCAGTGAGCCGATGGGCGAGACAGAAGCAGAGCCAGACACTGAGGCAGGCAGGGGTAAGTGGTTGTGATAGCGGAGCTCTCTCTCTCACCATATGACTGGGACATTTTTGGAAAGCCTGGGATAAGCGGTGTGCACCCTGGACCCCGTGCAGAGTTACCTGGAACCAAGTCAGGCGCGAGGACCTGTTGCTCCTCCAAATGGTTTCTCTCCTCCCACTTTGTTCCTGAGTGCCGCGCTGGTGCCCTTCCCCCGGGTGTCACCGCTACACCTGCCGGACGGCAACGCCGGTCAGTGCACGTCAGTTCCACCGTGTTCCCCGGTCTGCCAGCCAGCCTGCTGTTACCCTTGGTGATACCCGTCGTAGTAAACATAAACACAGGCTGAAATCATTTACAGAAAGCATAAATCACCCTTTTATAATCCAAGCAGGAGACACAATCTGGTGACGTCGTGTATATTTAGAGTCCGCACTGCAGCACAATGTTCCTCCTGCCCCCGCAGGTAAGAGTGACTCAGGTCCAGATCGGCATTTGGGCTTGGAGCAGACCCAGACGGTCATGCAGGTTCCCTTTCAGTCCTCACTCTATGAGCATTTGGGTGGACATCGTCGGTATCATCCTGAAAGTTAGCTGCCTCCAGCCCCAAGAACACAAGGATGACGACTGAGGGTGGCTGACTCAGGATGACATCCAGTGGTGCTCCATCTGGCTCAAGCACCAACCCAAACTGCCAGTGAAACTAACAGAGACCACAGCGGCATCTTAAAGGAACGTCGCGATGATATCAGGGGAGACTGATTTAAAGGCGACTCAATCTTCAAATTGATGAGCCTCTGATTATGTTGAGGGTCATGTCCCTGAGTAGATTGAAATTTAAAAAGAAGAGATATCACAATGGCTTTTAGTTATTCTCTCTTCTCATAAAGAAATGTGTGGTGAGGGTGTTTCCAGGGGCAGGCCTGGGGACACAGGGCATACAGTGCTCAGCCCATAACATGGTCACAGTGACTGTAAAAATGACTGTAAAGAAAGAGCTGGCACTCTTGGGATTTAAGCCCCGTAAGCCCCACCCCTGGCACTGCCCATGGGAGGTCATGGCCCCTAGATATTTCAAGTGGGTTGACTTGAAATGACCTAGGAGATGTGGGTTTGGCCACATCTCCTAGATCCACCTTCCTTCTTATCTCCCAGAAAAGCCAAAGACTGTTACCTTCTCCCTGCGACGGTCTGGTGGCTTGCTCACGTTTTGCTCCAGTAAACTAAAAGCCCAGGTCAGCAGCTGTCTGAAGACTACTCACCCTCAGCACATGACTGAGGCCCAAACTGTGCGCATCAATTTCCCCTTAAACTTCCTCACCTTTTTCGCTTACGTTTCCGCAGTGCTGCCCCAGTGCCATCCAATTCCTAACTAGTAAGTCACGGTAATCCTCACTCACTAGTCTTCCACATTCTGTTCTGTTAAACTGTCCTAACCAACTAGGCACAATTATTCAAGAAAAATATGAGAGCATTTTTATTAATAACTTGACAATTTCTTGATAGCCCCGCCTTTTTTATCGAATTACAGGAACAAACCAAACTGGCTAACCCACTAGGAGTTGTCGCTATCCATGGTCCTGAATTGTAAAAACCTGTGCAAAAGCTGTGAGCTTCCTACCCCTTCCAATAATGACTTTATTACACTGTTTGACAATTTCATTCCCTGCTAAGCCAACAGCTTTATCCAGAATGATCAATGCAGCACCTTCCTCAGCTGGGAATTCTGCCCGGACGTATTCGGATTAGGAGCTCTTTATGATTACAGCAGCAGGAACCATCTGAGGACACAACACAGAAGAGTAACACACTATACAAAGTAACACAACACAGAAGAGTAACACACTATACAAAGTAACACAACACAGAAGAGTAACACACTGTAAAAAGTAACACAATACAGAAGAGTAACACGCTGTAGGAAGTAACAACACAGAAGAGTAACACACTATACAAAGTAACACAACACAGAAGAGTAACACACTATACAAAGTAACACAACAC
>JAODJU010000033.1:11857304-11876992 GCA_026776725.1 Gnathonemus echidnorhynchus
GGGTTCGCCGATCAAGCTATTTTTAGCCAATATCGGCCGATCATGATCGGTGGCCGATCAATCGGAGCATCACTAGTCTCTGCTCTGGAGAGATCCTGACTGCCATCGCACTTCTGATAGAGGAAGAAAGGCAAAACAAAAAGGAAAGCGGAAACCACCTGCAACAAACATGGGGTGTCCTCCCATTCTGCTGGCCTTAACCCTCCGCTGCACAAATCCTAACCAAATGACAGCAAATTGGTCGGCCACAAGAGGGTGAGCCTGACGATCTCATCTCACTAGAGCCACTGACAGTGATGGGTGTGACATCACCCATCCCCCTCACATTAGGTGGGTGCAGTTATTCATATCATTAAGAAGGTGACTATACTTTATAAATATATGCAGCATGAAAGAGTATTTAGCTGAGAGTCTGAGGCAGGTTATGAGCAGGGACACCCAGGGTATCCATGCATTTCAGATACAGCAATTAAGTTGCCAAGGAAATTGAGGTTTTAAATACTCAAAATGAGTGCCTGGTTATTCCAGCTTTTACAGAAGTGCTAAATTTCAACCCATATTTCATACTGTTTTGTGAAAAAGCATCAACAGGTTGCCATGATTACAGACAGAACCAGACCCCAGCACTAACCAATGAACCAATCAGGACATTTGGTACATGGGAGGCCAGAGTGCCATTAATTCTGATGTCTGTCTTTGAGGATGCTGCTTTTTAATGTTGATTAACGAAATGGTTTGTTATCATTTAACAATATTCACTATGCTCAAGGGATTTATGGTGTATATTTTGGACATGCAGAGGACCAGGCCAAGAGGTTTACCTCCGACATCAAGATCAGGGGGTAGACCGCCCGTTGTGGTGCCTATGTCCACCTGGGCCGCCTCTGTAAAATGCGGTTATTACCGCGGCTGTGTAAAATTGGCACGGCTGGATGCACACAGCGCTCAATGGTTTGGGCGACATGCACATCTGCGAAAGGTCTCCATCCCTCAATCAGCAGTGCGATACAAGGAGCGAAAATTAACAAGAAGCACAACCAGAGAAATTAATAAACTGAGGAGCAAAAAGGTGGGACGGAACTTAAGAAATGAAATGATGAGGCGTGCAGTCCGGGCTGGAGGGGTGCTGGCTCTTACCAGGTGCCTGCTCCCCCTTGACCTTCTGCGTCCCCTGCTTCTTCACTGAGGCTCCATCTGCTCACACACGCAGATAGACACGTCTTCACCTTCCCAGGACAAACACACACACACACATGCACACACACACACAGTCTTCACCGCTGGGCAGGCTGCCATACTCCAGAACATCTAAACTACCTCCTTGAATCCACAAAATATTATTTTGCCAATAAATCAATAATTACAACTATTGCCTCAGCTTTGCAATTGTACCTGCATCTGCAATCACAGACAGACAGACACACACACATACACACACATACGTCTTAGCATCCCACAACAAACATGCAAACATGCATCTCATTCCCCATAGCAGTGCTTACCAACCTGGTCCTCGGGGACCCACACATTGATGCTCGCTCCCAACTCCCTGCCAGATTGGAGCAAAAATGTGGACTGTCTGGGGGTCCCCAAGGACTGGATTGGGCAATACTGCCCTACAGAATCCACCATGAAGATTTCTACTAAATGACCTTTTGATAACTGTCCGAGAGTGACACTGCACGTTTACACCAAATCTTACTGCCACGATGCCCACCTCCATTCAGAAGCAGCCCTGCCTACCAGCATTCGTCTGGCTTACTGGTTTACTGTAATTCCAGAGCGACTCATTCCCTTAGGGTGTACATGTGATCTTACTGTCAGAGATGGCAGATGGGAAACAAGCCTTGGGCTCCTCTGCACAGGGTCACAGCACCCTGGGCTCTGTACACACATGTTTCATATGGTCTGCGCTAGAACCCTTAAACTCCCTTTTCCCCAGCAAACTTCATTTACACCAGATATCCCAAGGAGACTAAGCGTGGAATTAGCTGCTTCAAAGCTGACTTGAGCAGTTCAAGTTCAATTTGAGCTAACCAGTTCATGGACACTTAACCAGATGAACACTTAACCTGGTAACTGTGATTAAGGAGATTAGAAACTTTCCAAGTCTCATTATCAACTAAGAACTTAATGAGATTGAGTTGAGTACTCTGTCAATGTGAGTCTTTATACGCAATGGGTTAGTTGAAACAAAATCTTGGTCTGGATTTGTACTTACTGAACCTGAACTTTCTACCTGTGATTTGAACAATATCATTATACAAAGCAGACATGCTTTACTTGACATGTACCTGTGTTGTCTGGCAAAACAATTTAAACCTCTTTTACCTATATTCTGTAAAATATCCCAATCCATCACCAACCTCCACCCATCCCCCCCCCCATCCCCAACTTCTGGCCCACGCTTGTCCACCTCTCACCTTCCTGCTGGCTGTCAGGATCCAGAAGTGGGACGTAGTCCATCTTGTCCACAGTCTCTCCAACCTTGTCATCATAGCCTTCCGCCTCCAGGGTGGCGATGAAGTCCCTCTTCACGGGGGTCTCGGAGTCTACCTGCGGCACGCTGTCGCTGAGGGCATCACCCAGGTTCAGGTCTGCCATTGTCCTGGAGATGGTCACACTGCTGCAGGGAAGCACAGGTCAAACAAAGTTATGAGGTGGCTTTCAAGGCATTCAGAGATTTATTGGATACTCACGACCATTAGATCATCTCCCACTATAAACAGGCTTATATGGGTATAAGGCAGAAGATAAGCCTGAAACGTTATCCCAGTCCATCGCAGGACACTCGCACACGCAATCACAGGGCAAGGCAGAAAACTTCAACAGCGTTTAATGATTTAGAGACAATTTTGAGATACCGGTTCATATAAATGCATTATTTTGGACAGTGTGAGGAAAACAGGCCACCTAGTAGTCCATGTAAACAGAAGAGCATGCAAACTCCACACACAGAGCCAGGGGCAAGAACTGAACCCACACCCCAAGAAAGGTGGCACTGTAGCGAGCCATTGCATCTCTTTTCAGTTCTCTCAGCAATTGTCTCCTAAAAGAAAAATCCACTACTGCTGTGCTGGGACCAGGCGTGCAGGTCGGCATGAAGAGGAGGCCTCTCTCCTGGTCCCAGTTTTGCGAACATTTGCCATCATACTAAAGAGGTCCACCAGGGGGCAGACTGTGCTGGGGGGCTCAGCTAGAGGAAGCTGCCAATAGGCATTGGCAGTCAGGGATGTCAAACAGAAGGCTCATAGAAGAGCGTTTAGTTGGTAATAAAGGTAAGGTCACGATCTAATAAGCCTGGCAGAGATTGGGTCCTAAGAATACGATGCAATAAGCCTAGCAGAGATTGGTTCCTAACACAGTAATGTAATAAGCCTGCCAAAGATTCATTCCTAAGAACACAATGTAATAAGCCTGCCACAGGTTGTTTCCTAAGACAGCAATGTTATCAGCCTGGCATAGATTGGTTCCTAAGACTGACCCTGATCTGCCCAATTCTGGCCTAAACTCACAAGTGCAGGCTCCTTCTTAACACTTCTGTTTGGCCCTCAGCAGTCTCCCCCACATAAACTCAGTTCCTCTTGCCTCCACATTTCCTAAGATGACAACTGGAATACAATTGTAATTGCACTATAACTCCATAAACATGATAATTTCAAAGAGGTGAGATTCAGAGCCACACTGGGTAGTAAAAACCATCTAAAATTTTGCTTCTGCTGACGTTGCCTAACACCTCTAGTATTCCTTCTCAAACAACTCAGCAGCTCCCCCTATGGACACCTCTAGTATTCTGTCTCAAACAGCTCAGCAGCTCCCCCTATGGACACCTCTAGTATTCTGTCTCAAACAGCTCAGCAGCTCCCCCTATGGACACCACTAGTATTCTGTCTCAAACAGCTCAGTGGCTCCCCCTTATGGACAGCTCCTACCAGTGCCATTCTAAGGGATGTCACTAAATCTTGCAGTGTATCAGCAGCCTTGGGGAGGTCAGCAGCATTTTTTTCAACTTTAAGTAACTGATATATTCAGCAAATGGGGGGTGGGGGATTATAGCACCCTGCCAAGTGGTATTTCATTTAAAGCCGGACTTCAGAGCAGTGAGGTTTAATAATAATTAATAATATTCTGGCCACCCCGTGCTCCATGTTTATCGTTACGGGAGGGGGGGGGGGGGGAGCTAGGGAGTGCTGGGAATCACAACATATCACACCAACCCCACTGAGATGCCCTCTGACGCCCGAGGGGCGAAATCCAGCCTCCGGGTACAGTGGCAGCAGCAAAGCGTGGTATTTGGCCTCACGCGGGAGTGTGACAGCCGCGAAGGCGGAGCATCCTGCATATTTCCACACAGCCATCAGACAGCCGATGTGCTGCCCTTCCATATTTAACCTGCCCCTGATGCACCCTCCCACCCCCCAACCCAACCCAACCCCCGCCAGTGCTGCCAACCGCTCGCATTCCTTAAAGCTGCCAGGGCTAGCCACTTCTCAAAAAATATGAAAAAAAGAGGGAGATGATTCACTGATTAAATTACTTCAAGGAAATACAGCTGCAAGCACGATAAATCTCACATTAATATCATCACGGCACCACCTGCCGTCAGGAGAGCATGGTGTCAAGTCTTAATGGCGTTACCCACAATGCCCCAGGGCTGTCTGAAAGTCACCAGCTCTATGTCTACATTTAGTCTGCGTGGGTATTTTAGAATTTATCTCTAAAGCCCAAAAGCAAGATGAGTTGTTATACTAAAATATGCCGCTTGTTTTATTTGAAGAAATTAATTTTGTTCCCAATGTGTCTTTGCGTAAATAAGGAATTAAAAATAAAACCTGGATAATGTCACCCCTGACTCCTTGGAAAATCAAAACTCTGCAGCCTTTAATCTAGACCAGAGGTCTGAAACCAATAGATCTGGCCAAAGACAGTTTTATGAGGCTTCCAACATGTTTTTCATTCATTATTACTGTATATCTGGCCTGCAGATCAAGCTTTCATTTTCAATTGAGAATTTTAAAATGACCCAAGGTCTACATTTGGGCCGGTGCTGAACAGAGAATTACTGACTCCAAGAACATTTTTTTATTTTCTCTCGCTTCTCTTTCGGCTCAAAAAATGGCTCAAGTTAACCGCTTTGAGGCCTCTGATCCAGACGCAGGCATTCAGCCTGCTGGGCAGGTCTGACCGCTCGCCTACAGGCCCAGTCACTCCAACATTAACGCAGGCATACTGGAGGTCAGCAGCAGTCAGCCGGACCCTCTCAGCCGGCTGTATCACCACAATCGAGCACCCTCTGGGTGGCTGGACAGCTGACCCTGTCCTGGGCGAGCACTGGGGATGGAGGGGGGGGCTCACAGGGAGACAGACACACTCTGGGGGGGGCCTGTCTGGGTCAGCAGCTGCCCTCCTCTGTCCCCTCATGGCCACTTCTTTGTTTTTTGTTTTATCCCCCTGAAGTAACAATCGACACGGACACACTCCCCACTCCGGTCATTACGGGACAGGCTCACAAAGTGGCTTTCGGGTGATAGCTCGCTGTCAGGAGGCACAGCCTGAGCTCCAAGGCTTTCAGTCAGTCCCACAACGTCCACATCTCCTAGAAGATCCAGGAAGGGGAAACAAATCACATAAAATAATAAACAAGCCACAGCTGATGAAATACAAATGGCCATTGGTATTTATTTACTTATTCATTCATTCATAAATAATTTTTATTAGTTTATTTTTTTAGCATTTTGGGTCCTGGCATCCTGGAGATGTGTTCTGGCTCACTGCCATACCCGTGGAAGATCAGAGTTCAAGTCTCACCCCTGGACTTTGACTTATAAAGTGAAAATTTGAAAATTGGATATAGTGGCCCAGGGGTGCTGAATAAACTCAGACCCCAGGCTTCACTCTCACCTGTACATGTGTTTGCGTCTCAAAGGAGAGCATGATGGGATACACGCAAAGAAGCATTCCAATGTACCTGAAGTCGCAAATGGCAAATAAAATTTTCATCATTTCATTTCATTTTATTTTTACTTTTCCTAATATAAACAGCTACTTATTATAATATGTCAGGGCTCTTGATTCCATATCCACACCTTGTTTTCAGTTCTCCCAGGTAGTAATTACTGACTCTGATTGGCCAAAGGCTTCACACCTGGCTCACAGGTAAAGCCAAGGCTGGAAACCCAGCAGTGGTCGGACCTTGAGGGCTGTGATTTTAAAAGCCCTGTAATATGTCAACGACAGAATATTTTGAAATAACAGCTGGGACAGATGAAATAAAGCAGACAAACTTCCATTACCATAAAGGACCAACAATCATATTCAGGGGGAAAAACTTTTCAGGGTCGAATATGTGAGCACATGCACATTACGGTCGCAAATGCATCCTGTAAAGGGGAGGCAGCCAACAGACCCCCCCTGCCCCCTGGTCCTTCTGTCTGAAGAGGAAACTGCATATATGCTGTGCCACTGGAGAGGGTAATGAACAGACCGGACCGGATTAGCTCGCTTTTCTCTGTATGGTACACTTAATTCTTAAAGGAATCTTATCTCCCTTTTTTGTAAAGTCTCCCTCTGGCTACCCTACCATTGTTTTCCCCCCAAACAACTTACAAATAATCCATTATGAATTTCAGAGGCCCCCCCCCCCCCATTCCTCCCCACGCTTCATCGACACCGAATGTCACCGTCCCAGGCTTGTGACTTGCCACAATGACTGTCTGTTTCTGCCCCTCCCTAAGCTGATGTCGTTCAGGACTGGGCCATCCCACTGGACCAGGTAGGGCTTTCCCTTCAACCTCTAGCTGACAGAAATAGGTGGCTGACAGAGACTCCTTATCCAGTTTTTGTGGGCTTGTTCCCACGCAACAATCACCAAAAGATGCCTGAATCTCTGCCAGACAGTAAAGACCAAAAAAGTCACACGTATGCTTAATTTCAGCTAAAGAAATGTCTTCAGACACTGTAATATTGGGGAAATAATGCAAAGTTAATATTGTAACATGGACAATCTGAATTAACATATGAGTCAGAGCAGGGCCTACTGGAGTCAGCATGTTTATTTTACATAAAGCTACAGACATGATGAAGTTCGCTCTTGGTAGTGATAACTCTGGGAGCAAACCACTGTTCCAGGGACAGGGGAGATGCCTGAAATTCCATGGTGAGGTCTCCCCCTCCCCCCTTCCCTGGATTAGGGGGGTGACTCAGCAATGACTCACAGTCATCCACCCAGGGCCCCCCCGCACAAGGTGATAACCGCACCCTAGACCAAACTCTAAACAACGTCGTTCCCAATAAGCTAAAAGCCACCCCCCTCCCCCAACATAATCTTTTTGTTTAATAAAACGAAATTAGATTCCTTTATTGCATTTTAGGACTCTTACTCATCAGATATAAAAGGGAAAAAGGCAGCCAGAGAACAGATAGAAAAAAAGATAAAGATTAATATCCCCCGCTGTCATGACTGATGATATATTAACGTGACATTGTTTCTCTATCAATCTTCTGGTCTTTAAAATTGAGTACACTCAAGCATGCTGCAGGTGAAAACTTGTTTTAAGATTCAGAGAATAACCAGCTGGAGCCAAATCTGATGACCCTGAAAAATCATTTTTATTATCATATTTATATTTATAGTCACTCAATGTGTCAGTTGTTCCGTTGGTAATTTGGTAACTTCATTCTAAATCACTGGATAATTTCCCTGTCAAGTGCCAAAAAGATTCATTTTTTGTGTGATCGGCTACTAGGGTTTCTGCTAACAATGAGGCAGCATGCTGTTTTAAGCTGTTTTTTTCTTCTTAAATACAAACAGTAAAATAAAAGCTCAAAATGATACTTTGTACGGCAGGTTTTCACATGTGCCAAGAAAGGGTGAAACCAACGGTACCCTTTGTCTCACCTCAAGCCCTCCGCAGAGCAAGATGCAGGTGTGGCGGGGGGGCGTGTACCTGGGGCTAACAGGCCGCGCTGTGAGCTTCAGGTATGGGCACACGTCCTCACATATTGCGTCCCCGTGTCAGATTTACTGCGCTGCATCTGCTCCGCCGCCGGTGGGCATGCTATATGTTTATATTCTCATCTCCTTAGCCTGTTCCGGCTCATTCCAGATCGTTCACTATGCCATTTATATTGCTTACAAAATATGTGGGGATGGAGACAAGGATAATAATAAAGCATGATTCAAATTTCCATACAATGACCTGCTGGCCCTAGATGGTAGGAAAACAAACAGAAAACTCCATGCCAATATGGCACAATGTCAATACAAGCAAGAAGACAGCATAACAATAAACCAGGCGTGACATTTTTTACAAGTGGACGTTTTTGTGGAACCTTTCTCAGTAAACAGTACAGATACTCTGACACTCAACGATACAGCCGTTGCTAACAAACTGCTAGTCCAAAAACCATCTGCAGTTCCTACAGTATTCCTGGGCCAACACAAATCAGGATCTGGGCCAGCCCGGCCCAGACTTTTAAAAAGCGAACATTCCTGGCACACACACTAACTGCAACACCAAGAAAGCGACTTGTTGAGAGTTAAAGAGGTTTACAGTAATCAGATATTAACCACAGTTTACTGCTTGGCGTTGTATTTTAAAAGTCATACTCTGTTCTCCCAATCAGTTTTTTTTGTCAGACACACAGTAATCTAACAGTAAAAGCTGTTCTTTTCTTCTGGGAAAGACATTGCCATTATGGATGCAGCCAAACATGCAAAACAAAGCTTATTCTAATAAGTTCTTGGATCCATGTTTACAACAATGACTAATTCCAAGTTGGACTGAATTTCTGTAGACTACATAAAAAAATTCAAAGATACCAACTGACAATGTTTGTTCAGCAGGGGGCTGCGCCAACACTGTTCCACTAGAGGTCTAGGAGGGGCTCAAAATATAAAAAAGTCATGCATTGGACAACTGCAGTGTGACGGAAGGCTTACTGGCTGAGCGGGAGGTCAGGGACTGTGCTCATGTGTCTGTGTCAAAGCCTCCCCCGGCCTCTCAAGCCGCACTGATGCTCGCCTTCTCCAGGCCGCCGTCTCTCACTCCTTTTCCCCAGGTTTTATGCACCACTGCCTGAATGAGACGGCAGATTCTTTCAAAACGCCACTGCAGCCTTCTGTACTTAATCCCATTCGCCCCCGACATGCCTGACTGATGATGTCGGACACACGATGAGCCCAGAGCGTGACGGCAGATTCTCGTGCATGCAGGATGGTGGTGACCCACCGCACACGTGATACAGGGAGCACAAGCCACTTGTTCTGGGGACATTTCTCACTAATTTGCCCCCTAGTGCAGCCCATTAATCGGAGCCCTAGCTGCTATCGCTGCTGTGACCCAAGGCAATAACCAGGCCCCTAGCCACACATCCAACTGTAACTTATGAACAGATGGCCCTAAAACCTACTACAATAAAAATCTGAGTTAAATAAAATGGTTCATAATAACGAACACACACACTACTAGTGTGATGCTCTTGAAAATATTGCATTATTATTATTATTACTATTATTACTGTATAATAATAATTATTACTGCATTATTATTTTTCCAACTTACAAATTCAAGTTAAAGAGAGACTTAAGGAACGGATCTTGTTCATATCCTGGGGCCAGACTGTACCCAGTTTTAACTTACTATCAAATACATCCCAGACCTTGACAGGCACTGTTTTTACAAGATAGTCAGCATTATTTGTGTCACATGGGGGTGGTCATAATGTTTTTACTCATCCGTGTGAAAATATCCGTTTGTAAAACAACTTTTTATATAGCAATTTAATTGTATGCAAACAATTTGCGAGCTATGCAATGACTTTGGACCTATGATACATGTAAATAAAAATTTCCTTCCTCTGCATCCTGACTATTGTCAGCTGTCCAGAGAGGCGAGTCTATACACTGTAAAGCAGGGTTCCCTAATTCCAGTCCTGGAGGACCAGTTCGCGATACAGTTTGCAGAATTCCCCACTCAGACACGCTACTAAAACTGTCAATTAGCTGATTAAGATGCATCTGAGCAGCTTGAAATCTGCAAACTGTGTTGGACTCTGGCCCTCCAGGTCTGGAACTGGGGATCCTGGCTGTATAGGGTGAGAGTGGCAGGGCACTAAATCTAAAGAATAAGCTGGAAATGATAATTCACAGGGATCAGGATTCATCGGCACTTACACAGATATTGCTCATTTAGCTACTTCTCTACTGTATTTCCCAGAACCTTCTGTACTTTCAGCTCCACACAAACTGACCACATACTGAGCCCATCACCCCCTACAGTACACATAGTATCTACAGTATTTATGTCTATGGCAGTGCAGGACTGGATGCTAGAAATGACAGACTACGATTCTCCAACTCACCTATCTTTCCAATAAACACAGCATGCAGATTTTTTTTTTTATCTTCTCTTCAGGTCAGTATGTTCAGTCCACATAAATCCCAAGTTCAGAATGGACTGTTTAAAATGGGGCATCCTCCATATATGGTCTGAGGACTTTCTGATTTGAGTAAATCATGAAACTGTAGATAGTTCCCTGTACAGAATTATTAAGCAAATTCCACCCACCCATCCATCCATTTTCTGTACCTGCTTGTCCTATGCAGGTTCATGAGGGTTGGAAGCTACAAGCATAAGGCAGGGAATAGCCCAGGACGGGGAGCTAACCCATTGTAAGACACACACACCAGTCGCACCTATGGACAATTTGGTAACTTCAATTAGCCTCAGCTTGTTTTTGGACTGTGGGGGAAAACCGGAGTACCCGGAGGAAACCCCATGATGACACGGGAAGAACATGCCAACTCCAAAAAAGGAGCTATGGTGGAGACTCAAACCCTGGTCCCAGACAACAGTGCTAACCACTACACCACCGTGCAACCCTATCAAGCAAATTATTTCTATTACTAACAAAATGGAACAAAAGGGACCTACACAGAGAACAAAAAAACAAACAAACAAACAAACAAACAAATAAATAAATAAATAAATAAATAAATAGGCAAACAAGCAAGCAAACAAAAATGGCAATATGCCTGTGGGAGGGACGCAAAACAGTTGAAATAGCCAAACTTTTAAAACATGATCAGACTTCCAGAAACTCTTTACCATCAAATGCACAATCTGAATGGAATCTTTGGAAATACTAATAGCAGTGTGCTACGTGACATTGCTAAGGTCACAAAGGCTGGAACAGGGACTCAACTCAATAAGGCACACGGGCTAAAACATTGAGAATGAGCACGGACACCTCTCAAGACTGATTTTACAAAGGTTTTGTGGACAGATGAAATGATACTGACTCTTGATAAACCAGATGAATGGGCCAATGGATAAACACCTTCTTCCACTGTCTACAAGGTGGAGTACGAGTAATGGTGTGGGCAGCAATTATCAATGATGAATTTGTAGGATCTTTCCGACCTTAAAGATAGTGTAAAAATTAACCACATGATCTACAGCCAATTTCTAGAAGATACCTTCTTCAATCACTGGTACAAGAAGTAGCCAGCAGCTTTCAAAAAGATTATGATATTCATGCAGGACAAGGCATCGAAGTATTCTATAGATTGGGCAAGAATGGCTGGAAAGGTCAAGGTTCCTTCATCACCTGACTTAAACCCCATTGAGAAATACCGGGACTTAGTAAAGCATATATATAGACTGAATATAGACTGAATAACTAAAATTGTTTTTTATTATTATTTCTGTTGATAGAAAAGAGAGAAAAACCGACATAGTTTCTGATGTGTACAGCATTAATTACGTGTTTTTCTTTTATTTTCGACGTGAAAGAAAAATGTGTAATTTTCTCTCTAAATGAATTGGACATAAGAAATCTTCTAAATTCACTTTTATAATCCTGCCTAAGTTTTGCTGAAAATTACCTCTGGGAATAATACTTGCCTAATAATTCTGCAGACAGTGTAGCACCAAAAACCTAACCAACCATGCTAACCAACCATGCTAGAGCATGAGCATTAAAACTATTAGCTGCCATCATGGAATTGAAAGGAGATCAAGGATGTTATGTTGTGGGGGGGTGCAGAATGGGTCTGACTGTCTCAATAGCCATGTCTCTGTAGACCATCACAGGATATTCATCGACAATTTGGGATCAATACAACTCAGTGCCAAAGGGACTCCGGCTTATGGCTCAGACAGGAAGCAGCAACAGAGCTGCAGAATCCGAAACCCAAAGTTATGTTGCACGGTACTAGTATTTCGAGAAACGATTGGAGGATATCAAAGGCTCAGTCCAGAAATTGCCACGCATAGCAACACAAACATGATTGTAAAGAATAATTGTTAAAAAAAGAAGAAAATTAAAAGAACCATTTAAGGCTTAAGGCCTGCAAGCTCCCCATGCCCTATGCGCATTCATAAGACCCCAAAACTCAGAAGATCCTACCTTCATTATTATCTAAACTGAAGAAAAACACTGCTGAAGTGTTATTTGTTTTTTCCACCCATTTGACTATTGACCGAATTGTACTTACGCTGTACACGCTGCCCAAGCTGCTGCATAATGCCAGTCTGGCAGAATCCCATAATACCAGCCTTGTGCCATGGGGACAGAGAGCACTTTTAGCCAACGGACAATAATATATTACAAAGAATTCCACTCAGAAACAATACGGAGAGCAGGGGCACGGGAACCATGGAAACGAGGAGTGTATCCCCTTCTCTGACCTTCAAGGTGGATACTCGATCCGTGTCTCATTCACCAGATCCAAGTATACTTTTCCAATAATTTACTCTTTTATTTACTCTACTTCTTTCCATGTTCACAATTTCCCAATAAACTACTTTAATTTCAATTCTAAAATGCACCGATAGTACTGCTGTGCAAAGACACACAAAAAAGACAAATGAGAAGACAGTCCTCTTCATCTTCTCTTTTCTCTAGTGCAGCAAAATGTAAATGTCAGTTTACCCAACACCATTACTGTACATTAATACTGCAGGCCGATGTGACTGATATTTTTTACTCAAAGTGCCAGCTCAGCAAATTGATTTGATGTTTGACGCTCTCACTGCGCACAGGTTACAGCACAACAAGGAACTAAAGTCAGCTGATGTGCAACACGGGAGGTTTACATAATCAAAATAATGGAAGAGATTCCACTTGAGTTCAGCACAAAAAGATGGCACAATAAAGGCATGCCATTTGTGCTATTAATAGGTACCTTATGAACAGATTAATACATAAGTCATTTATAAATGGAAATTCACTCCTGTGAGCCATTGAAGTGAAAGTGGTAATAATGATTTTCAGTAGAATTTCCCTCCATTTCAGTTCATTTACTGAAAAAATGAGTACTATTTTAAACCAGTACTAGCTTACAAAGGTATTCATTTTTCTATCAGTTACAGTGAAAAAATACTTTAGAATTCTTTAATCGACTATTTTCTATTGAATGGGATTTTCTTTTGCTTAGAGGATCATGAAACATTCATGGAAATGCGATGCTGAAACTGCGTTTTGCATCGTACAGATGATTCTGTCCTCAGCTGCAAGGAGAGGCCTGCGAGTCAGAACGCAGTGAGTCAGCAGTCTGCCGCACCCCTCCCAGCCCTCAGGAGGAGGTTCCTCACACCTCCGCGGATGCTGCAGCCCTTGGGGGTCACCAAGAACGCCAGCCCATCACACTGCTGCACCCACACCCGATCCGCCTTCCTCACCACCTGGGTGTCCTACACATAATAGATGTGCATGAAATACTTGGTAGCTTTTCCTCCCCAATTTATTTCCTGTTTTCCAGTGTTCCAGTATTCACACAACAGCAATAAACAGGACTGCAGTCATACTGACAGATACACAGAAAACCATGGTCTATTTTAATAATACTGAAGGATTCAAAATACTAAAAATACAGAAAAAAACACATTATGAAACATGAACACCTGCCAACCACTTGGCATGTTGCCATGAACTTGTGAAGTTAAATTAAGAAAGGATACAATCTACTTTAATCCAGCATGACAGGTGATTCAGTTCCAGGTATTCCACCCATACACTCCTGCACCAATAAAACCAGACAGACAGCCAGAAGGAAAAAGAAACAATTTGTAAAGAAAGAGGGTAGGTCAAGGCAATCTTTAAGGCATTTAGTTCACCAGAACAAATGCAAAATTGGAGCATACCAAAAAGGAGACCAGACATTTTTTCTAACCTATGTTTTGGTTCTACCTGAGTGTGATGTTACTTGATCTTCTGAGTCATGTGGGTTCACAGACAGGTATATTTACCTCCCACACTCTATGGAACTGAAGAATACCCCACGTTGGAATTCTCTCGTTCCAGTATACTTCTGAATAAGACCTTAGCACTTAGCTCAGAAAGCCTTAATTGAGTGTGTTTCATTTGAACCTACCAAGAACTGAGAGGACCTACATGCAGGCTTCATCCTTAGTTCCGGAAATCACAACTTAACTACACAACAGCAATCCTAAAAACAAGACAGTGCGTAAACATTTTACAGCTACAGATTACCATACATTTTCATTGTCGCTCAAATAATTAGCCTGGTCAGCTAATGTTTATAACGCCCAGAACACTGTGAAACTTAAGTATGCTTAGACAAATATTTTTAGAGACTGGAAATTCAATTCTTGATTCCTGAATACCTACTGCACAAATGTCATGTTCACTTGTAGGTCATCAGGAAATTGTTCTTAATGACTTGCCTGGTTAAATAAAGTTTAAATAAATTAAATAAAAAAAATGAAAACTCTTCACTCAAAGCAACCTACAATTCCAAACATTCATGCAAGTGGATACTGTACTGGAGACAGAAGAGAAGTGCCTTATTCAAGACTAAACTGGCAACGTTACGTCTTGACTAGAACTGGCAAACACCAGATCTTAAACCCTCCCCATTCTTAGCTATATGCTATATGGTGACTTCATACACCTTGAGCTCAAATCACAATCTATGCTCCAACAGCGCAAACTATCAATGACACAGAATTCAAGACTTAAATTCTCCAAACACGCTACAGCATTTGAAAGAATCGACATTGTTAATGTTTCTGACTTTAATCCTGTTTATTGTGATACATTTTATACATTTGCGCAATTGTATCTTGGGGATATTTACAATATTGCGTCACACTGCATTTAATGCACGGCTGTTGTGTATGTGTGAGATCTGTGGCATGCAGACACTCCTCTTCTCCAGGAAGGTCAGGAAGTGCCAGAAAAATGCATCTCCTCCCCAACTCTCCCGGAAACTCACCCTCACCGCCCTATTCAGAAAATTACCAGCAAATTATTAAATCATGCCTCTATGCTTTTTCAATGAACAATTGTTTCAAAGGTGGGGTGTCTGAGCAGGCACTCTTCCCTGCTGCCGAAATATTTATTTCCCCCTGGGGATCAATAAATTATACCTATCAACCTAACCACACATTCAGGCAGTAAAGCATAGGAATACTATTCACTTTGCCTTAAACAACGCTCAAATATAATTCCTACACTCTCGAAATGTCAGGTTCTTAAATACAGAAGCCTATCTTTGTTCATTTACATTTAATTTAAGGAAATCAGTGTGGGGAAAAAAAGAGTACAGGCTTGGTACAATTTTGTTCCCCAAGGTACAAACAACACTAATGTATCCCCAATGGTACACAAATGTTCCTTAGAATCCATATCTATACCTTAAAATGTATGTTTACCTACAGTTAGGGGACAACTGGCAGACCGTTGAGGGTACAGCCCCAGTGACAAGTAATTGTACCCTGAAAAGTACAAATTAGAATTTTTTTTCTGACAGTATTGCTGAATGGAGCACGGATTTTTGCAGGAATAGTTCATTTAAGTATATTTGTAATGCCAGTGTTTGCCTAGTTGGCTCTACATCACATGTTTGTCAAGACATATGATAAACATAAAGAAACCAAAATCAGACCTGGGCATGGAAGCTAGAATCAGAAGGAACAAGTCCAGATATTGTCAGAAAGAACAAATCCAGATGCTTGTGGTGCCATCACTCATTGTGACTCAGGCACACGTTGTGTGTGTGTGTGTGTGTGTTTGTGTGTGTGTGTGTGTGTGTATGAATATTGCATCGTCCTCCATGATGTGGAGCGAAGCCCTGGCTGCTGTCAACGCCGATAAACTAGGAGTGCGTGAACAAGTCGGGGACAAAGAGACACAGATAAACGGCAAAGTGAAAGTGCCCGAGAGAAACTGCCCTGGGTCTGCTGATGCATGGAAAAGCTGAAGGCGTATTCAAGCAGACATCGAAGGCCTTAAATGTTTCACTTTAAAGAGAAGGGAAAGTGCTGCGGGCAAGCGGGACCTGTTTTCAGCGTGGCTTAAAATGAGCTGTAGATAATTAACGCGCAACTGGGGGACAACTGCAACACCGTTTCTTAATTTAACTTTGCAACTGTTACATTAGCTTTCTTATGCGCGTTCATTTTTTAACGCACGGTATCAGTCTGGACGCCGGCGCCGGACATCTGTCAACAAGCCGCGACCACATAAAAAGTCCGGTGGGGATAAACCTCTGCCCCGTTATCCACCCACGCCGCCATAAAAGCAGACAAGCTTTTTTTTACAGGGCTCATAGCGACTTAGGGGACAGACAGGGGCAAACGGGCTTACGCAAGACGTAAAAGAAGCGCCACTGCGCCACTTTAAGGAGTGCCTGAGGTCGGCGCTGGACCGGCTCTCCGTGGACACGTTCGTCCCCAAATCTGTCACTGTCACTGGCGTGCGTGTCCCCGGCCCGTCTTACCGACCCCGGTCTTAGGTGCCCCTGGACCGAAACGCGGCCCGTTTTGTAAAGAATGACTCACCGTCTGCTTTTGACAGTTTGTCGGGAGTCTTTGTCCGACGCCGACCGTGCGCTGGTTCTCCCTCACTTACTGCGGTGCTGCGTGACCACGGAGCGACACTGGCATCCACTTCCCCGCCTCCCGCTCCACGCACTTTCTCGGACTGTAAATGACTCCGACCTATCACAGCTCAAGAAGCAAAACAGACGGCCAAATAAACCAATCATTATAAAGCACGAGGAGCCCGAACGACCAGGGACTTCCAATCGCATTTCAGGATTCCGTCCTGACGCCTTCCAAACTTCCTTGCCATGATCCCTGCAGCAAATATACTTTTGACGGACATCAGTAGGACGCAAATGAACAGGTTTACTTCCTTTTAAGGGACAGTATTTGTCCAATAGTTGCTTAGAGCGGTTACGCCAATAGGTACGTTTTATATGGCCTACGGGCAGCCAGTGGTTTCTGGACATTATCCTGCGAAAACTTCCGAATGGCCCCATTACGGACTTACACTCGGTGCGTTGCACAAAAATTGTCCCCATTTACATGGTTGCTAACTCTCACGCATCTGGTATGACACTCGCGCTTTCAGACTGTCAAGCTCACGCAAGAAATCATCACAGTAAATCTGTATTATTCCATTATAATCCAAAAATTAGCTACTTCAAAACCGTTGGGGTCGTTTGTAAATTCTGCAGACTATTTACAAGGTAATAATTAAAACTATCACATACATGTAAATGCGTGTGCAGATTTGTCTCAGATTGAAAATCTCACTACAGCCAGCTGACCAAAATTGGCAACCCTGATTGAACCAAGCAGTAAATACTAAGATAAGTTACTGAAGAGCCTAACTGTTATGATCGCTGGTCGGCGAACAAGCAGGAAGCGGGGAAGGACGAGGCAGACAGACGAGAATGCAGGAAAGCGGGGTTTTATTAGGGGAAAGACAGGGCAGACGGCGACGAACATTAATGACGGATCTTGGGACAACGGACTCAAACGCGGACTAAATACACAAGACAAGCCGAAATAACAGGAAACAAGTGATCACAATTAACCGGGTAGTACGCGTAGGTAATGAGGGGGCGTGGCACACACGAGGATCGGACGAGATGAATCAGAATAACTTTATTGTTATTGTAACAAGTACAACGAAATTAGATGCAGTCCCCATGTCGGACATAAGAGAATTATATACATAAGGAAAAATAAAATAAACAACATATGTACCCAAATACAAAAAATAAAATAACAAAAAATAAATTATAATAAAAAATAAATTATAGGATAGTAGACAACATTCACTCTACATGAGACAATATTGCACATGAGTCCCTATTGCACATGAAGTAGAATTGAGGTGAAATGTAGGAGAAAAATTAACTGTCATTCAGTGCCCTGATGGCAATAGGGTAGAAGCTGCTGTATAGTCTGTTTGTCCTAGCTTTAATGCTCCTATATCTTTTGCCTGATGGCAGCAGTTGGAACAGATCATGAGCAGGGTGTGAGGGGTCCTTTAGAATGTTTTTCGCTTTACCGAGGCAGCGTGAGTTGTGCAGTTCTTCCAGAGTGGGTAAATGACAGCCGATGATCTGCTGGGCGGTCCCTACGATCCTCTGTAGTGTTTTCCTCTGCGCTAATGTGCACAATGTACGCAGGTCATGACACTAACAAGCACACAAACTGATGAATATAAAGAATTTAATTGTTTAGTTCAGTCAGAATATTTTATTTTACATTTCTTACCAACAAGAACATAGGAATGACCATAACAAGTAAACAATTTAAACTATGACTAAACGAAAGAATAATAAAATGTTCGAAAGGCCAAAATACATTTGCTTGTAAGATAATATTCTGGCTTGAGCGATAGGTGACTGATGCCTTGTCCACACGTACACATGTATATTTTAAAACGTACCTTTTTTCTATAGCCTACGTCTTGCATGGGCTTTTGTCCACACGTAAACGGCGTCTCAGGTCACTGAAAATGGAGCTTTTGCAAAACTCCATCCAGGGTGAAGATTTTAAGGAATTCTGTTTTCAGCATCGACATGTAGACAGGGAAAACAGAGTTTTTGGCTCGAAACGTCAGATTGTGTGCCGTTGTCCACTTTGTTTAACGTCAGAGCGTGCGCTGTTTGCTGTATATATTTGAGTTTGAGCAATGGCGGACTTAGCCGAAATAGTGCTTGTGCTAACCTTGCTGACAGGACTTCTTACATGTGTACAGATAAATGTTGAGTCACTCTCGCATTATATTGATCAACACAGGTGTCGGAATGTGCGCCATGGTTTTCAACTTAACAGGACTGGCAATTAGGCTTCTGATTGGCTAGCATGGCAGTACGGTTAGAGTTATAATGCTGCCTGTTGTTTTGGCATGCTTTTAACAGCGTATTTTAGCGGTTTCATGTGGACGGAATTTTTTTAGAAGACAATGTTCGTGTGGACGGGGATTTTTTTTAAAACGTAAGAGGAAAAACACCGTTTTAAAATATACCCACGTGTACGTGTGGACAAGGCATGAGCGTTGACAAGGAGCCCAACCTCGCTCATATGATTTACACCTGCAGTTTTCAGGATTCCCAGCCACGCATGCTTCAAATGGATTATAAAAATAAAACGAAAATGGTTACTCTAGCTCAGTGGTTCTCAAACTGGGGGCCACCAGATGGCGCTAGGGGGGCCGCATCGAAATTGTAGAATCTAAAAAAAAAAAATACCTGTATGTAAATCAGGCTTGTCAACCTATGTAAAATATAATGTATTTAAAAAAAAAATAGAAGTATAAAAAAAATGTAAATATAAATTTTACGTAGCACACTACACTGAACGTCACCAAAACCTCCGTTGACGTACCAGTGCACAGAACGGTTAGCCATGAACACGCTG
>JAODJU010000033.1:11885254-11908966 GCA_026776725.1 Gnathonemus echidnorhynchus
GGGGGAGAAAGAGAGAGACCCAGTTTTAATAGTGAAATGCTTTAAGTTCATAATTTTCCCAAGGGAGGGTCTTGATGCAACTGCATTCAATTACTATCTGGTGCTTTATTCAGGGCATCTAACATTTTTACCTCTTTATACAGGTACAGATATTAATATCTTGGATAAAGTTACTCAAGGGTCCTCAGTATCATCAAAGGCCTTTTACTGTGACTAGACACCTTTGGCAAAATACTTTAACTTTCATATTAATAATGTGAAAGGGCACTTGATCTTATCCTTGCAAATGTGACATGCAGCTCATTCGGGGAATAATGCCCAGGTATAACTTTTTCTGGTCGATGAGGACAAAGAGTGGGTATGGATTTTAGAACCGGAAGTGTGAAACAGAGCAGCTCAAGCAGGATGGACATGACGCACCAGAGAGAGCATTGCAGGTGCTGCCAGTCTTAGGATCCCCGTCCACCTCGGGAGCGTTGCTCACGTTGATGTGTGTCCCCAGTTCCCTTGGCAACTCCAGGAGGGCGGAGGGAGGGGCGGGGCAGGTGAGAAGTAACTCCTCCCCCTCTTCCCCACTGGAGTGAGAAGACACGGAACTCCGTGGCCCCTCCCACTCTACCTTACAGCCCTCTGTCTGATTGCTGACAGTCTGCTTTCTTGCCCGGCGGACTGGCCTCTGAGTCTTCTTTATCTCGCCTGCTTTCTCGTCATCTGAGGGAGGAATATTTCATCCAATTTACTCACCCATCCAATTTACATCCATGAAAGTGGGGCCTAAAATGGTGAAGGCCAACCTCGAGGGCCATGCGATTAGCCAACGAAATGACCCGATGGCGTCACGGTAACCTTTTTCGGTCCTGCGCCGGAAGGACAGCTTCCGTCTGCGCAGCCGGTTGAAACCGATGCAGTCCGACTCGTCGCTGCTCGGAGAGCCGGGAATCATGTTAGTCTGGAAGAGAAAGGGACACCTCAGGGTGACATTTGCCCAAATTCACACCCTGAGCAACCTGTCATAGGCAGAGACTTCACACCTTAACGCACATGCCTCCAGAAAAAGGTCAGTTATAAAGCGGCAGTCCTTTCATGCACGGACCTCGGAACCAGGCCATACCAGAGTAACTGTTGGTACATTATTAAAAATGCAGTGATAATCATAAAAAATGACCTACAGATATTTTAATGCAAACCAGTAAACTGTTATTAATAAAAGCTTGAATTATATTGGTGTTATTTTAAAACAATGCAAGGCAAATGATACTGGTTATTCACTGAGTGTTGTGATTTGATATCTACCTATCAGATGTAATTCAAGACTGTATGTGTTACCCCATCAGCATCGGCCAAATCTCAACATGCATCACAAGGCAAAAGAGTGTATTGGGAGGTTAGCAGGCTTCGACAGTTTAGAAGAAAATGAGGAGGCTAAACAGACAAGTGGGCATGACCTTTTGCCCCCCCCACCACCCCCACCCCCACCCCCATTCAGATGCATTCTGTGATCTAATAACTGTGTGGAAAACACATTTGATTTTAATTATGATATTTTTGGAATTATTGTGCACCACCATACCTAAGACAGCAATGACAAGCAAAACAAGCCATTAATGTCACTAAGGTTCATTTATTGGGTAGCCATTACAACCTGCCTATCCCCCATCTCAGCCCAAAGAAAAGGCCCTTTGCAAAGGACAACTTTATCATCCATGACAAAGACAAATATATTAATTTGCTCGATTCAAGTAAACTATTAATCCAAACGTTATTAAATTTTTTTGTCCAGTTGCAATGTGCAATGACCCAATTATACAACTGGATGTTCTACTGCCTAAATATCCCATTAAGATGTGGCAGCATGATCTGAGGAAGGAGCAAGGAGGAAGGAGCAAGACACCTTAAAAATATACAGTAACTGAAAACATTTTGTATAGAGGAATGGACCAAAATACCTCCTCACCAGTATTGCCAATGGATGTTCAACCCATAAATAAACAGCCTTTTCCCATCAATGACTTTGATTGTTTGAACCATTTGTTCAATAAAGACATGGCAATGTAAAATGTTTGTACTGTTTGTTAAATAAGGCTGTCACAAATCTTTCTCGAGGATATTGCAAGATGGTCCTTCCTAGGACCTGGTCCAGCAACCTTTGGGTTATGAAGCCATAATGTTGAGCACTACACCAACTGCTATCCTTGGCTGTGGGGCGTTTTATAAACTGAGTGATGTATCCCACACGCGTAGACAGATCCATTACTCTACAAAATCAAAATAGGCAAAGGAGAAGACTCACATCGCGCAGGTCAAAGGTGATCTCCAGATTACTCCAGAAGTGATCAGAGAACTCAGGGTACATGTCCAGCACCTCCAGAACGTCCTCACGGTGGATTTTGTGCAGGTCGCAGTAGGTCAGTGCCCTCACGTCCGCCTTTGACTTCCCAGGTCGTGCGTAGAGGTTGATGGGTTCACCAAAGATATCATTCTTACCTGTGGGACACAGGTTACTTCATCATTTAAGTCAAGACAGAGTGTCTAGTAGAATATGCTAATTTGTGACTTTATAGCAAGCTATTGAACTGTAACTTAAAAGGAACTGCTCAATATGTAGCACGGTATTGCATAGCATTATCTGTAGCAAGCCAAGCAGTGCACCACTCTGCAGAAGGTTTAGTGTAGACATCATTTATTAAGGTAACGTAAGAATTACTCTATTGGTACTCAACTGGTTGGTTGAAACAATATCCTGGTCTGGACTTTTACTCTCTGGACCTGAATTACTCAACTCTGAACAAGGGAGTATGTAAAGCAGCAGTTTGGAAGAGCATCACCAAACCATCAAGTATTCACTACATTGCCCCTGTACTTTTTAAAATATTGTTTTTGGCTACGTTCACATTTCCAGGCTAAAGTGACTCAAATCTTATTTGTTGTCTTAATGTGACACAGATCCGATGTTTTCAGGGCTGCGTGGACATAGAAATCTTTTGAACTTTTCACATCAGATTGGAGTCACTTTTGCATGTGGTCCTAGATTGGATACATATCTAATTCATGGTCATGTCATATGTATGAGAATGTTCAGATTGGAATGACACAGATGTCTCATGGAAAAACACGTCAATGTGCAAATACGTGCATTTTCAGAGGACAGATCCATTCACATTAATGTTAGATACAGGTCACTTGTAGTAATGAATGTGAACCGTCAAGCAAATCCAATCTGAGCAAAAAGTCGGAACTGAATAATGAGGCTTGTAATGTGAATGAAGCCTTTGTTTTGCATCTTATCAAATTTTTTTAGTGTGTGTGACTTGCTGTAGGATACTAAAAAATGGACTGTTGTTACACAATATGTCCAGCATGTGGCACTATAAGCCGGCAGATGAACAACAACACTAAAGCGGCTGCAGCAGCCTGAAGTACAGCAGTCGGCCACAATGCATCACAGCCAAATGAAGAGTCTACCGTGTTTTTGTTTTCACACAGATAAAACCATCTGATCAGTCAGTATAGTCAAAGATAACAGTGTACAGCACAGTTACAATGTACTTCATTAGCAAAACACGGAGTAAATATGTAGTGTTTGTGTGCCCAACACAGCTCACCAACATTAACTAGTGAGAAACTTAATGCTTCAAACATTTAAATTATATTCATTTACTAAGCAGATGCTTTTATCTAAATCAACATACGATTGAGACAGCAGGGCCAGTCAGTCCCTGGAGCAATTGGGGTTAAGTGCCTTGCTTAGGGGCCCAATGGAAAAATCACTCTGCCAACTCCAGGACTTGACTTTCCAGTCACAGGCACATTTTAATAGTTTTTTTTTTAGGATTTATCATAAGCTTACAAACGTCAGAATCAAAGATAAACTGCCCAGCCTGCATAAACAGCCGGCCCATATCCTCACCCAAGATGGCCACCACCACGTCCTCGCGCAGGATCTCGATGGAGCCGCGGGAGATGAAGTAGAGGGCAGTGAGCACGTCGCCGGCGTGCACCAATGTGTCGCCGGGGGGGGCGTGCGTGGTCTTGAAGCGCATGGCCAGGGCGCGCAGGCAGCCCTTGGACGAGCCCTTGAAGGCCTTGCAGTTCTGCAGCAGTGTGCGGTTCAGGTGCAGGCAGATGTCGGCCTGCAGGCACTCGGGGAAGCCCTTCAGCACCTGAACGGCACGGGGGACACCGTCCTCTCAAGTAGCGCCTAAGAAGCTGACATTCTCAATTACAACAAAATACCCAGAATCCTTTAGGTCTGCAGGGACACCTGATACCCAGGAAATATGGAGTAACACTGTGAGGCGAACAACATTGGGGGAAATAATCATGATGCCTTTTTTCTCATGTGATGCCTCCCTCGGTCCCTCATGAGAGAGCCTTCCTCATTTCTGTATTCCATTAAATTAATGTGTAGAGGCTTATGGTACACTGCTGCATTGCAACGGGTCCCAGAACTGCTATATAAATTTTCCGATCATTTGAGATGAAGGTCTTAATTTAACACGGTTCAGCAGACAGCATGTCCCAGATAATGCGTATCGAGCGTGCATGTAGGGTGTCGGCAGAGCTGCACGTATTTCAGTTACTTTTGTTTCCTGTTAAATATAAATGCCAGTGGTATTTGGGGTACATTTTACATAAGGCCATGTTTTTACTTATTTATAAATACATTCATAATGCATTAAAATCCATTCATAATGCATTATAAACATGGCTATAGACATTTATAAAAAGACATAACACATTATAGCTATATGTATTATGCATTATTAATTCTTTATGGCGCTCTTATCTATAATGCACTACAGATCCTTAATTTTTATATTTTTATACTGACCATTATAATGCATTATAAAGGTATCTATAGTGCATTATAGATAAGAGCTTCATAAGGCAGTTGTAAAGCATTATAAACATGACTATAAATATTTATAAAAAGTAATAGCACATTATAAAGGTATCTATAGTGCTTGGATAGGAAAATGTACAGTCCCGGACTGGGGGTCCCCTAGGACTGGATTGAGAGATACTGGTATAATGTAAGAATAAAGCATTAAGCTAAGGGTGTATGTTTGGTTTCAACATTGGTAGGGACCAAATCATCCTCCAATCCCATACCCCCTAAACACAATATTCCCCTTACTGTCCATACCCAACTCTACATCCTTGGCGTCAGGCAAGGGCGTAACTTTGGCTGGAACATTGGGGGGGTTGAGGTCTCCACCCATTACAGGGGAAACATGATTATTGGTGGGGTGGTATTAGCTGGTTTTGATTTATTAGCCCCCCCCCTCATCCCCCCCATAATTTACACCCATGGAATCAGGTGTAAGATAACATGATCATAGATCACTACAGTCCTGACAAGATTAGTGGTAAGAGAAATACTTGGATACTACTGGGATTTTCCATGGTAATCAAGGGGTAGCAAGGTGGCCTGGATGCATATGCGAGGCACACTGACCGCGTTCATGTCAATGCCGTTGGTGTAGGACCAGGCGTGCTGAAAGTACTCCTCTAGGCGCTGGCGCAGGGGGTTGGGGATCTGGTGGAAGCGGATGAACTCCCGAACCCGCAGCATCTGCGTGTGGTAGCGCGCCGTGCCCGAGTACAGCCGCTGGATGATGGCCGACACGTTGCCGAAGATGCTGGCGTACATCAGGGCTGCTCGGGGAAGAGAGAGAGAGGGGGTCAAAGGTCACAAGCCAAGGAAGAACATCTGGGAACAACAGATTGGAGTTGTGAATTAAATTGTGTGGGCATCTCTACCAAGTGTGTAGCCCACTTTAAACCCTTTGATTCTTGAGGCCCAGATCACTGCAATCCCAGGCTGGAAAACTAAAGGGATGGATGACTAAGAGTATATTTATGATGCTAATCATAGTATAGCATAGGTCTGATTCATAGGTGTCTTGGTGCTATATTCATAACCACTGCTGCATGTTCAATATTTGTATGTTTTAAATGTTGAATTTACTGACTAATGTTGAGGGCACTGGACTGGTGCCTCTGTGATATGAGATGCATAAATTTGCTTGTTTTCTTTTTTTCAGTTCATGGCTATATAACCTTCTGACATATGTAGCGCACATTTGCATATATTTGTAAATTAACCAGCAGCTTCGAAAATCCCAACTCCTCTTGCTTTTGTAGTCGCACAAAAGCGAGCCCATAGCAAATATCAATTGCAAGTCATGACACAACCTTTAACTGGACAGCCCGTAGCAGCAGAAGAGCTTCAGGACAGTATCACAGCCCCCTCCTGAGGGGACTTGCGTAACTGCGGTCTAGGACTGTGAGAAATGAGTAATTAGCACCCCCAAGCCTGGTCTCCAGCTGCAGGGGTGTTAAGTCCAGTGACTCCCAGCATGACAGCATGAGTCAGAGGATGATGGTCATCAAGCAAATTTCCTTAAACACACTGTGAGCCTATTGTTGCATGCTGGGCTGCTGTAATTACTAGTAGAATTCCATAATTCCATAAGCAAATGGGTAATTAGCATGGGAGCCTTTGCATAGGTCATCCCCAAAAAGAGAGGAATGGTGTTGAGTACTACAGCCCATAGACATTTATGGATGATCTCATTCATCCATGCGATACTTTTGCTGCATAACATGATGCCACACCCAAGTTAACCACTTTCCAGTACAAGTCGGAAAGCCATTTATCAATACCAGTAGAAAACAGCGCATGACACGTTATTTTGTGCATTCAAACACCATAGCAACATGTCCACAGGTAGCGGTTAGACAGATCTGTGTGTACAACCAATTTAAACTGATACAAATATGACATAAATGCAAATAAAAATTCCAAGTCAGAATTCCGACTTCAGGGGCAGGTCCAGTTGAAGTTCAGACTTCCCAATTCAAAAGAAACACACCGATATTACTGAAATAAAACATTTTTTCTCCAGTAATACAACACTTGATTGTACTACTGGAGACGGACTAGCATCCCAAACAGCAGAGCTTTTCAAATCACAGTCCTCAAGGTCTGAACACTGCTGATTTTCCAGCCTTCCTTTTCATGTGAGCCAGGTATGAAGCCTCTATGACCAATCAGAATCAGTAACTATTAAACTAACTACCTGGGAGAACTACTATTTGTACTGTTTCATGTACGGTGTCCTTGGGTGACTTGAAAGGCGCCTAATAAATAAAATGTATTATTATTAAAAACAAAGCCTGGATTTGGAATTGAGGACAGATTTGAAGAGCCCTGCCATACTGAGTGTCCCCTGCCTTCTGCCCTGTGCTTCCTGGGACAGGCTCCAGGTTTACTCTGACCTTGTACTGGGTAAGTGAGGATGGATGGATAGGTGGACTTCCTAGGCATGGTGGAGGACTGACTTACAGCCGATGAGCATGACGCAGATGGAGAAGATCTTCTCCGAGTTGGTGTTGGGCGACACGTTGCCGAAGCCCACGCTGGTGAGACTGCTGAAGGTGAAGTAGAGCGCTGTGACGTACTTATCCTTGATGGACGGGCCTGAGCCCTGGATGGTCTCATTGTAGGGCTTCCCCAACTGGTCGGCCAGCGAGTGCAGCCAGCCGATGGAGCCGTTGCGCTCCACGCTGCCGATGGCGTACCAGATGCAGGCCAGCCAATGGGCGATAAGGGCAAAGGTGCACATGAGCAGGAAGAGCACGGCGGCACCATATTCCGAGTACCGGTCCAGTTTGCGAGCCACCCGCACCAGCCGCAGTAGGCGGGCCGTCTTCAGCAGGCCAATCAGAGTGGTCGTCTGGGGGGAAGTGGTAAGCAGATGTTCAAAAGACTAACCAGGAAGCTACATCTGCAAGAATCACATGATCTGTATGTTTTATTTTTATTAATACATTTACATATTTGACAGGCACGTTTGGCCAAAGTAACATACAAGTGAGGCAGATAACATATACCACACATTATTTCCCAGAAGAATTACTTCCAGGAGTATTACCAGAAGGATCTCCTTCATTGAAGGGGCCAGTTTCAGTTTCCTGGTTTTGATAAATGTAATTGCATTTTGTTTCTCTCTCTGAAACCCACTGAGCAAGACAGATGGGACTGGGACACCTGTGGCATGGGCAAAGTCAGGTGACCAGGCCCACTACCCAGCCTATAAAAATATAAGAACTTAAGTCATTTCCCCAAAATGAGACCTGGATGTCTGTAACATGAAGCCCGGTCCGGTTCCACCCCCAAAGTGTAGACCCCCCATCTTCCATAACCCCTTCAGGCAGCCAATCATCTTACAACAATATAGTTTGGTACGATCCGTCTTCTTTAATGGCACATTACCTTGGCAATTTATTTAATTATTACTTTCCCCCCTCTTAACATTTAGCAATTATATTAATATTTAATATTTTTCTGCTTTTCAGGATTCTATTTGTGTAATCTGTACCTTTTTTTGCACTTTTGTACTGAATGCATGTCTCCATTCACCATGCCGACTTATCTATGCATTAAAATTCCCCTCTGGGGTCAATGAAGTTCATTCTAAATCTAAATTTAATTCAATCCCCAACTGCCCCCTTTTTAAATGGAATTTTGCAGAATCCATCCATCTTCACCCTCCAAAACGCACATCACATGGATCTGTTGTTACATACTCTGAAGCACCATCCCAGAACTGTCTGCTGTATAAATAGGATTTGATTAACTCTCCCCTACACAGAGATCCAATAACTACCAGACAGACAGAAAAGTGTTCTGCTCACAATGAGGACTGTGATGCAGTCAGACAGAGCGTCAGTTGGCTGCAGCCACAATGAAGCAGAGAGGCTGCGAGGAGATCCAGGTGTTTGTATGTCTAAGTGCCGCACATGGACGCCCCTTTCAGCCTGAGCTCCTGCAAACGCACCGAACCTGGCGCCAGCATGCCAGCCGCTGATTTATGCCAGGTCATAAATCCTCCACATCCATTGTTTTACGGGGCTGTTGGCTGGCCCTGTTCTTTCCTACAGATTACACTTGTCTTGAGAAGTTCCTGCTGTCCATGTGACAAATCTATTAGGGGCAGGCTAAAGGAGCCTATTTTCACCTGGTAAGGACCCCGGCTCGGTGGGCCAGAGAGACGACTGTCCTGCCGACTGACAGCCGGTCTCCATGCCGCCAAATAACTGGTCAGGTGGCGTTTCTTTCTCGCCCTTCATCTTCTTTGTATTGATCTCTGATGTTACTGTCCTGAACGGGCTTAGTTTATAAACCGCGTCGACATTTAGATCCCAAATGAAACCAATTCATTTGCATACAGAGGCTGTGTGATTCGTGAAATACTGCGCTCCATTCTTCACGTATTGAATCGAATTGCAAATTTTATCTTCTGATTGATTTTATGTGGTGCATGATTAAAGTATGTTAAATTGTGCATTATGCTTCACGCAAGAACAATAATCTTCTTTCATAAAAACATTTCATAACCTCAGTAGATAATGTAATGTAGCTGCATATACTGTATATTCAAATATACTGCATGTTTGCAGTATGAAAACAGAGTTCAGGAAAAAAGAAACATACTTGGGGGCTGATTTGGTCCCTATCAGTGCTGAAACCAAACGTCCCTCTTTGTCTAATGCTTTTTGCTTAAATTATACCTGCAAGGAACCATTACAGATGGCGTTTGCACACAGGCTGACTGAGTGTACCAGCAGTGAACGGGGGTTTTGTCTGGTGATTTAGGACTTACCCAGATAAGGCTTTTCGCATTAACACGTTAATATGAGTTTATTCTCATGCAAATGCGTAATTTAGACGAATCGTCAGAGGGTAAAAAAAACAAGTGAATATCCTGAATGGCTTGATTAAACTTAAAAGCTCAGATTATATATGTGAAGATTAAATTAGTCTGCTGCTAGTCTTTCCTGCAAATGACTTCCTGTATGTACTTGTATCCGTGAAGGCTGTAATTTGCTCTGATGTCTTACCTGCTACTGACTGCCTCTATCATTTTAAAAGAAAGTATTACATTTTACTATCAGCACTCATGTTGATATAAAACAGAATCAGCTACTTTATGGCACTATTTGAACTAGAAACCGAAAGCAGGTGACCGCTTCCAGTTATAAATGGACATCAGAAACTACATTACCCACAGTGCAACTAGGTTCACGTACCTCCTCCCCATTGCGGTATATGAGAAGGTCAAAGGGAATGGCCGCCACCATGTCGATGAGGAACCAGCCCTTGAAGTAGTGCACTGCGATGCGGACGGGGTGGCTCACCACCTCGTCATTAATGTTGACGTAGGTGGTGCGGAAGTTGATGAGGATGTCGATGATGAACATGATGTCTACGATGAGGTCCACCATGCTAAGCGGAGTGCACGTGTAGATGCAGCTCTCCATGGCCACGTTCTCCTGGTCGCTCAGCAGGAAAGCGGCAGAGTAGGGTGTCAGGATGGCCGTGTAAATCACCAGCAGCAGGATTAGCCAGTCCCACACCGCCTTGAAGGGACTGTAGTGCAGGACGGTCCACTTGTGGATGCGGGGGGCCTGGAGTTTGTACTCAGGGAGGACGTCGGCACCCAGTGATAGCACCTGGGACGGGTGGGAGGAGAGAGACAGAAATGATGAGACTCAGAGGTTAAGGCTTCCATGCAGCTTCCCCATAGTGCATCAACTGGAAAAATGACAGCTTTAGGTTACAGTGTCAGTTAAACACTGTATTAACAGCAAATATATGTGTGACACTCCCACATATGTAACAGCGTGAAAAAACAGTTTTTCTTCATCTGCAGATGGCACAGCTGTCAAAGAGGACAAATGAAAAGATTTAGCAGGTTTAAATAAGAGGTCGCTTTAATATATACCCAACTGGATACTCAAAATGAGTCATTATGCCAGTCACTCAGCCATAAGAATTTTAATGAAAACCGCAGATCGATAAATAGGAACGTTGGTGATGGCCTTGCAGCAAGAGAAACAGATTTAATGGATAAAATGACACTTTCCCATTAAGATGCTGCTAGACAGCTGACACTGGACCAGCTCGGCAAAGAGGAGGAAGATGAGGAGAGCACTGCATGAGGCCAGCTACATGCTGGAAGTAGCCATGGAGGTGTAGAGGCCACCTAGCAGGAGACGAAAGGCCTGCTTTCAACCACTCTGTGTCATGGCGAAGTTAAAGACAATAACCAAAAAGCCTTCGGGGCAGAGAGCGTTTAAGGAGAACTCTGTGTGAACCGTGCCGGAATACTCATGCTGGTTATTCCATCCCTAACTAGGAGTGACATTCCTCACTGAATAAATAAGAAGGAAAAGAAGATAAAACAGGAAAAAAGTATCAGAAAGCGGTAATTATGCTGGAACTCCATCTATGAGCCATAAACTTAGGTAAATTGATATGCAGTCTGCGTCAATTTTCATTGGACCATGGATTTTTTTTCTTAGCAGTTATGATAGACCACCCTGAGTATTTCCAATGGGTTGAAAGACCACAGATATTCCTCCAGGGGGTATATGCATGTGTTTCTGATAGCCCTGCATCCCCTGGGCTCCAAGGTCCCCACTAAGCACATAAACATCCCTGGAGTACAACTGTGATACCCGCTAGTAACACTGATGTTTACAGATGCCAATGTTTGCACTTCCCCTTGCGTTCATTACCAGCCAGAACAGAATTGCTGGAGGGAGAGCCCCATTAATTTCTCAATAAATCAAACGTGAGTTTAAATCGGATTATAAAATGATTAAGGCAATCATTATACTGCATTTGCATAAAAATGAATAGAAGGTTGGCGTAGCTAACATAATTTGGCGGCATTTCAATCCGAAAAAAATTTAATTCTATCAGCTGGCACTACAGAACACCTTCAATCTTCAATCAAGGCCTTGTACAGAAAAATGGCCATTTCATGAACTGGCCAATGATGATGCGTTATTCTTCATTTACATATATTCATTCTTCTATGCTGTCGTGTATAGCAGATAAATAATTGATTAGAGTCGATTTAAATGCCACAGAATGGCCGTATTCTCCTATTGGAACTGCCACTTCTCCCTCACTGGGTGAGCTAACCCAGGAAATTACATAAAAGAGTTTCCCAGCTTCAGGCAAAGAGATCCACCCCCATCTGTAGCCTGCTTGGAAGTCACAAACACACACATACGCACACGCACACACATGCATTTGTATTCCTAACTTCATTCTTCATTCCTATTCTCCATTCATTTCTATGGGCATAACCCTAATCTCAGTAATGACAACCTTAAACCCTACCTAACTCAAACCTTAAGTAGTCATAAGTAATCATAATATAACACAAAATATAAGACTTTTGGCATTTTTAGTCTTTTGATTGCATTCATCGATTTTTTATAAAAATTGAGGTTATAAATGTTCCTACAAGTAAAAAGTTACAGGTTTTTAATCACATTGTGGGGAAATCTGGTCCCCACAATGTAAAAATTACAAAAAAATACACACACACACACACACATATACACACACCACACATACATATAACACACACACACACACAGACACATGCAGACCTCAAACGCAGATACACACACAAGAGCTTGCTGTTTTGTCAGAACAATCAGAGATCCTGGGGACAGTATCTCTGTCCTTTCCGTCTCTGACCAGTACAGTGAGAAAAAAGAGTAAACACAAAAATGACCACAGAGTGAAGCACCCAAGGTGCTAGAGCACAACTTCCCATGTCTGGCCTGACAGCTGGGTAAGACACTACGCTGTTCCCTCCTGAAGGAGTCCAGCTGGCCCGGTCTCTTTCTTTCTTTTTCTTTTTTTACACAGAAAAAACATATTCAGCTACGATGGTTATGACTTAGTAATGCAGTGATAGTGCAAGACTGTACCTTGTGGCATCATTTTAACCATCTGTAGCTTGACATTAATCAATGGTGAGAATTTTATGAAAGGCGCTACTTTTAACGTTCAGCTGTATTAAATCATAACAGAACTAGCAGTTGAGTCAAAGCCTTTAACAGAATGATGTAAAATTGCACTTTGGTAGGGTGTTTTGTCCATGCGGTTTTCTTCTTCACTGATATTAACTGAGCTTCATACAAAGGCCTTGCATTAGCTGGGAAGCAGAAAGGACAGGTAATGGTGCGACCCTGATTAACATCCCCACCAGCTCCACCCGCTTTTCACACGTCAAATCAAATGCCACGATGCAGAAGAGCTGAATACCCTCCTGAGCCCCCATAGAACACATGATGTGACCTTCACAGCTGGCAGCCAAAAACACACCCACATGCCCAGCAGCCGTATGCAGAGATCCCGCATGGAATAGACCCCAGCCTCCCTCTGTAGGATGAAGTTAATTTATTTCACTGCTAGAGTCTCCGTGTGCAAATCAATGAGCTGTTTCAGATTTAAACAAAAACCAACAAGGACACTGAGCAGTCACTCTAGTTAAAGTGTCCTTTAAAATACTCTTTCATCTTGTCTTTTGATGTTCCCCTTGGATATGTGTTCAAAGTGGTAGTTATTCTTGCTTACTTCTTTTTGTAATAATACCCAAGCAATAGCAAACCTATTTTTCAGAGTAGGAAGGAAGTAAGGAAAGTAAGATGAAGTAGAACGTAAGTAAGGAAACAGCATTCCACCTGAGAATAACACTGACCCAACATCAACTTAATGGGTCTAAGGTAGAACTGCTACAGTGCATGACTAGTGAGTCATGATTCAAGCAGTGGCGACCACACTCAGTTAGTCACATGAGCCTTGTGGCTATGAGAGCTGTATTCTTTTTGTCAGCCATAATCTAATCTAACATGCTGTCAGGCAGTGTGACACAACAATGTGTTTCTAAGCAGATCTGTCCTGAGCATTGTCCTTTTTTTTCACTGCCATTCACGACTGGCAGCAGACTGCTGTGTCAGCTCAATGGACTTGCCATTGGGATATATTAGCTTTAATCACCTGTGTTTGTTCCAAGAGCAGAAAACTAAAATATGAAACTTGCGCATTTGAGGTATGTAATAGATTGAAGCAAAGGCAGATTTTAACGTTGACAAACTGTATCTTGTCCTTCTCTGAATATCTAATGGCTACCCCCCACTTTACAAATATTTGCTTTATGCCACTTCGCTACATTAGCACTTATTTTCGGTAAATATGGAGAAGATTCTCATGTTCACGAAAAAAGGAGAAAAAAGAAAATAGCATTTAGCGTTTGTTTATCAGCAAGCATAAATACACAGTCATGTGTCGCATAATGACATTTCGGTTAACGTCAAATCACATATACAACGGTTCCATAAGATTATAATGAAGCTGAAACATTTCTATGGCCTAGTGAATTTGTAGTTGTCATAATGTCATAGCTCAGTGCATTACTGATTAATGTGTTCACAATACTATATTGTTAACTATGCTATATTATTTAGCCTAGGCATGTAGTAGGCTATACCACCTAGGTTTGTGTAAATGCGCTCCATGATCTTCTCACAATGACAAAATTGCCCAGTGATGCATTTCTCAGAATGTATCCCTGTCCATAAGCCATGCATGACTATTGATTCTGTGAAGTGTAACTACACTGTACATACTGTACATTACTTCAACTTTGTATAGGCTGTGCATGTAATATATCATTATTGCTTTTATTATATATGTTTGTTTATGTTTTTTTGTATTGTTTGGTATGATGTGACAGGTTATTTTTTTGGGTCTGGGAATGCTCAACATTTTTTACAATATAAAATAATCTTCTTTGTTTTACACCATTTAGGCTTGCAAATGGTTTCACAGGAAAGCTCTACTTTCGGATAGCCGGGGAAACTTGTAGGTTTATACCTGTATGTTTATGTGTGTGAGTAAGTATGTCTGTGAACAACAGTAGCATTGGATGTTTCTTGGATAGGTTACAATCAAACTTTGTTTGGGACAGTGGTGCTAATTTTTTTCATCAAGACATTTAGGTTATTCTCTAAAAAACAATGCATTGTAAACAAATGTGAATAAACACAATATGTGTTACACTGCGTGTGTTAGAAATCACATAAAAAAACTTATTGTACAGTGTCTCGTCCTGTCCGCATCCAGACTCAGAGCAGCTTTGCATTAGGTAAGCAGCTAAAGAAAAGGCATATATTACCATCCCATATAAATATTTATAAAACCGTCAAAAAGGCCAAACCACAAATATTAAAACGCTCTGTACTATAACCTGTGTGTGCCCAGATAAGCTTGTCTGGACTTCTGCAGAGACACAGCCCATGAAAAAGCACCTTTTAATCTCCAGAATGCCACATATTGATGTGCAAAATACCTAGAGGTGCACACAGTCGGGGTTTACCACTCAGTAAATGAATATAAACTAAATCAGAGTAATTGCAGTTCTGTTTTTCTCAGCACTCGTCGATGAGCTGGTCAGTGTAGCGTGGTAGGTGGTAACTTTTTGCTCATTTTTGCACTTGGACTGAACCTAATTTCACCTGATCTATGGACATCACGACAGCTCCACTGAGCTTCATTAATATTTACTGTGACTATTCTTGCTCCTAATACGTCAGAGACACTCCAGCTTACTAAAGATCTATAACAGCTAAGAGGATTCCGGAAAAGTTGATAGGGTAGTAAAGTGAATTCTTGGTAATTTTTCTTTTATATATGAATTCCGTCCATTTCACGCCATAACAAATGGCTGATAGCTATTTATTAATTTTAGTTTTCTGCTTTGTCCTTGAGAAAATGAGACTTGAGGCTATGTGTGCCTCATCTTTCCTTGTCGATGGCTATGGCACCTATTTCCCCATGATGCATCAGTCTCTTGGCACCTGCTCCACCTCTTTTACTGTATCTCAAATATTCAGAAGCACAAGAGGCAGATTCCATCTGAAATGCAACACGCCTCTCTGCTGCTACCAAACAAATTAAAAACTAGCTCTGCGTGCACTCCAAATGAGATCACATTCTCCCAGCTTAACTTGCTAATGAGCTACGCTAAAACAAGGACATGAGATAGAGGCGTGACTCAGTAACTGTGGCACACTCTGTTTTTTTGAGTACCTAAGTGAGAAGGTTATACACTGGCAAACCATATGGGACCTAAATTGTCCCTACTGTCACTCTTTAGGGTGCCACAGGTGTATTAAAACTGTGTTTTTCCATGTTATTTCGGTCTTGAAATTGAATAGACAACCATACAGTAGCATCTAGTAATGTACTATAGTGACCACTTCACAGCCACAAATCTGGTAAACAGAAGATTATCTACATTTGTGGTTGGCACTATGGGTCAAAGTCCATGCAGCGCCCCAGGAAAGCTTCACCCCGCCCATTCTGAGACAAAGTGAAGTCAGCACCCCCTTAGAAAATTGTGCTTGCATGCATGCATCCATCCATTTTCCAGATCTACTCATCCAGAGCAGGCTCGTGATGAGCTTTTAGCCTATTCTGCGAAGCATGGGGTAGCCAGCCAGTCCTTCTTAGAACACACTCACACTTGAAGGGCGATTTCAAGGGACAACTTCACCCGTTTTCTGTGGGGGGGAAGGGGGGTGCCTGGAGGACACCTACGCTGACAAGGGAGGGCATGTAAACTGAGCCACATAGTGTAATATTACTTAATATAATCATAAAGATGGTCTGGAAATATAGCCCAACCTTCTACTAAATTCATTGGACCACTGAACCTGATGTTGGTGAATCTGGACACTGATGCTACCTATGTAGCTTTCAGTAGTAGATCTGCTGTGAAAAGCCTGAAATATTTATAACACACAAGCATGTGCCAATTCAGTGCTGCTTTTAATTTTTTTAATTTTACCCACATTAGAGAGAATGCAGATAGAGATAATGCTAGAAGTGCTATGAAATATTCACAAACTCTCCCTCTTTCCTTCATTTTCATCATCAATTTCTGACGATTGTAGTCTCTGGCTGGGGTTCCTCTGCATTCATCTTCGATGTGTGGCTCATTAGGACGATCGTTCATTCATCCTAAAACTCAGATTGTTCCGTTTTGCCCCAGAGACTCATCCCATGTTCAAATGTTTCTTCTCACCTTCATCTGCGTTGGTTCCTCTACCAAATGCTTCCTGGTGTCATTGATATTTAACAGCCCTGGGCTTCTTCTCTGCTGGTTTTGGCATGAATGTAGTTCAGTCCAATTCTCCCCATCTTACAAGGTGAAGGTCCCTTGGTTGTCTACACCTTAAATGGCCAATTCCTGTCATCTTCAGCATGGACAGCAGCAGAATTCTGGGTCTGCATAATCATGATATACTTTTGTGGATGACATATCAGCTTAATTTGAATAATATGATCAAACCACAATGCAGACAAGGTCCATCAAAAAGCTTCTTAGCAGAGAACTGTCAGCACTGCCTGTCGATGTTTATTAGATCTATGTAGTGCTTATGAAGGCATTTTGAAAAACTTACAAATCGTGATACCTTTCTATCCCATGCTGGGGCGCAGAAAATTTGCTGCATTTGCCATCGTTAAAAATCACAACAAACTGACCAGAAGCTGCGTGGATCTGTGGATCGGGTCTCCATTCAGGTATGCTTGTGTCCTCCTACAGTCCCAAGACATGTAATTAGCCTAACTGGCATTCCTGAATTGCCCATAGTGAGTACATGTGTGTACCATATGATGGCCTGGCATCCAGTCCAGGGTGTAGCCCAGCATTGTGCTCTATGCTGCCTGGGATAGTCTCCAAGCCTGTCCAGAAGAAGCAGCTATAAGATGAATGGATGATCAAAACCTAAAAAATTCATCCTAAATAGAATTTTAATGAAAGACTGAATGAGCACCCTCAGAGCAGCAGAGAGTTTGACCTATACATGATAACTAGAGACAGAAAGAGACCAGTCACTAGCACAGAAAAGTGACATTCTGTTGGGCCAGACACGCCCACTGACCTCCCATTGGTCTAGATGTGCCCACTGATATTCCACTGGTCCAAACACAACAACTGCTAGCACTTTGTCTCAATATGGTTCCATGGGTCATATTTTTGGGGTACTTTAAAAATGCGTTACAACCTTTATATTTTAATAGCATTTGTTACGTGGATTAAAACTGAGATCCTGGTTGTAATAGAAGCAAGCTCACTTGTTTTCTAACTACAACAGGCAGCATTGTTAATAGTATTTATTTTTGCACTTCTGATGGGAAACGTCACTGGAATTAGTTTTTATTAGTGCTATCAATATTTAACAGATTATAGGCTCACTGATTTATGTCCTGTGTCAGAGCTTCAAGCTGTTCTAAATAATTCACGTCAGAATTAAGGAAAGCATTAAAATTTCAAGAAACTTACAATATGGTAAATATCTTGGTGTCTTAATACTAAGATAATTCAATATTAGCATTTTATTAAAGACTTTTTAAGGTGATTTAATAATGCAAAACAATATTAACCCAAAGTGAATAACTAAGGCCAATAATAATAAGGTAGCCCAGAAAGCAGGTCAACACTAATCAGCTACCACAGATATCAGTGTCGGAAGCACAATATTGAGAGCTGAATACTGCCCCCTGTGGCACAGAGCAGAGAACACATTAAGAAAACACAATACATTTAAAATTTTAATTTATTTAATTTTTTTGTCTTGATGTTTTTGCATCGTCTTAATGTTTCTGTGTTGTGTTATTGTTGACATGGTCTGGGCCTTCAGGGCCACTGTAATAAGCTGTTTAAAAGGAATGAAAACTAGTTTAACTCTGGGTTATGTGTCATTATGTAAGTGTCATCAATATGCCATCCCTCCATATTGTATGACCGCTTGTGCAGGACAGGGTCACAGTAATCATGAAGCCTATCACTATCATATATCATGCACTTGTGCGCAATTACGCTACGGTCCAACTCATTTAACCTGATGTTCTCTTTGAAGAACCCAAAGTATCTGAAGGAAACCCACACAAACAAATGCAAAATACACACGATATATACACACAGACAAAGGTAGAATACGTTCAAGATATATATATACACACAAACAAAGGCAGAACACGCACAAGATATACACACACAAAGGCAGGAAACGAACAGCTGCCTGTCAAAAATGTACTTTCAACATATGCACATGTAAGAGAGTTTTATTTGTTCGTTTGTTTTTAAATGAAAAATAAATAAGACTATAAGCAAGGATGCAGATAACTGGTACGCAAGTATGCATTCACCATATAAAGTGATAAGCACAGCAATTTCTTGTTGTAACAGTGCAAATGTGCGTGCTTATTTCGCTAACACTTTCTATGAAGCCCCTTTTAATAATGCATCATACATACTTTCATAATGCATAATAAAGCATTCATAAAGTATTACAAACACCGCTATAGATATTTATGACGAGTCATAACACATCATAGCCATATTTATTATGCAGCTGGATGCTCTATGAAGCTGTCATCTACAATACACTATAAACTGCATGATGCATTATAATGGTCAGTAAAAGAATTAAGGATGGTTTGTACGGCATTATGAAGGTATTTTTATTTATTAAATTAGCCATATGAAGGATAAAATGCTTTATATGGTGAATGTGTACTTGTGTGCCACTTATGTGCATCCTGGTTTATCAGTACCTACACCAGCATTTGGCTATATCTGTGTGACAGCTTAACGCGTCTCCTTGGCCTCTCATTTTGATTGTAATTGCATGTCAATAGACCTACATATTTCCAAAAAAGGGTGCTCCATCTTCTGATTCACAATTCTGAATGGAGGGCTTCCTGTGGGAAGCAGCACGCATTACTTCACAAAAAATTTAAAACAGAACAGCCCCGGGGGGGTTATGGGAACTTAAGCCTCAACTTCATCAATAAAAACTGATGGCACCAGGAATTGGGGGGGTGCAGAGAAGCAGACTCACGCATTATTCACAAGATCTGCGGTGCGGCTCCATCAAATGCTATAGAGAAATAAAACCAATTGATTGCCATGTCCAAAATAACAGAGCTACTTCAGCACACTGAAAAACTAAAGCCTTCTCAGGCATGCCGCAATTGCAAGACAAATTCTCGGCACATTTTAACAGCCTTTGGGTGCCTTGGATGTTGTAGATATCAACAGATTGTCAAGGTATCTTTTCATTGCAATTCAATTCATTTTATATATTTTTATATAGGAGCCTTTCACAACATAGCTGGCCCAAAGCGATTAATAAGAGTTTTTGCCAATGCATTAATGCATAAACACTAAATGGTTCAGGATACAGGGAAAAAAAGGAAAATGGGAAAATGCCAGAAGACAACAGAGGAGTCTAGGGACTTCAGATCTTAAAGGTGCAGGACAAGGATTCATGCCCAGGGACTTGGAGTTTATTCCTATTTATACAGCTGCCTTACTTACTGAAGCGATTCAACACCTTGATCATGGGACCTAGAGTTTGTAATACTCAAACTGGCAGCTTCAGGAATCCGTGACCTCCCATTCAGCTGTGGCCCCGTTTCAGAGCACTGGCTTCTGCGTATCAGTGGGAGCAAAGCAGGGAGCAAAGCAGACTGACTGAGGAATGCGTGTAATGCGATACAGCATGCGGTACGTGGCCCATGCTAATGAGGTCGTGCCGTTGCCCTGATGGAGCACCTGGTGCCGCTGTTACGATGTTCAGCAGACCGCCTGGTGGCACAGGTGCCACGCAGCTTTTACCTGCCATGCTGAGCTTAAGCAGGTGTTCAAACGGGCCGAGGATTTCAGCGCAACAGCTGCTGGCTGCCAACCTTAAGACTGTAATGGGGTACTGACCATAAGAAAGCTGTCAGTGTCGCGTATTGCTAAACCCTCGCCGTTCCTGAAAGTGCTTCCGAGACGACTTGGTTGCCCTGCCTCTGATCTCCATTACAGCCTAATGCGAGAGCAGATGCCACCCAGGTACCGCTTGGCGAAATCAGTGGGACGTCAGCAACTGAACACTTCAGCAGGCCTGATGGATATAATCACACCAATGGATGCACACTCTGCAAAGTCTCATCAAACAGTTATTAGAATTCCGCAAAAATGTACCTATGGGTGACCATTACAGTTTTCAATATGCTTTTGAAAAAAATGTGCATATTTTAAAAAGTAAAATGGTTAAAGTTTAAAAAGTTAAAATGGGAATTACGTAAATGATTTAATTTTTAGTTAACATTTTATTGTTAAGATTATTAACATTATTATTATTTTAGCATAGGTAAAATATCAGAGATATTTAATATTGGAGGAACGATATTTATTTGTAAGTATAGCGGTGGTATTTAAGAGGCAAAAAAATTATAGCATTAAAATCTATTGGTGAAATTCATATATGACACAGTTGTGGCTGAACGATCCATAAATTGTAAATAATGTACAAGCTGTTGCATCACTGTTACCATGCAGAAGCCTCACAAGCTTCTACTTGTTATAACCTCACAACATGAATAACTTAATAACCATCATTTTTACAAGCACTGTGATGCTTTGGAGAAGATCTAAAGCTCTTCAGAGAGGCAGCACCTCATCTAACATCTGAAGATCACGTACAGAGGCAGACACCAAATGGGAATTTTATATGTTTTGGTAGTCAGATAAGAATCAATATGATGATCACTCAGACTTGTGTGAAGGGATACCTTTATAATCCTGGCATGTAATGCAAAGAAAGAAAGCTTTAAAATGTGTGGACAGATCAATGGGAGGATTTAAGAGCCAGACGGTTTAAGAGTCCAATGATTTCATTTTGTTTTATTCATGACCAGTTTAATTAAACTGTTTATGGTGCTCACAGGACCCACAATGACGGAGTTTCTATCAGAGTGTAAGACTTTCCCTTGTCCATTCAATACAGTAATAAAATCCAAAATTTAACCAGTAATTCTGGTCCTGAAAGACATCTTTGAGTTTAAAGATGCTGATGGAACACTCCTCGCATAAAGTTTATTTTTAATAACAAATAATATTACCATGTGTGAGTGGCTGCCAGGCCATCCTCATTTTCCACGATTAGGTTAATAAACACTATGAAACTATACTAGAGTGAGGATCTTTTATATGTCTCACTTTTCTTGAGTAGACACAAATAATGTAATATTATGCTATTACTTATGTATTAATGGACCACAAACTAAGTCTTAGTTACATACTGATCTCATGTTCGTTCATCATTAATGAATCGTGACACAACTTTTATCTGAAGCAGTTACTATATTTGTTATTATATCTGTAAATTCTGTAAACCTTTATGAACTACTGAAGGAACTATTAAGGAACTACTGAAGGAACAAGTAATGAATAACAAGTGAAATACTCATCTCGTGTTTGACGCATCTTTTATCTCGAGTAACTACTAAATTTGTTGATTTATATTTGATATATATTTTAGTAGTAACTGAGTTACTACTAAGTATTTGCGGCCCATCAAGTAAAGTGTTACCTTTGTAGCCAGAAACAGCCTGTCTGAAAAGTCTTCATTTGTTGCCCAAAAATTGTTGAAAAATTTCACCCAGCAAACCCACTCCTCATAGTTCCAGAAGAGACTCGTGAAAGAAACAAAGCGGACTCAGCCAAAGAGATTAAACCTGCAGGTAAGAACCGGACAGCATGTCCCTGTCCTGTAACAGGCTCATGACAGCTGACAGTCAGCCGGGCTCCGGAGCCGCAGAGGAGCTCTGGTACTGGACTACAGCTCCTCCTTCTGCACCTCCTCTCCCAGGCCACTGCTCCTCGTCCTCTGAGTAACATTCCCTGAGTAACATTCCCTGAGTAACATTCCCTGAGTAACATTCCCCCAGACACGACCGCTCTCTCTGGCCCCGTCGGCCCCCCTTAATGCCGTCTGACCCGGGTCAGGATCCCGGGGCAGTCGGGTCATGAAGAGATTTAAGAGGATCACTGACGCATTTTTGCCCCACAGATGCACTGTGTCAACTGCACACAACGTCCAGAGTAAACTACTGGCATTTTGCAGGATGATTTAGCTTTCAGAGCACAGATATCTGTAAAATGCTATATAAAGAAGCAATTAAATGGACTTAAGCACTTCACAGTGTATAGCAATATTATTGGCTAAATTCAAGCTTCTTTCAACAAATTATAACATGGTAACAATGAACAATGGGGAACTTTTATCAGCCGGTCTACCGCTTTTGCTTTCGCTGGTCCCACAGCACCCAAGCCAGCAACGCCCCGCAGCCCGCCTCACCTCTCGTCCGTCGCCAGGCAACCGGGGAGTGCTGTCATCCCAGCGCCAGCGGTCCGGCGATCCCGACTCACGTGGCATGTGGAAGGTGCTGGTGGTCACGGGCTGGAACAGCTCGTTCAGAAGCTTGAGGACCAGAACCGGCCAAAGGTGGGTCATAGGGTGTCGGTGCCGGTTGGAAGTGCCGCCAAACAGGCATCCCGACACCCTCGGCATGGGGGTCAGCCCATCCCCCGGGGGCTCCTCGGTGCCCCCCCCCCTCGCTTTTCTTGCCGTCCCGTCACTCTGCCTTAATGCCCTTCTTCCTTAATCTCACTTGCCGGCAATCACTTTCCCTCTAAGTCCAACTTTTCCACGTGCCGTTGTGCGTCGCTGTGATTTATGAATGGATCTCCCTCAGCGACACCCCCCCATTCAGACCTGGCGAGCGGAGCCCACTGCACGGCAGGGGAGGTGGCGGCAAGGGGAGGAGGGATGCCGGCACAGACCCCAGCGGGAGTCGGGTTCCTTGTGATCGCCAAGGACGCAGCGGTGTTCCGAGCGGAGCGGGATCTGCTGCTCCCTCTACCGAGTTCTGGGAAGCGTTTGGCAAGAGGAGGGGGGAGGATCTCAGAAGTGGGACTGGTCCTGCTGAAG
>JAODJU010000033.1:11947438-11970153 GCA_026776725.1 Gnathonemus echidnorhynchus
AAGGAGGTGATGGTACAGACTTAGGATGGAGGCACAAAGGAGGTGATGGTACAGATTTAGGGTGGAGGCACAAAGGAGGTGATGGTACAGATTTAGGGTGGAGGCACAAAGGAGGTGATGGTACAGATTTAGGGTGGAGGCACAAAGGAGGTGATGGTACAGACTTAGGATGGAGGCAACAAGGTGATGATGGCACACACTTCTTGGTAAACATATTTGAGCTGCCTCAGTGAGATGCCCATCTGTACAAAAGAAACTCAAAAGCTGCGTGAATAACGCAAAGGAAAAATAACACCAATAATTTTGCTTGTATTTTCCACGGTTTTGCCTGCATACATAAAATAAATCAGTTTTTCATGAAAAATCATACGAGGCGAATCCAAAACACCACCAATGTCCCCAATCTGTAGCTGGCTGTAAGGGATTAGCCAAAACCCATTATTATAATTATGTGACACTAATGTTGCTGCTCTCAATAAACAAAATGTACATAAACAACCGTTTTCTTTGTGGCGGCATTTATCCAAAACAAAAAAAAAACCTAAAAAATACTTTCTGCCAATGCTACTAGGGAGTTTTACGTATGGCAACTTAGGAAAGAAAGACCTCGAAAAATTGCTGTGTCATAAGCCCCCTGGATCTTGTGCATTTCAAACATAATCATGTCCATCGAATGCCCTTCCAACACAAAATAAATATTTCCGAAGCTCGCTTGCTAATCTATAAGAGGAAAACACCCAATTACAGTTTCTGGACATATCAGCCCCATTGTAGGGACTCTCCATTCCAATGGCTAAGCCTTTTACAGAAAGTGGTTTTACCTGAACACCGTTTGTTACCTGGCCTCCCACTCCAGACCAATGCTTCTCACACAACCACACTTCTCAGTACCACCTTCACACCGTCATGTTCCAACAGACTGTTGTTCCACTCTTCTGCTCTTGGGTTGAGTTCAGCTGTTCTTCTCCTCATACACTCATGTTCCTCAATACTGCTCTTACACTGTCATGTTCCACTGTTCTTTGCTTGAGCATGGTCGTGTTCCTCTGTTTTCCATGATATTACCACCACATCGCCAACCCCTGCCATTATAGGCTGGGGGAGGAGATTGAACTCATTTATAATCTCAGTAGGGGAAAAAAAGCACAAGTATAAGAGAGATTACAGGTCTTCCCATAACATTTGCCTCATTATGGGAATGTTCACTATCACCCTCAGTTATATTCTTATCATTGTGGGGACCTGAAAAATGTTCCAACAAACTAAAAAGTAACAGTAAAAATAACATTTTAGTAACACAATGTAGTAAAAATAACATTTTAGTAACACACCCATGGGGCCTCTTGACTATCAGCTCGGTTCTGGTACCACTTGTGTACATTACTCTGACAAAATAATGCCACGTTCCTCTTTGACTGAGTGTCTGTATTTTTGTAGGAAATGGTGCAGGGCAGGGGAGGTACTTGTATGTTGTTGGCAGATTGCATGATCTGACATGAATTTTAATCCTTGTGATAGACTCATTGCTATACCACTCTCTCGTATCCAGAACAAGGATTAGTATCCAACAAGAAAGGGATTTCAATTCAATTTATTACACTTTCTCATCCTTTTCCACTCGAAAAATATAATCTGGACTGCCCTGTCAATCCCCCGTTCATTCTGAGCAATGACAAACACATTTCTGTTTTCATGTCTCTGAAGTGGGGCTAAGCCAGAAAAGCTGATATACAATTAGGTCCATTTCTTAGCTGATGGAGAACCCAGTTCTCCAGTGAAACATGCAGAAATAAATTCCGTCGAGTAGCTTTCACCCTCGATCTTGCTTTTGTGGTCGGAATCTGCATTGTGTGGTCAGCTTGTCATTGAGCAATTAAAAGAGGGGAAAAAAACAATGCTATATTTTCAGCTTCTATTCTGACACACAGTACTACTAATTATTGCCAAACCACTGAGCTCAGTGGGAGACACACTGCATTATCAGCTCATTTACCATCTTGGAGACAACTGCTTTGCGTGTGGCCCTTTAAGTAACCATTTGGGAAACGTCCCACTGTCAGCACTTCAAAAGGTCTCCCTTTGAACTAAAGCCTCCGGAGAAGGAAAACACAGAATTAAATTTATGCGGCTGGTCTTTATGTAACTCAAATGACCATTAATTCTACATTGTATTTGCACTATTTTGCTGCTTAATGAGGTTCTGACTGCCGGGGTCAGTTCCATGGAGACACAAAGGCTCTACAAGTGACCTTAAACACAATTTAACCTTCAAGAGAAAAACACAGGTCTTTTTACTGGCTTACAGGGGGCTAGGATCCCAGGGAAGGGTGAGATTATCCCCGCAAGATCGTATCACAGTCAGGTGAGGATCAAAGCAGATTCAAAAGTGTGGAAATGGGGCAATGTCTCAGGTAACCTATAGAAACGAACCCATCCAACCACCAGATGTTGATCTGCCAAAGGAACATGATCTTGAAAATGGGAAAACAATAGCAAAAGTAACAAATGAGGTTGAAGAACAGAAACAGCGCCTCCTGCTGAATGAATGTGAAAAGAGGGGACCATTTTCAATATTCATTTAGAAACATATTGCTCTATCATATTAGTAATATAGGATATTTTATATATAGGATATATTATAGCATAACCAACTCTTTTGTATCTCTATTATGAACAATTAAACCACCCAACCAAATTAACAAGGTGCTAAATAAATATCACAAACTTAAATTGTAAAGAATCATTTATTTCTGGCATTTCCTGGTGTTTGCATTACGCCCGTCTATACACTGCCCAGGCACCTACCTATATCCCTACTTCCTCACATACTATATACCCGGTGGTGAAATTTCTCAAACCACTTTCCCACTTTGCCCCCATCAGTCAAAGTACTTCAAAAGTGATGTTCTTGCATTCGTGGGCTGTGTCTGTAGAGGAAGCCAGCTTCCCCTCTTTATTTGTCAGAGGTACTTCTGATCGCTGCATTACGCTGTGATTTTTGCCACAGCTGCCGTCAGAGGTGTGTTAGCTTGCCTGTTGGTCTGTCATTTTCATATTGGGCTCACGCTGTCCCATATCTACAGTCCCACTGTTCAAAAAGGTATTAAAAACAAAAGCATGGTAATTAATCAAAAACACGTTCGTGTGAATAACATAATTCCAGGGGGACCGTAAACCTCTCTACAGCCACGCCCAGCCAAACCGTGCTGATCCGGTACCACATTCTGAGATTAAAGTGAGGATAACAGGAGAAGCTCTCTGAAGGAGAACCTCTGTGAGATACTGAATCTGCTTGTTGCTGAAATGTGTGGCTAGGTGCTCTCCTCTGCTGCTGATCCGATCCGTGGTCTTTATTCAAAACCTCAGTTAATTAAACCCGCTATATGTGGTGGATTAGCGCCCTGCCGTGGGTTATTCCCTGCCTTGTGCCTGTAGCTTCTGGGAAAGGCTCCGGACCTGCACAACCATGCACAGGACGAGCCATGGCCATCGTTAGGATAGTCCGATCACTTAGGGCTGTAGCCCCGAGTATTTTAGCCCCGATGCCAATCTTCCTGAAAAAAAAAATAACAAAAAAGTCAAGCCCCGGGCAAACTTGACTTAACTCCTGATCTTTTCAATAGCTTTTTAAAAATTCCCATGGGACCAGCAGATGTGGAAAATAGATGGATGGATAAATCCACCATGTCTGCACTTGGATGTCAGACCATTGTTGTTACGTATAAGTAACAGAGGAAGCTGGCTGATTCTGAAACACAGGAGCTCTGCAATATTTTAACAGCTTATGTCTCTTATTCTTCTTTAAAATATTATGCTTAGACTGTCCTATCAAATACTTAATTTAATGGTGGATGTATATATAAGTATGAACAGATTTTTAAGTTGAAAATAAATGCATGCGGCTTTGCCCGCCAATAGGTGGCAGTAAAGGACAATAATTGGTTCTCCAGGCCTGGGAAAAAAAAATCATGCCTTCTTTTTAGGACCTAAATACCTTACAAATAATGAGGCGGGCGAGTGCGGATCGTGCTTTACAGATGTGCTGTGCAGCATAATGACAAAGGATATTTCCAAAATAGGCAAATTTTAATAGTAATGATTATAAAAGGTGGATTCTGGCTGCCGGAAGGCAGATGTAATTAAAAGCTTTAGCCCTACATTATGAAAGAACAGAGTAAGAGCCCCCCGCCCCGTGAAGAATGGGCCAGCTGATTAACAGCACAGGCCTGGAAACATCTCCCTTAGATTGTACATAAGAATTACCCTTATGTCAGTGTATTTATGACCTCTGCCCATTCTCTGCACTCTTACCCTGTAAGACACTCTCAAAGGAGACAGCTGCCAAATTAATGAATGTAAAACAAAAACTCCGATGTGCTGGATTGCTTATTTTGTTTGTGTGTGTGTGTGTGTGTGTGTGTGTGTGTGTGTCTGTGTGTGTGTGTGTCTGTGTTGCTCCCGGATACAGGCACCAGCTGTCCTCAATCCGGGGGTGTGGCTGGACTTCTGCAAGCCTGTGTTGCCAATTCTGTCACATGACCCGGCTGCCTCACACATCCAGGATTTCGTCAGACCAAGGCTGGCAGCAGAAGGCTGTGTAATTGGACAGCAGACCAGTTCCTCCTTGTTCGTCAGCATTATTTACTTTACTTTTCAAATGGAGATAAATAGACAGGACAGCAGCGTGCTCTTGCCACGGTGGGCACCAGGCATGTAATTGAATGCACCTGCAGTGGGTTCAGGCGGATCGCCCCCTGCTGGCACCTAGCAAAAGCAGGAAAGGTGGTGCTTATGCAGGTGGATAAGGTGAGGTGGGGGAGAGGGATCTCTGGAGATGGGAGCTGACATTGATGGATGGACGGAGGGGGCCAGCGAGAGCCCGTCACAGACGGACGCCGTGTTAAGAGCATCCTGTGCAGCTATGCATCCTGTGGGAGGTGGGAATCAATGGTCATACATCACTGCGTTTGGTTGTTGTGGGGGCAGCAGACTGTCTGGCTGGCCAAAAATGGCTTCCTAAACACAACCACTCTACAGAAGGCTGCTAACCAAGCATTTATCCCAGACGGCTAAGATTGTAGGTCACTGGGTCTGATGGTCACTCCACAAGGCAGGTGCCAATTCTCATTGTCCATGGAGCTTTGGTGATTGTAAAGATAGCAAAGGGAATCATTGTTGTGCTGAGGGGCAGCGTGTCTCTGAATGCCCAGACCCAGCTGAGCTGATCTTCGTCCTTCTAACCGGGACAGTGTGCCAGGGTCCTTCTCCATCAGACCCAGGTTTGGCTGACTGCAAACCTTGGAAGTGACAGACAGGGGACAAATCCAGCGGCTGATACACAGAGGGAGGACTGGTGGAGGGATCAGGGGTGGGAGGGGGGGTGGACACTATAAATAAATAAGTTCAAGTGCACCACACATCAAAGGAAACCATCCACCTATGAGTTCAGTGATGGAAGACAAGGTGTGTGTGTGTGTGTGTGTGTGTGTGTGTGTGTGTGTTTGTATGTGTGGGGGGGCAGCCTGCTCATCCTCTTTCACTGTAAGGTGCAATGCCTCGGCGGGGGCTAATGGATGCCGACTGGAAGCCCCGCTTACCCAACGCGCCTCAGTCCTACGAGAATTTACGTTTATGCATCTGGCAGACATTCCCATCCTGGATGACTAAGCGACTCTGGTTAAAAGCAGAGGGGTGTCCCCATAATATTCAGGAGTGAACAGTCCTGTGTCAGGTTCAGAAATGACTCAGACCCTGATTTTACGGTGTAAATGACGCAGGCAAACGAGACACATGACACAGACCCTGATCTAACGGCATAATGACACAGGCAAATGTAGCGCCCCGCATGCCTCTGTATCTGATCCCTGTCATAAGCGGGTCTAAGCTCACTCCCAGCCCGAAGGCTTGCAGAAGGACATACACAGCGTCGTGGCCCAAGCTCCGCCCCACCCGAAAGCAGCTCCCACCAGGCCTGGCATCCGTCATGAGGCCCTGGCGTCTGTAGGCAAGCGAGCGTCACCCTGACAGAAGCAGGGCTCACACTCAGCCTCTGCTAACCCGCAAGATAAAACCCACGAGCTCTTTACTGCTGAAACTCTTTGAAACACAGACACAAACACAACATGGCAGGCAGATTTAAATGCTAACTGAGGGAAAGACTGCACAACATGGAACTGTATACCATAAAATCACCGACAATATCATACATTATTAATTACTGTTTTTCACTTTATTAACCAATTACTAAAGAGAATGACAAGATGGAAAAACCAACCCTCCTCATCACAAGAACTATTAACTCTAATAAAATCACTACTGCTATTAATAATAATAATGAAAATGATAATAATAATATTAAATAATGCCAACAATACCGGGATATTTTGTTTATAAAATATAATAATAAAACAATGTAGGTCAATCACAACTGACTTGGACTGGATCTGATCTCCCATGAAGCTCTGCTGTGGGTCCATAATCCTTCTGGGCCAGCTCAGACTTAATGGCCCATGTGTCCTGTTCCTCCCAGATGTGGCGGTTCTTCTATATCCAGGAGAGCTCAGCCCTTACTGGCCAGACAGGCTCATCCTCTGTCAGAGAAGCAGGCTGAATGAGAGGAGGGTGTAGGGGTGGGGAACCTGTTCTATGGAGGGCCGGTGCGGGTTTTTGGGATGACCTCTCAATCAGCCAATAATAAAACAGTGGTTCTCAGCTCCATTGCTGGGGACCCACTGCTATTGGCTGATTGAGAGGTCATCCCAAAAACCCAGACTGGCCCTCCATAGAACAGGTTCCTCACCCCTGGTGTGAGGGTTTCCTGGGAGTCTATGTCCCATTAACAGTTAACTCGACTGTTAGAGACTGATAGAGGAGGACCATTCTATATGGAGCCGGTACTGGTTCAACAGAACGGTCAATGGGTGACCTCCAACAGGAGAAAGGGACTCTCCCATTGATGTTGTTTTGTACTAACTGGGTATCTAGATTATTACGACCACCAGGATAGTCCAGAATATATCCAGATATCTGCATTTAATCCTGGCTCCCCACCATCTGTTTACCCAGCAAACGGGGCATTTCTGAGGATGTGGAGCTGCCACACTAGCTCAGAGAAAAAAGATCACACTGTCTACACTGGTCACTCATTATGTCACGTTTCCCTCGTCTCCCGCGTCCTCTCGCTTTGTTGTTCAGTGTTGGCAGGAAACCAGAAAAGAGCGACGCACAAATGAATCCACACAGCACGAGGCACACGGACACGCACACACACACAAGTATGCACACTGTCACACAGTTTTGATTAAGGACACACAGAAACACACGTCAGCAGAACAGCGCGGTAGCTGCATGAAATAATAATAAAAAAAAAGACAATAAACTCTCCTGTCACCAGCAGCCAGGAGGAAGATTCCCCTGAAGTTTATTTACTGTAACCGTGGTGATCAGAGTCTGGGCACGTGGGCTGGGAGGGAACAGATGAGGTCGGGGGGGAAGCTGAGATACCTCATTAAAAGGTGGGGAGAGAGCAGGAGATGTGTCAGTTCAGAGACTGGGAACAAAGAAGTTCTAGGTTTGGGTCCTTAGAAGGGAATTGTACTCTTCTTGTAGCCTTGACCAAGGTGCTTGAACGAAGGCCTCACAGTATACATATTACTTTGGATAAATCAACAACATATATAAAACTACTTCAGATTGAAGGAGTTAAGCAAAATGATTATTAGAGGTAAATCTATTGACCACAGAACATATTGCTTATTTAAACCCAGGTAGTAATCTGAAACGTCATACATAAATATACTTGGACTTGTTTTGATGCCCCCCCCAGTCCTGTTGGCCCTGCAATCTGCTGGAACATTCTGGCTTTCCTCAGCAAGTTCTGGGTTTGTGCCTCGTGGTTGATTGGTGCCACTAAACAAATGTGGCAGTCGTCTTACTAAGGTCTCTGCCTTCAGATAAGCCTTATGATCTGACTTTAGCACTTTAATAGGACAGGGAGCTTGTTCGGTGGGAGAGGCCGACGTCATGTGACAGATTCGCTAATGAGTGGAGATCGTGCAGGAAAGCTGGCACGGCAGCACTGGGGAGACTTCGGCAAGCGGCCCACGAGGGGTAGTCCCCGGTTTCCAGGAGCAACGGGAGACATTCATGACCTCATCGGTTTGCATTGGTACTGCATGCCCATGCCTTCCCTGGCTCCCATCGACGTTTGTGAGTGTTTACCAGAGCCCTGAGTGGACTGAGGTTACATACTGATCGTGGGAATAGGACGTAAAGCAGCCCTGGACCCATCCTGACATATGGCTCCGTCATCCACTGCCCATTAGAGAAGCCCTCAGAGACTGCGTGCAGGGACTGCATGGCCCAGTAATCCAAAGTGGAACTGTGCCAGGCCGCCAGGCCCCGCTAGCTGGTGTTGAGGTGTGACGGACGCATGTGGCTCCAGGGAGTGCAGGGTTACGAACCCGGCCTCCCTGTCTATGTACACGATCAGTCAGTGTCCCGAACATCCTTAATCTCACTGAAGCCTATTGAACGTTGCTAAGGTAACAGAAGCTGCAACCATGCTATACCTGATCTACATCTTCCATTAAACTGAAATGATTATATGTTTTAGTAAACTACCTTTTTGGTAGTTGCCTGAATGGGAACCATTGATTTAATAGCAACTGTTTATAGAAATTTGCCAATTTTATTTACATTCTTTTCTTCCTCCATTTGCTTCACCAGTGGAACAAACCAGAGCTCAAATACAGCTTTATTAGATCAGAGAGAGTCAAATATTTACTTCTTAAATAGTTCTCATGAATTTAACAACATGAAAAAAATTCTGCCACCTTCCTGTTTTTGATGAATCAGGGCTTGCAAAACACCTGTGAGGGTATCAGCATCCTAATCAGTCTAGGATTGTCGTTCCATGGAATACATTTTTTAAAGCCATTAGAAGATTGGCTCATTCTCATAAATCAAGCTTCCAGAAGGTAAGATTAAGACCCAAGCACTGCCGTTAGCCAGAGAAAGATTCACTTAAAAATAAGTCAGCTGAAATCTGCCTTAAAAAAACACTCTAAAGCTTGAATAAGGTGAAAGACAGATCAGGATAGCAATCCTGCTGCGAGACAAAGCCAGCATTACGTCAGTAAAGTGACAGCAAACTTCAGCTTGACAAGAAGCATATCGCATTAGAACCAGAGAATCGCAAGGCGACACTCTTTCCGTTCGTAGCTGTGGAGGATTTTTTTCCCGCTGCATCCACAAAGCATGCAAAGATATATTCTTCCATGGATTATAAGGGCTGATCTTATGCTATGCAGATTTTGCTGCTGCACTTTCACAACAGTGCCTGCATCTACACTATAAAACAAGGGCTCATTATATCACTGAAAAACAGGTGACACCCCATACCTAAGCTCCATTCTCATTAAAATCTCCATGTCCTGGGTGTTCCCTGTCTGTTAGAAATAAAATACTGACAGACAGCCTCTGGAGGCCTCATCCTCTCCTAAATTGGGAAGGAAACTTTTGACTGTCCTTCCGTTTAACCCGGATAATTTAGGAGGAACCTCCGGCCCCAGTGATGTCACTGAGGTGAACCTCAGCTGGTTCTTTTTCCGGACACAGCTGCCGCTTCAGCTGCCTGGGGGGGTCACTGTGGGTGGAGGACACCACTAATTCATTTGCGATTGATCTCAGATCCAGTCACACCCACCACTCAGGTACACAGCGGCTGCTTCCAGGCATATTCAGTAGCTCCTAGCCAATCGTCACACGTGATATTAGCATATGTTTACTGGACCAACACACCGTTGGACAGCACAGTCACATGGACAGCACAGTCACATGGACAGCACAGTCACCTGTAGCGAAGCAAGCATAAAGCATATAATCAATGGCCTTCTTTGTGGCACAATATAAAAAACGTTTACTTAATGATGCCCATTATCTCGGTGAAGGCTGGCAACTGAAACTCACGCTAACAGAGGGGAATCTGCCGACACGCTGAGGCATGGCAACGTGTTACTTACAATGCCGCGTGATTAAACACGGCCTGCATGGCTGTAAGCCTGGTGTCACAGCAGAACTGTGTCACTTATCTGATGAAGCTGTAATCATGGTCTGACTCTCTGAACTGATGAAGTTGTATTTGAGGTCTAACTCTCTCTCTGATCTGATGAAGTTGTATTTGAGATCTGACTCTCTCTAATCTGATGAAGCTGTATTTGAGATCTGACTCTCTTTGATCTGATGAAGCTGTATTTGAGATCTGACTCTCTTTGATCTGGTGAAGCTGTATTTGAGCTCCGACTCGCTCTCTGATCTGATTAAGCTGTATTTGAGGTCTCTCTGATCTAATGAAGCTGTATTTGATGTCCGATTTTCTCTAATCTGATAAAGCTGTATATGAGCCCTGATTCTCTGATCTAATAAAGCTGTATTTGATGTCCGATTTTCTCTAATCTGATAAAGCTGTATATGAGCCCTGATTCTCTGATCTAATAAAGCTGTATTTGATGTCTGACTTTCTCTGATCTGATAAAGTTGTATTTGAGGTCTGACTCTCTCTGATCTGATAAAGTTGTATTTGAGGTCTGACTCTCTCTGATCTGATAAAGCTGTATTTGAGCTCTGACTCTCTCTCTCTGATCTAATGAAGCTGTATTTGAGCTCTGATTCACTCTCTAATCTGATAAAGCTGTTTATGAGCTCTCACTCTGATCTGATGAAGCTGTATTTGAGGTATGACTCTCTCTTATCTGATAAAGCTGTATTTGACCTCTGATTCTCTTATCTAATGAAGCTGTATTTGAGCTCTGACTCTCTCTCTGATCTGTTGAAACTGTATTTGAGCTCTCACTCTCTATCTGATTAAGCTGGAATCTGACTGAAAATTATCTTAGTAATTCTCTACCTCACTGTCCAGTGCACTTGGGATTCAAACACTACTTGTTTACTTTGATGCCCACTGCATTCTCTCTTCACCCATGAATATGGATGACTCTTTGTATATAAGCCGGCCGAGTTAAACAGACCAAAGGTTCATTTTAAAAGTGCTAAAAACAATTCAATTATGCTGCCCCCACAAATATAAACATCCGACACCATCCTGACATAGTAATGATCGGCGGGCAGATATAAAAGCAAAGAGACTGGTTTTGTTATTTTGTGAAACAATGGCTAGCGAGGAGGTAACGCCCCCCCGACCCCCACCCCTAACCCCACCCATGACCAGGTTTCACCCCTTAGCCGTGAGTCACTTCCAATTTACTCATTCACAGTGATCTGGACCCTGTTAAGCAGCATTCCCTTGTGGACGACTTCATGGTACAATCGATTTGCCCGTTTTTAAGCAGAAAGACTGGTCATGCTCCCTGCAACCCCCAGTTTCATGGGGCATCCCCTCGCTTGATGATGTTGTCTCTCCCTATTAGCCTGCCATTCATTTGATGATCTGGTGTCTGCAGGCACCATGCTAATAGCCTGGTGCCCCCCCCACCCCCACCCATCCACCACTAGTCAAACTTATAGGGTGAGCAATTCTGCCTACTGACAGGAAAACCACCACAGGAAAAACTACAATTTAACTGCAGAAAGCAGATTCACAGACGGAATTTATTCACTTCTCTTTGAGTGGAGATTTCACCTGAGATTCTCGGGATAAAACCTGACCTCCTGCTCTGCACGGACACGTGGAGCCACGCAGAAAGGAGGACCCATATTTTAAATGACCGATCTTTCCTCTGTGAGGCATGCAGGTATGACAGAAGATTTTCACATCCATGCAAGGAAGAGAACAGCATGCCGACACCCCCTAATGCAAAAGCCAAGTCTGATGGCTTCATTTTTCGATGGAAATCTCCAACTTTTAAATAAGTAGAGGATTCTTCATCCAGCACAGAGAATTTACAATTAACATGACCATTGATAAGTGTCTACCAAGCCATTACTGCTTAAATGTCTCAGAAGCCTGTATAATTAACAAAATGGATCTCAGGCATACATTGTTTCAGAGACATCCTGGCTATCTCTTAGTGCCGTCTCAGTCTGTAAAGGAGACTATGTAATTTTTACCCAATATAGCAGAGACAGGAAATGTTTACACTAATTTTTGTTCTAAGCAAGCCACTAATAATCTTTTTTTTTTTTTACAAAATTCATATAAAACCAAATAATAATTGAATCTCTGATATAAAAAGCAAGCAAATAGAAGGGGAAAACATTAAAATTTTAGTAATATCTTTTTTCCAGTGAAGGTATGTCTGGGCAGACATTGATTCAGTTTAACACAGGTCAATAATAGTTTAAGGAAGACATATGATGATTTTTTTTTTAAGCAGTAGCTTGGAAAACAAAAAGACAGGTCTTTAGTATTCGCAGGGGCTTAAGGGGTCAAGGGATGAAAATCAGGTAACAAGGTCCTTTCTGGGGAGTTGTCTTGGTCACTGTACTGTTGTATTGGTCCTCGATATATGCCCGTCTCACTCCCCCCGTTCAACCCCCTGGCTGGGATTACCACTCGACTTTCCCTGCCCCTTCAGCATCTCATTGTCGGGTGGAATTGGAGTGTCTCATTACTGCCAGCCTCTCAATCAAGCATCTGCGGGGAGCAGGCGTGCTGGCCACACTCCGGCCAGGATGCAGTCAGGTGCAGACGTGAGATCATGCGGGCGTCCGCGACGTTCCATTCTGTCAGCAGGTCCCACCAACGCCGGGTTTCCCGTTACTGAGGCGTCTAAATCGAGCCACATGAACGGGGAGGAGGCATGGAGATGTTCTCCTATCCTTGCGACTGAAACTGGGGTAGCCAAGAATAAAATGGTTTGACAGACGCCATCATAAGGACACCGGTATTTTTAAATTTATGGTGACAGATGCTACACCAGTACACGGAGCATGCCAGCCAGAGGAACGCAGTAGAACCCTGAAGACCCAGTAAGATGGTGGGACATCCTGGAGGAATGACGTCGCTGCAGCACCCAGGAGTCAATAATAACAATGACATCAGGTGGGCATCATCTGGGAAACCTCAGAGTGTGTGCCTTCTACACCCAGACTACCCCTTCATGTACATCAATGCTTGTTGTTCCACACAAGCCGACACTCTTGCATTAAAGAAACAGCCCTGTCACCAACAGTTCAGGCCTGATCATTTAACAATCCTGTATTCCCATTGGCCACTGAATACCATGACCTGCCTCAGCCAGGGGAACGGGCACTCTGTAAACCACAGACAAAGAGTGGTCAACGTCTCTGAGTGATGAAAATCTGCTAGGAATGATATCAGGTGTGGTGGCTTAAGGACACACTAAATAGTTTTGGATGCATCCAAGCCAAATCACGGGTTCTCCGTTATCCAGCTTTTCCAGCATTCCCTGATCAGTGATAACATGTGTTAATGAGTGTTTACTTCACGCATGGCGGGGATCTCAAACGACCTCTCTCACCTCTGTCGGATGCAATTATGTTTGCAATGCATTATGGTTCCACTTCCTGATTAGCATGTAAAATACATGCAGATGATATATTTAATATATTATAAACGGTGGTTGTCTATCCTCAATGTAGCATCCTAGTGTATATGATGGCTTTAGTGCATTGCTTTAATCAATTAGCCTTAATCAGGATGATTTATCAGTTGAAACTGTTAAACTGAACAATAATGCTGCATGCTTTTTGAAAGCAACTCTCACTAATTTCTGTTGGGACGAGGCTCAAATACAGATGTGCCCAGACCTCAACCTGGTTTGGAGGAAAAGCCACACACCTGTTCTACGGAGTATGTCACATCTAAAGACTGGTGTTCACCAAGTTTTCAACAGAACTTCCAATGCAAAAAGAGATGAAGAGAATATCCCAGTTGGGATAAATACTGCTTTTCGTTTGGAAAGTAGTCACCTGCTTCATTAAATTACATCATGTCCACGTCGATTGGCTGTTGATGCAATGATGACTGTAGAGTGCCCAAGCAGAGCACAGTCAGGGATTCTGCCCCTGCAGAATGTGGATGTCCTGACAGGGAACTGGAGGCCAGGGAAGGAGTTTATCACATTGACACAGGTGCAGAGAGCTTACTGACTTCTGATATTCAGATCAAGTTCTAGGTCAAACTGGTTTGTTCGACTTTCAAGAAATTTGAGTTCTAGTGAGTTTGAAAACCGAGGTACCACTGTATATAATATATGACTGTGCCCCCTCCCCAGAAAGAGGGGAGCTGAAGGGGAGATCCGTCCTCAAATCGTGACTCCCCGCACCACCAGTTCATTGGGCACTTATGCTAATACCACCTGCCCCCAGTTGATCTTCCGTTTATCAGAGGCAAGGCGAATTACGAAGACCTGGGTTCATTTGCATAATGATGAAAGAGCTAGGTTTCCGCAGTGACCCAGAGTTTGGAGAAAGCAGAGCAAGCAGAAGTTAAAAATAAAACTCAGAAATAAAAGCGGGTCATCCCAAAGAAAAATCCATCCATCCATCCATCGTCCAGCCGCTTACCCTGGCCAATGGGTCTTGAGCCTTTTGAAAAATAAACAAAATAAATATTGGCACACTGGCCTCACACCTCCAGGGTTGGGGGGTTTGAGTCCCACATACAGCTCTGTGTGTGTTTTCATGCTCTCCCTGTGTTTACGTGGGTTTCTTCTGGGTTCTCCAATTTCCTCTTGTAGTCCAAAATCAGGCAGTCAGGAGAGCTGGCATCCCTAAATGTGTGCGTGTGCCCTGTGATGGACTGGAATCTCATCCAGGGTTCCCCTCCCTTATGCTCTGCATTTTCCGGGAAAAGCTCCAGGTTCACAATGACCCTGCACTGCATAAGTCATATAGAAGATGGATGGATGCATAAGTAGTTAAAGGCATTATAAAACTGCTGCAAATGTTGATTTCTTAGGGGCAGGCCTTATCTCCAAAAGACTGGGTTTGATCCAGCAGTACCTGTTGAACAAGTAGCCCACTTTGAGTTTCATGTGGTAACCCAGGGGTAGACTGGGAAAGCAAGTGACTAAGCAAGCGATTCACAGTATGACAACCTCTCTGCTGTCACCAGCTGTCACTCCCTGGTCCACTAGAGTTCTCTCTCTCTCTCTCAGCCTCTCCTTCACACCTCATCCAGGTTGGGATGAGCAGAGCTGGCAAAGCTGAGAGGCAGTGATCCAGAAAGTACAACAAAATTAGCAGTAACACAGTGAATCCCCCCAATAAAACTGGCTGCCGAAACTTCAGCGTAATCTCCCCTTGAAGCTGGGCTTCTCATCACTGTACTGTCTGCTGTGCCTGGAGACTGTATCTCACAGTATATATTGAGCGACAGACCCACATTAAAATGTCAGTGTTCAAAATGTCAGTGTCAAAAAATCAGTGTTGAAATATCAGTGTTAAAAACAATAAAGAAAAGGACACTATGAGTTTGAATTGCTTGAGATTTTTCATATTGAAAGACTAGATCTTGAGACAGTAATATGGATTCATGATGTAGATTTCTCTTGTTCGAGGGGAAGCCCTGATGAGTATAGAAAGGCCTGGGGGAATCTGGAAGCTCAACTGTGGGACAGCGGGAGGAGAACACTGGGGAGGAACCCAATACCAGACTGATCCAATTACAGGCCGCAAAAATCTAATGTGAAAAAGTATAGGCCGGCGGCCACTGAGATGGAAGTGGGCAACCGTGAACTGCCCGAGCTCAGCACTGGGGGGGAGGTGGTGCCAGCAACTCTGACTGGATGGAGAATCTGTGGACTGGACAGCTTGGGCTTGATCTGATTTATGATTTCCTTGTGCATGGAATTGAAACTGAGGGACAATTAGGGACAATTTAATTCCATCTCAGCACACATGAGGGTAAAATGCAGATAGTGAACCTGCTGGATAGCCGGGCAGAAGGGGAGACAGCACAGGAAAGAGAGTGACAGACTGGGACCCCAGAGACGAGCTGACCTCATCCAAACAAGGTGACTTTGATTTTAAAAGATGTCTGCCATCTCTAAAAGCAACCATCTACTAATGCTTGTCCGACCTTGAGTTTGATGAAGCAGGCAAAGTTTTTTTTTTTTTAAAACCATGGCGGTTTTCACACAAGAGCTGAGAGTCACAGTCACAGAGTACTCAACTGGTTGGTTGAAACAATATGCTGGTGTGGATTTTTACTTTCTTTACCTGAAATGTCCGCCTCTGGTGTACGGCCTCACTGAGTTTGGAGCTCTACAAAGGTCATAGAAAGAGGCGGCCTGTCACAGTGGACACACATACGCAAGATTCTTCCCACAATAAAGAGCCTAGCACTCAAGTCAAACCCCCGACCCTGAAGGTCAGAGTGCTACCTACTGAGCCCCCCTCTCCCATATAAATAGAAAGGTCAGCTTAAATGGTAAAGAGCAGGGGTCTCAGGGCAAGTCAGGTGCAGACACGAACACAAATAAAGGCAGGGGGAAAATAATTGTAAGGCAGTAAATAAATAGAGTCCTGCATTTGGAAACACACAAACAACGACGACAACACGCATATGTCCTACAAGTGGAGCCCCACACAGGGTTGTGGATCCAGGGACAGGCTTTGTCTGCCCCTGGAATGTGTCCTGCACCCTGGTCTATCCAGATCCTGCACCCAAACAGGACACAGTGAGGCCCTGAGCAGGCGAGGGGAGCCTCATTCAGTGCCTCCGCGGTCAGCCGAGGAGGCCAGCAATAGTGTTCGGATTTGCATTACGACCGGGTGCAGAGTCCGGTTACCCGAAGGTAAAAGCCAGGCATTTAACACAGAAAGTGTACACTTACAGCTGCTTTACACGGGCCGTGTGTCACCTTATGGACATTTTAAAGGCGCAATGACTGTTAGTGCCCCAACATGAGTAGAACCTCAACATTTTTGAATAGCTTAATATAAAATACAGTCCCATACAGGGGATATAATTAGGTTCATCGTGACCCTATACTGGATTAGCGACAATGGAATATGAATGGATGCACAGTCCAGTATAATTCATTGGTCATTAAGGGACAGTCTAAAAGCTGCCTTGCAAATGTAAATTGTAAACTTGAATAACATGTTAATGTGAGTTATATTTTGCAGATAACTAGATCCGGATTTTCCGATGGTGACCTCGAGTTGCCAAATTATTCACAGGTGTGCCTGTGTGTGCGTGTGTGTGTGTGTGCGTGTGCGCGCGTGCCCTGCAATGGGTTGGCACCCCATCCTGGTTATTCCCTGTCTTGCACCCATAGCCTCCAGGATAGGCTCTGGATACCCACGACTCTGCATATAGAACAAGTAGGGACACAAAATGAATGGATGGATCCAGTATGAAAGGGGAGGTTCTGTCCGAGGGTGAAGTCAGGCTCTGGAATCAAAAGACAAAGAGGCATACAGGAAAATAGCTCAGGATGATGACGTGGTGTGTCCAACCCATACATCCCTTAAGTGAAACATCCATGTGCTGGTCACACACACAGCCAGCCCACCTGGGGCTGTCTGGTTCGAGGGCCACTAAGCCTCCTCTTCCCCAGAGATCACAGGAGCTCCTCAAATGCTGGAAGCAGCATTTTGCTGGAGAACGGCAGATAAAATGCAATGCAAGCGAGACTTGAGCTCAGCCAATCCGGTCGTCAGGGGGGATTTATCAGGAGAAAGAGAGCGGCTTGAAAGGGGGAGATGGAGCTTTACATGAAAGAACCCAAAACAGGGGAGTACGATTCTCAAGCACTCAGTAAACATGTGGCTGATGGGGGACGAGGCCAGAGAGACCGTGAAAGCAGCGATCACCCTCACGGCCATCACTGTGCCTCCCAATCTCCCTCTGATGCTCTTGGATTTCATCCTGAGAAAGAGTGACACGCACCTTTGCCCACCAATATGGGCCTGGCAACTGTCACCATGGTGCTGCCCGCTTGCTTGCCTAGCTCTTCCATACTGCTATGTTAAAGATCATTTACAGCAGTGTTTCCCAATCAGGTCCTCGGGTACCTGCAGGCAGTCACCGTTTCTGCTCCCTACTGGGAGCTGGGAGGGAGCAAAAATGTGGACTGTGCAACAGGGAGTTGGGAGGGAGTATAAGCATGGGGCATCTGTGGGTCCCTGAGGACTGCATTGGGAAACACTGATTTACAGCATTTACGGCCAAGTTTGCTAACCTAGCATGGGAGATACAGCCTTGCGGAGGATGCTCAGCAATGAGAACATTCCAATACAGCCATGCCTCACACCACCCCTCAGTGGACCACTGAAATGACCAAGATTGTAAGGCTTACCTCTTGTGTTACCAGAGTGTGTCTCTTAACGTCTCTCTTAATTGCCAATTATCCTGCCCTGATTGCCGTCATGTGCTTCACCTGTGCTTTATCCGATATATGTGAAGGTGCAGGCTCAGGCTGGCAAGTTCAACATGAGTTGCATGCAATAGTGGGCAGTGTTACTCCTGCTAGTATAGATGATGTAATGTCAGCAGTCATGTCCTCCGTGTTCCCTCAATTGTATTAATCTACCTTGTTCGTCACTCAATAAATCTCATTGACTTGCATTTGCATCCTGGTCTCCCCACACCCATGCCTGGCTGCTATGTGACAAAAATGGACAAGAGGACAAAAGACCTACTGTGCTCATCTTCTTATACAAGCTCAAAAGCATTTGTTTGTTTAGCTCTCCCTGGCCATGATTTTACAGTAAAAACAGCATTTCTTATAAACACTGACCAGGGAGGTCAAAGTTACAAAGTCCCAAATGTTATCGGCAAATAGAAAACACAGTGGCAGCTTTACAGCCCACAGAAACTCTGCAGAAACTTTACTGACCCACTGTGTTCACTTTCGATGAATACCGGGCTTGTTAACCTGCTTTTTACAAGATGCTGCACTTTAAAAGGACACATGTGGCATAGTTTACTTTTTAATTTCTGCTTAATCTGCCCGGTAAGGCTACAGGAATCACAATATGCGCATTAGGGGAAAGCTTTCTGATCCAAGGACCATCTTCCTGTATGACAGGTCCCTTCACCTCATGCCATGTGTTATTTAGAGAGGAAAAGGACGAGCAGGGACTGGGTGGGAGTCATGCTGGTGGGACTCTGCCAGATCCCCTGGGTACAGCCATGTGCTGGTGATGACGTGGAGGATGACCGACTCTCTAGACCGCCTACTCTACAGAGGTCAGGCAGATGGAGGACAGTCAGAATGCACGGCGTGCAGAAGGACAAGGGATAAGGATAGTGGGACAGAGGACAGACAGGAATAAGCCGTCATCATTTACAGGGAAAATGTAACTGTACAGAGAAGGGACAGATTGAGGACAGTTATAATATCCATGGGACAAAGATAAGAAACAGACAAACTCTACAGGGGCCAGACAGATAGAGGACAGTCATAATGTCCAGGGGACACAGATAGGAAACAGGCAAACTCTCCAGAGGCTAAACAGATAGAGGACAGTCATAATGTCCAGGGGATACAGAAAGGAAACAGGCCAGACAGAAGAGGGCAGAAAGACAGGAATATGGACAGAGAACAGGCATACGGTACAATATTGTGATGGAGGGATGACCAATCGTACAAATACAGACAGAAAGACAAACTGTAAATTGACAAATAGAGAACACTGACAGACAGGACAGCTCTCACACACACTCTTTTTGTTAACTGAAACAAATCTCCATGGCACTGCAGTTAAACCACCAGATAAGTTAAATTACCAGGCCTTATGTTAAATATTCATAATCAGTTTTTCCAGCGCAATTTTTAGTATATCTGTACTTGCCTCACAACAATGTTTTGATAGGGCAAGCCTTACAGAAACAAACAAAAGCGCAATAAAATCACAAGTTCTGTTTTGTTCTGAGACATTACCATGAGCAAATTATTAACTGGAAATATTGCAGCTTCAATAAGACGTTAACTTTATTTCCTTGTTCCAGTAAAGGATGATTTAAAGCACTTTGTGGAATAATGAGCATTTTGCTAATTTCCTGCCCTGTAATTTCCTGAAGAGTGCTACGAGACGGGACACTGGTGATCATATGGTCAGACGATTGAGAATTGGTTGGGAGGAGGCTACAGGAGGTTTCAGGGTTACATCCTCTAAATGTGCTCATTAATCTCTAATTCAGATCACTGCTAATGGGGGCCTAATTGCAGTCCTTAATGGCAATATTGGAGTGAACCAAATCCAATGGCTTGCCAGCGTTACGGCATGCCAGGGCTGCAGTGGAACATACTGCAAATTTGTGCCATTCAGAATAGTCTCACTGGGTTCTGGAGCAAGTTGAGAGGATGTCGACGTGTCGACTGCTACATTTATACTGCCGCAGCGGTGTGAAGACGCGATCTCTCCAGCCATGACTGCTGATGCGGAAACCTGCTATTGGGAAACTCTTGTCCGTCGCACCTCTCCACTTCAGGATACGTTGTGTGCCCCCTGCTGGCAGTTATAGACATGCTTTTATGTTCACTTTTACCAAACACTATCATTCTTGCTGCTACAGAGCTGGCCTCAGAGTCAACTTCGTGTCCCAGGGCCGACTGCCGTCGTGTCTGTGGGGCTGGAAAAAGTCTGAGACGGAAATGAATAGGGAAAGGGACAAAGCTGATGCTGCGAAAGTAGAGGACAAGCAATAAAAACAATGAGACTAAATACTGACTTCTTTTTAAATGAATAATCACAGATGCCTGACAGAGATGGGGGCAATTCTTCAGGACGACGTCACCAGCCTCCCAACAGCGTGAGACGGGGGTGGGGGAGGAGTGGGCAGTACACTGGCCCGTAAAGCTGCAAAGTGGCCCCAGAGCAGGGGGGAGGGCAGCCTTCTGGGAAAATCCCCAAGGCTTAAAGGTCACTCACTGTTCATAGGACACGCTGCATTTCACAGCTGTTTAGAAGGAGGCCTCCTTCAGCTGCAGAAAGGTCGCCTCACAGTGGTGGCCGCCTGGGAGTGCGGTCTGCCGGATGAGGATGGCTGTGCAGTCACCACTTCCTTAAGTTAATGCTACGAAGCAGAGAAGGAAGGATGGTGTGGTGGTGGTGTTGGTGGGGTATCATGTCAGCTTACAACGAACAGTTAGAAGCCATCGTGTTTTTTTAGACTTTTTAGAACAGAGATGACGCAGTAACCAGTAAGAGGGCGAAATCGCGTGAGCGGCTCCTTCAGACGCGATGACAGGCTTGCTGACGGCGCAAACGTTCGCTCGGGGGGGGTTTCCATACATGTCATCTCCGTCAAAATAAATAACTCCCGAGAAAGAGCCCTTAAAGAGGCATGCAACACACAGCCGGGAATGGGAATGGTTTCATCCTCGCCGTTATGGCACTCCCACAGCAATATAGCAAACGCGCTCACAAATTCGGTATATTTACGGGCCTCCCCAGTGAAAGATCGCTGTCTGCTCACGGCCGCGGACGTTCCCGGAAATCGGGAAGCGATTATGGGTGCGCTTTTAAAGCGCAGCGTTACGGATTACTCGAAAAACGAATTTTCCATCCTAATATAACAGTAAACAAAATAATCAGTCCTCGTCCGACAGCCACCTCTGCATCTCCGCCCTCCCTGGTGGGTCGTTTTCCGCGGCTTAAGCAAACTGTCATTTTACACATCAGGCACCGACAGGCTTTCAGCTGCCGAGGAGTCGTAACGAGTCTGAGCAACGTTCCTGACTTCAGATTTTACTTTTAATTTGTGCTGCACACTCGACTTCCAAGGATAATTAATTGCCCAATTATTTCACTCCTCATGCAAAATTAAAAGAGCGAGTCATTCGTGATTTATTTGCATGTAACTTATTTTCTAAACACGATTAACTCAGGACTTAGCACATATAACACTGGAAGCTCAAACGACTTGCTATAATTACTTGCCGGTGCGCCAAAATTTCTCCTTTATATTTCTGCTGCCTCTGACACAAAAGTAGCCACGGTGTAATGCCAAGCTTAGCACTCCACTCTTTATGATTTGTTTTTTAGAAAAGCATAAGGTCATATTGCAATTTCCAACCATCTTCCATAATTACTTATCTAGTAGAGGGTTACCCAAATAGCACGAGTCAGGTAACACCTAGGGAAATCCCCACACACACACACAAAATCTTGTCAGGAATTGATCCCACAACCCTACATGACTACCAATTTATTAGTTTTTAAACAGTATATTCTTGTATTGCAGTTATATTAGTTTATTGCACATTGCAATTTAGTATTACATTATATCCTTTGTATAGTATTATGTCTTTTTCTATTGTATATGTACAGTTTGATGTCACTTTTGTGTTTGCTGCTGCAGCTCTCTTGAAATTTCCTTTGGGACCAATAAAGTACTACTACTTTATTAATAAGTGAACTATTGGAGAGAATAGGTTCATTATCTAGTGTGAAAAAAACATAACTCTCCTCCAAAATTCACGAAACAAACTCAACTAAGAAAATTGAAGGTAACTGAGACAGAGTAGTATTGTCATGACGGCGGACGGCACCACCCCCAGGAATTAGCGCCACGCCTACCTGACTATTTAAACTCTGCACGGAGATCGCTCCGTGCGAGGTATTGTTTAGTATGACATATTCGAGCACTTCTAACCCCTGTCTCTGTTGCAGCTCCGCTCCGCCCGACTCTCCCTACTCCCCCTGCCCGCGCCTCCTTCTCCTTCCCACCTCCCTCCTGACCAGCCCTGATCATCCCTGGTGGCTCCTCCTCGTGTGTGTCGTCCACGTCATCGGACAGATCTCCCGGTTCTCCGACTACACTATGCCCGGCTTCA
>JAODJU010000033.1:11979196-11998040 GCA_026776725.1 Gnathonemus echidnorhynchus
TTCTTACTTTACAAATTACTGTTTTGATAAATGTGCTTAGATGTGTTTAGTATATGCTCTTCTTGTTTTATCCTGTTAATTTTGTGTTTAAATGCTAAAAAAAAACATATTTAGGTGTCATTTTTTGGGGGGCAGTAACCAATTAATTGGTTTTCCATTATTTTTTATGGGGAAAATTCGATCAGAACTCAAACTTTTTAGGATTCGAACCTGAGTTCTGAACGGATTAAGTTCAAGTTCTGTGGTACCACTGTGTGTGTGTGTGTATATATATATATATATATATATATATATATATACACACACAACATTCATACATTAAGAGGTTGCGGAGGCAAAGAACTGAAACTAGAATGTGGCAGCCCGAGTCATAAATAAGGAAAACCTTGCCTTCAAACTGCACTGTCTCTGGCAGAAATGTACATGAGTGCAGAATGGGATGTCCCCATGTTACAAAAGTCTTGAAATGGCAGCACAACACTTTAACTTGTAATGATGTAATCTTTATGTAATGACTTGTAACCTTCAGTCAGTATCTGAGAGAATCGGATTACTCAACAGACATGCCTTGCAGTGCATTCTGCGAAATAAACGCAAATATGTCGTCAAGTGGAGAAAGGTCTAATTGGATATTAATCTAGTTTTAAATGTGGACCAATTTTTTGTTAGCGGTTTTCGATGGCAGTGATTCTGCTTGTGGACATCTGCAGCCCCTCCAGAGACAAGATACAGAGTGGATCCCGTGTGTTGCGGAGGAGAGGCAGGTTTCTGCAGGTGGAATTGCATCTGGCAACAGGTAGCGAAGACGCGGTTTCCCTGCAGGCGATCGGGCAGGTGATGTCATGGAGAACTGTGGAGATGCCAAGGAGAGCTGGATGGAGGCCAGCCCCAAACGGCCAGCAGGGGAAAAACCAGGCAAATGGAGATTAACAAGTGCCGAGCATGCAACTAGTAAAGCAAGCGGATAAATAATTATCCACATGGTAGCGAGTGAAACTTGGAAGCAGGTGGTGAGAGATATGGAACAGAAAACCTCTGACCCGACAGGTTATTACTGTGAATTGTACCATCTCTGAATAACTGTTGTGGAGTCGAGCACCTCCACAGAAATCTTGAGTAATTTCCAACCATCTATGATAGATGAATCAGGAAAGACATTTGAGGCGCATTAAGGAACATGGTACACATGGTGTCCACACGATTTACTTGGAGAGAAAGGGAGTGTAATCGCTAACAGAGGTGCTGCTGGGAAGCAGGTCAGTAGCAGGCAATGAATCCATGACTACAGCTACAGTATTACTCTTCTATTGCGTTGCTGAAAGCCCCACTAGAGATAACAAAATGCCGACGATGAGTCACATCAAGATATTATAATTCTCTTCCATTGGTGACTGACTGCTCCTTCAGCATAAACATTTCAATGTTTAGGCTAATTGGAAAGCTCCAGCAAGGAAAGCTACAACAGCTCAAATATCATTGTTCTTTTCTTGAACATCATTTCTTCAAAAGGCAAAAGCTGCTATACTGTCAGATACTGAGTGTGCTCAAGTTACTAAGGACTGTGGTGTCGAGGTGGGCTGGGGGCTTCGAATCCACCAGTAGTTTAAAGCTAAAACACTTCAGCTTTCCCCACACGCATCCTGGCATGCTGGGAAAACCACTGCACACTCCAGCCTTTTTAAAGGTGGAAAAGCTGCTATGTCTGAGTGCGTGAAGCATGCAAAGGGTCTCCGTTGGCTCCAAATGATTCGTAGCAAGTAATTCCAGAGAAAACTGAGCCCGATCACAGATTTGCTTCAGGAAAATTACGAGGCTACTAAAAAGACTATTTGGATGCAGAAAATGCTGAGGGTTTAGGACCATCTCAGTCCATCGATCACTGGTACCAAGCAACAGTCTTGCAGCCGCAGTCATGTGACCTGCGAACCAATGACATATGAGATCATGCAGCAAGGCAGAAAGGGTAGGGGATAGGATGCCAATGTCTACATGGATACCTCGCAGATTAAGGGCTGACCCACCCCTGAGGTGACGTGTGCTGGGCAGGGAAACCCAGTAATGAGGCTCATCCACTGCATGGTTGTCCATTAAGGGGAATCCCTCTGGGGGGGGGTTGAGCTGCTTGGCATAGCTGTAAATCTGATTTGTACCCAGTTTTAAACCCTGAAGTCTGAAGCTGTGATTGAGCCGAAGAGGCCTGCGCAAATTAATGATTCATTGAGACAGTCGTAGCGCCAGGGGCTGCAAAAAGGCTCGATCCGTATCCAAGCTGCAGGGCTTAAACACACGCCTTCAGCAGAAACCCAAGTCATTAACAGCACACAAAATTCAGAAAATGCAAGGGACTCTTTTTTTCCAGTAGAGGGTGTGAGGGAAAAAATATGTATGGAACAAAACGTGTTTGTAAACACTGAGTAATTATGGCTTGTACCTGTGAAATCACAAACACTTTCACAGTCTGGGGAAATGTGTGCAAGCATCTCAGGTTATGGACGAGCAAATTAAACAGTTCTCTGCATTTTCCAAAAGAGACAGAGAGAGAGAATGAGAGAGAGATAACATATACAGATGGGAGGGCTTGGTTTTAATGAAATGTCACAGACTTAGAATACAGTAAAAAACTTTAACATGTAATTAATGTCAGTGGGTGTGAAGAATTTTATTGTCTGAAGCTAAATTAAACAGCTGTGTTTCATTAGGGTACTGCATTCAGAGGATGTTAAAGCCATATAGTAAGTCAATCAGCAGAACACATGCTGCTAATTTACATTTTGCCTTTTTCCCCCAGTGTGAGAAGCATTTTGGGCCCTGCAAGCATCCTGATAACCTGGGTCTGACATTGAGGGAACCCTGTTCACTGCACAGGGGGGTTCATGGCGATGTCAGGCTAGTCGACCATCATGGGAGGCACATCCCACTTCCTTTGTCTCCTTTCAGGCGCCTACAGTACGTAAAAAGGCCCAGACACCAGTGAGCGTTTTGGGATCAGTGGGTTAGGGTGCAATTCCCTTCTCTAGGATAATGTGGGAGTTTTCAGACCTTTTTCGGGCTGATGGAGAGGCGAGGCAGCCAAATTCCCAAAGGCAGAAATGTTAGAAAAGCCACATAAGGTGGTATCGGAGTGGGGCAGCCCAGCTGAGGAAAAACTGCAGAAGGCTCAAACTGAAACGCTAAAAAAGGGGTGTCAGACGGAAGATTTAAAACGCAAAGCACGCTCTGAGCTGTGAGCGGTTTTATCCAAAGGGGAGGCCGTCTCTTCAAACATCGGGCTGTTTCAGGGTAGCAGGTGGCGTGCTGTTTAAGCGGCAGAGCATCCTGTGTGTCCCACAGAAAACTTCATCTTGCCGCGTGTGATAAATATTCGGTTTGGAGCGTAACGGTAAGGCGAAGCTTCCCCCTCCTCAGACCACAGTGCCTGTGAGAGAGGGACAGTGATCGGAAATTAAAACGATGACCCACCCCTGAGCAATGCATTCATTAAGAGGAGTATGAAAATTAGTAGTGCTAATAAAAACCGGGCTGTAATGACGCTCTGGGGGTGCAAGATGGCCGTACTGTGTAGTTTAAGTGCTCCAGCCACCTGGGCAGAGGCACTAATGGGCCCCTGAAGGGAGGCTATGGCTCACAATTAGCCAGCAGTTTTACCTCCCATCGGTGCCCCAGAATGGACGCCTGGCATGGCCCAGTCTCATCTGCATCTCGGAGACTGGCATTCCTGCTAGAGATGACCTACACTCTGCCCTCCAGGCTGCCTTACGCTCAGAGCCAGTCGGTGGGAGCCAGAGCGAAAATATAGGGCCGGGATCTGGAGATTCTCGATCTGCCACGGCAATTGATTACCAACAGATGCCTTGGTCATTAATGTTCAGCTGGCCCAGATTTGACTAACAGCACTAGTGGGGTTCAGTATGGCCAGTTGGCGGATTCGAGGGAAGTAAGGACACCACAGGCCAGCTCCTGCTTTTGTAATTTAACTAGATAGTAATTTGATGTCAATATTTGCCTGAGTAGTTCAGATAACTTCTTGAATGAACCCCAATTAATTTCATGTCTGCCTTTTTCCAAATAAAAAAAAAAGCCATTTGTTGTTGGCATCCCTGCTGCCTGCACCTTCCTCTTGCCAACATGGCTGCCCCCATCCCAGAGCCAGTCACATTCCAGTCACACTAAAACCGTACAATCAGAATCCTCCTGCCGTTTCAAGCCGTGCCACACACGCTCAGTGATGCGCTGTGTCCCTGAGTGCTTACTCGCTGGCCCCAAATTTGACCTTTATCTTCAAACCGGGATTAGAGCACTTGGGCCCCTCCTGTCATGAGGGCCCATAAATTTTAAGCACAAAGTACATCCCACGGCCCTTTCAGATTTTTCTAAGCCAATTATTTCTTTGACCGCTCAGGCAAATTAGATTAGAGCGAGGATTAAAAATGAATGGGGAAATCCAGCCAGCTGTAACCGAGAGACAAGGAGCAGTGGGGAAAAGCAATTAGGAGAAACCATAGCCTAGCGTAGCTGCGGCCTTCTGGATGGAATGAGGGGCCCGGTAGCAGGTTTCAGTGGGTGTCTGGGGTTACAGCAGCCACCGTGCTTCCCTCCCACGCGTGCCACCGCCGGCCCGGACATGTGACACAGGCGAGCAGCCCCATTCGGCCGCCTGACAGGCCTGCCGCTAAGGAGAAAGGAGACTCCATGAGCGGTCACTTGATACCAGTGAGCGTATATGGAAGATGAAGCATTTGCAGGGCCTGCACCAGACCCTAAGGACCATTTGAACCCCACACTGACGCATGGGTCCTGCAATGCCAACGGAGCATCGGCGTGCTCATTTGAAAAGGCGCATTTTATGGAGCTGCATGGCATGCAGCGGCGCATGAGGATTGGGAGCTAAAGGAACAGTCATTACATTATTCATGGACATTATTTACCCGTTCTTGTAAATGCTGACAGATAGCCATGTACAGATGACATCAATCTGCAAATCACATTTCAGCCACAAGTTACAGCCTGTTTTATGAGCTTTGTTTACTCCTTTGGAGCACGTTATTAGGTTACACAGCACAGGGGAGTGTTTGTACAAAATTACAGTGCGTGGTTGGGATTCCCACCTGGAATTCTCATTCCGACTCTTGTTAATTTCCAGCCGCTTCCATGTTTATATGATTATATGTTTCAATCTAAACTTTGTTAACACAGTGAAAATACACCCATCAGTTTTGCTATTAGTCAGCTGGAAGACTTTGCAGACATTTCATGGATTTTTAGAGAAATGCTTGTTTGAATCTTGCACTTTTAGGCATCGATCCATTGCAAGGGCGTTGTTAAGCTCCACCTTCTCCCATCTGTAAGGCAGACGCTGCCCTGGTCATTTGGATGTAAAACTGAAAATATACGTTAGGTTTTTAAATGGGTCCCATTCCCACATATTCTGACAATGCCAAATTATCTATCCACCTATAAATAAATACAGCGAGCATGTGGAAGAATTACAAATCATGACAAATTGTGGAAGTGAAGGAAACCGCAGTCATTAGAGTCCTTTGTCTTTGTGTCGGGTGCTTGCAGTGATAGAGTCCGCCATCCCTCAGTTGGAAAATGAAGTCTTCACCTGTGCACGACCCCTTTTTTTCGGCGATGTCGCGCATGGATGACTTGCTGCTGCCGGCGCCCCCCCCCCAGCATATGCTGCTTGGTCGTCGGTGTGATCCCTCCCCCCCCGCCCCATGCGGAGCCAGGAAACAACCTCCCCGGGAACTCTCCGAGACACTGCACTGCCGTCGCCGCCCCCGTGCCCGTCCGAATCGTGCCACCACTACTGCTACCGTGTTCCACTTGCCCAGGCGCTCGCAGCCTCTCCGTTGGGGCTCACTGGCTACGGCCCCCGACAGGCCTGTCGAGGAATTTATATTTAACTTATCATGCTTTCCTGCTGATAGCTACCTGAGAAAGGAGCAGAGAAAAGTTTACATAAAGTGTACTACCTTATAAGCACACCTGAACAGACCGAAGACCAATGATATTCTGCAAATCCCAGGGGCTTTGCTCTGCTATCCCTGTGCCGCAATTAAAAACTTACTACACTTTTGCAGGGTGTTTGCTGTTCCCCCACTTTAAATACCACAAAGCAGTCCTGCTAGAACTTGGTTGCCCTTTATCTAGGACATACACTTGCCCTTTACCTATGAGATGCAAAACCTGAATGTGCAAAACAGCTAACAAAATGCCCTTCCAAATACTACATTTCACTGTCCTGCAGGACAGCCAGAGGAGTTCAGGCACCAATGTGCTAAATGCATCCTTCAGGGATAGCTGGTTTGATACAGTATGTTCCACAAACAAACAGGATGATGTTGACCCAGTTCCTCTATCATACCCATTTCAAAGGCACTGAAATCTTTTTCCCGTACATTCAACATACGCTATCCACATGTTACCCATCTTTATCCCATCTCCTCATCCTTCGTCTACACTGACTGAAGCGGATTTGGAAGGGGAGACGACAGCTTTTGTCTATATTCGCCCGGTCAGGTGGTCCGAATGTCTGGCAGTAGCCAAATGTATCAGTGGGTGACGGGGAGAACTGGGTCTGCACACCAACCGAGACCACCAGAGGAAAGAAGTGCCATGACCAGCAGATCAGCGCCAACCAGCCTTAAGTGCATCGAGGCTGGGTGAGCGAGGCAGGGTCGAATTGGATTGGGTTGTGTCCAAAAACAAGTTCGGAGAATACAGACATATTTCTAGTAGTTATTTAAATATCTAGTTCAGCACTTGTCTTGGTTATTTTCCATATTTACCAAAGTGACATGTAATCGTATCAAGCTTTAATTATATATTTAGATTTTCAATCTTCTTAATAAAAATTATAACCAGATTGTAATGTGCATTTTTACAGTCTGGGCTCACTGTCCTTACTTCTGGTTTCTCAAACGTCTGGCTTGTATTCTTACATCGGGTGTATTGATTATGTATCACACACGTTAAACCATTGAGGAACTCCATTACTTCTATATCTTTCTAAGTCCCTCTGTAGAGGACATTATGTTTTTGCTCCTGTCTGTCACACTCTACTTGCCACTCTATTAAATCCTGTTCCATGAAGAGGACAGTAAGGGCTTTAAGGGGGAGTCATATGTGTGGAGGTGTGACTGTGCCAGCGTCCGACATCCCATTAAATCAAAATTAGAATCAATATATTTATTTTTCCCTGGATCTCAGGAGGTTAGAATGTATACATTTTGCATGAGGATATACAGCAGCTTAAGTGACCGCATGCCATAAGGGCCACGAGACTGGGTCACATTGAGCTTAAAGTGCTGAAGGAGCACATCTCGCACACTCTGGTGTGCTTTGAGGAAGCACTGTAAGTGTCCTCAGGATGGGTGTTCACGAGCCACAAATGGATGAAGAAGAACAGAGCATGGATTTCAGCAGGACAGTGAAGAGCTTCCAAAAAAGAACTTCCTCTATAAAGCCATATTGTTCGAGAAGGATTGCTTTAGAAAACACATTTTAATTTAACATAACACTTTTGTTGATTGTAACTCAAGTAGGGAATGTGAAAGTTTTAAACATGAACTCCAAGTGACCTGCACCCTACTTAGAGGAGTGGAAACACAACGGCAAACCGGCAGATTGTTGGTTTAAACCCCAGTCATTAAACCCTTGGAGGAGCACTTAACCTGAAATGTCTGGGTGAAATAACCAGCTGCACAAACGAAAGGGAGGAGAAAAATAGGTTCTGGGTGACAAAAACCAGCCAAAGTTCTGTTTAAAGTGTGAAGGGTGAGAACCAGGCAGATGTTTATGTCATTGCCCCCTATCAAGGTCCCCAAAAGGACAGGTCCCTACCATGGATGTACGTTCTATTGCCTCACGGTCTCCAGCGTCCCCCAACATTTCACTCCCCAGAGAGTCACACCATGCCTGCGGTTTGCTCAGGATTTTCCTAATGCTCTGTAAACATATCGACTTTTTAAATACAACCAAAAATGGAAATTATCACGGACCGCAGATTTCATAAAAAGAAAACATCCATATAAACAATTATTTCATTCTAGTATCTAAATTAACTCAATAGGAATGAATTAAATATTTGTAGATTTGGAGATCCACGGCTTCCCAGAAGAGAGCAGAGGATGTTATGGGTGTGGTAGAAGGAACCAAAGTTGCAATTAGCTCTGTTCGTGGGCACCATTTCAGCAGGGCAGCGTAAAGTCCCACTAGGGAGAATGTATTTTTTTTAAGAAACTGGTATACATACAATCAGAAACTCCATCAGCAGATTCTGTAATTGGGCTGGTTCCCCTCACCTAGCCAAAGTGGACAGCAGCAGATTAATTAAAAATGAAGGAAAAGTTTCCTGCCTCCTGTTCCTCTGCCTCCTCCCAGAGGAAAGGAGAAATTGCAGAAAGAATCTTTTCCCTATTATATTTCTTCTAGATAAAAGCAAAAAGGTCACCGCAAGCCAAATTTGAAAACTTCAAAAAGTTGAGCCAAAAACTCACAAAAGGCTCTACTGGATCTACAAAATAGATCTCAGCAGGGTCTTTGTGACATCTTGCCTGATGTCCCAGGAGATTTTACAACGAGATTACAGTTAACATAAAAGTACGGCTTTCTTTGAACTTTTGTAAAGTATTTCGTCGTAAACAATTTCCTGTAGGATGGACAAACAAAACATGTCCTCAGCCAACTGGTCTCAGGCCCCTGTTTCTTCCGACACACAAATATATCCCATATCTGGTTAGGAGCATTACTTTACAGTGTTTCCCCTACCATTAAATTAGGGGGGCGCCCTCCCCCCCCCCCAACAAACTAAATAGCCTTATGTTATTTATGTTATTTACACAACAGCTTGTCATTTTTGTCTCTACGCGGTCGCGCGTTTACAATTTTCCTCTGCCCTTTGTATTGTGCATGGCGGAGTTCCACCCTGATGTACGCACACACACAGGTGAGCACATTCCCACCAACGGACACAGATTACGCATCGGAAAATATGTCGCATCCACCACATGAAAAGCTGACAAAAAAAAAAAAGGATTATTTTGCTGTGACACACTCGTGTATTCCATGGTGCTTAGGTTCAGGAGAGAGACGTAAACATGTAACTTCTTAGTTTTTTTGCCCTCCTCAAAATAATTTAGTAACACTTTACTTAAAGCAGCCATCATAATACATTACAGATGCCTTCATAATGCAGTATAATGGTCAGTATAAGCCATTATAATGCATTATGAAGGGATTTATAGTCCATTATAGATGAGAGTTTCATAAGGCACTCATAAAGCATAATATACATGGCTATAATGTGTTTTATAAATAGTTATAGCCATGTTTACAATGCTTTATGAATACATTATTAAGGTATCTATAGTGGATTTTACATGGGTGATTTAAGTAAAATGTTACCAGTACTTTTATAAAAAAGAAACTCTCAGTAAACATAAAGTTAGCTTTGCATTTGAATAACTTAACGCTCCTTTGTAAGCTAGTCATTCGATGACAAACTCCTTCACTACCTGATCACCTTTCCAGCTTCCAGTTACACAACCATCATGATTGTTTCTCCTCCCAGTCTTGGCTTCCCAACAGAATTTCCCTGCCTCTCTGTGCTCCCCCCTCCCCCCCCCACACACACAAACACACTAGATGTTGTACACCGCGACTTACTGATGCATCCAGTGTAAACTAGCACAGAGAGTGCAAGGCAGCGAGTGATTAGATTAAGTAAGTAAACAGAGGACCTGCTTTAATGCGAACACACACAGACACGCTCCGATCATCGCTGCAGCTGGAGGTGGAAAATCAGGGTGCCCCTCCCTCTCTGTTGCACTGGAGGGTTATTATCGAACCACAGCTTGGAGGTGCTGCCTGGTCGCTGGCCAGCCACTCCTCCTATTCCCGTCTGCTCGAGTCTGGATGCTGAACCCAGTTTCGGGGGGTCGGGGGCGCCCTGCCAAACGGCAGGCGCACCTGTGTTTACACAGCGCACAGTGCAGGCAAAGACATGGGTGCCTTTCAGGAAAACCAAAAATGTCCAATGGACAAACATTTATTCAACGAAAGCTGCTGTGCTCCTTTCCACAGGGTATTTTCTGCCCTTCCAGAGCCACCCCCCAAGGGCCTTAAATAAATCTGGGAGTCTCGATTGCTGTGTGCACACACCGTTAGCTTTTACAGAGGCTCAGGAATGACAAACTCAAATCTCAAGATTACCAGAAGCCCTGCGGCCTGCAAAGCATTCTAGCTGTCACATGACCCTGTCACATGACCCTTACCATGAGGGATGTGTGTCGGGTCAGGGTCCCACCCTGGACTGTTTACAGTGTGTTGTGTCAGTACTCAGGATGCAGCCAGGACAGGAATGGCAAGCATGTCGAGGCCGAGGGTCTGGGCGTTCTGCCTGCTGACCAGCCGGTCCGTCTCTCCAAGTGTCAAGGAGCTGGGGGTTAAATGGGGCCCACGTGCAAATGGCAGAAATTCCCAGAACACACATTCATATTGCTTTCTTCTGTGCCCTTCCACATTTTCTACAGAATGACCTTCCCTGGGGTTCATGGCTGCGGTGGGGGGGGGGGGGTGAAATTAATCCTGTTATGTTTTGCACAGGGAATCCGCAGATAAGCCCATAGTGAGGCAGAACACCTCCAGTGAAATCCTGACAGTGCAGCTGCTAAGGGGCATCTGCGTAAGGACCGTCTACCACCGACGGTCCACAGCTCATATGTGCCCCTTTTCTGCACGACTGAGGCCACCCGCCTCTACATTCTTTGCACAGCTGGCTTCCTGCAGCCAGAAGAGTTCATACGCCACTGCAGTCTGCTGTGTTCCATCAGGGACATTTGGTTGTGCACATGCATGTATGTGTGTGTGTCTGTGTGTGTGTGTTAGGATTAGGTGGATTAGGTTTATATTATTTTCTGGGGACCAAAGGTCCCCCACAATGTAATATGTAATAAAAACCTGTTTTTTGACGTTGTGGGGACCTTTTGTCGGGTTCCCACAAAGATCTGTGAATGCTGGGAGCCGCCTGACTCGACACCTTCCGCCAAGTCACTGAAAGTCATCCCCACACGCTGGCATGACCCATAGATGAAATAAAAAGCTCCCCAATTGTGACAGTAGGGAGGCAAACGTAAACCATCTATGGTTGGTCAGCAGGACCTGGTTGGATTCTCCCCAACAGCAGCATAGTTAAAATGCTTAGCTGTAAAACAGCAGTCTGGAGAAACAAGGGAAACCCCAATAGAGTCACCCTCCCCCCTCCCCCGAGTGTACATCCCACGCTATAGAGAGAAAACGTCATCTGGGGGGGAGCAGGGCCTGCTGTCAGGGAGCCACAGAGCCCTGGGAGTGTCACACTTCTTGTTTTATGATGCTCAGCCAACACAGGCAGGTGGGTGGGAGGCGAAGCAGTTATCTCCATATATGAACCGCAGCTCTCCCCCCAACCCCCCCAACACCCAACTGGCGGCCTCGGATGTTTCGTCGGAAGCAAAACAAACCCAGCTGGCAGCCTTAACGGAGAGGGGGGGGGCACGCCAGCACCTCCTCAAACAGGCGAAAAACAAACATGTCGTTTCCCGCAGAGGGGTTAAAGACAGCCGACCGCGACTGTACACCAGGGGGCAGGCGCGTTAGTCACCAAGTGCGTGAAGAGGGGGGACCCCAAAGCCACAAGGAGGGGACGGCGATGATGTGACTATACCCATGGAAGAACACAGAGCACAGCAATGCCGACACACAGCAAATTAACAACTTTCCAAAATTCATATTCTTAAATAAAATCACTGCCTTGTGTTTTAGTACAGACTGCCTGGCCCCTGAACAGTCCATAAACCAGCACAGCATCTAGTCCAGTCCATGTAAACAGTGGAATCTGTTCGTGTAGAGAGCACAGCAGGGGCGATCAGTAAATGGCAGACTGAAAGATGGATGTCAGCCAGAACTCTCTCACGCAAGATGAAATGAAATTAACTTCTGGATTCCTCCATTCCAGTCTTCGCCACGGTAATAATTCCACATCTAAATAATCCCTGTGATGGACTGGCATCCCGCCCAGGGTGTATTCCTGCCTTCTGATGTATGCTGCTTGGGACTGGCTCCATGCCCCTCCCCTATCTGTCCAGGAAAACATCTGGACGATGATGATGATGATGATGATGGGCATGAGGAAGATCATGATGATGCTCATAATGGTGATTCTCATCATCACCCTTCATTCAACTCCTCTGATTTTGCACCACATCTCAACCCTCATTCCGGCATCTCAAGTCTCCACCTGTCTCCACCTGGACATGTCTCCACTTGGATCACGCACTATTGTCCAAAACTGAGGCTCTCTAAATTGAGGTCACCTTGCTTCACCTTGATATCAGTTGGTTAAAACTTGAAGAAACAATTCAGGCACTGATTCGGACTAGGGTACTACTAAATGATGATGCTGCCAATGTATCAGTTATATAAATCTTAACTGTGGTAAAACAGGAGGCAGGAAACATCAGTTAGCATTGTCATTTTGCCTATTGAATTCTTGACATTTCCTTTGGTTTATGAGCCTTAATCACATTTCCTGTAATACTTCAACCGGCCACTAAGCACAATGGAAAACTTCCTAAATGTTCAAAAGCTGCTCAAAGCCCACAAACCCACAGTGTTTAAGTACTCAGATCCGAATCTCCTGTGCAGGTACTGCCTTCACCTCTGCTAATATACTTACACACTAAGTAATCTCAAGTAATATTTTCAGAAAAACAACTGCCTAAAAACTAAGTTTTAGGGGAGGCGTCGGTGCACGAAGAGGCCAGACCACATCTGCATTAAAATCAAGAGGCAGACCCATTTACATAACCTCGAAAAAGCTTCTAATTTGTTTTTGAAACATAAAGCTACGCGAGGCCCAGCCAAGTAATTTACCTACTGCCAGGCTGCAAAAGTATGATTTACTGCCTTTTATCCACAGGCCAGGCAGAATCCCCCAGAGTGCTCCACTCCGTCCCCATTTTCCTTGTTAAATCCAGTCATCACGTTGTTTACACTTCGTCTCCCCTCGTCCCGAGAGCCTCCGCATGCGGGCGATGCTGGGGGCGGCTCTGAGCCGGAGGTGCGGGCGGACAGCTTGCCGAAACCAGCCGGCGCAAAACTGACCAGTGGTTGTTTCTCAGGACTTTCCCGCCTCGTCCCCATTAGCTGGGCTGCTAGGGAACAGGTCAGGGCAACTAACAGCTGGTGTGTGTGTGTGGTGGGGGGGTCCGTCTTTCTGCAACACATGCAGCACTACAGTCACAACAGGCAAAGGAAGACTGATGCACTCCTGCTGAGAGCCTGCTCCTTCACTGGGGCCTGAGCAAGGACGGACCCTTGGAAAAGCAGCATAGGGCCGCAGCTGCTGTAGATTGACCCACTCACCGAAGTGCTAATGGCGACCCTCGATTCACCTTGCTGTGAAAATGGCAGCATCGATAAGCAAGTTGGGGGGGGGGGGGGTCAGAGTCTGTTTGTGGATGGAGAGCAGGAAGTAGAATCGGCTGGCCCACATTGTCCCACCTAATTACCAGGCAATACAAACCACTTAAAGAAACAGTGATGTTGGGGTAGGTCGTGCAGCAGTGGGTTGCTGAAGCCTTGCAGCAGGTGCACCCCTGCTAACAAAGCCTCAGACCCAGATGGCAACCGACATACAAGCACTTAAGGAAACGAGGGGCGATATTTATAGGCTTCTGGCACCGAGTCTGGACCAATTAGTGCAGGCAAAGGGTGAAACAGGCACTGCCTATTGGCTGAGTGATACATGTGACCTCCAGTCACAGGGCCTCGTCTGGCAAAGGTAACTAAGCAATTGACGGAGGACGGTGAATCGAATATCCATCGGTACTGAACTGCGGATTCTGTGAAAGGTGTAAACTCTATGTGTGCACTGTTTCCCCTACCATTATATTAATTAAAGAAACTAAATAGCCTTATCTTATTTATCTTATTTATTTATTTGTCATTTTTGTCTCTACACGGTCGCGCATTTACAATTTTCCCCTGCTCTCTGTATCACGCATGGCAGAGTTCCGTCCTGATGCATGCACGCACACAGGTGAGCACACTCTCACCAGCGGACAGAGAGCATGCGTCGGAAAATATAAAATATCTGCGTTTTTTAAAGCCCAGAAAGATACATTGCAGTGACAAAAGCTGCACACTTTGTGGATAATTGTCATAAAAAGAAATGTTCTGATGTTTAGTTCAGTTGTGACATTGACTGCTGTCATTAAAAGAAGCACATGAAGACCATGAATCCTGTCGGTGTCCATCTGCCCCCCCCCCCCCAAAGCTGTAAACCTTGGGGAGACACTGGTGTGTAAACATATGTTGCATTACATTATTAAACACTATGTGCTTATTTCAAATCTTTTATATAACATGCTTCTCAGCATAGGTACCTGAGCGCTTTCGATATACAGTACTGTGCAAAAGTCTTAGGCAGCTGAAGAAAACGACGTTTAAATGATCTTTATGTTGGTGTAAAACTATGATAGGCCTATAATGCCTGTTAAAGTGTGTCAGCTTAGCTACTTCAGAGCCTCTGCTATTATCACCCCGGGGCAGGAACCGTCTAATACACGCATCACAGATCACAGAGTATCACAGAAAGTTAAAAAAAAAAAAAACAAAAAACAAAACACAGAAGTCTTTAGTCCAGCCATCTGTTATCCCTGACTGCCAGTGAACCTCAGAAGACATTTCACCTTAATTAGCAGAGGTCGCTCTGGTACCTCATGTAGCTTTCGTTTATTTTCTTGCACTTTCATGCCCGAGCGCCTGAAGAACAACACACACATGTATTTTTGGACTCCCCCACCTCGTATAAGCTAATCAATATCTCGCTGACCGTTTTAACTAATAAAATTAAAGCCTGTGAGAATTTTAATACACATATGAAATGGCTGAGGTGCCCCTGAGGTTTGGGAACCAAAGCAGTGTTCATCTAGCCATCCTGCAAGATATCAGTAACTTTTTGGGGAACAGTAGAAATACTAGTGTTTATTGTGTTACTCTTAATTTGCATGTGTTTTAATGTTAAATTCTGTGTGTTGTTCTGAGCAAAAGTGCACTTAATGCCCAGATAAACAGCTTTAAACATTTCTTTTGACTGCCAAAGACGTTTTGCATAGTACTCTAGGTATGTAAAGAGACATAGGACACAGTGTAAGCAGAGATGCCAGGAGACGCCAGACGACCAGGTGAAGAAAACCTCTGGAGGGTCAAGGTCAACTTCCATCTTCCAGGTCCTCCTGGGCATGCTCACCATATACGTTTCTTTGGATTTTCAGATATCAGCAGGTAAATGGATAATGTGTCTGAATGGGGTGGGGGGTGTACAGTATCTGTTGGTTTTTGGGTTACCTTTCGTCACTGATACACCCCAGTAGCCCCAGCTAGGCTTCAATCCAATCCTAAGATCAGCTCCTCTATGGAAAATGAGCCCTGCCAGAGTGAGAAGCCACACTCTCTGTGAAACCCTCGCTGTATCAGGATTTCCCAGTACTGCTGGAGGGCTTAAGCAAACATCACTCGATCTCCAGCCTGCTCTAAACCGAGGAACACGAAAAATTTTAAAAATTAGATTCTTTTCAACTCATCTTAGGTATATTGACATTTCACATATAAATGTACTGCAGTGCTTGACTGTTTGTATCAAAAAAGGTTGTTTCTGATCAAAACCTGGCCTCATGTCCATGAATCAGCATTCAATTCCTTAGTTGCCAGGGCTGATGTTGACAAGGTGAATTCTGCTCACTCTACATCTTTACACCATAGATGCCATCAGATGTTACTGGAATGCCCTGCGTGTCCTCTGGCCGAGTGACTCTGAGCCCTGGGCTCACGTGATCTTCTGATAAGGATGGGGAAGAGGGTGAGTTTGAAAAGTGTACAGCCCCGCCGTGATGGATGGCGCGTTGGTCGCGGTGGCAATGGGCCGTTGGGCACGACGGGGGCCGATTCATCAACCCGAAGGCCGCTGCGAGGCCCTCACAGCGGTCACACGGGAGTCTGTCCAAAGGCACGCCCAGGCCGTGGCATGGAAGGTAGTCCAGTGTTTCCCTTGGTATGTCAAAATAACCCTACACTGTTTTTCTATCCCCAGGGCAGAGAATCCAATCACATGTCCTGACCCTCCTCCCCAATCCCAATGAAAGCTGGTCCAAGAATTAAATCAGCCCTTACCCCCTTACGGTGGAGATGGGGGCAGAGGTGTCATGCCGTGGTTTCCCAGAATCCCCGGGGAGTAGGGAATTTCTCCTCCCCACCAATACAAATAACATCACGTGGCTGGTCCGAGCATCCATGTCAACACTTGCTTTTGCTATAAAAGGCATTTATTTGTACTCTCCATATCTCTTGATTCCATGCATGCTGTACTGCTCTGTGCAGAGGGGCTCGACACACTTCATCAGCCTCTAAGACTAGCAAAATTCAGCCATTACTATACACTCGCTGTCAAAGCACTGAAATATTCACAACACGCAGGCAGGCACAAACACACAAACAATAATGCACAAATATGACTAGTGTCTTTCTGAGCTTGGTTTATAATTTACCAGTCACTGTACAATCCATACATCCTTCATGACACCTAGAAAAATCCTTGTAACAGTGTGTTTTTCCCCCAAGTTTGGAGAACAAGAGAAACAACCAGAAAAAAATTAGACTAAAAGATGCGAGCCAAAACTCTTTTTTACTTTTCTGCTGATGACAGGCGTCTCTGACAGTGCTGATCTCTCCCAAACCCCTCTCTTAAGTTCCTTCCTGATAAGTGGCATCCCCAACAGTGCTGATCCTTCCTTAAATCAGCACAACACTAAATAAACAAAGCACACCACTACCCAACCCAGAAGAGAAGGCCCACTGCATTCTTCATCTTGTCACAGCATGATTCTCTTGAAACCCAAGGCCGTGACAGCCCAAGGCCCAGTGAGGAAGGGAGTCTGAGTGGAGAGACCCTACCGTCTTTCCTGTAGAGGGCGATCTCCACCTTCCGCTCCTCTGAACCAAGCAGCGCCTGGGCCATCTGTGCGACGGCCAGCCGCTTGGTGTGTGGGCCGTACAGGAAGTCGCAGGTGCACGGCTTCTGCATGACCTCTGAACGCGTGTAGCCGCACAGGGCACAGAAACCATCGCTGCAGAAGATGATGGCGCAGTTTTCCACACGCGCATTGGCGATGATGAACTTGCGACCTGCACAGAAAGCCATAATTATCTTGCTGTTTATGGAAAAGTTCTGCATTCATGTTGTCTCTAGCTATACCAAGTTGTGCCATGCAAAGAGAAGATTTAGACAAGATATAAAACTTATAGGTGACTTAATATTTTTTCCTAGAAATTATTTTAAACTAAATATTTAACAACCTCCCACACAACATTGACCAAGATCAGCACTTACAATATGGATCTACAGATGGATGGATGGATTGATATTAACAACCTCCAGCATTACAGATAGGGTGACCCTTGCCCTGTAACCCGTCTATCATGGAAAAGCTTCAAGCTCACCCCAACTGTACTAAATAATGCGTTGTAAAATGGATGGATGGATGCTAACAACCTAGTCATCTTGAAAGTAAGAGATCACAGAGTACCACAGAAAGTAAAAAAAAAAAAAAACAGAAGTCATTAGTCCAGCCATCTGTTATCCTTCACTGCCAATGAACCTCAGAAGACATTTCACCTTAATTAGCAGAGGTCGCTCTGGTACCTCATGTAGCTTTAGTTTATTTGCTTGCACATTCATGCCCGAGCGCCTGAAGAACAGAGCCGTCAGCCTCCACTTACACAGCATCCCCTGACTGCATGGCTGGACACTCCAAACAGAACCTCAGCTTGGCCTTGTACGCGACGCCGTACTCCGCTCTGGCACCTGAACACGGAACATGCTCGCCTCACCAAGCCAACACGTACACTCACTCCCTTCAAGGCTCACTTTGCATAGTGGGGAAGATTCACAATGACTGTCTGGTTCTAATGAGAAACAGGATGTATTCACTTAATAATGGACACTATGTTTCTTTAAAATATTGGGGGGGGGGGGACAGTAGATAGTACTGTTGCTTCACACCTCCAGGACTGTGGGCTCAATACTTGCCTCTGCACTGTGTGTGGTGTTTGCATAATGCCCCCCCTCATGTACAAGTTTCCTCCAGGTACTCTACTCATCCCCGCCCCGGTCCAAAAATATGTAATCAGGTAAATGGTCCATAGTGTAATTTGCCCATAGTGTGAATAGGTTTGTTCCCTGCAATGGACCGGCATCCTGTTCAGGGTACACCCCTGTGCCTTGTGCTGCCTGGGATAGGGTACACAGCCTACAACCCAATCCAGTATATCTGCAATATGGGTGGATGAATATTTTACAGAGAAGACAAACGTCCTGAATGCTCATACTGTACCAGGCTGAAGCAAAAAAAAAAATTCTGGCTGGCTGAAGCAGTGTTCAGTGTTCAGAGCAACTCGGTTAAATCGCGACGTCACTCAGTGCCTCAGGTACTCGCCTCACACCTTCCAACACGGAGCTCCACACACTTTGATATTCTTTCTTTCCCATATTTGGTGTCTTAATAGGGCCACGTTGGAATAAAATCCCCACCCCCCCACCCCCCCCCCCGTCCAAGAATTAGACTGCCAAAGGAAAGAGTCTCAGCAGCGAGATGCTTTTTCAATTTGCTCACATAATTGTACACGGGTCCTTGCAATGCCGAAACTTCACGGACGTAAAAATTTGACCTAAAAAAGGCATCCTCTCCTCAGCACGTGGTGTTTTTGCCGTCCCCCTCCCCCCCCCCCCCCCCCCCCAAAA
>JAODJU010000033.1:11999476-12012055 GCA_026776725.1 Gnathonemus echidnorhynchus
GTAATTCTCCTCAGGATAAGCAGTTCTAAGATAAATCAATGGAAAATGAGAAGCAGCTCCCGCAAAGTCTAAAATAAACTACTGAAGGAATTGAACAAAAATGAGATGATTACGGTTCACATTACACAGAAATAAATATTTAATGTGGACCACTGGGAAGAGCTTCCAAAAAATTGAGGACATACTTCGACCTTTCCCGGTTGGAAAACCCTTAGGTGCGTTCTGCTCTCAGCCTGTTGAGGAGGACAGTGACAGAATGCCGGCACAAGTTGCCTTATCTGCCAGTTCGTAATGAGACTCCAGAGCGAGTTTTATATGGAGACAAAGAGCAGATTAAAAGAGGAGCCTCAATAACAGGCAATCACTGGACGGCCACTTCACCAAGCCACTGTTCTTCCATCCCACAGAGGGCATCTCCCTGGCATCCAGCAGCTATCTGCTGACACTTCAGAGCCCTCAGACCCTCCTGCATGTGCCGGCCACGCACGCCATAGCACACGGGTGCCCCGTCCATGTAAGGCATGGCGCAGATGGTCCCGGGTGGGAACAGAGGTCGACAGGGACGGTTTCCCATTCAGCCCCTACCAGCCAGCTGATAACAGGAACCCCGGCAATTTCACGGTAATCAGAAGTGAAATTCAAACCAAAAGCCTTCTCTGAAACTTAAGCCGCCGGTTCGCTTTGAAGCAGACGCTATCTTGCAGTCAAGCGACGTCCCATTTTGTACCCGCCGACCCATCAAGCCCCTCAAACTGCGAAACGCAGAGAAGGAGCTGAAACCTAAGTTGGTTCTGTCTGGCCAGATAATCACATCACTCTGTCATTCTCAACAAAAAGCCTCCTAGACCCTGATGTAACATCTCCATGTTCAAATGCGATTCAGTGACCAAAACACGCTACAGTATTGTTACATTACATTCCACTGCATCTCACAAAACACAGGAGAAATGCACACAGATAAAAATTATTAGTTTAGAAAATAAAAAAAAGTATAAAGTATTTTCCATTTACTTTCCCCACAAAGGAAACAATCCAGAACATTAAAAAAGTCGTTTTTATCTCTGGACCGAAATTTTCATCTGTTCTATGAAACAAAGTGTATCTCATCAAACAAACTACACATTCGGTGATAGCCAACACAGGACTGTCCAATGCCTAAAGGAGAATAATATTCAAAGTGAAAAACAAAATCAAAACACCAGGGAATGGGGTCACAGATGCCATGTAATTTTCTCTAATACAGTAACAATACATTTGTATGCATAACATACAGGTGAACTATAATACATTTTCTGAACAAAACTTGAAAGATTTTTGAGATCTCAGATGTCCTTATTATGATGAAACGGATAGTGTGATCAGTCTTGCAGAATTCCTGACCTGAAGGTGACCTATCTTGGCTTGTCTTTCTACGAATTTCTGTATTTTTTACAGTCCTTAACACAATGTGTTACTATTAATTGGTTCATTAGCGAAAGGCTTTTTAATGCGTTTCATCTTAATACCCTCTTCTGGGTTTCGGAGACCAGAAAAGTACATGTTGACCAAGTAAATACCAGGAATCATTCTTAGACCTCACAGACCCGCTTAGCTGCGGTGTATGTTTGTTTACGAGGCCCCTGCGTGACTCTCGAGAAGAAGTGGCCAAGGCAGCTCACGGCTGAGATGGTCCACTGGCCTGCCTCATCTCTCTGGGATCCACCGCCTACTCCTAAACAGAAGCAATATGGTGCGACTCCTCCACCCAGCTGTGCTCTCTCCACTAAACTGGTGGGGTGGGGAGGGGGGGGCATTAAAACACAGACTACACAACGACGTGAGCTCTGTCGGGTAGCACGGTGAGAAGGGACAGTCGGTGGAAGGGCACCATGGGTACAGGGTCAGGGCCTTGAGGCCCTAGGAGGTCTTTTTTTAACCCGCAGTGGCCCCAGCATATTTTGACAGCAGGTCTCGGTGTGTCACTCTCCGGACAGCTGGTGGCGACCCCGACAGCAATGAGCGTGGGATGAGCGCTACTGGTTAGTGCAGCTCTGCTGCCAGGTGTGGTGACTGGGTTATAATGGCCTGCCACTGGATACAGAATCTCTACAGAATCACTCTTCTATCCTCAGTCACTGCTCAGCAACATGCTTGCTGAGAAACAGCCAACTACATATAAAGTTTGCCCCCCCCACCAACGCCCCCACCAACGAATTCCTGTAGCAAGTCATATCAGCAAAAACTGAACTCCCCAGAGCCAGCAGGACACATTCAAGGAGCAGAGGACAGCTATCCCCTAATGCCGGACAGCGTCTTTGATATGGATGGAGGGGACTGAGTTAGCCGTCTCCACGGGCAATCCCCGGGAAACAGAGCTATCAGCTGCCCGGGTTGCCAGGGCGATGGTGTGTTTTGCACACATGAGGGCAGCGTTTAATATCCTTCCCCGCCCCTATCATCATATGTGTTTTATTGCAGGGTGCCTGTTGGGAAAGCAAAAACAAATATCAGTTATCAGGATGTTCGAAGGGGTTTCCAGGTAGTTTGTCTCATTACTGCCTGTGAAGTAATGAATATGGAACATTTACGCAGGAACAAGGCAATTGTTCTTCATTTGTCAAACACTTTCCGATTGTCTAGAGAGCGATCAAACAACAGCCAGCTCCAGTCCCACTTTAACTCTCAACAGACTTCACTACCTCTCTCAAGACCTTGTTACCATAGAACTTAAATTCAGGAAAAAATATTTAATACTGAAAACGTGATTTAATTAGCAAAATACTATACCTAACAATTATAATATTTTTGGACATACCTGTGATAAATTCTATTGCCTAAACTACAGATGAATCATTCACACACCAAAAACGATAATTGATCGATTTTCTCATAACATTAACACTACATTGCAATAAAATATCTAAATATCTGTTTAAGAAGAATACATTTTCGAACATGTGGGCCTGATTTCAATCCATGCTTCAAATATACATTATCAGAGCTGTAGAAAGTACCAAGGCAATGATAACGAATAACAGCGCTTTGCCAATCTTCAGTATTTTTCACTGGTTCCAGTTCAGCAGTTTCCACGCAATTCATCTACCAGAGAAGGTACCCACATGCCTTCAACCAACAGGCAAATGTGCACAGAAACCTAAAAACCACAGAAATTATGTTGCAGCGCATCCACTAGGCGCTGAGACAGGTGTAAGCCCTATGGGAACTGCACAGCGGCCCAGAACATGAGGATGGGGATACAGCAGTTTTAATGGGCACTAAGACGTGTCGCCCCATTACTGCACCCCCACCAACAGAACATATTCATAAAGAAGGTTACGCAGTGAGTCTGCCCTGGGGTTTAACAGTCCTACCACAGCAAACTGTGCCATAAATACATTAAATGCATGTTTGGTATAGCCTATTTTAAATAAATTACATACCTAATTAAACACTGCATTATACGGAAAGCAGTTCACTCTTTTCGGAGTGTGTAACATACAACACTTTCAATACATCTCTATCCCCAAACACATTAAAAATAAAAATTATAAGTAAAATTTTAATACTTTAATTTTAATACTTTCTTCACAGTGAAGGTTTTTGCAAATTGGAGACAGTAGAAACCAACCAATCACAACAGCAAATGGCACAGATTTATCCGTTGGTTTGTTTGTCAACTATATCATCCACCCAGTCACGCTAATTTAATTAAAATGAGACGAATCGATAAACACAGTTTAAATGGTACGACTAAGTTAAATACATTTTTAACTGTACACATAAAATGACTTTAATATTTTTAACAGATCTTTTTAATAGCCGTTTCGTTCGCCTGTACAATATGTCTAAAACTACCGCTTTTCTATATGATACGCGATTACATTTTAATTATAGTTATCATTTTGTTATATTATCAGTAAGTTTAAAGACGTATAAACTGAGCAGCTGAAGCAAACTGTACCAACGTCCAATAATCCTAGTGAATCAGACCGCACTCCGTACAAGTGAGGGTAATTTCTCCACTAAAAACTAAGAAAATATATACATGCAAATAAAATGATAATGAGAAAAACTGCTTCTGGGAAAGAACAGCAGCTTTTTTCCAAAACACTGATTGGATTTAATGCTCAATGTGCCGCTTACGCTGAAAAACAAAACCATTAAAAGGGACCACAGAAAACGTCTCAGTTCTAGCTCAAGATGTTTTTTTTGTACATGATTTTGTACTGAGATGATGAACTTAAGTTAAATGCTGGTGCCACATAAAGTGACAGTGACCCATGCTGACACGATGAGACCTACAGTAAGGTCACGTAAATACTTTTCCCGTGAAAAAGTTCTCATGTTCACTAACTATATGTTTTCTTTTTTTACAAGCGGTAACTGACTTCTAGCTGTGGGTCTTTTATTTCCTCTTATTTTTGTTTCTGAACCCTTTAATACACCCACAATCGTAAACACACACACGCACACACGTGCACTCAAAGATCGTTACCGTTTTAATTAAATCAATAAAGGCGGTTTGGTTTAATTTAGGAGTACACGTTTCTTCTTAAATTTAACATCAAACATGAAACTAAAAGCCCTCGGTATATAATTGCAATTTCAACATCTGCCATTCGAACTTGTATCACCGAAGCCGTAACACAGTTTAACTATAGTGGGATTAATTGTCAAAAAACCTGCCCGCCGTATTTATTGTTTACCCCACATGCAGTTCAATAATAACCGTCAAAAATCCAATTTTGCTTTCTTTCTCGAAATGAACTGTACTGCTGTAAAGTGCATCAAAGCGTGGACGCAATTTCTTGCGGAAGCTCCTTTTCAATCTGTAGTGAAGAATGCATCCAGCGCGCATTATAAATATATTCAGACAATATCGATGCGTTTTAAATGAGGGTCTTACTCTGGCCTTCGAATTTCCTGATGATGGTGTCCAGGAAAGTGTTTTGCGGAGCCACGTGTCCCCGCCGCACCGGCATCCTGGTCCCAGTTCACGGCTGGAGCTGCGGAGGGTCTAGGGAGCCGAGGCGTCCTTCACGCGCGTGCCGCATGCAGCGCTCACGGCGCCCTCCTCAAGCGGGGCAAGTGCTGCGCTCCGCCACTTGACGTGACTCTCGGAAACTTTCGATGAGAAACAACAGCCAGGTCGAGACGGGATCGATGACACGTGCAAACGAGCCACCGCTTATTCTTCATGGAGAGCCCCCTTCCAGATCCTCCGGGATGAAGGGCACCTATATGTTTACGTCCCTTTTTTCCACTCCCCCCTCCCCGGATCTGGAATGGTAAGAGGATGCCCTCCCCCTGTCAAGCGAGGGCGCCGGGTTACTTCGTGTCTTGTGTTATGGAAAAGTCCGACACAGGCTGACCGAGCTGCCCGAGGAGGCATGGAGACTTTGCCATTTCTGAGTGACACCCGCTTCGTCCCGCTGCTTTGTGCGCTCCGTGCGCCGGTACCCCAAGGGAAAGGCGAGAGTCCGCTCAGATACGCCCGGTTGCAGCCGCCCTGGGATGTCTTCTCTCCCGAGCGTTCTTCACTCTCCACCGAGATGATCTCAGCTCCCCAGGAGTGGCACCTCTTTAACCATTCATTATCTTACTGTTAAAATAAGCAGTGCCATCATTTGACATCTAATTATAATATGACGCACGACAAAATACTAAACGATTAACTATGCTTTCGATATTATTAACATTAGTGCCGTAGGTGGTTAAAACAGGTGCCAGTGTTTCCCTTGTTCTTCAGTACCGGCAGATTATGAGAGGTGCCGGTACTCTGAACAGAAAAACAAAGAAGTGCGCACTTCAAGCAGTGATTAACGTAACAAGAAAAACATTTGGACATCTAACTTGGCTATAAGATACTGCATGCATAGTCTTTGTAACTATGTATCTATATTTATGTTTAAACGGTTCACTTTCAAACCACTGACACTAAGGTTGAATTAATTTCATTAATTGCGTAAACCCCAGAGAAACCCCTAAAAGTTACCTCACAGGTGTATCTGGTGCACAGGTGCAGGCTCGCGCAAGTCTCCGTGCGCCAAAGAAGCGTGATACCGCTCGTGCTGCCGTCGCCCCTCCGCTCTCCTAAGATTTACTGACATATCATCGGGCCGCGATCTATTAACGAAAAACGCTACCGGCGGCGTCTTAATTGCAGCGATTTTTAAATAGACTCACCTTTCCTTTTATTTTTTGGTCACATGGACGTGTGGGTTTATAGGGAAAGACGCCGCTTTTACCTTCGTTTCGCAAGAGATTCGGACCGTGCCAAACACGTCACTGCGCGTGCGAGCGCAATGGATGCGGAGTTCCCTGATCGTCACTGAGCGACGGACAATAGCGTCGAGCCGGGGATGCCGTTTTATCTACCCCTATCGCTACATTTCAATATATTTTTAATATGATTACTTCCATGTTGCTTTGATCCCTTTCGCTCTCCACTTATACTATAAAAAGAAGCGTTAATGCATGTGTTATTTTTGCACAAATCCCGTGAATATATTACTGTAACAAGCCCACTTATAAGCGACCCTCCCCTTCCCTTTTGTGTATGAGACGGGGAAATCCGTGCGCCACGGGCGGCGTCCTCAACTGCCTTTCCTCCCTTATTTAGGCACGGACCCACACACAAAGCTCCATTAAGGCGCCCCCTACCGTCTGTACCAATACCCCACCTCAATTTGTATATCCACAGTTATTTAGTTGTTTTTTATTTTAAATAAGTGATATTTACTAAGAACTGTAGTTATTCGAATGTACTGGGTGACTTCACCTAGACGTTGAAATTATTAGGCACCAGGCCCTCCGACATTTTTATTAAATGGCGATTTTATTGGTTCGTGTATTATTTAGGCGCGGCATTACTTGAATGAAAGCCTTTCAAACAGGCAGATGCTGAATATGAAATGAATTTTGTATTTTTCTTTATTTACTATTTTACTAAAATATAGAATGCGGCAGAGGTGGCTCACTGGGTAGCACTGTTGTGTGACATCTCCAGGGTTTGTGCTTCAGATCTTGCCTCCACTCTGTATGAGTATGTAGAGTTTGCATGTTGTCCCTGCATTCTGCGTTTTTTCTTTCTGTAGGCCAAACATATGAAGCTTGGTTGATTGGCATCATGTAGTGCATTTGTGTCCAGTGACGGACTGGCATCCTGTCCAGGGTATACCCCAATGTTGTGCCTCATGCTGCCTGGGATTGGCTCCAGCCACATCCTCCCCCGCATAAGTGTGTAGAACAGTGTTTCCCAGTCTGGTCCTCGGTGACCCACAGCTGGTCCACGTTTTTGTCCCTCTGTCTGTCTGTGGGTCCCCGAGGACAAAATTAGGAAACACTGTGAATGTAGAAGACGGAGGAATATAACATTCAAAAGTGCTCATATTGTCTAACACAGTATCTTATTTTTTTGTTTTTTCAGAAGGCGTAGTACCAGTGCATGGACGCAATTTCTTGCGGAAGCTCCTTTTCAATCTGTAGTGAAGAATGCATCCAGCGCGCATTATAAATATATTCAGACAATATCGATGCGTTTTAAATGAGGGTCTTACTCTGGCCTTCGAATTTCCTGATGATGGTGTCCAGGAAAGTGTTTTGCGGAGCCACGTGTCCCCGCCGCACCGGCATCCTGGTCCCAGTTCACGGCTGGAGCTGCGGAGGGTCTAGGGAGCCGAGGCGTCCTTCACGCGCGTGCCGCATGCAGTGCTCACGGCGCCCTCCTCAGGCGGGGCAAGTGCTGCGCTCCGCCACTTGACGTGACTCTCGGAAACTTTAGACGGGAAACAACAGCCAGGTCGAGACGGGATCGATGACACGTGCAAACGAGCCACCGCTTATTCTTTTATTTTTTGTTTTTTGCAAGATGTAGTATCAGTGGTTCATTTGGAAACCTGGGTTTCTTAGTGCAGAATTGCACATATTTTGATCAAGTGTGTAGGGAAATGAGCGTGATGCAAACATGGCATGAATTCTAACACGCTGCTGGCTCTTTCTGTGGCATTCTGGGAAATCCACTCCACACCACGTCCACCAGTGGAGCCGGGACCTGTCCATGGTGCTGGAGGAAACCTCGAACGCTGGGCCATGTGGTCTGGGTCAATGCGACTGGTGGTGGAAACAGGAAGTGGCCATCTTGATCTTCTTTTGTTTTCCCTATCGCCATCGCTCCTCTCCTTCCATAAATGTGTTTAAAACGGTCTCCTTCAGAACACAGATTCTCGCAAGCCAGGCAAATCCTCTAGTCGCCAGGACATCCCTGAGGCCAGAGGCCTTTGTCAGGATCTGCACTCTACACGAGTGGGACTGATGCCAGACCAGCGAGAGGTCACTCTCCGGAACATTACTGACCCCCAGGTCATAACTTACACGGCCGGCTCTCCTTTCAGCTGTGCAGAAGGTCACTAGCACACAGGATATCTCCTCCAACCCTGCCAACTGACTCTCACCTTCCCTTTCTCAAAGAAGCTGCTGGTCCCTGTCTATTCCTCTCATTTCTTATCATTTTTCTCAGAATTTTCCTTGCATCAGCAGTGGGTGCCTGAGGTCATGGATTCTAACCTGAACAGCAGAGTAATTGTATCACAGCTGGGCCCTTGACTAAGGGCCAGAGGTGGAAAGTTCAGATCCAGAAAGTAAAAAATCCAGACTAAGATTTTGCTTTAATCAACCAGTTGAGAATAAAGACTTACATTCACAGAGTACTCAACTGGTTGGTTGAGAGAAAATCTTGGTCTGGATTTTTATTTTCTGGACCTGAACTTTCCACTTCTGCTAAGGGCCTTAAACCTATTCTGTCCAGGGGCACTGGCTGATCCAAAGTTGGCCACTTTGGTCAAAAGTATCTGCTAAATAAATTAATGTCACGAAATGTGGATATTCAAACAGACAAAAAAAAAAACTAAACAAAAGAGCACAGGAATTAGCAATGAGCTAGAACTGCTTCATATCTCCTTCCTCCACTTCACAACTTACATGTCTGAGTATTATTATGAGTATTATTATTCTTACGTGTCTGAGAATTATTCTAAGGCAACCATGTATTAGTGCAGGTACTTGACTCAAAATACAATAGCAGCCCCTTTGGGGACTTTACACCACAACCTTTTGGTCAGATGCCCAGTAGTTTAGATGCTACGCCACCCAACACCCCATACTTGCAGCACGACTCAGAGAAACATGGGCAGGAGGCCAGTTGGTAGCCGATGCCTGAACTTTATTAACAACATATTAAAAGCTGTACAGAATAACAACCTCAGTGAGTTTCATAAAGCACTCTATAACAAGGGAATCCAGTCATATAATGACTACATGCTACGGTGAATCTTCATCTTCGGACTCAGGAAAGAGGCAGAGGACTCTCCGGCTGTCCAGGAATGTCCCTTCATCCCACTAAGTGAGATCAGCGTCTGGACAAGTCCCCACCTGTGAGGAAAAAAGTTTGGTGTAAAGGTTGGTACACATTTGTGGTTTCTAGTAAAGTTGGTATTAATAACATTGGTAATATACTTCACTATTGCATGTTTCTTTAAATTATGCTACTTATAAAAACCAATCCACACGACTGCGACACTGCATTAGGGAGAGAGAAAGAGGTCAAGGTAAGGTCCATTGGCTTAGGGTTTGGTCAGGTGAGACTGATCAGGGTGAGAGCCAATGAGATCAGGCAGGGTTAGTGTGGGCAGGGTGAAGACCTTTGAAAACAATCAAGGTGACAGTGGTCAGGGTGAGCACCATGGGGATGGTCAGGGTGACAGCGGTCAGGGTGACAGCAGTCAGGGTGAGCACCACAGGGATGGTCAGGGTGACAGCAGTCAGTGTGAGCACCATTGGGAGTGGTCAGGGTGACAGTGATCAGAATGAGCACCATTGGGTGTCGTCAGGGTCACAGCGGTCAGTTTGAGCACCATTAGGAGTGATAAGGGTGACAATGATCAGGGTGAGTACCATTGGGAGTGGTCAGGCTGAGAATGAGTGTGAGCAGTCAGGATGAAAGCGGGGCTGAGAGGTGGTTAACCCACGAACGGTCTGTGTGAGACGGTCAAGGAGTATAGTGCACACCCTGACAGCTGGTACACTCGCAGCTGTGGATAACAGGAAGCACCACTGGCTCAGTCTCCCCGCTGTCGCACTGCAGGCTGAGGAAGCGCACGGGGCTCCGGGGGTCCAGCCGGTAGCTGCAGCAGTCACAGGAAGCCTGCAGATAGGGCTCCTGGGGGACAACAGGCGCAGAGCCAGTCAGACTGTGTTTGTGTCAGTAACGCATGGCTGCTCACCTGCTTGGGTGCTTAGAGTCGGAAGAAAGAGGACACCTCCCAGATTTATTCCCAGATGCATCCATCATGCCAGCATTCACATGCAAAGTGGAGCAGAAACACCCTCGATCCGGCCCAAAACCGTCACAGACGCACCTCCAGAATGACATCCGTCCCAGACAGACAGCGGCCCCTGCAGTAGCTGACTTCCACGTTGTCCAGGCGACAGTTGCCCTTGGTGATATTCCTGACCTCGGTGAAGCGCCGACATTGCGCCTCAGGTTCCCCTGGGGACACAGTGGGGTTAAAGACAAAGAACAGCGAGTGATGTTAGAAGCAGGAGGTTAAGGTGAGTGTCCATGAAAGACTGACGGGTGAAACCTGGATGCAGATGGAAATCACAAAATAACCGTCTGAGACACAACCAAGGAGAAAAATGTCAGCCACTGTTCTCCTACCAGGAAACTCCATCCTGCACACTGGACAGCAGGTTCCTGGTTCCAGAATCTTCACTTTCCCCTGAATAACGAAAACTGAGGTCAGCCAGACAATCCCATCGCAAAACAGCTCCACCGTCCAGTTCGAATCCATTAAAACGTCCGTGTTCATGATGCATCATGTTTTTTAAATATTTTTATTGCAGCTTTTTCCCAAGTTGTAATGAGGCTGAACGAGGCCGAGGTGGCAAAAAACAAGAACGAACTGGACTTTGCATTAATTGCTTCTCCATTAAAACTCCTGTACCATTTATTTCATGGGAGGTAGAAGAAGCGCAAAAAGAGTAAGTTAAAATTGTTGGCAGCCGCAGTCTTGTCACAGGTGTAGCGGCAAGCGTGACAGATCAGGTCTGTTACAATTAGAAATATCAGAACTTTTAAGGAGACTGTCCCTCGTGCTGTGAGGGGAAACTCACCTCCTCACAGTGCAGGGGGGGGCAGGCAGAGTGGCACTGCTTCTGCCCGTTCACACAGCGGCACGACTGGCATCCCTCTGCCCACTCTGATCCTGCCTGTGCCAAGACATTGACGGTGGGTAGGGGGTTGGGAGGGTAGGATGGGGGGACGGTGGTTGCTGAAATTTCTCCCCTGACTAAAGTCCATAATTTCATTACTGCAATATTCCTCTCATTTGGAAATCTGTCCCTGGCTCCGCCAAAGCTCATTGGCTGTTACAGCCCAGCGACTTACACGTGGGCGAGTTATTAATCTATGTTGTAGAAGACATAGGCAGATCGCGGCCTCATTTCCGCGACACCCCCACGGGCGGATACCTCTCGGAACGTCCCGGCCTCCTGGCACTCGCAAAGTGCGGCGATCACGCACTCGCCCCCACTGCTGCGGTACAGACCCCCCCGGCACACACAGCCCCCCCCCACCCCCACCCCGGGGCCGCTGCAGCTAGGGGGTGTGGCCTCGTAGATCTCAGCACAGCTTCTCTCACAGTGGGATGGCGCCCCCGGACCGCTCCTCCTCCAGCGCTCTCCTGGGGGGCATGCTGAAAGAGATGGGAAGCGGGGGGGTGGGGGTTATCCAGTCAGGCCATTAGTGAGGCCAATTCCCCACTGCAAATTCCAGGCCTTAAATATAAGTCACTCTGAAATCAAAATCTTTGTGTAACATGATATAAACAGGGTCAACCCAAGGCAGACGAGAACTAAGCTACTGCTTAGGGCACAGTGGCCACCAGGGGGCACCTGATCTGATCAGCCTGTCAGAATGGGAGAGACGATGACAAATGACAACTGGCTTGATTAAATTTTGCTTACAGCCCCAAAAAGGGCTGGGACGGCCCTGGATATAATGATGTACAGAATGTTTCGGTCGCTGTTCGCTGGATAGGTGACACCCCATAAGGTCTCTATTCTTTACACGTTATGGACCACAGGAAGTCGTAGAGAGGCCTGCATGAAGAGGAGGAGGAGGAGCAAGCAGCTTTGGATGGCCAGCGAGTGCTACATGGGTCTGTGGTCTGTGGGAGGCACTTCTGCGGCAATCAGCACAAGTGGCCTAACTGACGCCAAGCCATCGCCCCCGTGAGCGAGGCGAGCAGAACCCGACCGGAGCCGCAGGCCCTTGATGGCCCTCAGGGAGGTGCAGAGTGCTTAGTCATGCTGGGGGTTCATGCTTTACTTCATAACAAGTGTAACTTTACTGTGCATGACGGGCCACATGATTGCAGCTTATGCAACATTTTTAAAACATTCCTGGAACGTAGAGCAATAGATGTAAGAACATAAGAACATAAGAAATTTACAAACGAGAGGGGGCCATTCAGCCCATCAAGCTCGTTTGGGGAGAACTTAACTAATAGCTCAGAGTTGTTAAAATCTTATCTAGCTCTG
>JAODJU010000033.1:12032059-12043366 GCA_026776725.1 Gnathonemus echidnorhynchus
CTGTGAAGAAGGCATTCAAGTAAGAATTGCATTGTAGTATGACTCATTTCCTGGCGCGTACAATTTATATTAGGTCGGCGTTCACGGTTCGACTTCTGATATTCAGATCGAGTTCCAGGTCAAACTGGTTTGTTCGAGATCAAGTGAGTTCGAGAACCGAGGTACCACTGTACACTAAGATTATTATATTTACAGATTTTGGTAATTATACCCTTATTTTACTCTCAGATTTGCATGATTATACTCTGATTATACTCTCAGATTCATATCATTATACTCTCATTTCACTCTCAAGCTTATATCATTATATACTCTGAACAAAAAATAGTGGCAAAATATCCGGACACTGAGTGAATTTATAGCAAGTCACAGTTTTTCTGTACCTTTACTTGATTTAGCAGATGCTTTTATCCAAAGAGACACACATATTTGACTGAAAGCAGGGTCAGCCAGGCCCTGAAGCTAATGAGGATTATGAGTTTTGCTCAAGGGCCCAATGCTGAAATTACTCTGCTGACAATGGGATTTAAACCAGCAACCTTCAGATCACAGGCACAGCTGCCACACACCAGCTCCCAGGCATTCTGTCATTATTCCATAAGTTAATGAGAATGACGTTTCTTCACCATAACATGGATTTACTACACTGAACAAAACCATGCAGATAAGGAAAATGGTTTGATCAATGTCAATTTTTATGAGGCCCAGTTGCTAGATTTTTTTACAAAAACATATTTTCAAATTATGAAATTACTCCACGGGGGCATGGAGTAAACCTTCGTTTTATATAAAGATACAATAAAATAGTTGATTGCAAAATTATTTCAGCATCTAATTTTTCCTGTGTAGTGCTACAGATTGAAATAGAAACTAATTGGGACAACGTGAAATCGTGGTACTTCTTCCACAATTAACCGTGTCACCTAATTTCAACCGTTAGCATCCCTACCCACAGAACACACGCAGGCTGCCAAAGGTTAATGCCTCATGCAGAGGCAGTAATTAATTGTCCAGCTCTGTGGGTCACAGATGAGGTTAGACTCCCTGTGATCCTTCGCTGCGTGAAACACACACACAGGGTCAGACCAACACTTTTAGGGTCATAAGAATCATTTGAACTGGGGCCCCTTGCCCTAACACACACACACACACACACACACCACAGGCTGATCTGATAGGGCGCCCCCTGGTGGCTGCTGGTTTCTCTAATGCCTTGCGGTGGCCCTGCTCACACAGACTTACACACACACACACATATGGACACAGCCCAAACTCACCAAGGCACACCTGGGTGTTGCAGGTCTTGCTCTGCCGCCTCACACCCTCGCAAGGTGGCGAGTGGCAGGTGCGTGATCGTGACTGCTCCCCTCCCCCGCAGCTGACCGAGCACGCTGTCCAGGGCGACCAGTCGAACCCGGGGCCTGAGTCTGGCACACACAAACAAATGGCGGACACGGGTCATTAGGAATACTCCTATTCATGCCAGCGGGGACGGTTGCTCTTCACGCCTCATACCTGTGCAGAGCTGGCTGTTGCAGTCCTTTCTTTGCTCTGCTACCCCTGCACAGCCCCTGCCCCCATTCTGAGGGGTGGGGTTATCACACTGCCGAAATCGCAGCTTGACTCCGCCCCCGCATGGGGCGGAACACTCTGTCCAAGCTCCCCATTGGCTCCATGCACCATCCACATGGCAACCAGGTAATGACTGACATTGCAGAACACCGTCTTCACAAGTACTGGAAGAATAAGAAAGTTATTCATAAAAATGATTTTCATTTAATTGATTTCATGATTAAATACAGGAAACACTGCAGAATATTAAGTGGGGCTTTAAATGCAAATATTTCCCTGCGTGATAAAAACTAATTGAAAGTAAATGCCTTAAAAAGCTGTCCTAGATCAGATTTGTGTCTCTCATCTCGGGACATGCACCATAAAGCTGATTTATTGGCAACAGTGCCCATGTTGGGTAAATGAGATTCTGAAATGCAGAAGATACTGTGGAGACATACCAGTTTTTACAGGCACTGGTGATAGTCTCCCCAGAGTTCATGAAGTGCCAGTCGGAGAGGTCAGGCCATGCCCATGAGGCGTTGACTGAGTCCACCCCACCTGGGGGAGGATTGAAAGAGAGGAGAGAGTGTACAATTATAGATACTAGCAGAGCTGATAGTCTAGCTACTAGGAATGGGCCTGTCAAACAGCCCCAGTCATGTGAGCGGTTTGGAGGGAGAGGCGGGTCGCAAACCCCTCACCAGTGGTGCTGTTGGGGAACTTGCAGCGACACTCGTCCCGCCGCACACAGAGGCCGTCCTGCAGGAGTAGCGCGTCGGGGCAGCCGCAGGAAGGCTGACACCCCTGGACGTCGATACACTCTGTGTCGCCGTGGAGATCAGAGCAAGAGCGTGGGCAGGGCTTTCCACATGGCCATTCCACCTGCCCCCCAGGGCAGTCTGTACAGGGGGGAGAAGCCATCAAAAAAGGGTATAATGACGGAGGGGGGGGGGTCTCAAACAAGGATCCTTGTGGTTGTGGGTTTTAGTTCCATCTGGAGGTTCTTCTTGAGTGAGGCACGAGACAGGAAATGTAGCTCAACAGGTATTGTGCTAAAAATGCAAAGGTTAGGGGTTCAAATTCCATGGAGAATGAATTGTAAGCCTTCCCTCAACTGTAAGTCACTTTGAATAAAAGTGTAAGATAAGTAAAACGAATGAATAAACTGCCTTGGATGCACATATGAGAAATTGTGCATTGTTCTCCATCAAAAATCTGTTAGATTAAGCTATTAAAGCTGGATCATTCACGTAAAGGTCTGGCTCACTCCAAGCAGCACAGGTACACGGTAGAGATGAGGGAAAGTGCATCCTATTTGGCAGAAAACAAACCCAACACCTTACTGCATTGATAAACAGAGAACGGGACGGGCCCGTCGACCGAGGGGCTGGCTGACCCGAACAGATGGTGCTGTTGTCATGGCAGCCCCGGCTCTGACGTGTCTCCCCGGGGCAGGGCAGGCCGCCAAAGCGGGCTGGGGGGCTGCTGCAGATACGGCTGCGTGTCGACACCCCCGCACACACGTCACACTCCGTCCAGGGGCTCCAGGACCCCCAAAGGCCATTGACTGATGGGTGGCAGAGTGGAGGTTCAGAGGATGAGAGCAGGATGGAGAGAGAGCATGCAGAACAGGTGAGGCAAAAAATGCCGGAACGGGGCCGTTTTATAACGAAATGGCCAAATCATACACAAACCGTGCAAGTTTTTATTATTATTTTTTTGAAAATGGGAATACCCATCATTAAAAAACAAAAAATGACAACAGTGGTTCTCAACTGCCTTCGCTTCAGGGCCCTCCTTTTTTCTTGGTCATTAAGTCACAACTCAAAATTTTTTTTTTGCACTAAATTAATTTCCAAATAGCAATAGTAATACTAAACAGAACACAGAGCACAATGCCTTCATTAGAGTTTTTTTTTTTAACTGTGCCACTTTTGGGTTGCAATCCTCTAGCTGTATTACAAAACAAAGGCTATCTCATGAGTGCCCAGACATCATTACCAGGACAGAAGGTGACGGAGGGACAGGGCTGCCTCTGGATCTGCACCCCCATCCCACCATGGACTTCCTGCTCCCCCAGGCAGGGTGGCCCCCCCTCCTTGGGCACAGGGCACCCACAGCTACGGTACCGGGACACCCACTCCGTCCCGCACGTCCGCGAGCATGGCGTCCAGCTGGACCACTCGCACCAGCCTCCTGCCACTGGGAGGAATGGGCGGGGGATTATTTATTACGTATGTATTTTGTGATTAATTAATTTCTGAATGGGGTGAGAAGTGCCATAATTCATATAGGGAGGCCAACCTTATCATTAGCCAATGATATGTTTTGAATCGGTGATTGACAGGGGAAGGGGCACTCTGAGGGCCAATCAGCTTTCAGCTAGAGTCAGTGCCCCCATGGCCCCACCCCTGTACATGCCCCTGGGCTCAAACCATTTGCTTTTGGGGACATGTCCCCTTGTCTTTTCAGCACATGCATACCACACTATGTGTATGTACTTACCGGGACAGGGTTTGCGGGTACAGGTGATCCTCCCAGCCTCACAGGTACTGAAACATAGGAGGGCAAGCTGAGGTCACTTAGAAAAGCTGCCACAGGGTGGCGATGTAGTCAAGCTTCATCCTTGTCTCCCCAATCCACCTGTTTCAGTGGCGTGTGAAGCTCACAATTCCCAGCCATCTAAATACCTACATAACTGTTTATTTAGCAAGTGCTTTTTATTCAAACGGTACACATTTTTGATAAAGCTGGGTCAGCCCTGGAGCAATTAGGGGCTGAGGTCCTTGCTCATTAGCCTGACGGTGAAATCACTCTGCCGACTATAGGATGGGAACCAACAACCTTCCAATCACAGGCACATAGTGTACATAATAATAAAATGAAAGCACCTGTTATTCCAAAAGGCTGCTTTAATTCATACTGACTGGCATGTCTGAACTGGCTGTAGTGTATGATTATGTGTGTGAGAATTTCTGCTCTGTGATGAACTGGCACCTGCTGAGGATATCGGGCTCTGTGCAGTCTGGGATAGGCTCCAGGCCCCCTTGCAACCTTGCTCAGGATAAATGGTTCATTGGAAGATGAATGAATGGTTGTTTTAATTTCTGTAAATTGTAACTATGCAATTTTTAAGCAGTGTTATTGGCACTGGAATTCAGCAGAGAAGATTTCAGTCATGTTTCACTGAAAACTTACAGGGGTGGTAATAGGTACCTCCAGTACAGCGGTGTGGGGTGTCGGGGTAGGAAACTAGGGTCACAATACTGGTGCTGGATTTCCATGAGTGCAAACAAACGAGTGAGAAACGGAGTAGCATTCCAAAGAACTCTGACAACCTATAGCCAAGTGGCCAAATGAGCATTTTTGCGAACATGTAGGGATCCTTCTGGATTGCCCCAGTTCATTTCTGGGATGCAATTACAAGTCAAAGAGCACAGCTGCAAAGCTCAGGCAGATTACCATGGTGTGAGGTTTGAAGCCACGAGGGCTGATATCCATTGGATCTTCCCCATTGGTGCAACATCTTAACCACTTAGCCAACGTGGCCAGACAGAAACAGGAACCAGACTGAATAAATTTATATTACTAATCATGGATACCACTGGAGAGTCGATGCACACTATTGGAAAAGATGTAAGTATGAGGTCAGATTTTGGTGATTGTCTCACAAATCTCATATACAGGGAGTGGGTTTCAAGCTCTCCTTCGACAGATGGCCAAGAGGGCGAATATCCAAATGGAGGAAACTCCTTATCGACACCGCTGACATGTTTGGGGGCATGGCATGGAGGTGTAGTCAGGTGACCACAGTCACATGACCATGGTGGGGGGTGGGGCATGTGTATGAGACATGGGGGCCCTTACCAGTTGTTACAGCCATCGGGGGCTGGCACAGTTTCCCTCGGCACCAGTCGCTGACCAGTCGCCATGTCCAGACAGGGGCAGTCCTCAGTCTGAATGCAGGATGTCCCGTTCTGGCCCAGGACACGCGTCCCCGTGCAATAGCAGCCTGGTTCACAGTGCCACTCGCAGTACTGAAACAGAACAGCGCGTCATTTTTTCAGGTTCCAGTACAAAAACGCACAAACTATGGTTGGGCACCGTGATACTCACAGCCAGGTCATCACAAGACCGGGGACAGGAGGGGCCACAGCTGCTGAAAGCCGTCCCGGGGACCTCAGTGCAGGGGGCCACTTGGACATGATGTAGAGGACACACATATGCATAAAAGGCATGGGGTTACGTGGCCCCCACTAACACACACAGCTCCTATCAATATATGGTATTCCTGCCTGTCTCAGTACCGGGGCAGTGATCGGTGTTACAGGATCGAATCTCGCTGCCCGGGCCTTCACAGAAGTCACCCATCCCCTCGGGGGTGGGGCTGTCACATTCCCGTTGACGGGACTGCATACCCCCGCCACATGACTTGGTACATTCCGTCCAAGGGGTCCATTCACTCCAACCTCCATCACCTGCAGAATATCCAAGCATAATCACTTGTGGATGGTGATATTAAAATGGGGCAGGATATCTTTAAAGTCGTCTTTAAAAAACCTTGGAGACAGCTAGAGTAACACCCTCAGGGCCTGGGAAAACATACTCATTTTAATTTGGATTATCGCCCTGGCAATACAAGTGTCCATATTTATATAAAAGATCATTAGGAGACATCTTTCATGCAGTGGCATCAATTCAAATTTCTAGGCAGCCAAAAGTTTGTCTTTATCTGATTTAGACCTTAGAGCCATCATTTTCCCACAGTGTTGCATGAGGATGGCTAGGAGCATGGGTCAAGTTAACCCTGTAAGCAGTCGTAAGACAGACTTACGGTCACAGGTCGCTTGAACGCACAGCTGGTCCTGACGGTCAGGTCCGAGACAGGGCAGTCCCTGCCCGGACCGGGGAGGACTGGAGCAGAAGCGGTAGCGGGACTGCAGGCCTGGCCCACAGGGGGTGGTGCAATCACTCCAGGGTGTCCATGCGGACCACAGGCCGTCCACTGTGGGGCAGTGACAGGGGCATCAGCAGAGGTGGGCGCATTGGTTAACAAGTAAACGTGGGTCATGTGTGATCCGAAATACTCACCATCACAGTCGAGGTCAGTGCAGTTAGTCAGCTTCCCCGACTCACAGGTGCTGTTGGGGACAGTCACAACAGACAGACAAGCAGACAGACAGACAGACGGACAGGCAGGCAGACAGTCAGGTGGCCAGACAGACGGACAGTCAGGTGACCAGACAGACGGACAGACAGGCAGGCAGGCAGACACACAGAGACAAATAGGTGAACATGGAGATAGACAGATAGTCATGACAGACAGGCAGGCAGGCAGTCAGAGAGAGAGGAAGACAGACGGTCATGATAGACAGGCAGGGAGACCAACAGATAAACAGACAGACAGGCAGGGACACCAACAGACAGATAGACAGACAGACAGACAGGTACTTTATTAACCCCGGGAGGGAAATTTGGGAGATACATGAGAGTACAGATCAAAAAGATAAAAAGACAGTAACGTGACAGAGAAGGGCATTAATTTAGTGATCACAAGATCTCCATACTTACCAAAAAAGACAGCAAGACAAGCTAAGAATACAGTGGTACCTCGCTTCTCGAACTCACTAGAACTCCAATTTCTTGAAAGTAGAACAAACCAGTTTGACCTAGAACTCGATCTGAATATCAGAAGTCGAACCACGAACGCTGACCTAATTTAAATTGTATGCGTCAGGAAATGAGTCACACGGCACGTCTCTGAGTGGAAACAAAAGGCTTACCAGTTCCTGCAGCCCTGGGTGATGGTGTCTCCTGGCTCATATTGCTCACTGTCCACATAGCAGCGGCACTGAGGTGCAGAGACACAGTTTCCGTCCTGCTGAAACCAGCACATTGTAAGAATAAGGCCACTTTTAGGCCTTATTTAGCATTTAGCATTTCAAAGTACCATAGGCTACAGGGGAGGTTCCCCGCCCCTCCAAGGAGCTTCACATTGCCCCACACATATTCTTGTGTATTTCTCACACCTTGGCCCCAAGCAGAGACAGGCACGGGGCCTGAAGAGTGTGCCAACACCGCTGAGCGGAGTGAGGAACTGACCTGGAGGAGCAGGCCGGACCTGCACTGACAGCCTGTGGTGCAGCTGCTGTTGTCGAATTCAGTACTGAGGTCAGAACAGGAAGCAGGATGCCGGACACAGGCCACCAATTCCTGGTCCCCGGGGCAGCCAGACTCATTACCTGGGGGGGAGGGGAAAGTTCTAGCACTTTGTTGTGAATGCGTGGGACGGCATGCGCCCCCCCATGTTTGCCACTGGTATGGTTGGCCAGCGAAACCGTGCCCAGGAAGCCTGTCCACATCCCTCTAGTTTTTCATAATTGCCCCCGAGAAAAACGGAAAGCTCACTGTCAAGGATATGAAGGACTACCCCCCCACACCCAGCTCACCGCATGGGTGCACATTGCAGGCGCTGAACTGCTGCACCATGCCATGGGTTCTGGAAGGCCCACGAGTCCGGTTCCTGTAGCCCCCACCACAGGGCACAGAACACTCGGACCACGCTCCCCAAGGCTGCCGGGCTCCTGTGGGTTGCATACATACAGAAACATGTCACACAACACACATGGAAACACGTCACACAACACACATGGAAACATGTCACATACACACGTGTAAACACATCACTTATACATGGAAATATGTCTCACATATAAGGTCAAACGTCACACAGAAGGAAACATGCACACACACGGAAACACATCAAAAACACACACGGAATCGTCATGCACAGGCACACGCATCACACACAATAAAACATACACAAATGAATGTGACATTACATGCATACAAACGTCAAACACACAGAAACAAGTCACACTAAAGGAAACACATCAAACACACACACACACACGTGAAAACACGAGAAAACAATGAAAAAACGAAAAAACATCTCACACACATGGGAACGCATCAAACACACAGAAACATTTCACACACAAAATCATGTCATACATGTAAATGCATCAAACACACCCACACGGAAACAGGTCACACACACACATGGAAACACGTCACAAACACAGAAACAAGTCACACAAATGGAAACACATTACACACAAGGAAACACACATGCACACAGACAAGTCACACACAGAAATATGTTACACACAAACATGGAAACACGTCACACACACAGAAACACACAACACACACAGAAAACATGTCACACAGACAAAAACGTCACAGACAGAAACACTTCAGACACAACACACATCCAATCCATCTTTCTGAATATGCAGAATACATAAAGAACAACACATTTCAAAGCAAAGACCACAGGCAGGCAAAGCTAAAACACAGGGGGAAAATGAACATGTTTTCCTGAAGCTATTCCAATAACCTTGAGCACTGGACTTGTGGGTAATGATATCTGAGCCACTTGGACCTGAGCCTTTATCCTCTTTTGTGGGAGCTGAGCACAAATATGCAGATATTTGCCATCTCATTTTTCATTTTATAACTGTCGATCCTCAGGGTTGCTGTGAGCCTGAAACCCAACCAGCACAGATACGAAGTGAGGCAACCCACGCAGCCACCAGCATCTGAAGCTGTGTTATTAAGCACTGTGCTGCCCGTGAGCTCCATGACCGTCAGAATTCATCTGCAAGGTTAAGCTGCCTTGCTGAGTCTCAGATGCTAAAAGGACAGCTCTCCTTGCACTTTCAGGTAACAAACTCTCGTAACAGTCATCTTGTTATTTTACAGCTGAGTGTAGCTATAATCCTAACAATTCAAGAATAACTTACAGAAGAATCAACTATATTGTGTAATTCGTATGGCACAGTGAGGTAATAGGTAAACTTGGCAAGCGTGGTTGGAAGAAAGGGCTGTAAACTGGTGGAGCGGCGAGAATCTCCTCAGCTGGCTTCTCAGCCAGCCCTTACTCCTTGCCTCACTCCCCCTCCTCTTCCTCACCCTGACAAGGCTCCAGGCTACAGGTGTCCATCTCCACCCGGCCCCCCCCGCAGGGGCGCCCCCCGAAGCCTGGAGCAGGATTGCTGGGTGACCTGTAGCGCCTCCTCACGCCCACATCGCAGGTCCGACTGCACGCGCTCCACGCTGTCCAGGCGCTCCAGCCACAGTGCACTGCCATACAAAAGTGCACAGTGACACACCATACAGTACAAATCGTACTACACTGACATCATTCTTCATTTTAACCACCATGTGAGTTTTTTTCTTATTCATAAAAACTTCACACAAATGGAGTTAAGGAACAATACAAATGCCATATAAAATACAGTCCAGGTTTCCATGGCGATTTGCACAGAAGGCCATTTAAAATCTGTCTCTTACAGACACAGGCTTATTCATTAAGCCTAAAGTATTATTACAGCAACAATGCCTAGACTTCTATCTTACGGTTTTGATAAATGTGGATTCTCTTACCAGGGCAGGGTGCTGTCCCACAATCCATCTCTCCGTTAATGCAGGTGCTGTAAGAGGCAGGGATGTGGCTGTGAACTGGGCTACTGAGCTCATTAACAAAACCACTGATTAATACCTGAGATTCCCAGCTTACAAACCCATCTCTGAGCATATAAGGGGAAAAATTTTCCTAATTTGAAGTAGAAATAGGCCTTAGTTCTTTTGTCAAAATGATGAGGAGGTACAAGATAAAGTCCGTCACTCGTCTCTGAATGGAATACCAGTTGTTGCAGGCATCCAGTGACATGCTGGCTCCTGGGGAGTAGAGCACCCCCTGGTGGTAGCAGGGGCACGCCGACAGGGGCACGCAGGAGCCGTTGAGAAGGTAGAGGCTAGGAGAGCAGTAGCAGCCGTCGTAGCAGTCGGTGGCACACGCCGCAGAGGGCGTCAGGTCCAGGCACATGCGGGGACAGGCCCCACCCTGCGCCCGGCACTGGTCAACGCTCAGGTAGCTCATGCCCTCAGGACACGCCCCTAAAAAAGAGCAGCATGTAAAGTAGACCTGTATTAACGGGCATCATGTATGGGTGAGCAGCACTGTTGGATACGGGCTGGGGGAGGGAACCTGAGCAGGGCTGAGTGTTGCAGTCCCGTGTCTGGATTTGCGGCCCGGGGCAGCCGTCGCCCCCGTACTGGGGAGGGGGCGAGTCACACAGACGCTGCCTGGTCTGAGACCCGGAGTCACACTCCGACGAGCAGGAGGACCATGAGGACCAGGGGGACCAGGAACCAGCGACTGAGGAAGAGGACACACGGGATGAAGAGGGAGTGAGAACAGAGGCAGCCGCTCCAGATGACTCACAGGATCAACACGTCACAGCAGTTCAGAGCTTTAATTCATCTACTTCAGGGGTGTCAAACGCCGGTCCAGGTGGCCCGGAGCCCTGTGCAGCTTAGTTCTTTCCCTGTTCCACCACAAATGATTCAGCTCAAGAGCTGTGTGATAATTAGCACAAGGAGTTGAATTAGATGTGTTAAATGAGGGTAAACCAAGAACTGTGCAGGGCTCCGGCCCCCCAGGACGGGAGTTTGACACCCCTGATCTATCTGATGCATTTACCCAAAGCGACTTGCCTTACAGAAAACAGCTACAATTAATGTGAGCCCTCTGAAGTTCAAGCCCCCAACCTCAATGTCATCAGTGCAAAGCTTTACATAGTGACCTATATGAGCAACACAAATTTCACACTCTAAAGTCTTTGTCAGCTATTTCAGCAATTTCCACATTTACATATATTGTGCATATATATATATATATATATA
>JAODJU010000033.1:12052880-12063784 GCA_026776725.1 Gnathonemus echidnorhynchus
GTCATCTACAAGATATAATTTGAAAGAAGATTTAATACTGATATGTTGCAATTTCTTAATAAAGAACTAAATATTTAGTGAAGTGTCCTGATTTTTTCACATGACTGTATTTATGTTGGGTATGGGTTTTGGTCACGGACATTACTGCCTAATTTGGTTAAAATGCTGCTGGAGGGGACCACGCTACAATCCATTGAATGTTTGGATGTAAAGGTTATTTTTTGTTGTTGTCTTGTTATCTTTGCTCAGCGCCTCACACTCCCACACAGTCAAATTTCATAGGTGATTTTTGCCCTCACACCTGGCAACCATGGGACGGATACTCACACATTGGGCACGACGTTGAGTCGGCCGGCGTCCGCGGGGTTGTCCTCCCAGTGGGTAGAGGAGGTCAGCTGGCCGTACCTGATGCGGCCATCCTCCATGCCCAGGGGGGAGGAGCACGGCCCTAGGAGAGGTGAGCTATCAAGTATGTGTACGCCTTGGAACATGATGGCATTCTGCACAGTGCCCCAGGTGACTGAGGATTAAGTGTGTAGCGCTCGATCAAAAAAAATCCCATAATGCACTACGGAAATCTAAATTACAGACTCTAAGGAGAATGCCTCTCATGTAAGACTTTAGTATTAATTAAATTTTGTAACAGGAAGAGGTTCGACTATGGTTACCTCTGTATGTTGGGCCTTCTATTCCCTGGAGAAAACAGAAAACAAATGAAAATAATGATATATAAATAAATACTATGATGCTTAAAAATGGTGTTAACTGTTGTGGAGAATGATCCAGTGTAAGAGTGAGAGAAGCTCTTACGGGTGTCGGCAGAGTGACAGAGGCCATTTGAGGTGTCCTGAGAGAGGAGGGGGTGGGCGTGATGTAGGTATCACTTCCATTACTCAGGGGCCTATGAGGGGAGACAAGCAAGCTGTAATCAGCTGATCACATGCTCTGGGGCAGCTGCAGTAGTTCAAGTCGAATTGCACTTCAGCAAACTGCAAAAAGCCTTCCTACGTTTTTTTTTTAGGATATTGTGCAAGAAGAAGGATATTGTTTTCAGTGAAAATGAGGCATGTTTTTTTGTTTCATTGCAAATGAATACCTCTCCGGTCCTGGGCCTGGGGTGGTCATCTTGTCTTGAGGGAAACATCCCCATTCATCAGCTGCATCCGGACAATCAGGAACTCCGTTGCAGAGTTGAGCCACCCCAACACAAGGTCCTAGTGTAGGGCAAGAGAACTGTCCATCTGGGCAAGGCCGGGGGCTTGGTGATGTCAGAGGGGGCTGGAACCCTGCCGGAGGTTCAGGGTGTTTTAATCCATTATGAGCCATGAGCAGCATTTTCCAGGAGTACAGGAGGCACAGACAATGGTGATATTATTTTTGTAGTAAATGTGATCACATATACTAGAACAGGGGCATGCAATTATTTTTTCTGGAGGTCAGTGCCACAAAGCCAAAGTCCACTGGCCCCAATAAAATTTTCCAGGGAGGGACGACCCAATCATGCAGTCTGGATTAAATTGTGTTTTGGTCCAGATGTGAACCTCAGTCTGCCAATTGAGTACCCCTGTACTAGAACATTCCACACTATATTACCCTGATGTTCTTGGCAAAGCACTGCTGTAATGAAGACACCAGCACCGTTATGTAATGTTTTGCAACCTTCCACCCATTTGCACTATTGAAATTTGTAAATTTGTAATTGAAATTTCCTGCAGTACTGTATGGGGATGGAAAATGCATGTCATGGGACTGAAAACAGGGAACTGGACAGGGCGTGGATGCAAAGAGAGGCACCAAAACCAGGCAGTGTGGCACGCGACCCCACCGTTGTCGACCCCGGTGCAGGTAGTCGCTGTTCCCACAGTAGAACTCCCTGACCAGAAAGAAATAAACAAGGAGAAGAGAAGGAGCAGAGATAGTGGCGAAAGTAGGGATAGCAGGGATAGCGGGGATAGCAATGATAGTGATGATAGCGTGGATAGCAGGGATATCAAGGATAGCGGGGATAGCGGGGAGAGCAAGGATAGCATGGATAGTGGGGATAGTGGGGATAGCGGGGAGAGCAAGGATAGCATGGATAGTGGGGATAGCGGGGATAGCCAGGATAGCGGGGATAACAGGGATAACGAGAATAGCAGGGATAGGGGATAGAGCCTCTGGAGATATTAGAATGGAGCCAGGAACTGAAACAAAAATTCTACCTTGGAAGCAAAGATGCACCAGCTATCATTGTGAAACTTAAGAATTTCCATCTTCCCCTTTCCCCTGTTTAATGAATTATTCTGTATGTATGATGTAGTAATGTATCACTGCACACCCACGGCAAATTCCTTGGGGTGATTCTGTTGCAAAAATAAGCCTAACTGAATTAAATAATTACTAAATAACCCAAGAGTGCAATCCTTAAATCAGTTATCCATCCAGGATGAATTCTGTCTAAGAACTCCTGACATGTGGAGATAGAACCTGATGGAACCTGATTAATAAGCTGCAAGCAAATCCCATGTGATCAGCTGATGCCCGCAAGCGTGTGACAGACCTGGCGCACAGCCCAACAGCTCCACCCTCAGGTATATGCCGTTCTGGAAGTCATGAGGCAGCACACGGACAAACCGGGAGGACACCATTCTGTCTAGCTGCACCCGGGCCTTGCTGCTATCATCACGGTTACCGAGGAACACCTGGACAAAGCAAGGAGGAGGACGGCATGATGGGAAAGGAAGGCATCTCAGTGACTCACATACTGCATCACACTGGTGTGCTTTTGCACTGGGGGGAGGTAGATATGGTACCTTTGCTCGGGAACGGGCGTCAGTGATCAATTCCTGATAGGTGAACCATTGCTGACCATCATTGCTGAACTGGAGGTAGAAACTTGACACATAGGCATCAAATGCACCCCCTCCCTGGGTTATAATACCTGAGGGACAGAAAGAAGGGCCTTATAGGTTATTCTCCTACACTGATCTCTTCTTTGTTACTGCCATTGTGTTGGAGCACAAGTCAGTTCCACAAACAGTGAATTGACTGCAGGGAAACTGCTTTTCTATCCCCCTCAAAGAAATGCTTGACCTGTTACCAAGAGCAAATACAGAGGCAGGGCAACAGGGGCACTGAAAGCTGATTGGCCCTCAGAGTGTCCCTTCCCCTGTCACTCACCAAATCAAAACATACCATTGGCTAAAGATAATGATAGCAGCTCTATATGAATTATGGCCCCCTTATGCCCCCCACCTTAAACCACATCGTTGAATTGCCTCTGCCTGTTACATGCCTTTTCCATGTAGTAGGCTGTCAGTTTAATAATACATTTATTGTTAGTTCATGTCTGGGTAATATACTATATTTGGATTTGTTATCTGCAAATTTTCCACCACCAAACCTGCACCCTGACTAGTGAAGCCTCACTGACTGCTCGCATCATTACCCGTGATGTTCCGAGGCTTCAGGAGGTCCAGCTGTAGGTACAGAGGCTTCACGCCACTGTCCCCACGGTCACTGTAGCCACCTTCAGGGGTCCAGAGGGGCAGCTCACGGTACTTATCCGGTTCTGGGCTCCAGCCCTGCAGGTCGCTGTGGGGGTTCTGCACATCCAGCCGACCTGCCCAAGGGGGCCGGCTGTCCTGGTGTGAGGACGCACTGAAACTGGAAGCTGGGAGATCTTGCACTCCAAGACGAGCCCAGCATTCCTCTGCACAGAGAAAACAGCAATGTAAATGTAACTGTTGTAACTGCTGGGAAAAAAAAGACGCTAGTCAAATGCCATCAAATCCCATCTGTATTGCTGAAGAGCAAAATCTATTTAGATGAACATAGCAATATCAACCTCATAATTACATTGTTTGCATAACTGACAATCACACAGGATGATAATTAGACTAACCTCCAGTTGGGAGAGGGTATGTGGGAACCAGAGCTGGAGGGCCCTCTGGTGGCATGGAGGACACAGTGTCGACAGGAAGAGTAACAGTTTTGGGTGGTGAAGTCACAGTGCCATTGCTGCCTGAAGGATGGACAGAGGGGGACTTTTTAGACAGAGTGTACCTACCATCAGAACAGAAACAAAGGGCCAAAACGGACTCCTTACCAGTCTCCTTACAATAGCAACATCTCTCCCCATCTCTGGGAATGAGAGTCTGTCCCTGAAAGACGAAAGAAAGATACTTCTTTAAGACTTCCCCAAGCAGCCTGGAGAGCTGTAGGGGAGTGCCGGCATCAGCTAACCTGGGGGCAGCCTGCATCGTGTGGGCAGTAGGGGGCGCACTGCACGGTCAGGTTGAGCAGGCATTGACAGAGCTGGCACTGTCCCAGCTTCCACTGGTCCTGGACGGCATGGCTGCGGCCCTGGAACTCACACTCCCTGCAGGGCCCGGTCTGGCATCTGGATGGAGACATGTGGACTCAGCATCACGGACTGGGGTGTATATGGGGGCGGGGCCATAAGGGCACTGACCCCATCTGAAAGCTGATAGGTCCTCAGAGTGCCTTGTCATCCACCGATTCAAAACGTATCATTGAATAATGACAAGGTTGGCCACTCTATATTAATTATGGTCCCTCTTTTGCCCCCAATCTTAAAAATTCCTGGAATCGTCCGCAAACACAGGCACATTCCAGGCCTCTCTGACTTAATAATAAATAATCTTTAATGGTGAATGACCATTTCACACATTAGTAACATTTGTTGATGGTGGTACAGTTCAAGGTTCTCTTGAGGTACGGCATGTTGGTGCAGTGATTAGCACTGTTGCCTTACACCTCTGAGACCAGCGTTTGAGTCTCTGCTATGGCTCCATGTGTGTAAAGTTTGCAAGATGTTATTGTGGGGTTTCCTCCAGGTACCCCAGTTTTCCCCCACAGCCTAAGAACTGCTGAGGTTAATTGGCGTTATCAAGTTGCCCATAGGTGTGAGTGGTATGTGAGTGTGCCCTGTGATGGGTTGGCACCCCATCCTGGATTGTTCCCTGCCTTTCACCCATAGATTCTGGAGACACCACAACCCTGAATAGGACAAGCAGTTACAGAAAATGGAAGGCTGGATGGGAGTTTCTTGACTGGCTACCCATATGTTTAGTAGATAGATAAATGATAGCATTGTCTTCAAAACTGAGCATAGTTTAACTGTGATAGTTTGTCATGAGATAAAACGGAACCTAAGAGACCCAATTTTGGAAATAACTCAGTTTGAATAAAATATGCAGGCATGGGATTTTGCATCTGTAGGGGGGGTCAACTGTTAACCTGGAAGCTACTTTGAACCGAAGCATCTGGCACCCTGACCAACAGCCCTTACTCAGCAGTAACTCCTGCTGGAGGGGCAGATGGGGCAGATAGAGAGAGGAGGTGTGGTGGTGGGAGACCAGGCCAGGGGGGCCCTGCTTACCGGCGGGCCTTGCGGTAGATACCCCGGCACTGCCGTCCGTTGCCATGCTTGCTGGGGTTATTAGGGCTGCGGAAGGACCACTGCACACTTTGCACACCACAGGGGCCCAGGCACTCGCCCCACGGCGACCAGGCGGACCACCCACAGTGCACTGGGGGCCACCAAAAACACCATGCTTCAGTCTCGTGCCTTGTATAAACACATCACTCAACATGCATGTTGATCATGCTGACCTGAACACTAACACTTTTTGTCTGTATAGGTAAGTCTGAACACGCCTATTGAAAATTCTGAACAAGATAAAGACCCGAAGCACAACCTGAGGTTATGTAGTAAGTATGGTGATGCCTGCTTTTCACGAACACAATCCGTTCCAGGAAAACCAAGGCAATTTTTCCCACAAGAAAGCATTGAAATTCGATTAATTCGTTCACAAGCCTACCAAATAATAATTTTTGTTAATTCATTTTCTGGTTTCTATAGAAAAACTTTAAAGAAAAACTCAATTTAGTGTGGTGACGGCCGGACCAAGGCATCGCGGGAGCAGAGAGAGACAGGGAGACTTGCTGGCCGGGAAAATCACGCTCTTTACTAACAGTCCTTAACCGTTGTATTGTTATTGTTGTTAATGTTAATGATTGCATTTCTCTATTGTCACGCATGTGTTTGCCCGTGTCTTGTGTGTACCCGGTCCGATCCTTGCGTGTATTTAGCGTGTGTAAATCTTCCACCGTGTGTGCATCTTGCAGTTCGGCGTCTGTCAACCTTGTGTTTCCCGTCTATATTTTTGGGTTCAGTGCTCATTGTTTGCCTGTTGTGGTCCTTCTATTTACAATTGCATGCGCCCCGCCGCTGCTACACTAGTATTTGGTCACGAATTGTTCGTAGACCAGAGCGTTTGTGAACCGCAGGCACCACTATATTATCTTGTGCACAAGGAAAGAGATGAAGTGCAGTGACAGATGACCTGGCCACCACAATCCTCCAACCAAAACCCGACACAGCTGGTTTGGGATGAGTTTGATCAAAGAGTAAGAGCAAGGTAGCCAACTAGTGCCCAGAACTTGTGGAAACTCCTTCAGCACTCTTGGAGAAGCATTCCAGGTGGCTACATCTGGAAGCTGGTTGAAAGAATGCCAAGAGTCTGCAATGTATTCATCGAAGCAAAAGGGGGCTGTTTTGAAAAATCTAAAACTTTTTTTCTAAAAATTTTAAGATGCTGAACATTTCTCTTGGTTGTTGCAATATTTGATATGTATTACTCTATTGCCTGGAGGCCTTTTACTATAACGTGAATAACATAGCTAAAACAGAGACACGTGCATTAAAGGCAGTGTGTCCAGACTTGAGACTGGTACTATGTTGATCCTGCTGACCTGAACATTCTGGGTTAGGCTTGCAGTGTTGGGGTCTTCCTTTGGCACAGGTACAGATGTCACAGCCCACCTTGACCTGCTGCCCAGGCCAGTAGCGCACACCGGACACCTCGCAGATGCACTCCTCTGGCCTTACACACTGCTGCGTGTGGCTCATCACTTGGCCCTCGGGACACCAGCATCCTGGGGGGTCGAGAACACCGTCACACAGTGGACTGTGCTATAAAGTGATTTTACATATAACAAACCACAATTTAAATCACCAGTACCACTAAAGGCAATCATGCCAGCAGATCTGTAACCAGCAAAAGTTAAAACATGAATAAAACATAAAGTCTCCAACTAGCTACAGATACAGCTAAGAATCTGGGAAGCTACTGAGTCACAGGGAAGGGGGGGGTCCCCCATGTGAAGGTGTCGCAATCAAATACAAATCTCTTAAAGAGTGCTTTATTCGAGTCTGTTAAATTTCATAATCTACTGCATAATCTGCTTATCTATTGATCTACTTCATTATCATCAAAGTACAAAATATTAACCAATGGTAATTAAAACCTTAAAAAAAACACAGCTAACAAATTTCACACTAGCCAGAGTTATGAATTAAATAGAATTGCCCTCCCTTTTAACTCTTGGCGACTCACACTGGTGCCCCCCTATCTCACCTGAAAAGCAGCCAGGAGGCTCACTCTCGCAGGAGCCCTCGTTGCTCAGGTGGGCACAGGTCAGGGGACAGGGGGCACACTTCCATCGGACGAGGCCCTCAGAGCAGGAGGCATTGGAGCACTTGTCTTGGGGACAGGGTTCTATGGGATGCATGAAGAACCAGGCATGAATTCCAGACATGTTATCACCCACCCCAGTAGCCAATCAGAAGGGCTCACACAATGCAAGTTAAAAAAAAAAAAGTTACGTACTGATCTCCATGGCGATGGTGGGCTGTCCGGGCAGCTCTGTGCAGGCCTTGCCCCCATTCTGAGGTGGGACACATCCCCTATGACGCACTTCAACACCTCCACATCCCTTAGTGCAATTCGACCATGTTACCCATGGCAACCACTCTCCATCAACTGTCAATCGCACAGGTTTAAAGAGAAAATCATTCTGTATAATCCATTCAGACAGCAGAAATACTATCTGTAGCAATGTTGTTCATTCCATAACAGTCAAATCATGTCTAATCTATTACATAATGGAAATTTAAGTTCCAGTATGACATTTGTCAGACACTGGAATATTCTATGCAATACTTGTAGACTACAAATAGTATACATATCAAAACAAAGGTTATGAATGCAGAGAACCAGTAAGCATAGCACAATTCAGTGTTAGTTGATTTTTTTAAGTCAGTCCTTGGCCATTAAATATCTATCCAGTCAGCCTTGCAAAGATCCCAGGTCTATCCCAGTAAGGCTGGGCTGCCAATTTTCATGCCACACTCACGCTTTCAGACTCTCACACACACGCAAGAAATCTTACGGCAACCCTATAGAATTCCATTATATACCTAAAATTAGCTACATCAAATGCATTGCTGTAGTTTGCACACTCTACGGACTATTTACATGGTAATAAAACAGTTACATACATGTAAATGTGTGTGCAGACACAAATTGAAAATCTCACCAGCCATCTGACCAATTTGGCAACCCTGTTGTTAGGTTAGGATGCATTGCAGCTAAATGTTATCTATCACTTACATACCTGCTGATATAAAGATACCTGGTGTAGTTTTCCTAATATTCTCTGGAGGACTGAACAGCCAGTTGAGTACATATATTCCCATAAGCCTTCCCTACAGGGCTGACCTCAGAGTATTTTGTTCCTATCTTCCACTGTCTTCTGTTTTATTTTCTGCAATATGTAAATCGCTTTAGGGCAACTATGCAGCAAATTACTACCAATTCAGAGTTAAAAATTGCCAGAGGTTCTCTGCTGCCCACAGCAATGCTTCACACACTGTTTTGTGTATGACACATCATAAAAGTGCAAACGTGTATTCTCATTGGTAAAGATTCAGCAAAAAGAACAGGGACCTAGAGCTTTTCTGACAGAGGACGGTGCAATGCTAAGCAGTGAGGGAAGCTTGCTCCACTACCAAGGTGGACATCTGGAGGCCAGTAAAGGTCAAGGCCATGTAGGTGTACAGTGCTAATAACTGATGAAAAACACAGACTACACACACAACCTCTTTTTCTCTCTCTGTCATCCTTACCTGGACAGGAGACAGAAAAACAACTTTGTTTCTGGGTGTCCTCTCCCCTACAGTGGCGCAGAGGATCCCCCAGGGGGCACTGTCGCTGTCGGATCTGGGACCCAGACCCACAGGAGCGGCTGCAGGGGCTCCAAGGTCCCCAGGGGCCCCAGGTCCGGCAACCCCGTTCATCTGATGGGCCTCCCTGCAATCCGGTTGTGCTTTCAGGGCATTCTGGGATACCGTTGCATACCTGCCAGAATACAGGAATTACACACACAACCCTGCTATTTCTCGACAGTGTTCAGCAACCCCTCAAGAGAGGGTTGCAGGCCCTGAAGCTATCCAGTGGTGCAGTTCATACCTCCACAGCCTTAGGCTAAGCTAATATCTAAGAGTCAAATAATGTACGGTTAAACTCCTTACCTCTTTGAAGATGATACAGGTGCCATCGAGGCAAGTGTACTCTGGGCATGACTTGCTGGTGTTTCTAGAGACCGGAGGCGAAGTGGTTCTCTGGTCTGGAGAAAGGAGAGAGAAGCGAGCCACGGGTATTACCAAAGAGCCTTGAAGAGTTAGCAAAATACCTTGAAGTGTTAGCAAAAATCTTCGAAGTGTTAGCAAAGAGCTCTGAAATCTTATCAAAGAACCATTGCGAGTTAGCAATGGGCCACGGACAGTTAGTGGAAGGCCTCAAAGCGTAACTTTGAAGAGTTTGAAATGAGCCTTGAAGAGTTAGCAAACAGCCTTGAAGAATTAGCATCAAAGCCTCAAAGACAGAGTCCCACAGTGTTGGCAATGTGCCATAGTGCTAGCAAAGATGCTCACAGAGTTAGCCAATACGCTTTAACTTCCAGATTGGGGGTCTGGCCTCAGTGATTTCAGGTTCCATGCAGGAACTCACCGCACATCCATTCATCTTCACCACGTGGACAGTCGGGCATGCCGTTGCAGACATGGGACATATTCACGCACGTGCGGTTATCGCACTGGAAGCTCCCAGGACAGGGTGGGATTTTCAAGGAACCTGGCGCAGACAGAGAGGTACATGGGAACACGTTTCTTAGCACTACTCTATTGACCAATATGTATTTTCATATTAATCTATTTTTCTGAGGGGGTTTGGAGCGTGTGCAGACGAACCACAGTTGTCTTCGCTCTCGTCAGAGCCGTCCCGGCAGTGGGGCGAGCCATCACACAGCTGCTGGTGCTCAATGCACTGGCCTCCGGCACGGCAGGGGAACTGGCCAGGGCCACAGGGCCCCTGGCAAGTCTGTTCGTCCTCACCGCCAGGGCAGTCGGTCTCCCCGTCGCAGCGCCAGGCCAACGGCACGCAGTGTCCATCAATGCAGCGAAACTCATGGTGCCCACATCCTGGAGCTTTGGGCCATGACAGAAAGGTTGGGGGGGAGGTTAAAACCTCCTCAAATGACAAGCAGAGGTGTGTGTCACCTTGAATTGAGATGTCCTCCTAATCAAGGAGAATATAAAGAATTTGAACTAGCCGAGCAGCTGCGTAAACAGATTCCGATTCACTCTAGCTATAGGAATCTTCCGTCCTCTCAGACCTTAACATGAATCTACAGATGTCAGGTCAGGTATTTATAGACATCCACAGGAGGTCCTCAACAAGGCTATGTCTCAAAGTTACTTCCTTACCCCCCCCACCATGTTACTCTAGGGCAGGGGTGCCCAACTCCAGTCCTGGAGGGCCAGAGTCCTGCACATTTTTGGGTTTCCCCCCATTTAACACACTGATTCAACTCCTTGGGCTAATTACCACACAGCTCTTGAGCTGAATCATCTATGGTGGAACAGGGAAAGAACTAAGCTACACAGGGTGTCCTGCGATTGTCGACCGTCCGCTCCTTCCATGTGCCACACCCCCTCGTTAACCCCGTGTGGAATCCCTGTGTGATCAGCTGTTTCTGGTTGTTGTCATTAGTCCTCT
>JAODJU010000033.1:12063884-12088805 GCA_026776725.1 Gnathonemus echidnorhynchus
TAAGAAATCTTTATTTTAAAATGTATTTTATTATATAATAATAATTACTGTTACTGTCTATCATTGTCTAAATGTATCTTTACTGTCTAAATATATGTATTCAGCTAGTGTAAACATGCACGATGGTATCACAGATAATGCAAGGCTGAGACTGAACCATTAAATTTTGTTTCCACTGAGAAACATGCTGCGTGACTCCCCGTGCGTACAAGTTATCTTAGGTCGGCGTTCACAGTTTGAATTCTGAGATTCAGATCGAGCTCTAGGTCATTTCTGGTTGGTTCCCCTTTTAAGAAATTCGAGTTCTAATGAGTTCGAGAACTGAGGTGCCACTGTAACTCCTTTTGGCAGGTACGTTAGGCCTTAGACTCTGCAGAATGTTTACATGCACATAAAGCTACAAAACACAGTAATGGAAAGAGAAAAACTAGAAGAGTATAAAAGGGCCTCTTTAAATTCATCTGTGGATTTATTTCGGTGTGCTTAATGCCTGAGCAGTCTGTGAGATGTTTCTCATGGTATCACTAACCAGGGCTGGGCACGGGGGAGGGCGTCATTACTGGCATCACTGTGGGTGATACGGGCTGACAGACAGTCTGATTCTCGTCCTCCCCGCCCTGGCAGTCCATGGACCCGTCACACAGCTTCACCTGGGACACGCAGGTATCGTCGGCACAGGGGAACTGACCAGGGGCGCAGGTTACTGGCATACATGGATGGGAACACATACACATGCAAAAATCAGAGAGAGAGAGAGGGAGAAAACATTCACAAACACATTGGGTTGTACATGTTTATTGCTTTTGAATTGAATTGAATTGAATTGAAATTAGTAGAACTGGACTGAAATGAACTGAAATTAATTGAACCGAATTTAACTGAATTTAACTGAATTGAATTGAATTGAATTGAATTGAATTGAAACGAAACTACATTTGCCATTTGCACAGCAGTATTTGGACATTTGGATTCAGCCACAGTTTAAAAACAATGACATATAGAATGCATGTCATACAGGTTATTACTGTAAAATTAAATACATTTTAAATAGATAAAAAGACAAACAACGTGCTTGAGGGATGACAAGTTAATGATGGAAAAGTGTTAATGATTGTTTTAAATGAAATATAAATATTTTTCAATACATCCAAAATGGCTTTGTTGTCATACACTGACACTACATGGAGAGTTAGTGTGTAATAGTGTACAGTATAGATACACATGTACCTTTCCAGGGGCCCAGCCATGTCTTTGTGAGACTTGCATACATAGTATGTTTCATGCATGTTCAACTTCAATAAACAGTGTAATAACCAGCAAAAACATACATGCAGGGATCAGACGCACAGTAGAAGTGATAGAGTTAAATCGACTGAGCTGAACACGTAAGAACAAGTGAAACAAACAATGTGAACTGCAGGACTAAGTCCATCCGTCAATGGGGTCTTACCTCCTGGCGGGCACACAGCCTCGTCTGTGCCAGAGGGGCAGTCCGGCACCCCATCACACACCCTCTCAGTGGGCACACACATGTCACCCGGGCATTGTAACTCTCCGGCTGCACATACACAGCCACGTTCATCGCTCAGGTCCCCGCAGTCATCATGCCCGTCGCACCGGTGGATGTATGCCAAGCAGCGGCCTCCCACACAGCGAAACTCTCCGGCTCCGCATGTGGTGCCACAGTCTGTAGCCACACCCCCAAAGGCATCTGTTACTCTCTAATGCCACCAGCAGAACATGCTGGGTATTACAGCAGGATGAGTTGTACAGCAGTGGCAGAAGGTGGATTGTTAAGCAGGTTCAAAACTGAATTTGTTTGCTGTATAAAGGTTACTTATTAAACATTTTAAATAAAAGTCAGTCAATTAAAATATTAATTATACCAACCTGGTCGACGCATTTACAGTTAGATACAGAGTAAAATAATAAAGATAAGACACCTACTGTAAATCTAGCTCCTTAAACTTCTATAACAATGAAAACAACAACGAATACACAATATGTTTGTTGTTTATTTGAGAGATGTTTATATTCAAAATACATTTCTGAGAAGCATGTTCAGCCCCTGGAGCACCTGTGGGGCTAAATACCTTGCACAGGGTCCCAACAGTGAAATCATTCTGCTGGCTTTGGGATTCAAACCGGCGAGCTGTTCCCCATACTCATATTTTTGAAAGGGGAGAGTGATCAAATTAAATGGGAGCCAAAGGCCCAGGGACCTGATACACAGCAGGGGAGGGGTTAATAGTGGCTCGTAAACAGATACCCACCTTGCTCATCAGAGTCATCGGTGAAGCCGCAGTCAGAACGGCCGTCACACAGCTTGCTGGCGGGCAGGCAGAGGCCACTGGAACACTGAAATTCCCCAGGGGGGCACAAGGGCACCGGCCGCACAGGAGCGCAGAACTCCTCGTCCGACTGGTCGGCGCAGTCAGGGTGACCATCGCACCACAGGGCTCGGTCGAGGCAGCGGCCACTGGTGCAGTGGAGCTGGCCCGGAGCGCATGTGGAGGGGCAGAGCTCGTCTGAGCCATCCCCGCAATCGTCCTCATTGTCACACCTCCACTGAGCTGGAATACAACGTCCCCCTACGCACTGGAATTCGGACTCCAGGCACGGGGATTCTGGGATACAGGAAGACCCCTCGCAGAGCCAACTCCCTGCCTGGCATGAGCTGCAAAAAACATTTTACATGTAAGCCTGAATACAAGCCAAACAAGCTTTTGGGAAAGGCAATTCAGTAAACCCAGTAAATCAATTAACAATCTTTGTTTGATGAAAATGAGTTTGTTCTCATCGGACCTTTAAGAGCATGAGTACTTTAGAGTTTTTATTACTTGTCCAAAACTTATCCTTGGTTTGTTCAAATGTCGCCCAGGCTGAGAACACATAACAAAGGAGCTTATTTGAACTCACCACATGCTGGCCAGGTATGCATAATGAGACTCACCAATTCTGGCAGTCCTGATCCATATAGGACCCAGGAGGAAACAGAGAGCCTTCCCACTCACAGGGGCAGGACAAAGGTGTAATACATCCATCACCTGTAGGGGGCGACAGAAAGTCATGTTATGCACAGTTATGTTGTACTGACAACAATATGCTGGAAGTGAATTTTGCAAATGTTGATCAGACTCATGGGGGTCAGAGTACAGGGCCATTCAAGAGTCCAAGTGGGGAAAGTCTCATAGATTCAATGCCTTTATCACTAGCTCAATAAACCTGCTCAGACAATATACAAATCAAGATATACTATGATTGATGGGTGGCTGTGCATCCAATAACATGTAAGCAGTTAGACACACCCCCAGAACATGGAGGTGACGCTGTGTATTACTGGAATTATACCCCACAGCCAGCACCAGCACGACTGTGGGAAACTCTGTCTGCCATTTAGCCTCTTACCATGCCAGACAGTCCCAGACTCGCAGAAGCAGCCCTCCACACAGGAGAGGGCACTGCATGGGGAGTCGGGGTTATGTATACTGCTGGGGCACATTAGTTTGCAAGCTGGGCCACAAGACTTGTACACCAGGCCATTCTCACACTGCAGGGCTGTGGGGCAGAAAGGAGCATATCATACATAGGAGACTGTGTGACTCAGAGTGTCGATGGAGGTCATCTTTAAACATAATGCCAGTCAGCTGTACGTACGGCAGAGTTCCTGGGACCTCCAGTGGATGTAGATCCCCCGGCGGTTACATTCCTCAGCGTAAGCAGCGATGGCAGTACACAGGCACTCACAGTCCCCACCAGAGTCACAACTGCAACACATCACTGAATCAAAGAACGTACTGAGATACCCCACCAGAGTCACTGTTGCAACACAGCACTGAGTCAAAGGATACACTCAAAGTCCCCGTCAAAGTCACAGCTATAACACAACACTTAGTCAAAGGACACACTCTGCCAGAGAGATGGGGAAGATGGTGGCGCAGGGGGTAGTGCTATTGTTTGGCAACCAGAGGGTTGCAGGTTTGAGACCTGGTTCCTCCTGACCCCATCAAAGTGTCCTTGAGCAAGACACTGAACCCCAAATTGCTCCCGGTGTGCAGGTTGGCGCCTTGCATGGCAGCCTCTGCCACCGGTGTATGAATGTGTGTGTGGATGGGTGAATGTGAGGCAAGTATTGTAAAGCGCTTTGAGTACTCATAGGAGTAGAAAAGTGCTATATAAATGCAGTCCATTTACCATAAACAATATGTTTTGGGAAAAAATACATGAAAATGTAATGCCTGCGTTACCCTACACTTGGAGAATAAAAAAGTAGATGGGAGAGATCAGCATAACATGAAGCTCAGGGACTCACCCGCAGGCATCGAAGACACACCAGTCATAGAACAGCTGGAAGGCCACCTCAGCATGGCATGGAGCAAAAAGCTCCTGTGTGATCACAGCACAACGCCTCCGTGCCCACGGCACCCGGTGCGGATTTTCCTGGGCCAGAGGTCAGCGACAGGCTACCAATCAATACCCTAAAACTCTCTGACATTATTACTGCCAGTAGGGCCTATTTAGATTTGTCTGGAAAGATCTATGCTGAAGCTACTCCTTTAATGAGAATTCGGATCCAAGGGACTCACGGTGCACGGGTCACGGAGATCCTGGCTTTGGACGTCGGGACAGGTCGGGTTGACTTTCCAGGAATTTCCAAAGAGCTCGGCTGTGGACTCTATAATGCCCTGACGCGTGGTGAAGTCATTCTCGGCATCCCCGTCAAAATTTCCACATAGCCCTGCAACTCTTCCTCGGAACTTGGGAGAGAGGTGAATGTACACCCGCATCCCTGCACAATGGAAACATTAAGAATAAGACACTATTACCTTGCACAGGCAGCTTGAATAGGCCAAGAGATGGGTCCTGGGATACGTATATAGATTGTTATGTGGGTACCAGTCAATGCATCATTTACAGTTTTTAACAGCACAGGGGAAACTCTATTCTTGATTTTTTCAGATGGTGGCATCGGAAGTGGCAGCCTTATCGTTAACCAATGATATCTTTTGAATCAGTGAGTGACAGGGAAGGGAGCACTCCCGGGGCCAATCAGCTTTCAGTTGAGGCCAATGCCCCTGTGACCCCACCCCTGTATCCGTCCCTGTCTCAGTAACTGGGACTTTATTTGTACAAGTTAGTTTCCAGATGTGCATAAATGTTATGCTCTTTAACGACAGTGATATTTAAGCAGGAAATGTGAGACTCCCACTATGTTTATTTCCAAAATAGCTATGAGGTGATGTCGATATAATGTGATTAGCTAGTGTAGGCCACACCTCCATCCCACAGCACGGTGATTCCAAATCGGGAAGAGAGGGACACGAAGAGGCCGATCTGCTCCAGATGCAGCCCGCTGCCCGAATACGCCTTGGGCAGGGCCACAGGCATGCCGTTCACAGACACTGCTTTTCCTGCGACCAGAAGTTTAACGACAGCCTGATTAAACATAAATTGCCCATTTGCTTAGTGCATGAATGCCTCACTACTTGTCACACATATCTTCATATATATTCATCCATTCATTCTCTGTAATCTCTTATCCAATGCCATGATGAGCCTGAATCCTGTCCCAGAATGCACAGGGCACCCTGTATGGGATGCTGCTCCATTGCAGAACACATACTTACACTAATTAGCGTTGTACACCAATTGAAGAGCAAACTTCCAAAGCTCATTCAGACCGGGGGATACAAAGTTCTCGGATATAAAGTTCTTCATTGGATTATATGAAGACTGAGTGAGATTTGATTCCCGATACTGTAACATACGACGAAAAAGTCTGACTTTTGGTCACTAGCATTCTCACCTCAAACACAACCAAAAAATGGATGAGTGAGTTTTGGAAATTTGCTCTTCAGTTCGTCTGTCCACCATGCAGGGGTGCGGGAACTTGGGGGGGGGGTTAGCCTACAATATTTAATTTGGTTCCATTCATCTCCCCCAAAAAATGACCTTTGCATTTAAATCATTAAGTTGTGTCCCCCTAATCTCAAACTCTCACTTACACCACTGCCACCAAGTTTAGCAAGAACGATAATTATACATTTGATGTGGTGTGGTTAGTACTGCGCTCTGCAGTTAGTATTGCAGTGAGCAGGTGCCCGAGCTCCTGGCCAACGCCCCTCACTCACCTCGCAGCAGATGCACTGCGATGCCTCCCACCGTGAAGGTGACGGACTTGGTGCAGGTGACGCCTGTACTCCCGCATGGCATGTTCTCCGCGGTGATGCTGAAGTGGCCCCCCACCTCCAGGGCCAGCACATACTCACAGTCACCCAGGAAGGTGAAGGCACGTCCGTCGAACGTCACATAGTGCGGGTCGCCCGTAGCAATGCAGGTGCCCACGCAGAGGGCATGGCCACAGTGCCAATGCCTCTCCCGGCATACACTGGGGGGGGTCAGAAAGCGTGCCCTGGTAACTTTTGGAGCATCATTAAGAATGCAATACTGAACAATTACTAAAATATCACCTACTAATAATTTAATACATTGCAGTAAAACTCAATAAAAGCCACAACAAAAATGTGATTTTTTTTTGTAGGCAAATTATGTTGAGTGTTGTGATATGATATCTTTCACTCAGCATCGTTTCCAGACTGCGTATTTAATGTCAGGTCATTGGCAGCATGAGCCAGATGTCAACATGCATCGCGATGTCAGCAGTTTTCAACAATTTAGAAAAAGAATGAAGAGGCAGAAGGTCTTTCAAAAACAAGTAGACAAGTGGACATGATTTAACCCCCCAGCTAGTCTGGATTAGGTTGAAGTAATCAGTGACTGGTAGTGTATGGCAGTCCCGCCCACTGTATGACTAATTCCACCTCAGCTCTGAAGACCCCTGTCTGAGACCTATTTGGGAGTTGCCTACCATGTGTTGCAGTCTCTGGTGATGGTGTCGTTGCTGTAGTACAGCCTGCCATTGTGGTGGCACGGACACTCTGATGAGGGCACGCAGCGGTCGCCCTGTGGAGGGACAGAGTGCATGCTGGGATATCGGTGCCCCTTGAGAACCCCTGACACCCCTTCTGCCCTCGTGATGGACAAACACCAACCAGCAGCACGGTGTCAGCAGGGCAGACACAGGCCTGGATAGGCTCTGGGCAGGGCTCTGGGTGTGCATCCAGGCTGGAGCAGGTGCGTAGGCAGGACTGGGGGGAGTACTCCAGGCCAGGGGGGCATGGCGTCAGGGCCGGACAGGGGTCCTCGGTGCAGTTCCACACACCCCTTTCACATACACTACACACCAGGAGCAGGACGGACAAGAAGTTGAGGAGAATAAGGGGACACAGGGCAGACAGAAGGAGATGTTAATGAGCCATACAAATGCACCCTGAAATAGAGCAGGGGTCTGCGGGGGGGTTACATTTACAAGGGATGTTTACATTAATATTTATCTACATTTTCTCAACTGGCAGTTCAATATAAATCAATATACAAACAAGGCAGGCAATACATCCACGGGTGTAGCTAAAAATTCTGGGCCCCCTAACAAAATTTCACCTATATATTTTTAAAATTGTACATATTCAAGGGCCCCTGCAAAGTGATGGACCCCCGAATCTGCCAGGGTATCCATTCCCCAACTGCATCCCTCAATACATCACAACCGTAGAGCTGTCAAGAGCCAACATAAGCAAATGTGGTGCTAGGGTGAGCTTCCAGTGTGCGACCAGTTTCAAATGCAGGTTGGCACTGAAAAACATCATTACAACCTAATACCAGAAAGCTAGGTCAAAACACCATGAGTTTCCTACCACCCAGGCAAGTGCAAAACAAAAGATTACTGACACGTAACCGTCCGTGAATGTTGAATGGAAAACAGATGAACTTAAAGTAAAAAGTGACTGGAACATTCTGAAATGTTCTCAAACTTTGTAATTCACCCGTCCATAGCACTGTGTGCATGTGGTGGTGGGGGGTTTGTACAGATTACACTTGAGGACCAAAATGTCCCCAAAATATCGTGAAACTTCCATACTTTTGTGGACATTTTTCAGGTCACCATTTTACATTTGGATAACCTCAATTTTATACAAATCTGTGAATATAATCAAAAAAGTAAAAATACAGAAAGTCTTGAATTTTGTTTAGTTACTTATGGTTAATGTTAGGACTGGGTAGGGGATAAGGGTGTCGTGATTTGGATTAGGGCTTTTCCAACAAATGGAAGTTCCCCATTTAGATAGGTATGCCAACAGACTAGACTACGATAAATTCGACAGCTAAGTTTTTCAGCATGTGGAGTTTCTCATGTTTTATTACAGTTCAAACACTATCTGTGTCACGTACGAAAGAAAAAAAAATACACAGAATGGCAGTTAACCAGTGACTAATGTATATGATTGCCTTTTGCACAACTCAACAAACTCTAGGCATTCGATTAATTAGACTCAAGGTTTTTTTTTCCCCAAAAGTTCACTCCGACACTGATGGAGAGCAGCCCACAAATGAAATGCCCAGTAACATTATTATCCATTTCATCCCAAGTCAACTTAATGCGGTTAAGGTCAGATCACTCTGCAGGCTAGACTATCATCACTTTCAGCTCTCCTTCATCTTCTTCAGATGTTTCCAGACAGGAATTCACTAAAAGTGCATTGCTTGAAGTTCAGCCAAGAACACTAAAATGTAAGGTGCTGAAACCTTATAGTGTACACTTCCATCAACGGCATCCAGTGGGGTGGACAGTAAGATCCTGCCCTCCTTACCGCCACTTCTCCACAGACCACGTAAACACTCACAATGTTGGCGCAGCGGAGAACGCCGATGAAATCAACCTATCCTGATGTGGGAAAGAGCAAGGCATAGGGCGAGTTCATCATCGCCCTCGCGCCACTATTATCAGGAGACAAACATACACACACACACACACACACACACACCCCACTCCTATCAACCTACACAAACTCAATCTCTGCAAGGACGTAATATAATAAGTCCCCACTGCAATAAAACAGCCATTTACAGCAGCTATAAAGCAGGGCAGCAGAATTTTGACGCGGATGAAGGCATCTCAATGTGATAAGTATGTCGTAAAGCGCCCAGATCACCCAGCCTCATCGTTAAAGCATAAGATACCCGGCTCTGTGGACAAATGCACCTTGCCTGAGTGGCCCCACCTCCTAGAAGTGACAGTGCACCCTTTGGCGTTAAAGGTCGGCGCTCTGCTTAGTCATCTGGCCACTTCTTCATCTTTTCAGTTCATTAACTCAGATAAGAACCGTCTTAGGGTTCATGGCACAGATAAAAAACGGTGTGCCAGCTATGATCCGTTACCCAGTGCCTGTATCGCGCTTGCTTGGGAGAAGGCCAGCAGGTACAACTCCTCAAGGAAGACTAAGGGAGAATTCTGAAGGAACATTTTGCAGCTTGAATGAATATCGGCAAATTTCGTCTTGGTTCAAACACAAAGAGGATAATTTGTTTCAACATTTTTACTGAAAAGAGAATGGAACAAGAGGTGCACAGCTTTTAAACAAATGCATATTGATAAAGGGCGTAAAGCCAACCTTCTTAAATCCATCTAGATCAAGTGAGCAGATGATAGAAATAAAGACCCTTTTAGCTGAGCTGCAGGCCAAAATACCTTGAACTAGCTGGAGTCTTGTTGATTTTGCTTGGTCTACCTACCAGGTGTTGCAGTTGTTCTGGATGGCACTCCCAGGCTGGTAGACCCCGTCCCCAAACACGCAGGGGCACAAGGCAGCAGGCACACATTGTCCATGATCATCCTGTACCAGCTCTGAAGGGCACTGACAGCCTGGTACACAGCTGGGCGCCTCCCCCTGGCAGCTCCAGCCTTGGTGGAGGTCTGCGCAGGAGCCCCCACATGGACGGCCGCATTCCTGGTACACCTGCCCCCCCGAGCACTGAACGGCTGGGGGGGGGAGGGTGGGGGAGGGAGTGCCATCAGTGGACTGAAATGCATAACAGGCACTGACATTGAGGGACATTGAACAACACGGACACCATTAATTACTGACACCGAGGGACACTGAACAACACAGACACCATTAATTACTCACACTGAGGGACATCGAACAACCTGGACACCATTAATTACTGACACTTAGAGACACCAAAATCAAACATCACTCACACTATCGACTCCTGACACTAAGGGACACTGTCGCTGAACAATGACACCATTTACTACTGATAATGAGGGACACTGACCTCATACATTGACCCTATCAACTACTGACACTGACATATGGCATTGATTAATGTTTCTGAGGGGGAACATACAAACTCGACACACAAATGAGGTGAAATTCAAAACTCCATCCCTGGAGGAGTGAGACACCAGTGCTACCAACTGAGCTTTAATAAAATATCTCTTGAAGTACGGTGGTTCCAAGGTCCATTCACACAGACTGCTCTGGACTACCTTGGAACCCTCAGGGCTCAATACTCGGACCCTTTCTTCCCCCCCAAAAACCACATTGGATTTTTAAGACTGCTGAAAACTGATCCTGTAATTAATTATATTTCCATTAAATTCTGTGCAAATTAAAAGATAATTTTCGTTAAGTTCATAAAGTGAAACCACAAATAGGGTGCATTTCCATTAAGAGACGTCATGGGTATAATACTCTCCATTTATCATCATCCACAGGATTAAGATCCATGTGATTAAGATTCATGTCTTGCACTTCAACATGGAGTGGGCTGTCCATGTGATAGTAGCTCTAGAATAGTTAATTATCATGTCATGCGTATCTAAACAACCAAACAGGGTCCAGCCAAACATTTAGCCGGACGCCAGCTTTTTTATTTACGCCCACAATTTGGTAAGCAGATTAGCAGTGCACCTTAAATTTTAATGAGGCATTTTATGACGCCCAAAAATGATTAGCAATCAGTATAAATTCAGCATATCCTTATGTTCAATAGACGTGTCACACTTTGAACTGCAAAAAGTACTAGCATACCACCGACATATTTTTACCTTGTTTATCCACAAGATCTCCTCTTTTAAAAGATGTCATGGCTGCTGAGCTGTTCCTTTCATCACCGCTATGTCAGTTCATACTGAAAACAGTATTATGTGGTGTGCTCCACTAACCGAATTTAATAAACTTAAAAATATGCCAAGTTCATACAGATTACTAACTTTTGGGTGTCACAAAATGCATCTCATTAAAATTTTAGCCATACTATTAATCTGCTTAACAAATCATAGGTGTAAATAAACATCTGTATAGCACTGAAAAGATGGCATCTGGCCAAATGTTTTGCCTGTCATCTGAAGCCCTGGTGATTATTGTGCATGTGCGATATTATATAGATGTGTTATCGCCCAGCCCTTCTGTACATATTCAAACACCAATAGCTGCAAAAAGAGCAACAGAAAGGATGCGCAGAGATTCTCACGGCAGAAGGTGTAATTCCTCCAGCTTACGAGCACCCCCTCCTGGGCGCAGTGCCGGGCATAGGCGACGAGGACTGTGCAGTGACACTGGCTCTGTGGCGCACAGCCACACACCTTCGCTTGACATAGGCGTATGTAGGGCTCCCGCTCCACCACATCGTGACATGGCTGATCGGTGGACAGAGAGAGGGTCCTCAGAACAGGTGGCAGCCATGTTGGGATATTCAAAGCAATAACAAACAGCTACTAAATCTGGTAATTTACCAAGTTGGATTCATTCCTAATTAAACAGCAACTGCAGTTTCAGTTTCAAAGCTCACAGAAACATTCTGTTAGACCAGGGGTGCTCAGCTCCAGTCCTGGAGGGCCGGAGCCCTGTGTAGCTTAGTTCTTTCCCTGTTGCACCATAAATGATTCAGCTCAAGAGCTGTGTGGTAATTAGCACAAGGAGTTGAATCAGGTGTGTTAAATGAGGGGAAACCCAAAAATGTGCAGGACTCTGGCCCCCCAGGACTGGAGTTGGGCACCCCTGTGTTAGACCATATGAAGAGGAAATTTCCAAATCTCTGTCCTCATGTAATCCAAAGAGGGACTTTCATAAAATTTCCATAACTCACTCAGTACATAGAAATCTTTTGGCAAATATATCCCATGGACTGAGTGAGCTTTAGTAATGTGCTCTTCATACGACTTCATTACTATTATTAATTTAAGCGCAGTCCTGAAATCATCCAAAGCCTGCGAGTAGACTGGAGTTTTTTTAGATTCTCAGAGACGATTACAGTTATGTGTCGCTTAACGCCCTTCCGCATATACGTCTGAGGTCCCATAAGGTTAAAACAGAGTTGAAAAATCCTTATTGTTTCTAACAGGACGCAGCAGACGTAAGAGGCTGTAATGCACCACTGTAGCTGGTGTAAGCAAAGCAATTGCGCTGCCAGTCATAAAATGGTACAGAACATATCTAATTTATAATACTCACAACACTTGATAATGATAATCAACATCTGTGTTAAGCATTAATGAATTTACGTTACTGTACTTTTGTTGCCATTTTAATGTGTACTCTCTCTCTTACAAAGAAACGATATAGGTTTGCATACATATATATGATGTTTGCATCGCACCCAAGTAACCTGTCTTTCTATTGGACAGAACATAATCTGGGCATTAAATGATGAATACTAAATAATTCTTAATTCCTGCAAATAATGCAAACGCAATGTAACAATGAAATAAATGATCCCAAACACGTGCAGCATCAACCAAAGGAAATGAAATGTTTATTTTTCACTGACTAAAGCAAAGTCCCCTCTGTCCATGCCCCCACCCGTACCTGAAACACTCCGCTCTGGATGATGCCACAAACACTCCCTGCCTGCTGCCTCCTCTGGGGGTAGGTGACACAGGGGTCGGGTGAAACCCCCAAGGGGGGCATGCAGCCGCCCAGGGTCATCTTGCTGGCGAAGGAGCTGACGCCGCTTTCTATGTCGCCCTCTGGGGTGGTGAAGTCGTCGAGCTGACTCCATGTCAAGGTTCCGCACAGCCCTCTCACCTGAAAATGCATGCGGGAAGGCAGTTAGAGTCTGGACGAGCACCATGTGATCAGAGCTGGACTAACATGGAGACAGAATTCTATAACCGGATGGTGACCCAGGGGGTTAGAACACTGTACTCTTGCTGCTGTACCACTGTTCCTCCTGCCATCTGTAGCTGCACCAGCACCTGCCTGCCCCCCAAATGACACTCAATTGTTAAAATTGGAACAGTGTGATTTGGAATTTTGCCATCTTGCTTATCTGTTACAACAGAGGAGTGGTTATAATCTTGGCTAGACTGTTGCCTTTGTATATAATAGGATGTTTAATAGCATCTCTGCTGGTTGTGTTCTATATCTCCTGACACCTCCTGGGATTGGAAGGTTGAAGGTGTTTGATCACCATTCCAATTCCGATTTTGGCAAAAATGTCACCGAATGCTTCAGCTCTCTGGTTTGTGGACGACTGCGCACCTTGTGGGCGAATCCCGGCTGTAGGGTGACAAGGGCATAGGGTCCTTCCAGGTACCACAGTAACTGTGCGCCGAACGTCTGGACCGCGATGAAGGAGGAGGTGCGCCGCACAGTCAGGTCTGACATCACCACAGGGAGCGCCATCCTCTGGCCGTTCACGGTTACTGCACCTTTAGCAGGCAATAACAAATAGGTGGTGATACACATGTGCTCAAAGGGACAGCTTGACAGCTTTATAGATCTAGAGAGAAGACTAGACTTGTCTGCCTGCATCACATCCAGATAGTCAATGATCTTAGTCATATTAAACAAATATCTCACTTCACCATCACTAACCATAGGCGATTCTAGGATTTTTTTAAGGTGGGCGGCAAATGAGGGGCCATAATTCATACATGATTTAAATGATTTAATTTGGCGAGTGACAGACGAGGAGTCACTCTGGGGGCCAATCAGCTGAGCCCCAGCACCTGTATACATTCCTCTCAGTAACCAACTGCCTCCCTCATTTAGTAATGTAACCTAACTTGGAGATGCTGTTTAGACACCCCTGCCAAAAGGTTTCAGTTGGGTCTATAAAATGGCTGCCTACCAGAATCAGAGATGGTCACAGAGGTACGGAGCACAGTAACGGCCATTTCCCTCAGGCACCCCTGCCCCGCTCCTGAGGCACACGGCCCTGCCTGGACAGTCACCAGAAGCTTATGGTCCACAAAGTCCTGCAGAGGGATAGGCAGGCTTAGTCAGATGGGGCACTATTAACTCTGTGGGTTTTACGGTTTGGAGATACCACAGCTCAACCACAAAGCCGCTGCTCACCTCCACCGCGGTGAAGCCACAGTGGCCGGTCAGCATGCTGTACCGCTTCCCGTCGAAAGTGGTGACTTGCAGCGCCCCCAGCAGGGTACACTGCGCAGCGCACTTTTCACTGGAGCACTGCCACTGCCCTGCCCTGCACTCACTGAGAGACAGAAGGAAAGAGCACAGATGTGTATAAGGAAACCAAAATCGAGAAGGGATGAAGACATTCACACATAGTATCTGTTGTGTCTCAAAAATATGTTCCAGACCTGATGCCTGATCCCACACACTGCTTTAATTCCTAGCACCTCTGTATCTCTTAAATAGGGGCTATTCTAGTATTTTAAGGTGGGGTCATAATTCATACAGAGAGGCCAACCAACGGGGCAAATCTAGGATTAAGGTGAGGGGCATGAGTAGGGTCATAATTCATACAGAAGGGCCAAACTTATCATTAGCCAATGATATGCTTTGAATGAGTCAGTGACAGGAAAGGGGGGACTCAAGAGACCAATCAGCAATTGGCTAGAGCCAGTGCCTCTGTGGCCCCGCCCTTGTATACATCCCTGCTGCTAAACTCACTTTCATATCCCAAATTAAGTGCTCATTCCATCTTCCCATCCCAATGTAATATGGTTCCATTCACAACCCCACCACAGGACTAAAATTCCTCACTGTACATAAAGACCACAGTTATGGTTCAATGATTAGCTTCAGAGGGCAGGCAAACATGTATTGGACAGTTTTTAATCATGTGACTAACTGATGGGAGATGTGACCACACACAGAAGCAAATAGACAGCTGGACTCACCAGGTGTTGCACCTCTGCCGGATGGCATCGCCTGGTCGGTAGGTACGCCGGCGATGGAAACAGGGACACTGTTCCCGGGGCAGGCAGGTACCCTGGTGGAGATATAGACCAGGGGGGCACTCGCAACCACTCACACACTCCTCCCTGCACTGGCCAGACATGGGGGGGAGTGGGGAGGAGCAGGTGGGCGGGCAGGATGACACGCAGTCAGAGAATATCTGCCCCTGGGGGCACTTCCTTTCTGGAGGGGAGGAGGAGAGGGACAGTCATGGGGTTATAAGGGTCTAATGTGAGGTAAGCCAAGGTTCCGTTACTGTGACGACCTACCACAAAGTCTGGCACCCCTCCAGCTGATGCTGACATGCTGCTGGGCGCATTCGCGGGCGTAGCTGGCCAGGGTGTCACAGCTCCCCTCATCCCGCTCTGCTCCCCTCAGGCTGCACCGCAGGAACAGGCAAGCGTCCACATAAGGCGCTGGGTCCACCTGATCATAAGAAAGAGACACGGTCCAAAGAGCACCACCACTTGGCCAAAACAGTGCACTTGAAAAGCACAGGAAAGGTAAACAGCTTTTGTAATGGAGGTAGTTTGTTTGCATGCATTCCAATGGCTGCTGGTCAACCCTTTAGGCGACACAGACGGCTTCCCGGGGTGCCGACGATTTCTCTCCGTCAGCGGTGAAGCTTGCCTAGGGCGCCATATTGGCTTTGACCGGTACTGAAGGAGGGGCACCGGTAGGGGCAAACGTGCCATCAGCCTCATACCTGCTGATGACATTGTGTGAAGGGACTCCCCAGCAGCCTGTGACACACGGCCTCGGCCTCCCGCCGCAGGTCTGCGTCCCCGACGATGTCACAGCTATGGCCAAGCTCAGCCGCATCGCTGCATCCCTGGGGGGGCGGGGGGCAGAGAGCAGAGAACATAATTGGGGGGTCAAGAGGCTCTGATTCCATGTGTCTGCTATGCATGGAAGTGTCTCGGGTTAAGCGCACTATGTGGCTCACAGTCATTCACAGTAGAGAACTCCAATCCAGCCTCATACCTCGGACTGTTCATCTGGCACACGCCACGAGTTCCCGAAGCTGGCAGCGTACTGGGTCACGGTGCCTGACACAGTGGTGAAATCATCTGTGCGCATGAGGAAAAAAGTAATCAGAGGGAAAAGAAAAACAAAAATGACTCCACACCACAAATCAAATCAAACAGGTTAAATCCAGAAAATACTGTTAAGTGATGTAGCTATTGTTGCTCATAATGAAATTTATTTAAACCAAACAGATGTGATTATCATTCATTGGTAACAAAGACAAATATATAAATCAAGTCTCTGGGGAGCAGAAATACTTACATTGTTACTATAATATGTGTTACTATTCTCATACCGTCAGCTTTGTTGTTGAAGATTCCACATAGCCCCCTAGTGGCAGTGAGGTGTTCTGCAGTGACGGTCAGATGGACGGTGTTTCCCATGTCAAACTTCACCCGAACCCCCATGCCGCTCTCCACAAAAACAAAGTCTCCCATCCAATGAATGCTCACCCCTACATAATATGACAGACACACACAAAGAAACAGATGCAAGCTAATGGCTGCCAGCATTGAGGGCGGGCTCATCAGGCCTGATAAATGGCAGAGGTTTCAGAAAACAAAAAATCTGTGGGAAAAAAAACAGTTAAATCAACCGATGTAACATGGGCATAGGAGTAAACTTACCACCCCTAAAGAGGGCCTTGTTCTGAGGGACCAACAAGCCATTGAGTGTGACATTTCTCTGATGAATTGACACCAGGTCTAACCCCAACATCATCCTCAAGGCCTAAAAGGCATAGAGAGTCAAAGGATATCAGTGTTTCCATCCTGACAACAGGGGCAATTCTAGGATTCTTGGGGCATAAGTAGGGTCATTATTCATACAGAAGGGTCAAGCTTATCATTAGTCAATGATATGTTTGAATCAGTGAGTGACAGAGAAGGGCGTATTCAGGAGGCCAGTCAGCTTTCAGCTGGGGCCAGTGGCCTCACCCCTATAAACATCCCTGTTGAACAAGCTGCTATCTATAGCGCCCTCTTGGAACATAGAATATTGGAAATTGGTTTTAATGAAAACACGTTTAATGAACTAACAGTTTGTTCAATTAATAACGTTCCAACCAGTGGTCACGGGTTCAAGTCCTTGAAATGGCTTATCCAGCTGGAAGCTACATGCATATCAAGTTCCTCAAACACGCTGGGGGACGCATCTAGCTGTGCCCATGTGCTGGCACATGGAGAACTGACCCGGCTGTCTGTGTAGGCTCACAGTCAGTGCCTTGCCTGACACTGTTGGGTCAGTGATCCATCACCACTCGCCACAATCTGCTCTCATTTGCCGCAGAGCTATTTTTATCCACTGCTAACGACTGTGTCCATCCGTCATGCCATTTATAGATATCGGTTTCAGGGAGCACTACCCAGGTGTAAAGGAAGTCAGGGATGAGGGAATCATTAGCATTTTTACCCTCCAGTTAGCATTATATTTATGAATACACTTTATTGATCCCTGTGGGGAAATTCTCTTTTTGCCTACTCCATCTTGTTCTCCGCCCATTGCAGCACCAAGGGAGCTGGGGGTTAAGGGCCTTACAGAAGGGCCCGCAGATGTGCCAAAGCCAAGCTTGAACTGTTGACCTTCCAATCACAGCTTAGCCCACTAAATCGCACACTGCCCCCAAATATTAGCATATTAGCATTTGATTGTTCTGCGAAAAATATTGCAAATCTTGCTGAGGTGAGGGGCCATAATTCATAAACCGGCAGACTGGTTTGAGACTAATAGGAGAGCAGAGCAATTAGTGAGTGGTTAGTGGTGGAGATTAATGATGAGCTTTGCGAGGCCTTGGGTGGTACCTTGCTGCATCGCCCTTGGCCGTCACAGACACTGCTGATATACACGGCCCACGTTCCCTCGGTGGATGAGGCCAGGATGTAGGTGCAGCTGCCCTGGAAGTGAAAGTGCTTGCGGTCGAAGGTACGGTAGTGTGCCCCGCCCCAGGCAAGGCATGTCCCAGAGCCCTGTGTGTCCCAGAGCCCCCCTAGGGCCCCCCCACGAAGCCGAGGGTAGGACTGGGAACCTGTGCACACAGAGAGATGGTGTCTGATAAGCAGGGATGCAGTTAAGGGGGTGAGGGGGAGTTAGAACATTTCCAAGGGACCCCAAGTGACCCCTAACAATTTTGGAACATAACTGAATTGATTTGTGTTTTGGGGCCTAATATGATATGTTTCATGAGGCCCAAAATCTCTAGCCTAGCCCTCGCAGGCTCTCTAAGATTGACCATGTTGTTGTCAGACTGGCTGTTTTTTAAACTTAATCTTAATCTTAAAGCAGTCCAGTTGTCTGAACAACAATGGAAAATAAAAATAATAAAATATGTCAATGAACCTTGCATAATAGCTTTTTGAAAGCCTCTCAGTCAAACGTGCCTGAAAATCAAAGTTTTATTAGTTTATGAGAGCAGATTGAGGTCCATGTCACATGACTGCTGGAAGCATTAATGACGGCTTGTGAGAGTTTGCTTGACACACACTATACCAGTGTCTGCACATGCTTGCAATATGGTGCACCTGCCTGTTATATACACTTTTATTGACTTACATAACTGGTGACTGATTAGTAAAGAGTTGATCAAAGAGAAGCACCATGTACATAAAAAGTTAAGAAAATAAAGCTGATTCTGGTCCTGATTCTACACACTGAACCGGTTTCGATGAGGTATTTACATAAAACTTCTAATTAAATTTTCTGTATCTTCTATAATAGATGCACTTCATAACGAAATGGTTGAAAAGACTGTCTACAGTGTAAAATTAAGGTAGAAGGCAGAACTTCTCAAGAAAAAAAAATCAGCCCACCCCCTATTTTTGGAAGTTGTTGCATATGGATGACACAATCAGAGCGCAATGCTCCAGGAAAACCAAAAGGGCGGCACTGTAGCACGACTGACCAGGCAGCAGTGTGTATGCGCATGAAAGGCAGGTGTGGTCCGAGGCATTTCTCCAGCTGAGGCCCCACGGGCTGCTGCAGCACTGTTCCAGGGACATTAAGGAGGAGTTGTGTACCCCGGGGAAATCCTCACAGCTCCACGTTGAGTAACACAGTCCTCTTGGGCTCATCCCTAGAGCAGTAAGATGGAGAAGATGGAGTAGACACATAGAAATATAAATTAATATAAATAGCATGTAATGAGTCAGAATTAGAAATAAGAAAATTATCCAGCAATGCATTTCTGTCCTCTACAGAGGACATTATGTTTTTCTTCCTATCTCTAACACTATACATCAGAGATGGACATTTCAGGGCCAGAAAGTAAAAATCCAAACCAGGATTTTGTTTCAACCAACCAGTGACTGTGACTCTTTATGCTCAATTCATTGGTTGAAACTAAATCCCGGTTTGGATTTTTACTTTCCGGACCTGAAATGTCCACCTCTGCTATACATCCCAAGTGCCATTTTTCCTTAAAGTGTATATATATTTTCCTCCTGCATTTCAGCTTGTGGAACTTTTACTAACACAAAAATGTTCTGAGGACAGAAGGAAAAATGATTGGTTCAGAGAGATGACCAGACTGTAGAGGAGGTGGTTCCAAGCAACCAGACGAGACGGGACCAAGACAACTGATTGGTTGATCCTGCCTCTGCTAGTTACTTGGACCCATCTCCTCTACAGTCTGATTGGTTATAACTCTCATGAGCTGTATTTCAGAAATGTATCCTCCTGAGACCCAAAGAAAAAAGTGTCCTTCAATTGTAGGTTATTTGTCTTTGGAGGAAATAAAACATCTTACAATTTAGATTTTTTCAAATTTATTTTTATTTTTAATTTCACAAACATATTTATTCCTGCACAGCAGGAATAAATATGTTTCCTAACATCAGTGAAAAGAGAAATGCAAAAATAAAATGTCCACTGCAATGGACATAAATGAATGGGTGGGGTCTCAGGAGGATATTACAAAAATGCCAAAGAACCAAAGGATCTGAACAAGTTTTTATCTGTCTTGAATACAGGGCTATTTACAAGAGAATTAAAAACAAATATTCAGGGGTTGTTTTTCCTCAGGCTGATTATAAGCTGAAGCATAGCCTTTCAGAGGTGAAGGGGAGGGCTTGGAAGTTGGCTGAGTTGAACTGAGCCCCCCTTCTTGAGAACAGTGCTCCGTCTGCATACCCTGTGAGCAGTGCGACCCGACCCAGCCTTCGCAGCACCTCCACACGGTGTGGTTCACTGGCCGCCTCTCCAGCACCTCCGGCCTGCCAGAAAACACACAGGAAGTACCCTCCGTTACATCTGTATTCAACAAAAATGCACCGATGGAAGACAGCCCAGGAGGCCCCCTGACTACAGGTCACAGATGGAGGGACTTACTACAATCATTCATATAGCAGACACTTTTATCCAAAGTGACATTCAGATTGAGAAAGCAGGATCAGACAGTCCCAGATCAATTGAAGTGATGGGCCTTGCCAATGGTAAACCAATGGTAAAATCACTCTACCAACTCTGGGATTTGAACCAGCAATCTCCAGAGAATAGGCATTGCATCCTAACCCACAGAGCAACACACTGTCAATGGCCTCTGCTGGGGTGTTGAAGAAACTAATCTTTTTAAGCATTTATGCCCATCTCCAAAAAATAATTGTTTTGTTGAAATCAGATTGTCTATTTGTATCTTTGTTTATTGACATACAGTGGTGGCCAAAAATATAAAAATTTTAAAAATATTAAAAATTAGCATTTTTAAGAGGTTTCAGTTGTTTTTGTTGAAGTGGCCATTAAAATATCCATAAAACGAATTAAATATCTACAAAGTCATCATTATGCTCTGTAAACCATAGAATAGAGCCACCATAAGGAAATATGATATATTCATCTGATATTTGTTGTGCTCAGCGCAACCATCTGCATATTTCATGGACATTATGAAATTAAATCATGTTTTGCAGGCAAAAAAGGTCAATATTTTCAGATCTGTCAGGTGTTCTAATAATTTTGCCCACCACTGTAAATACTCTTCAAATCAGTGCCATTGACAAGAATGGGTAATTATTTATAAGGAATGTTAAATTAGCTCACTTGTACATGTAGCAAGATGCCCTAGGGCCCTGTTCTTTGTAATACTGTGCAATGCCGTCATCCCCCCCGAACTCATGGCGCATTCTGTCCACGTCCAGCTTCCAGCCCTGCAGGTTGAACTGAAATACGGTGGCGCAGTCCACTTCATGTTGCTCACGGGGAGAGATGATCCTGTCCACCTGTTCCTCTACGGTGTGTTCACACCAGTGCCTGGAAGATACACAAAATTGTTGAAAGTGGAGGAAAGGTCTGGCAAAAACCTCAAATACGAGCCTGTCTAACCAGGGGCATGAATTGAACTCTCCAGCAAGAATAGTCCAGACTCAGATGATTTTCCAAGTAACAACAGTTTTAGCAGCCAGAGTATAAGTGACCCATGTGAGGATTGGAAACAATCCAGTCTATTTTTTTAGGGAAATGAAGAAATCGATTTTCTGAAAGCATAAGTAGTCAACAGCAACATCCAGTCAATATTTAATCTACATACAGTCACCCATTCATATCACTTTGTAAAGTATGTTCTTGTCTCCTGTTCTTTTACTGTTTTCACCGTCTCTATCCCCAGAAGCCCTTTTTGCAGTAGTTGGACCACAGAACCAGTCACACAACCCAGACCCTCACCCTGTCTCCATTGACATCACCAAACGCAGGCCCAGCGCCAACAAGATCAGGGCTTCCATCTTGTGCGATCAGTTTGCCTTGGAAAATCCCTCCAATCAGCCTGGGCAGAGAAGAACTCATGAACCAAGTGCTACACGTAGAAATCCCCCATGGAAGATTCTAGAAGAACCCATACTGTAACTCCACAATGCTCCCCGTAACTCGTTGCTCCCCAGAACTGGTGACATGACCTCCCCCGGTGTTTTCCTGCTCTAATGGCACAGTAAAGAGCTTTTCAGTTCGACGAGTGAAATGACTCACTAATTATCACCCGTGCCGACTTGGAATCCACTTCATCTGCCAAGCCTAAAGCAGAACAGAGACAAGTTACACAAAGACGTGGGTTTCTTGGGATAATGGCAATACAGAGGCAGGCTAAGGTTATTATTCACAGGCTAAAGCACGTCTAGACTTCTGCAAATCAACACTTTTGATGCGTTTTTAAAGTACCTGTGAAACCTTGCATGCAGAATAAACTTAACACAAAAATATACAGATTGCTAGGATACAATATTATTATTTCCATCAGTTTGCCTTCTTCAGGCACGATATTTGCGGAAAACTAGGGGGAAAAAAAGGATTTAAAGAAATGGGAACTGAAGAAGAATTAAGTTTGTCAATAAACTTCAGAACACTACTATTTATTTCTGAGCCGTCACTATACGATTCCAGGCAATACTTCCCCTGACATTCCCTTATCTATCTATCTACAGTATCTATCTATCTATCTATCTAATCTATCTACATTCAGCATCTTGGGTTACCTGTATTTCCCTTTTCTCTCCCTCGTTGCTTTATTGTCTTTGGTGTCCTGTGTCTCCTCGGTGATCCGTCCTGTGTGTACTGGGGCGCCCAGCACCCCAGCCCGGGTTTTAAACGGCCAGGGAATCCCTGGGGGTGCCCGCACCATCTGAGACGGTGGCCATTGGAGGAGCAGTCTCCTGAAACAGCTGCCGCGGGCACCATTAGCCGTCCCACCATGATGGGTGGCCGGCCGGCCCCCAGGGTCCAATGGCATCCCCCGGAGCCACGGGAACAGGGATGAAGGGGGGGTGTTTACGCCCATTTTAATCTTATAAAGAGCAAAGCTTGGTGGCGTTTATTTAATAAAGCTCATCAATAGCAGAGAGTGCTGGATCTTCCAGACTGTTCCCTGAACCTTTTGACATGGATCTGGGCAACAAACACAGCTGCTGCGACCCCCTCCACCCCCCACCCCAGCCCACTGCTCTTTCAGCCTGGGACACACGCACACTCAGGCACGCACACACCCACTCTCCTTAGCACTCTTGTACAGTCTTCATTGTCGCTGTTGATGCTCACCCACCAATCGAAAGAAGCCCCCCCACCACAGGACATCACACAAAGACTCAAGGAACAGAAAGAATCATGAGAAGAAATATATTAACAACATGTTTGCTCCCTCCAGTGGGCTTTAGGAGACTGTAGGAATTTCCTGCAGAAAGTTGTCATTACAGATTTTCTTGATCGCTTTGGAGCATTTTTCAAATGACAGAACATCAAGTGTAATCTTCATACCATATTTCACGTCTGCACAGCAGAACATCATGTCACATTGCTTCACACATATTTCCAGATGTTTTAGTACATATATGCAAATGGTTTTGTGCAATTGTCCTTTAGTTCTGTTAGTCAAAATAGATTATGTAGTTTCTCATTGTAATAATATACACCCCGAATTATACATGTATGATTGTCATGTTAGCCTCCACATGCAAAACAAAATTATTTAAAAATATCTTCCATAAATCACAGTGATATGTCATTGTTGTGTTTTTGGTTCTACAGTATATGATTTCATTGTCATTTTGTTGTTCTTGTATTGCCATTTTGCAGTTTTGTGTTATATAGTGCAGTGTGACTATTTTATTTGCTATTGTACTGCGTCTTGAGATCTGAAAAATGCCTGTGAGTGCGATCAAGTGAACTATGCATACTGTAATGTAAAGCCTTCCAATGTTGAATCTGGTGTCTTTGACATGAATAAGTATCAGTTTGCTACAGAAAAATGATAAGTCTGTGATAATGAGAAAGTGCAAAATGACTATAATTCAGAATTATTTACGTCAGTGACATATTTACACTGATGTACTGACAATACATCTAAGCATTTTGACTCTCGTGGTTCAAAAGATGCTGATTGTACTTTTCATTTTGGTGGCACTGACTCATTCATTGGTGGAATTATTTGCTTTTGAGACATGAGTTAATTGTTTTGGGTAAGTTACAGGCTTTAGCAGCTAAACCATAGTGTTGTGCTACATGCATAAACTGTTTTGAGAAATGATCTTGAGAATGTTAAGTATGTTTCATAAAATGTTCCAAAGCAATCGAAAAAAACTGCATGAGAACATTCCAATTCCCCATTCTGACATCATAAATCCTCTGGTGAAAGGACAGTGTCCACCTCACCCTAATAGTGTACTCGCGTTCCTCTGTTTATACTTATTATCTCCAGATTGCTGCTCTGCATTAGTCATTTCTCAGTTGGCCCATACTGCAGCTTTCTCTTTCTTACCCACAGTCCCACAATCTCATGCGGGGTGGATATGACCTTTTCTAGAATGGTGCAATCCTTTCCCTAACTGGCGACGTAATTTGGTAGAGAAGAGACATGAATATTGATGTTGTCGTGACCACGTCGGAACAAGGTTGACAGAAATTTGTGAGAAATTAGTTTAGCTACCAGGGGGTATTGCCCTTGAGGACTGGAAGTTACCTGACTGCTTCTTTTTAATGTAAAAAAGGCAACACATACTTTTTCAAGTTTTCCTTGGAGTCAGTACTGAACAAGAAAGAGACATTGGGGCATCACTTCTCATAAAATTTATTTAGCAAATATTTTTATGCAAAACAACATACAACTGAGAAAGCAGGGTCTGTTTGTCCATGGAACAATTAGGGTTAAGGGCCTCGCTTAAGAGCCCAATGGTAATATTGGCCTGTCAGCAATGGGATTTAAACCAACAGCCCTCCTCTGACAGGCAAAGACTACTAATGCACAGAAATATACACCGGCCTAGGGTGACCAGATAATCCATGTCAGGGAAGACACTTTGAGCTACTTTGGGTTTTACAAACTACTTTCAAATTGAAAGGCTCCTGTGCTCGGCTAAATAGTTCAGCT